>OZ024831.1:18349194-19006694 GCA_964016985.1 Anodontia alba | reverse complement strand
GATATGTGCATTGGAAAGATCGCATGCCATTCATCAGCTAAAGAATGAGAAATACACTAAAGATTTGTGGAATAAAAATAAGTGAATTCCTCTTATTTTTATTAAGATACCACTGCAACTCGACAAGCTATGGTGTATTGACACATAGCGTAACCCATTTTATTAGGTTAAAGTATATTAATCATGACTCCATGGTTTGTTGAGTTTCTGTGATAACTTATAACAGAATGATGTGCGTTTGACATGTACTAAGCATACGATACATGTAACGAGGCCGTTATAACTGTACAACAAGTACAGGTTGGTGGAACCATGTGAATTTAAATAGAACCATAAGCTTCTGCATACAAATTGAAAAGGGCAACGATCAGAAACTGACACAATCAGATCCCGAAATCCCGCAAACAATTTCACAAGTGAAAGAAGTCACTACGGCAAACAAATTAGACCCGAGTCAGCAATTTGAATACCTTCAGGTAGGAAAGGGCTCTTGTATTATAAATACAGAACACATCTGCTGTGTCTGTTTTGTATGCATTTCCGGCAAGAAAACGCTCTCCAACATGGTATTAGTTCGTTTTTCTCCTAAAACGGTTTCCCCGCCACGCTGTCATCTGACGTTATCATTACGAGCACGCGCTACCGTTATGAGCACGCGCCTTTTTTTCATGCGAGAGCTATAGAAAATTTAACATATTAGAAACGCGAACAGTTCAGTGTATCGTCGTACGGGGTGTATCTGAGCATCCCATAAGATGAGACTCTATACAGGGCTTCGGTGGTACTTAGAAACTGTTTTAGTGGCCAGCAGGAATAACCGTTTTGATCTGCAGATATCGCAAACGGATAAGGTACTATTTTGCTTGGGTGCTTGTCTTTCAGCAGAAAACAGTGAGCTAATTGCGTCTCTTAAGTCAGTGACAAAAATTCGACATCCGAAAATTTTGAATCGGAAAAAAGATCAATTAAAAAAAAAAAAAAAAAAAAAAACAACAAAAAAAACGCCAACAAAAAACGCCAGCTTCAGATGATAAAAGACATGACACCCGCGTGTGCATCTCGATGAATCAGTCGGTCGGTAGAGGCAATACACAATGAGGGAAGGGGTGCATAACGGTGTCAGTCGCATGCATTAATTGCTCGACCAGTTAACGATCGCTTAAGTGTTAACTGCCAACACCTGTTCAACTACCGCTTCCTTAGCAAGTACGTAGATAACGGTACTGTCGCAGGTGTGAAAAACACGCGCCGGATTATTCTTTTAAGATGCTACCAACGGTAAGAATAACACGTTGAGGACATCAATTAAATAATCCAGGCCCACGGGGAAAAACATGCGTCCGGCGGACTCGGCTTTGGGGACTTTTAGGAATCCGGACCCGGATTTATGCATCCCGGATTCTGCGTCCCCGAGGACCATGAATTTATCACAGGTTGTAGCGAGTGTCTTTCATTTCCGCATTGTCAATACACCGCCAGCCTCGATCTCGATACAGTTCCAGAAATTTTCCGCTCGGCAATTATCGGAAATTACGATTGTGAAAAGGGTCTATTCACAGGTTTGACGTAGTTCAGTTTGGTGCAGAGCGAAAATCTCTGATTTTGATCAGGCTGCGTGGATGCGCAAGCTGATCTGGTTTGGTCCGCACTGGTCGTGTATATGAACCCTTTTGAATAATTGTGAGAAACGACCTTACGGCATTTGAGACCACCTTAGACCAACCTGCACAGTCTGGTCGGGGTTTACACATATCGCCAACAGAATGCATTACATCCGCAGCAGTGTGAACTCTGCACTTCCAAAAAAAAAAACAACAAAAAAAAAAAAAAAAAAAAAACAAAAAAAACCGAAAGAACAAAAACAACAACAACAAACAAAACAAAAAAAAAACAAAACAAGAAAACAAAGTCCATTACATTAAGTATGCGGATCGGTGGAAGTCCAATAGCCTGCGCTTTTCACATTTAAATTCATTACAGATGGTTACGGCTGACACAATACACAGCGTCACGTAAATACTGACCGGACGTACTTCACCTTTGTGGAAAGGGACCTTGTATGTTATGTAGTGACTTAAACAAGAACAACCGTTCGGTACTCTTTTGAAGTATTTTGGTCAGCATGTGCGTCTCGGTATTGGTAGCTAAATGGTAAAGTGGAGAGGGCAACCTATATCTGTTGACAGTGAATTTTCCCGATGCGAACGGGATAAAAATATGTGTGTTTCCGGTCGGTCTTTTATTAACTTTGTGCAGTGGATTAAACCAAAATACCACTAGAAAGTGGCACCATCCTGGCCATCCGAATAAACTTGTTTGTGTTTATTATTGTAGGGGGTAAGAAAATTTAATTCGACATAGAACTGGATTTAATTGAAAACAAACACCAGTGAATGGTAATTATTTGAATTGTTCATACAATTTCAAATGAAGTTAGCAAATTAAAATCCTTTCGTCACATATGTTCTTTTCTTTTTTCTGTCGTTCGGACGTCCGGAAACGTCCAATAGCCAAGCCAATTTTGGCGCTGTCCTAAAATTTTAAACAGTAATTTTTTTCGCAAATCATGATTCCTAAAATTTCGAACAGCAAGAACAATAATTATAACATTTTGTTCTAAATTTTAGAACATTTACCGTATGTCCGGTTCTCTGAATGTGAGTGATGAAATCACGCAGCTTTTTAGGGATGTGTGTGTGTGTGTGTGTGTGTGTGCGTGTGTGTGTGTTGGTGCTGGTGTGTCCGGGGGGCGGGGGGCGGGGGCGGGGGATGATCATGAAGCAAACATGCTGATAAAAATAATACTTAACAACTTTCCCTATTGCATGTTTTTCTCTTGCAAATTTCAATGATTAAAAAACTGTTGTTGACTATATTTTATTTCCTGCAGAGACAAAAGATTATTGTAGACCTACTATATATAATTGATAACTGATAACTGATAATGGTAGTCATGGACAACTCAGACACAGATACTTGGAGTAGGGAACCAGTCTTAACAGAAAAAGTAGTCCCTTACCAGCTTTATGTACCTCATGTTGTGCGCTGCAAGAGCAGCAACGCTTTCTTAGACAATTTAGGGTCATAAACCGTACTGTAATTTCATGGTTAGGGGAAGGAAAAGGAAAGATTTGTATAACTGATATCTACAATATATTGAAGTGGCATTCTGGTTAATGGGGGTGGGGGAGGGGGAGAACAGGGTCAGCCATGCGAAAATGTGTCATGCAAATGGACATTTGTTCATTAATGTCACTTTACTAGACAGCATAAAACCATATTCTGAGCCACTGTATAAAATATCCATTCACTGTCACAATTGTTGTTATCGAAATTTGTCCTTTAAGCATTTTAGACCCATGAGCCCCGTCAAGCGAAAAAAGTGTCTTCGAGCTCTCCGTGATGTCAAATTTTAAAAGCGCATGTTTAGCCACTCAAAGGGGCTAGGGGCCTGGCTCTTTGACTGTAGATGCTCTAAGGTCCAGTGTTAGTGTGAGCGAAAGATGAAGGTTCTGGCCAGACTGCGCGGATGGGCAGGCTAGTCTGAACCTTGGCTGTTCGTATATGCTATAAGACACAAATTCGCTTGGCGCGGCCCTCATATAATTTGTCTGTTTAACGATTCCAAAACCTGCGTTTGCACGCACTGGTATATGGATTGTAGCAGACTTTGATGTAAAACTGACCCGAAAACGGCTCCAAGATCAGACCGTTATGCGGGTGCGCAGGCAGGTCTGCGTCTTTGCTGACTGCAGGTGAAGTATGAAGGTTTCATAAAACGAGACTCGATAAACAGCATCTACATCACCATCCACTCTGCACCATGGTACATAAATACTACATGCAAACTACATGTCTACGTTGACAAATATTTGTCGTGATCTGTGTCGACAAAAACCAATCCACGGCAGAATAACCATTCTGATGGTATAGCTTGCGATTGTATATGTTATGTACAGCGTTTTCTCTGATTACTATGCATGCGCATGCTGAACTGAATCTTTACCCATGCACTCGTGTATGTTTGCGCAGGTTTCGTTTCTCCATTAGTGTTTTTGACATCTTTTGTATTTAATTCTGTACAAAGAATTCAATTTTGCATTGGTTTTCAAAAAAAAATTACCATTTTACAAACGATATGTGCATTGGAAAGATCGCATGCCATTCATCAGCTAAAGAATGAGAAATACACTAAAGATTTGTGGAATAAAAATAAGTGAATTCCTCTTATTTTTATTAAGATACCACTGCAACTCGACAAGCTATGGTGTATTGACACATAGCGTAACCCATTTTATTAGGTTAAAGTATATTAATCATGACTCCATGGTTTGTTGAGTTTCTGTGATAACTTATAACAGAATGATGTGCGTTTGACATGTACTAAGCATACGATACATGTAACGAGGCCGTTATAACTGTACAACAAGTACAGGTTGGTGGAACCATGTGAATTTAAATAGAACCATAAGCTTCTGCATACAAATTGAAAAGGGCAACGATCAGAAACTGACACAATCAGATCCCGAAATCCCGCAAACAATTTCACAAGTGAAAGAAGTCACTACGGCAAACAAATTAGACCCGAGTCAGCAATTTGAATACCTTCAGGTAGGAAAGGGCTCTTGTATTATAAATACTGAACACATCTGCTCATGGTCATATCTAAAAGTATGTATGTATGTATGTATTACGTCCCACCAACAGCTAAGGTCATACGGAGACGTGGACCTCGGTTTATAGTCTCATCCGAAAGACTGGAGGCCTGGGATTGAACTCACGACCCCTGGTTTACAAGTCAAGCCGCTTAACCACTTGACCACGGAGACTTCTCATATATCTAAAAGAAACGTCTTTACCCCTTATGTTAGCTTCCCAAAGTGCATGAATATCTTCGATTCGCCATTTACTCAACTTCTCCCTTAATCAACACACTCACTTCTCCGTAAGACTATATCGATGCAAAGATTCCTCCAATAGAATATTTGCTTATTTAAGCTAAAAATCGCACCTCTTACAAAAATCGCACTTGAACGTAGGAATCTATTTGAGTAATATCTAATTTTATCATAGTTATGACCTCCGTAATATCAAATTTCAAATGCGCATGCTCAGCCACTCAGATACGCTAGGGGTCTGGCTCTTTGACTGAAGATGCACTGCGCGAATACGCAGGCTCGCCTGAACCTTCGCTGTCCGCTATGCTCTAAGACACAAAATTGCTTGGCGCGGCCCAATTTTATTGTAGTGGATAACGCCGTGTCATAAAAGATCATAAAATCGTATGACCACACGTGTAATAATAATAACAGTCAACAGAATCTTACGCTCGTTGTCATTTGTAATAATAATAACAGTCAAAAGAATCTTACGCTCGTTGTCATTTCATATGTAATTTATGAAACTCGTCATAGGCTTGTTTCATAAAGTTCATATGAAATAACCACTCATGTACATACGCAATAATTCACGCATTTTATACGATTTCTAACAAAAACTGTGAAGATGATTGCAATTATTGCTTCCGCAGAAGATCTATTCACGTGCGCAAATATCTACGCTTCTAACAGAAATTCGCATATGAGCGCAGAAATTGCATCCGCGGAATATCTGTCCACGTCACGGTTCCCTAAGTCCACCCTTCTAATAAAATTCGAGTATAAACGCATATATTGCTCCTGAGGACAATATGCGCTGCAAAATGTAGCTGCAACTTTTATAAAAGCTTGCGTACAAGCCGAATAATCATTTGTTGGAATATCTGCATAGGTACGCACAAATCTCCACGTCTCGAATAGAATTTTGCAGTTGAGCGCAAGACTTCCACTCGAGGAATATCTGCTACCATACGCAAAATATCTCCTTAAATAGAAATCTCCGTATGAATGCGTATAAATTCCATTAGTGGATTAAATGCTTACGTACGCAAAAACTATCCCTTCTCTAATAGAGATTATCGTATCAGCGCGTAAATTCCGTTAGTGGAATATATATCTGCCTATGTACGCAAAAAATATCCATGTAGCAAATACAGATTTGCGTACCGGTGCATAAATTCCGTTAGTGGAATATCTGCTTACATACGCAAAAAATCTCCACGTATCAAATACAGCTTTGCGTACCGGCGCATAAATTCTGTTATTGGAATATCTGCTTACATACGCAAAATCTTTCCACGTCTCTTACACAAATTTGCGTACCAGCGCATTATTCCGTTAGTGAATTATCTGCTTACGTACGCAAAGACTATCCACGTATCAAATACAGATTTGCGTACTCACACATAAATTCCGTTAGTGGAATATCTGCTTACGTACGCAAAATCTATCCATGTCTCTATTACAGATTTGCGTACAAGCGCCTAAATTCCATTAATGGAATATCTGCGTACGTACGCAAAAATTATCCACGTCCCTACTAGAAATTTGCGTATGAACGTAGAAATTCCATGCTCAAATATTCCATCGTGGGATTATCTGCGTAGGACGCAGATATTCCTTTTAATTCACAATTATAGGGTAGTAATACGCCAAACATCCTTAGCAGGATTATTTGCGCCCACCGCAAAAAGTCCAAATTTGGATCAATATATAGCTCTACAGGGGTGAAATAAGGAAGTTTTGGGGTGCTTTAATCAATTATGAATACACTATAATGAGGTTTGGGGTGGTTACCTTGGCAGTGTGGGGTGCTGTACATAACCCCGGCCCATCTTATATCTCTGCGCAACCTAATCTGACTCTACCCTATCATACAAGACTGGTTTGGGTTTTTTAATGGTGGTGTGGGGTGATTTGGGTGTTTCTATGGACCCACCTAGTGTGCGCAAGTCCTCCTAGTTTTGATACTTTTATCAGATTATCCCCACCCCCTCACTTTTTCGGGATTTTCAACTTAGTCGTTTCGAAAAGTTTTTGTGTTACAAGATGTTTTATCTTTTTTATTTGAAACTTTTGCAGATGTTTTGGACATGGTGTGATTTTGATATTTCCAGAAGATATTTTCCCAATTGTTTGGCTTTTCCAACATAACTTTTTTAAAGGATTTTCTTGTTACTTATTGAATGCGGCGCACATCCTCCAAGAATTGTAAGTGCCTGATTCGTGTGTGACTTTTACCGACGTCTGTGGTCGGACACATCGTGGTCCAGTTTGTGGTTTCTTGTTTCCTGGCTTCAGATCGCCATTGAGCCTTAAACTGCTTTGATTTATCACAGCGTGCATGGTTATATGTGTTTCACTATGCTGTTTCAGTGTCTTTGCGGAGCGAACAAATGTTTGTTTGGAGCTGCATCCCAGTCTGAGATCCCAATTAGCTGACGGGCAGATAACGGACCACTATAAATTTATAAAGAATGCTAGCTGAGGTCATAATTAAGGTACTGGTAAGGGCAGCTGACGGGCCGATAACGGACCGCTATAGATGTATAAAGAATGCTAGCTGGGGTCATAATTAAGGATAAGGTTTCGCGCGAGTAAAATTGGTTTAAGCTTATCTCAAGCCCCATCCTCACACACACAGTAGTTTTTGTGTTACTGATCTTTCCAAGTCGGTTCCTCTTTGCAGTTCTTTGGTGGTTGGTCGTTTCATATATTGCATTTGGTTTGTCACTATTTGTTCCTCAGCTCTTCTTCTTTCGGTCCCTCGGGAAGGTTGTGCTTCGTGATTATGGCATTTCCTGGGTAACTTTACCGATGCACAGCGTGGCAAAAAGGTCCGCATGTCACAGCGCAAGTCCAGATGAACGTGCGAATCCGTAGAGTCTGAGCTGGACATTCTCTGTTCGTCGACATATACTACAGTATCCATTGATTCTGTAAGCGGATAACGAATGCCCTGATGAGTCTGCGCAAATGTGCAGGATAATCATGGCTTACGTTGTCTGCAAATTGCATAAGGGCCCTTTTCGTGCGTTGTGCATCTACTCCCACAACTCGACTGGATGATTTGCAGGTCCTCGGGATTTGTACAAAGGTAGGGAACCACGATTCCTCGAATTTGCTTATTTTTGAACAAGATTATTTTTTCACAGGTTGAAAGTTGGATATGTTTTTCGTTAGTGACAAAGTAATTAGGCTGAGCAAGTTTTCAAGCAAGGCAACTGTCAAACTTTTTTTTTTATCTTCCTTCGGGTATAAGGGAAGAATTTTGCTCTCAAAGGCAGCAAATTCTTTCCCAAAAGAGAAGGGGCTTTTGAGAAGGGCCTTAGTATGCAAGAAGGCAAACAGAGTGTCACTTAAGTTGCCTCCCTTATACAAAGTGGCTTTTGGGGTGTGTGGATGGGTGGGAGGTGGGGTAGGGAGGTGGGGGTGGCTTTCATTTCTATTTGGGGGCAAGTATGGATCGATGAAGGCAGGCTCTAAATTATACAACATTATTTCATGATAATTCATTTTTATTTAGAAACGGTTATCTTTATACAGAGATATGATATAAGCCAGGGACCACCAAAATCTGAAGAAAAAAAAAAGCCAAATATATGTGCAAGGCAGAGACCCAGACTATGTGAACCAGTGAAGAATCAGATCAGTCTGTGCAACAGTGTCAGAGCCTTCACTGTACATAGCCAATAGAAGGCATGGATCTTTGGCTACCCACAAATTGCTCAGTGAATATTGATCAGGCTATGTGGATGGGCAAGTTGATCTGTATTCTCTAGGCAGGTAATAAGATACTGTTTCTCCCACTGCAGCTCATATTTGTACATGCCTAGCCAGAATGTTTGCTGTTCACTTTTAACATTTGCCATGCCCACTTCTAATTTTCAGCCAATCAGATAACTTTATCCACATTCTTCCATAAATTCACATACTTAATGATAAACAGTGCAGATCCAGAAGAAAACTGATCTATGATCTACACTGTTTGTAAAGGCAAGGCATATCCAGATTTAGCAGGACCAGGGTTAAGATTCCACATTCCAAATACCATATTTGACCTAATTACTGCACTTATAAGCCCACAATTAAGCAATTCCATATTCTTCAGATTACAGCCAGTGTACTTTTTGTCTACTTCTTTATAACGGCATATGCTGTGGGTACCTATTTGAATTGCATCAACTTGTCAATGTAATTCAAGTCAGTATCCACAACACATGCTTTCATCAAGAAAATCAGAAACCAAACACACACAAAAAACATTGCATAAACACCATTAGATAAATGACCGTTAAATTAACAACATCAAGACTGGACTGCTCAAGACAACTGAGGAGGTATGTGGCACAACTCAGCAACACAGTTGGCGTCGTGAAACCTGGTGGTGGAACGAACACGTGGAAAAGGCCATTGCTGCCAAGCGGACAGCTTTCAAGGCCTGGAAGGCTGGTAAAGGCACTAGGGCATCATATGATGCAGCCAAACGAAATGCCAGACATGCAGTGCATCATGCTTGTCAAGAAGCCGATAAGAAGGTCTACGAGAATACTGACCCCAAGTCTTCAGAAGTCTACCGCCTTGCTAACCAGTTTAGAAGAGAGAACACTGATGTTGTTGGTGACAAACCTGTGAAGAATGATGCAGGAGAGATGTCAATGAGCAAAGACTCAAAGCAGAATGCCTGGCTGGAGCACTACAAAAGGCTTCTCAACGTTGAGTTTGACTGGGACCCAGACCACCTGTCATATCAATCACCAGTGGAAGGCCCGCCCATCCCAAGCACCATTAATATGGTTGAGAAGGCTATCTGGCAGATGAAGGCAGGCAAAGCATCGGGCCCATCAGGCATAGTGGTGGAGATGATAAGAGCCGCCGGTGACATGGGCGCCTCCATGATCCATGACCTCGCAGTTGCAATCATTCGTGATGGCAAGGTACCTTCTGACTGGGAGCAGAGTTCCATGTCTGCCTCTACAAGGGAAAAGGGGATGCATTGGAAAGGGGCAACTACCACGGTCAAGCTGACAGAGCAGGTTATGAAAATCCTGGAGAGGATTGTGGATGGCCTCATCAGATAGTTGGTGTCAATCGACGATTCCCAGTTTGGCTTCGTCCCAGGCAGAGGCACTTCAGACGCAATCTTTGTTGTCAGGCAGCTACAAGAGAAGTATCTAGCTGCCAATAAGAGACTCTACATGGCTTTTGTAGATCTGGAGAAAGGTCATCTGGTGGGTGCTGAGAAAACTTGGTGTGGAGGAGTGGATTGTGCGACTGGTGCAGGGGATGTATGCAAATGCACGGAGCTGTGTCCGTGTTGGTGAGGGGTACAGTGAAGAGTTTGAAGTGAAGGTTGGTATTCACCAAGGATCAGTACTCAGCCCACTGCTCTTCATCATTGTGCTTGAAGCCTTATCACGAGTTCTGTTCTGGGGTTCCCTGGGAGGATCTCTATGCTGATGACCTTGTTATCATCGCTGAATCGCTTGAGGAATGTGTCAGGAGGCTCTTGACTTGGATCGAAGCAATGGAGAAGAAAGGACTGAGAGTAAATGCAGGAAAGACAAAGATCATGATCTGCGGTATGGGACTGGACCTCCTGCAGAGTTCAGGCAAGTTTCCATGCGCTGTCTGTTGCACTGGAGTGGGCAGCAACAGCATCTTCTGCAATGGCTGCAAGCACTGGGTGCACAAGAAATGCAGTGGGCTCAAGCGCTTGAAAAAGGACCCTGACTATAGATGTGCCAGGGAACTGCACGCCCCTTGGATGGCAGACCACAGAGGGAAATCCATGTCGGACCTGACAAGCTTGAGGTGGTAGCTTCCTTTTGCTACCTAGGAGACATGCTCTCAGCAGCAGGTGGCTGTGAACTTTCAACCACAACATGTGTGAAAACCGCCTGGAAGAAGTTCAAGGATCTGCCACTAGTCCTCTCTTCACGCCACCTCTCTTTCAAAACACGTGGCCGTGTGTACAGCTCTTGTGTGCGGAGCGCAATGCTCCATGCCAGCGAGATTTGGCCATTGACAAAGCCGAACCTCCAGCGTCTGCAGCGAAATGACAGGGCAATGATCAGACAGATCTGCAATGTCAGGCTGCAAGACATTGTCACCACCAGGTCCAATGAGCTACTTGTGCGGCTTGGCATTGAGGATCTGGACCTCATTCTGAAGGAGAGAAGACTTCGATGGTATGGACATGTGGAATGCTCCAGTGGTGCAATCAAGACAGCCTTTGACATACAGGTTGATGGAAAGCGTGGGCCTGGGAGGCCTAAAATGACATGGAAGCAGCTGACAGAGAGGGATTGCAGAGAGTGGAAGCTCTCGGCTATCAACCCTCATGATAGAGGTACCTGGAGATCTGGTGTGAGATCTGCCATGCGTGCAGCAAGCCAGCTATCTGGAAGGGGGCCCGCTGATGTGGATATTGCCCCAGTACCTGCACGTTAATCAAAAATCTGATTATGATGATGATATGAGATAAATCATTTGCTGATCTTGTTTTTAAAGTGTACTTTTAGTAGGTGATTACATATTTTACTACAAGCTTTCCCAGTTATTTTGAAAAACCTAAGTGCACAGTGTGGAAATTAGGTCAAATAGGCCATTGTGGCAAGGTACAGTATTCACATCTTTATATAGCAAATTATATCATGTTTACCCTAAATATTAGACAACTCCTAACCATACTTCTCCTACAACTTCAATAGATCCTTTTTGGCTACATGGTAGTCATGAATGGCAGTCAGGAATATCCACACCTTTTTCTATTATCCACACTTTTTTTCTCTTTCTCAAAAACTGTTAAATGATTCTTTTTGTTCTTTTTCAAAGTGTTTCCCACCTATGTCTATACACTTTTGCTATCTGTATGGGAGCTTTTACAAGCTGTATTCCCTATGAAGTAGCTGAAATCAAAGCCACCCTGGTCTCATATTTGTTTTCAGCGAGCCTTTTTTTAAGTTCTGGAAACAAATAAAAGTCCCAGGAGACAATGTCTGGGCTGTACGGAGGGTGGGACAACAATTGCCACTTGAAGGTATAAGTTCTACTGCAGATGAGACAGTATGAGAGGGGGCATTATGCTAAAAAAGGACATTAATTTTTTTCTTGGCTAACCTGGGACGCAACTTTTTCAGCTCTTCTTCCGAGTTTGCTCAAAATTACTTCTGAATAGAATTTAGCAGTCACAGTTCAACCTTTTGGTGCAAAAATGAGCCAGTATTATGCCATGTGAATCCCAAAAAGCAACCAGCAATACCTTACCAACATGGTGACAGCTTAAACTTCTTTGGAGGTGAGGAACCAGCTGGTTTCCACAGCTTTGACTGAACTTTTGTTTCAGGCTCAGCATAATGAACCCACATAACATCCCCTGTGAAAATGCAGTGCAAAACCTTATTTTCATCATGGTTAAAACGCCCTAAATGTTCTTTTGTAGTAGTCATCCTGGATGCCTTTTGGTCTTCTGTCAGCTGTTTCAGCACCCGTCTAGCATTGCCTTGCCCATACTGCCCTGACCTATTTTTTTCGTGTAAAATCTGATATGCAGACCTTTACCAATGCTAAACTGATACCTCCTGCAATGCCACTCTGCAATCTTTCTTGACATTAACCTCAACATTTGTCACCATTGTAGGGTCACTGACTCAGCAGGCCTCCCTGGCCTAGGTTTGTCCTTCACGTTTGTCCTGCCCTCCCTAAACTAAGAAACCCAGCTATAGATAAAACGTTGAACAGGATATGCAGGCATTGGAAAAACTTTTCTGCAACCTTAGAAAAATGTGGCAAGGTTTTTCCCCTTCTAAAAGCAGGAATTTTATCACAGATCTCTGTGCCTCCAGTTTAGACTCCATGATAGCCCTAACATCTACCTTGTTTAACCCTTTAACTGCCAGTCACAACAATTGTCATCTGCTTTGTCATCTGCTTGTGATTTTAAAAGTCATTTTTGCAAACAGTGTGCACCCAGATCAGACTGCTCCTCTATGATCTGGATCTACACTGTTTGCCTGTATGCAAAAATACATTTGAAAAGTTTGCAAGAATATTCAACAGACAACATAAACAGACGACATTTTCAGATGCAGGTTTTCTTGGCCATTTCAAGTTTAAATGCTCAAAATTTCATGTATATTTCTCATTGCAAATAAACTGATCAATTTATAGGATAAAATATAGTTTTTGCTCATGTATAGTATATGTAGGTAGCTGCACATGGAAAGGCAGGGGAATAAAAAGTCTGGATATTTTCTGATCGCCCCTCATAAATGGCAAACAGTAAAGATGTTGATTATATGCCACATTCTGCAGCATTTAGGTCTACACTGTTTGCTTTTGCCTCAAATTATTATTCTAAGGGGAAAGGACAAACCTCCATGGGAAGTTAGTATGAAATGAAAACATTTTGCCCTCCTTACGGGAAACAAATAATGAGTTGACAATTACCTACCAACTAGTACATAAAATGACAATAAAATATCTTACAAAATTTAATTTAATTTTCAGAATTTTCTTTACATTTAATTTAAATTCAATTTGTAAAGTTAAGTTTGCATCTACAAATTGAAGATTTTCTCTGGCTTTTTACATAATTTTTCATACGAAATAAAATAATTCAGGAGGGTTTCAATTGGATTGACCTCTAAACCCTAAGGAAAATAAGCAAAAAATCTATTATAGGTTTATTCTATCCTGAAATTTTAACCATGCTAACTGTTCTTTTTTGAAATAATTACTAGCCCTTATAAGAACATTATAAGAGCTGGTAATTATTTCAAGTTATATGTTGTTATCCCTGTGGATAAAGAACCATAAGTGTTCTTTCTTTTGATCACACACTTTATTTTAACCCTTTGACCCCTGAGTTTCTGAAGTGGACTCTTCCATCCTTGAATTTGGACATGTCCAATGTTGCAAATAGGGGTTTCAGTCTAAAACAAAAAATAAATGGCAAACAGTGTAGATCCTGAGAAGAAGGCTTGTTACTAGTCATGTCATCTGAATCTGCACTGTTTGCAAAGGTAGCAGTGTTGGTGGGCAGGGATGAAAGGGTTGAAGGAAAGGCTCATTTGATGCAAAGTATGTCTTAACACTTTGACATGGACTCTTAACACTTGGAAATATTTTTTTTTTTATTTTTCCTAGAAAATAGGATTTGACACCTCATGCAAATTGTCTCCTTAGGAGACAATTTGCATGAACTGTCAGATCCTATTTTCTAGGAAAAATAAGAAAAATATCATCAATTTGTCATCTGCTGAATCTGCCCATAGCATGGTAAGTGATAAAACAGTCAGTTTCAGAAAACAATCATTTTGGCATAAATTTGATCAACACAGTTAATAAAAATATTGTTCCAGTAGTTTATATTTCCTATAACTGTGAATATGGACACAACTCTTTGTTGTACTTAGATATTTGTTCATTTTGTTTCTTTAAGACACAAATAAAAATGATCTGTTGACAGGAATATGATAATCATGACAGCTATTTTATATTTTATATGCAAATGAACACAGGTACATGTATATAGGAACAAAATATTGTTTCAAATGTGATTTTATTTAACTTTTGCATTTTTGCATTTTTAAGTAGGTGGTTATGGCATAATCACTCTCCCGTATAAATGGCAGTTCTGTGATGGTATTTTCTACAGGTTCAAATAAAAAAAAATGCTTATTTCTCAACCACTTTCTGCTTCACAAGCACTTTATTTTCTTGTTCTAGGAGTACCCACAACATATGTTTCTATAAAGAAAATCAGAAAAGAATTGCATAAACATCATCAAATAAGTCCTTTGCCAATCTCTTTTTAAAGTGTTCCCTTAGTAGGTAAATACATATATACCACAAGTTCTCCCAGTATGTTTAAAAAATACCTAAGTGCACATTGCAGTAATTAGATTGAATACAGTATCTCTGAGATAAATCTAACTACTGTATTTACCCTAAGTATTCAGACAGACAGGCATGATCTGACTCAGATCAAACTGCTCCTATGGTCTATATTGTTGGCCATTCTGTTAGAACATTTTAGACACCTCAACAGGTAAATGATCTCTTTCCAATTTTAGGACATGCATGGTAAGAAGCAGTGGTGACCAAATATGTAAGGAAAATCTGGTAGATGCAGACTCTATCATGTTTTCATGGTGAAAAAATAATCATCTGAATTAACCCTAGTCCTGCTGTACCCAGATATACCCTGTCTTTACAAACAGTGCAGATCCAGATCAGTTGGCTTCTTCAGAAGCCAACTGATCTGGATCTGCACTGCTTGCCAATAAGTATGTGAATTTCTATCAACAACATGGATTAATATCTTTGAAACAACAAAATTCTGTCCTAGCTTTTGAGGGACCTCAGTAGCCAAGTGATCTAAAGCAATAACTTACAGATCACCAACTTCTCATTGCTGAGGTTCAAGGGCATATTACTTATAGAATGTCAGTGGATTTCTCTGTGTGCCACAGCTTCTTCCATCATTCAAACCACCCTGCCTACAAAATGGGTGTAAAACTCCAAATTTCCGCCCTCCTCTTAAAACTAGATCCATAGCTCCAGATAAGGTGCTTTTTTTCCGATGAAAACATATGTTGTGGGTACTCATTAGAAGTGCCTCAGTGCTTTCATCAAGAAATAAGAAAATGAAAATTGTCAATAAGCAGCGCTTATTCGATACCTCCTGCATAAAATATAAAACTTTTGTCTATAAAAATTTAAGTTTCAAAGTGTGGGCGTGACCTTGAAAATAAGGTCAAGGTCACCAAACTCTAATAAAACAAGATTCCTAAAATTATTTAGCAAGATACACAGGAAAAACAAAATACAAACGTGTTACGGACATTATAAAATTACAAAGGGGAATAATTAGAACAGTATAGATCTCTTGACCTTCTTTTTCTGTAGCAGCAGCATCTCATGTATATGAACATTTATGCAAAATGTGTTACGATTCCTAATAATACTAATCAAGATACGCAAGAAAAAAGATGGAGTGCACACAAGGTTCACATTTTAAGTATTTATAATGTAGTAACCTTGAAAATAAGGTCAAGGTCACCAAAATCTAATCACTTCTTGCCCCCATCCTGATGATGTATCTGTGCTAGTTTGGTCAAATTCAAAATATTGGTTAAAGAGATAAAATATTGGTTAAAGAGATAGTGTGCTCACAAATGTTTTACTGCATTAAGAAATTTTACAAAGGGCAATAACTCCTAGAGAATGGGCCCCTAGCCCTTACTTTCTCTGATAAACTTTATTGATATCAATGTGTCACACAAGCTTTTTTCTATAAAAATTTGAGTTTCAAAGTGTCAGTATGACCTTGAAAATGAGGTCCAGGTTACCAAAATCTAATCACTTCTTTCCCTCATCCCAATGAAGTATCTGTGCTAGCTTGAACAAATTCCATCAAATGATTCATGGGAAAGGGTGCACACAAGGGTCATTTTTAGAGTCTTTATAATGTAGTGACCTTGAAAATGAGGTCAAGGTCACAAAAATCTAATCATTTCTTTCCCATGTTCTAACCATGAATCTGTGCTAGTTTGTTAAAATTCCAGCCATTGGTTCAAGATATAGTGTGCACACAAGCTTTTTTCTATCAAAACTTGAGTTTCAAAGTGCCGTTGTGACTTTGAAAATGAGATAAAGGTCATCAAAATCTAATCATTTCTTTCCCAAACCCCAATGATATATCTGTGCTAGTTTGGTCTGATTCCATCTATTGATACAAGAGAAAGGGTGCACACAAGACTCACTTATTGAGTATTTATAATGTAGTGACCTTGAAAATAAGGTCAAGGTCACCAAAATCTAATCACTTCTTTTCCCCATCCTTAGGATGTATCTGTGCTAGTTTGGTCAAATTCCAGCCATTGGTTATAGAGATAGTGTGCACACAAACTTTTTACAAGGCTCATTTTTGGAGTCTTTATAATGTAGTAACCTTGAAAATGAGGTCAAAGTCACCAAAATCTTATCACTTCTTTCCCATGTCTTAACAATGTATCGGTGCTAGTTTGTTAAAATTCCAGGCATTGGTTCAAGATATAGTGTGCATACAAGCTTTTTTCTATCAAAATTTGAGTTTCAAAGTGCCAGTGTGACCTTGAAAACGAGACAAAGGTCACCAAAATCTTATCACTTCTTTCCCTAATCCAAATGATATATCTGTGCTAATTTGGTCAAATTCCATCTATTGATTCATGAAATAGAGTGCACACAAGGCTCACTTTTTGAGTATTTATAGTGTAGTGACCTTGAAAATAAGGTCAAGATCACCGAAATCCAATCAATTCTTTCCCCCATCCTTAGGATGTATCTGTGTTAGTTTGGTCAAATTCCAGCCATTGGTTAAAGAGATAATGTGCACACAAACTTTTTACTGCATTAACAAGGCTCACTTTTTTGAGTATTTATAGTGCAGTAACCTTGAAAATAAATTCAAGGTCACCAAAATCTAATCACTTCTCTGCCCCATCCTTATGATGTATCTGTGCTAGTTTGGTCAAGTTCAAGCCATTGGTTAGAGAGACATTATGCACACAAACTTTTTACTTCATTAACAAGGCTCCTTTTTGAGTATTTATAATGCAGTGACCTTGAAAATAAGGTCAAGATCACCTAAATCTAATCACTTCTTTCCCCCATCCTGATGATGTATCTGGGCTAGTTTGGTCAAATTCCAGCCATTGGTTAGAGAGACAGTATGCACACAGACTTTTTACTGCATTAAGAAAAAAAAAATACAAAGGGCAATAACTTCAAGAGAATTGGCCCCTAGCCCTTACTTTCTCTTATGTAGGTACACCTTATTGATATCAATGTGTCTGCAGAAATTGATGAATATTCATCAGTGCATTTTCAATATATTAGGAAAAAAACAGCGTCATGGACGGATGGACGAATGGATGGACGGACTGACGGACAACGTGAAAACAGTATACCCTCCCCACAAACAAAGTTTGCGGGGGGGTATAAATATCACATGGATACCCGCTCTTACCTAGGGCTATGTAGAACTGGGTATACAGTTTTGTATTAGAATACAATAAAACAATACAGAAATGGACAAGAAATCATACAGGCATAAAATCTTTAAGTTTAACTATTACCCTGCTACAGAAGTATATTAAAAGACAAGTTATAAATACATTCATACCGATACTTTTCTTACCTGAAAGAGACAGCTTAAATACCATATTTACCCTAAGTATTAAAACAGAAATTCCTGGTCAAACAGTGTAGACCCAGATCAGATGCCACAGAATGTGGCATTTGATCAGGGTCTGTGCCATTTTCCACTCATCCAGAACTATTTAGACAGATCATGAAGAGGTAAAATGGACATGATTGTATGTTTAGTATGGTAAATGTCCTAAAATTTTGTACACTGTGTCTGACAAAATGGCATATGCAAACAGTGTCCCTGAAGATCAGTCTGATCAGGGGTTGCACTGTGTGTCATTCCACTGAGTACTTTAAGAAATGACTGCAGAGAAAGCAAATTTAGGGCAAAAAAGTGTTCAAAATTTTGGGACATTTAGCATACAATGTGGTAAGAGGTTTAGATGTCCAAATATTTAGGGTAAATATGGTAAACTGTGGAAGTCATATTTACAGAGAACAATAAGAATGGATTGTGTGACTGGTGCAGTGGATATATGCCAATGCGCGGAGCCATGTCCGTATTGGTGAGGGGTACAGTGAAGAGTTTGAAGTGAGGGTCGGTGTTCACCAAGGCTTGGTACTCAACCCCCACTGCTCTTCGTCATTGTGCTTGAAAGCTTCTCACACGTTTCGCTCTGGGGTCCCCTGGGAGGACCTCTATGCCGATGACCTTGTTATCATCGCTGAATCGCTGGAGGAGTGTGTCAGAAGGCTCTTGACTTGGAAAGAAGCAATGAAGAAGATAGGACTGAAAGTAAATGCAGGAAAGATGAAAATCATGATCTGTGGTACAGGCCTGGACCTCCTGCAGAGTTAGGCGAGTTTCCATGTGCCGTCTTTCACACTGGAGTGGGCAGCAACAGCATCTGCTGCAAGCACAGGGTGCACAAGAAATGCAGTGGGCTCAAGCGCCTGACAAAGGACCCTGATTACATATGTACACGGTGCCAGGGAACTGCACGCCCCTTGGATGGCAGACCACAGAGGGAAGGTGGTAGCTTCCTTTTGCTCCCCAGAAGACATGCCCTCAGCAGCCGGTGGCTGTGAACTTTCAACCACAACACATGTTAAAACCTCCTGAACGAAGTTCTAGGAGCCGCTACCAGCTCTCTCTTACCGCCACCTCTATTTCAAGACACATGGCCGCGTGTACAGCTCATGTGTGCGGAGCGCAATGCTCCATGCAAGTAAAACTTGGCCATTGACAAAGCCAAACCTCCAATGTCTGCAGCCAAATGACAGGGAAATGATCAGACAGATCTGCAATGCCAAGCCACAAGACATTGTCACCACCAGATCCAATAAGCTACTTGCGCAGCTTGGCATTGAGGGTTTGGACCTCATTCTGAAGGAGAGAAGGCTATGCTGGTATGGACATGTGCAATGCTCCAATGGTGCAGTCAAGACAGCCTTTGACATACAGGTTGATGGAAAGCGTGGGCCTGGGAGGCCCAAGATGACATGGAAACAGCTGACAGAGAGGGGTTGCAGAGAGTGGGGAAGGTCTCTGCTATCAACCCTCATGATACACATACCTGGAGATCTGGTGTGAGGTCTGCCATGCGTGCAGCAAGCCAGCTACCTGGAAGGGGTCCCACTGATGTGGATGTTGCCCCTGTACCTGCACATTAATCATAAATCTGATGATGATGATGATGATGATGATGATGATGAGATGAGATGAGATGATGATGATGATAATGAATAAGAGGATATCACATTGGTCTCATACAACTTATCACAGTTTCATGTAAAGTTTACAAATCTATTAAATATAATAAAAAAAAATCATTTACATATATTATTAAATATCACAATTGCTTTAACAAAATGATGGACACTACAAAATATACATTTACACAGTAACTCTTAAAGCACTAAACAAAGTTTTAGCTGGAAAAATTCTAATTTTCTTGTACGTTTCAGAATGTTAAACTGGCTGTTATGCCATAATTTCTCAGATAACAGAAAAAAATATAAAATGTTGCTGCAGTTGTGTTTGGTGCTTAAAGGGTTAAAATTACTTCCTTTCAAAAAAGCAGACTTTTCTACTTATTTTGTTGTGAAAATTAACCCTGACAATAAATACTGATTAAGACCTCTAGAAGATATAAAACTAAACTTTAATACACTAAAAGTTTATTTTAGTAGATATTTTAGTTTTCAAAATCATATTTCTTCCTTTTCACATTTTATTCACATTTCATGTGAAAAGTGTGTTTTTTTCTTGAAAAACATTACAACAAACAAACAAAACAAAACCAACATAAAACAAAGTAAGGTCCAAGCAAACAGTGCAGCCACTGCTAACTGCAACACTGCTTGCCATTCATCCAGTAGGTTTTAGACCAGTTAACCCTTGTCCTGCTGAATAAATTAAGATGCCACACCTATTTCTAATTTTTAGCCAATCAGATTTCTTGATCCAGAGAGTTGCTATAAATTCACATACTTAATGGCAAACAGTGTAGATCCAGATCAGTTGGCTTCTTCAGAAGCCAACTGATCTGGAACTACACTTTTTGCAAATGCAGGGTATATCCAGGTTCAGCAGGACAAGGGTTAATAGATAGGACTCAAATTTTAGGACAAATATGGTAAGAGTGAGATGTCCCGAGGTACTTTTTTTTGAGCCAGCCCAAGACAAAAACCTACAATAAGAGCTGTGTGACCATCAAAGACTCAAATCAACCTGTACATCCACCCAGTATGGCAAGGATTCTTGTTCATCCCTCTTTGGATAGCCTGGAGGCTGTAGAAGGCACATGCAATCAGTGCAGACTCTGATCAGACTGCACGGATGTGCAGGCTGAACTGAGTCTTTGCTGGTCTCACAAGTCTTATTGTAGGTTTTGTCGTGAGCTGGCTTATTTGTTATCTGCCATTTTTTTCACTTAAATATTACGGATCAACATTCTCATCTCCACAGAATAAAATCTTTGCTAACTATTGTAGGCCTCGATATGATTGATTTTCAATGTTTGTCATTCTTTTCGCCAAGCCTACTTTCAGAATGTGAGATAAAAGTTGCCTGTTTTGTGTTAGTGCAACTGTGCTTCTGTTTGTCCATGCACTTGTATGTCTGTGGAACTTAATCATTAATTTTTATATCTCCACTCACTTCAACAATGCAGCAATCAGACCACTCCAGATCATTATCCATGAAATAAGGTCACTGTGACCTTCTTCAGAAAATGACATCTGGTTAGGTTTATAGTGTTGAGCATGTATATCCATTCCCATACATATGTGCATCCTTAGATTTAATCACTGCATACATCCTATTACCCTATGTTATCTCCCATGAAACTAGGTCACTGTGACCTATTTTTGCAGTTAGGCTTTTGTCTGCAGTCCTATACAAGAAAGCCCACCTCCTCCACCCCCATCCCCTCAAACTTCATGACTATGTATCCCACAACTCCAAGTCATCTCCCATGAAACTAAATGAATAAAGCCTTGTGTGGTGGGGTATAAAAAAAAAAATAAACAACACTTTTAAAGTGTTCCTTATTTTTTTGAAAACAGGACTTGGAATGTCATTCAAATTGCCTTCAAAATGTCATTCTTTCCAGAATAAGGACATTAAATATTTTAAAAAGTGGGTGTGACACTAAATACATGTGACAAGGAGTGTTTATTCCTGAAAGCCCTCAGCAAAGTAAATATGTTTTAATATTATTCAGAGATAATAAGATTTGGCATTTCATATGAATCATCTACCTAGGCAGAGGATTCACATGAAATTCTTATTTTCTCAGAAAAAACATCTGCTGTTATCTGCTGCACTGCGATTAGTGCTCTAAGAATTAATCGGGATCTGCACCACTAATCATTCTGTCAGTACACCTCTGACATATGATGAAGTAGTCAATGGCCTTTTTTTTTAATTTTAGAACAGTATGAACAAATTTTGGAACTATTCCTTTTCAAACACTGGAATTCATCCTTTTTAGACTGAATAAAGTCCCCCCACCCCCCACACATTATAAATTTGGAAGAATCCACTTTCAGTTTTAGGCAATTCATGCTATATGATTTAGATATTCCTGAAGAAAAATGGCTAAACTATTTGCAAACAGTGGAAGCCCTGATCAGACAATGCACATTCTGTGGCAGCTGGTCTGGGTCTGCACTGTTTGTCAGTTATACCCTTTTGGGTGTATCCAGACTAAAATTGGTAAAAGGTCTGCAGACGACATTACAGTAGACTCTCGTAATCTCGATCTTGCTTATCTCGCATAACCGCTTATATCGAAGTGAAATTCTGGTCCCTGTTTTAACATGGAAATCTAAGAACAGATAACAAAATATTGTGGAAAAGAGGAGAAATTGCTCCTAAGGAGCAATTTCACCTCTTTTCCACATTATTTTATATATATTTCTAACTTCAGGAGTCAAATTACATATTCATTTGTTAAATGTGGTTGTTCAATTTATTGTTTTCCTCACTCTCTCAATTCTGATATGTCGAGGTACGGATATCTCGAAGTGTTTCTGTGAGTCCCTTAGAATTCGAGATAACGAGAGTCGACTGTATCTTTTTTTTATAAGAATTTTTCTGAGAAAACAGCAATGGCATTTTCATTCAGACTCTCTGAAGAAACTTGAATGAAGTATCAAGATTTGTTTCCAGGGCTAATAAGGAAACTATTGCTCTTCCTATATTATCTAGAAGGGCAAAATGTAATAGAACTCTGCAAAACAATGATACTTTTTCAATTTCTTGCCGCAAAACTTGCTCTTAACCGTCTGATATATTCTGTGCCCCACTCTCTCAGTAATCCCTCACAATAGTTAAATGTCCGAGATAATTTGCTGTAAACATTTGTCATTTCTTCATCGCTGTACAGATACTTGGCTAGTTCTGTAGGCATTCCCTGAAACAGAAAACCAAAGTACACAAGACTTATCCTGGTCCTGCTGAGCCTGGATATGTCCTGCCTTTGCAAACACTGTAGATCCAGATCAGTTGGCTTCTATTTGTCATTAAGTATGTGAATTTGTATCAACAACCTAGATCAAGTAATCTATTTGGCTGAAAATTAGAAGTGGGCGAGGCATCTTAATTTATTAAGCATGGCAAGGGCTAATATAACAGTTAAAAAGGTTTCCAACATTCTAAAATTTACAACTAAAATTATGGCTAAAAACAGTTTCTGTAATGCTGCTCAAATTCTGAACACTGTTACTTTACAAACAATTCTTAACCCTTGTCCTGCTACACCCGGATATACCCTGCCTTTGCAAACAGTGTAGGTCCAGATCAGTTGGCTTCTGAAGAAGCCAACTGATCTGGATCAGCACTGTTTGCTATCAAGTATTCAAATTTATAGCAATAAACTGGATCAAGTAGCCTGATTGGCTGAAAATTAGAAGTGGGCGTGGCATCTTAATTTATTCAGCAGGACAAGGGTTAATTTTAGATAATAGCATGCTTGCATCTCCCTTTCTCTAACCCATTCAAGAAGCCTCTGTTAGCTTCATTAGCCACATCAACAGGGCCCAGTTGTTCAAAACTAATGATGTCGTTAGTTAACGTATCGTTAAAACTTTGATCATTAAATATTGCATATACACTAATATTTTTGCTGAAAAAATGTGAGCAGCTTTTGCATTTGCAAAAGCCACTCACATTTTTTTCAGCAAAAATATCTGTGAATTAGATATTGAACTTACTAGAACAATTAACATTTTGACCACTAACGAGTTTGTTAAGTTAAGGATGCTTTGAACAACTGGGCCCAGATGATACAATGGTCTTGTTCAAGTATGTTAAGGAGTAAAGGTGTCCTGATATATTTACAGTAAGAATTATTATAGATTTTTCAAGATCTTTCAATCTTTCACTGCAGAATGGGTATCATTTGCAAGTCTTATGTTTTCATGATATTTGTTGTTTTCCAAATGAAAAAAAAAAACAAAAAAAAAACAACATAAAAAATGTGTAAATATTAACAACTCTTGTAACTTTCTGGTACGAGTATTACAGTGCCTCAACTATCAACCTTCAAGCTAATAGGCCGATGACAAATAAGTGATATTCTTCTTGTTCTTGCCCAGAAAATAGGGTTCAACATTTCATGCAAATTGATTAAGGCAAGTACAATAATTCCCTGATTCCCATAAACATTAAAGATGACAAAGTACTATAAATTCTTGAGTACCCTAAACATTAAATGCAGTTATTGCATAAAAAGCATTGTCGCACGTTATTAACAGCCGTGCATTAACCGGCGAAAAGCCATGTATTAACAAGGCAATTCATGCGCTGTTAATGCACGGCTACACAACTTTCAATATGATCATACCGGGGCCACAGATTTGCTGCTGTTATGAGCTGTGTACTGCCTGGCCCTAGAATGAGCATAGTCCATTTAAATTGTGCTCATGAGACATTGGTAAAAAGGTGAAACAATATAGTGCAAGAAATAAGGCGAAACGTAGCAAATGTTTTCAGTTTTTATGCAATAATAGTGACTGAACATGGTTTTTCAATGCATTAACATTCACCAGGTCCCTTGGGAGGTGTTGAAAACCGTGGCCTCGGGCCTCAGTTTTCAACACCTCTCAAGGGACCTGGCGAATGTTAATGCATGAAAAACCATGTTTGATCCCTATAGTGTCATATTTCCCTGAGAACCATAAACATTAAAGGCAAGTACTACAATTCCTTGCGTGTCATAAATACGGAAGGTAAGTACCTGTACCATAATTCCTCTAGTACCATAAACAATAGTCCAGTACCATTATTCTTTAAGTATCATAAACAATAAAGGCAAGTACCATTATTCCTGTAGTACCATAAATATTAACCCATTTTAGCTGAGAGACCCTCAAAAGGGTAATTAGCAAGCAGTGCAGATCCAGATCAGAAACCGCAAATGTGGCATCTGATCAGGGTCTATACTGCTTGCATTAAATACAGGAATTTCTATAAATATAGTGATAATAAAAACTAACCAGGCACCCTGCTATTGGGAACAGACCAGTCCAAAAAATTGTGGTTGAAGAGTCCACTTGACAAAAATGGGTTTGAGACATACAAATACTATAATTCCTCAAGCACCAAAAACAATAAAGACAAGTACATGTACCATTATTCCTCGATTTCTTGAAACTGCTATTCTTCTAACAAGGTACAGCAGAGCTGTAGCAACAATTCGTAAATTTCTCTCTGCAACATCAGTCAATGGCTGCGCTGACAGACCATAATCTACTGGTTTCATTAGAATCTAAAAGAAAAAGTAAGATAAGTTCAAATATTAAATATATAAAGCAGGTATGCATTTCAGTAATAAAGTGGTATTTTAATTCAAAATGCATATCGATCATAACGTTTTCACTTCCTCACTAGATATAAACATAATCTGAAGCATTGTCATGCTGAATAAATTAAGATGCCATGCCCACTTCTAACTGTTAGTCAATCAGATGACATGATCAAGGTTGTTGATATAAATTCACATATTTAATAACAAACAGTGCAGATGCAGAAGATACCGGCCTCGGTGGCTCAGTTCGATGCGCCGTCCGACTGGAGACCAGGAGGTCGCGGGTTCAACCCCCGCCGAGGTCGGCAACATTCTTTCGTGGAGATTGATCATGAAATATTTTCTACGGTCATTCTCTCCCTTCCGCTGATTCAAGAAGGGCAGTTGTCAGTTTCTGGCGAAAGAATGTGCACAATACTGGTTAACCGCTTAGAGGACTAAGCCTGCCCAGTAAACGTGTGGTTAGGTAAACTGACCGCGCTCGACATGACCCCATTGGGTTGACTGGGCCGTAAAACCTCAACACAAACAAAGATGCAGAAGATCAGTTGGCTTCTTCAAAAGCCAACTGATCTGGATCTATACTGTTTGTAAAGGCGGGAGATATCCGGGTCCAGCAGGATCAGGGTTAAAAAATCAAAATTGGAAACCAGTGTAATGAAAGGGTCTTGCATGTTTCAAGATTAACCCTTTCAGCCATGCAGGTTTAACCCTTTCTCCACTAATGGTGACTTTTGTCATCTGCTGATAACCTCTGCAAACAGTTTGGACCCAGATCAGGCCCGACATAATGTTGGGCCCTATCTGGATTTAAACTGTTTGACACTCTGATGGTATTCCTGAAAGGTTTTTTTGAAAAAGTTAAAGGAAAACACTCACAAAATTGATAATCTGTTTAAAGTTAAAGATCTACATTAGCTGAGAAAATTGATGCAAATTTTATCAAAATCGGATGAAAATTAAGAAAGTTATGGGCTAATGAACATTTCAAACAAAGCTGTAATGGGTGCCGCCATTGTTGTGAGTCTGTGACATCATTTGCTCTGAATTAAATATGCATAAATGAATAACACATATGCAAAATCATCAAATGCTGTGTTTCTGCATATTTCTTCTTTAGTATTATAGCAGCTTATTTTCCCTAAGATTAAATTGTTTTCAGTCTAACAGAAAGTTTTATGATCATTTTAGAATTTTTCAGTCCCTCATTAAATATTCAAAATGGCGGCGCCCATGTTGACAATTACAAAAGCTAAAAACTCCAATAACTTTCTCATTCCTTGATGGAGTTCGATAAAACTTACACCAAAATGTTCAGTTTGTAAATATCTTGAACATCAGACATACTTTGTATTTTGTGAGTGTTTCCCTTTAATTTAAAAAAAAATCTGCAGACAATAAAAAAACATGCAAAATTACCCAGCATGCAAAGAGTTAATAAACATCCACAAAAACAGGGTAAATCCAGATTCAGCAAGTAATGAATCACTGACTTTCTGTTTTTGATTTTCAACTGACATTCCAGTTTGCAACAGTGGTCATGTCCAAATCAAAGCATAGAGGAGTCCACTTTAAAAACTAGGGGGCAAAATGGTTAAAGCTTCTATTCAAAGCCCTGCATAATCATAACTCCAGATAAAGATGATAATTCAAGATAATTTTAGACAACTTTTTTATTTCTTGCAACAAAATGTACCCTGTGGTTATGTGACAGTATCACTTCACTGAGGCAATTCCACTGAGTACCCGTATATAGGAAAAGTTTCAGTGCAAAACATTTTTTTCCGAAATCATGATGACAAAAATGCATATTTGAGGAGAAAAAGGGGCATAACTCTGTAAGTATGAGTCTGAAGGAAAAACATTTAGCTCTGTTTCCACAGAAAATCAACAAAGAGTATATAGTTTCCTTAAAATAACTAGTTCAATTTGAAAATTTTGAGAGGGGTTAGCTATCACTGATGGACAGCTGGACAGACAGAGAGGTTTAGTAATGGATTACCGCATGAAAGCCAGTATTAACCAGTTACCTTAAGGAAGCTGGATACATATGGTATATCTGCAAATTCTTACAAGGGAGACAAATTTTGTGACTTCCTGTTTTCCTTCACACCATTCCACTTCTGAAAAGGGGTCTATTCTAAAAGGAAAGAATTTACTCCCTATCCAGCTATCAGATTTGGATATTCCTAGAGAAAAATGACTAAACTGTTCGCAAACAGTGGACACCCTGATCAGATACTGTGTTAGCATCTGATCTGGGTCTGCACTGTTTGCCAGTTACCCTTTTAGAGGTCTCCAGACTACAATAGGTTAAGGGCTGATTCAGCATCTGGAATCTTATCTCAGCACATGTCAGATATACTTACTGTTGTAACTAAACTTCTAGATATAAATATTCCCAACATTAATAAAAATCCTTCAGCATCACCAACATTTACCATTCTCCCATTCTCATTGAACTGAAGACGCTCCTGCAAGTAAAATCATAGAATATACAATATCATAGAACAAGACAAAATATTTAGATGTAAACGTTTAAGTAACGGCGCAAATTTTGTTCATGTTTACACAGAGATATGGGACAAGGGTATACTAAAGTTTAATAAATTTTCAATGTAACAGGTAAAATCGAACAATAATGTGATTCTTTATTTTTCACTGCCACAAGCAATAATAATAGGCTTTTGCAAACAGCATAGATCCAGATGAGATAGCTCATATGAGCCGTCTCATCTGGATCTATGCTGTTTGACATTCCGTCTTTCAACTTTACGTATAAACTTCTTTTCAAGCGATAGTTTGTTAAAAAAGAAAAGCAGACGACAATGTCGTCTGGAATTTGGCACCGCAAGAGTTAATGTTTGCTTTTATTAAGCTTTATGAAATTTCTTGATTGAAATGAAAATAAAATAGACATTAATCTGTTTATAACTCAGTTTGTAATAAGGTTTTTTATATTTGCCAGGGTTCATCACAAACCGACGATCCCGGCAAATACAAAAAAGTCCTTAATGAGCTAATCGAACACGCTCCCATATGTAAAAATCCAAAGCTATATTAAGAGACCGGTGCGATTCCCACGCCGGTCAATAAACAATATTTAAACTAAGTACATTGAAACCTCCTTATTAGACAATTCATTATAAGATGCTTTAAATAAGGCCTTCTAAAATGTTGTATTGTGACTTGACATTTCATGCAAATTGTCTTCTGAGACAATTTCAACCCTTATTTTCTGGGAATAATTGAAAAATATAATCAACCTATCACTAACTGAATAGAATACACAATACAGTTGACTCTCGCTATCTCGACCTCGCTTATCTCTAATAACCGCTTATCTCGAAGTGAAAATCTGATCCCTGACTAAACATGAAAATCTAACATGTAAAAAATATTGTGAAAAAGAGGAGAACTTCTCTTTTCCACAATATTTTCAATATATTTCTAACTTCAATAGTCCAATGAGAGATAGCAGCAGTATTTCTATTATCTCCCTTGACAGGTAAAGTCCAAGGTAGTTCAAATACTAACCAGGTCCTTCTAATTGGAATCCTCTGCTTTTATCATAGGTCATCAGTGGAATTTAACAAATTCTTAACTTTACATTTCTCCATATCCACATGGAAAATTAATTAATATTATATATTTTATTGCACAGAAAATGTTTCTTTTAAATATTTTGGAAGCTGTATTGGCATATGACCTTGTTAAAATTAGATTTAAGGAAAAGGAAGTGATACTTAATGGAAACACTAATGATAAAAGCAGAGGAATCCAATTAATTGGACCTGGTTATTTACAGAAAGTAATCAAGGGAGTTAACTGACTGCTTTCTCCTATTACACATATATTTGTTAAATGTGGTTAATCGAATTAGTTTTTCCTCAGTTCTGCAAATCTGATATGTCGAAGTATGGATATCTTGAAGTATTTCAGAGAGTCCCTTGGAATTCAAGATAACGAGAGTCGACTGTATTTAAATTAAGTTCATTGGAACCTGCTTATAAGAAATTCATTAAAAGATGGTTTACATCTGGATTTCTAAAATGTTGTTTTGTGGTTTGACATTTCATGCAAATTGTCTTCTGAGAAAATTTTGACCCTTATTTTCTGGGAAAAATTGGAAAGTATAATCAATCTATCACTTATTGAATTAGCTCAGAGAATGATAAAGTTTATGAAATGCTATAATGATCAGGAACATTACAAAAACCTAAACACAAACCCAGTAAATATACAACTTCACAATACAATATTGTTGTTACAATGTTACTGCAACATAGTGACATTGCAGTGATGTTGTAACGACCTTTTGTTGTGTGTTTGCTGGGAAAGCTAAAGTAGGAAGCCATAATTTACATTTATCTTTAATAACATACAGACAAACAAATCTCTTAAAAATCTTCTCTACTATGCTACCCAATTTACCCTAAGTGTTCAAACATCTAACCTTGTCCTGCTGAACCCGGATATACTCTGCCTTTGCAAACAATGTTCTAAAGAAGCCAACTGATCTGGATCTGCACTGTTTGCCATTAAGTATTTGAATTTATTACAACAATCGAGATCAAGTAATCTGATTGGCTGAAAATTATAAGTGGGCATGGCATCATAATTTATTCAACAGGACAAGGGTTAACTCCTTACTTTACTTGTTCTAAAATTTGTACAAAGTCTATTTACATGTATACCTGCTGATACATTGGAACCTCTTTATAAGATTGTTCATTATTGCATAAAAAGCAGTGTCGCACGTTATTAACAGCTGTGCATTAAGTGGCGAAAAGCTGTGTATTAACAAGGCAATTCACATGCTGTTAATGCACGGCCACGCAACTTTCAATATGCTCGTACCGGGGCCACAGAATTGCTTCAGCCTCGGTTTTCAACACCTCCCACGGGACCTGGCAAATGTTCATGCATGAAAAACCATGTTTGATCCCTATATTATAACACTGTTTTGTATGTGAAATGGTTTAAAGGTAGACTCCAAAACTGTTGCATCCAAACAAAAATGTATAGCTTAAATAGAAAAAATGAACAAAACAAAAATATATAGATTATATTGAAAAATGATCATTTAGGGTCAGTTTTGTACATAATCTATACATTTTTATTTGAGAACCTAACATGGTTTTTGCTTTGGGTACCAGCAATAGTGTAATAAAGAGGTTATGGTGAATTAAAAAATTGCTGGATGAATGGCAAACAGTGTGGTAAGAAATTAAGATGTCCAAATAGTTTGGGTAAGTTCAGTAATTCACAAATCCACTTATCAGGAACATTGACTTATTAACTTAAGGGGACTTAATACAGCTGGTAGATATGCTGCAACTTCTACCAAGGGAGATAACTTTTGTGACTTCTTACACACCTCTGAAAAGGGGTCTGCACAAAAAATAAAGAATTTGCTCCCCATGTTCTTCTGTGAAAGAACAGAATTTGTTCCTAAGGGGAGCAAATGAAAAGAATTTGCTCCTAAAGGGAGCAAAGGCTTTGCAATCAAAGCAGACCCCTTTTCCCAAGGGGAGCAAATTCTTTCCTTTTAAAGCAGATCCCTTTTCCCAAGGGGTGCAAACTATTTTCTTTTAGAGTGGACCTTTTTAGAAGGGGACAAAACTATTTTAACAGAGTTGTCTGCCCTGATATTGTATTAATTCCCCTTTAGCTGAAGTTAATATTCAAACTTACCATTTCAACATGCCAGAAATAACCATCAGGAAATCTCTTGCCACTACGGATTAATTCACACACAGCTGACCTCCTGTGGGTGCCCAACACACCTGTAGATGGCTGCAAATACACAAATAACCAAACTTGCAGAAGACAACATTTTATCTTCTTTTTTTTGTTTATTATTATTATATTTCCAAGAATATAAGGCTTCACATTTCATGTGAATCATCAGTGCTATGCTTTGCCTTTCTATACTATGCTATGCAGACAATTCACATTAAAATGTCAAGCTTTTTTTTTTCGTTGGGAAAAACAATTTGAATGTTGTCAGCTGTTGTGTGTGTGTGTGTGTGTGTGTGTGTGTGTGTGTGTGTGTGTGTGTGTGTGTGTGTGTGTGTGTGTGTGTGTGTTCGCTCTGACTATTTTTATTTGTAAATTAGTATGAAAGTGTCTCATGATGCCTATGTTAGTGACTAGTTTCTTTTGTATGGCTTGTCTTATACTTGCTTTTGTATATAAAGAGGGCCTCATGGAAGATAAACTGTTGCTAAATGTGTCACCCTCTGAAATCAAAGATTATTATTATTATTACCATTATTATTATTATCATTATACTATTGAGGCAAAAAATTACTAAGTTCACAATGTGAAAAAAAAAATCTGATATTAATGTCCAAACCACAAGCACATCTTGAGACCAAGTAGAAAATGCCTGCAAAGTTTCAAAAAGATAGGCTAAAACAATCAGAGGAGTCGGGGGAAGCATGAAAGCATGAATACCCTTGCTTTTCTCCAAAGAAGTGGTTGATGATGATGGTTTTGTGTTTTAGGTCCCTTTCAACATCGTTAAAGTCATACTGAGACAATGGAATGGTGATTAATGTAATGAAAGGCTCTGTGCAATAAACCACAGTACAGTCATGAGCTGAATTCGAATTGGGGACCTTCTGATCTGAAGTCGGGAGCTCTAACCACTCGGGCATCCAGATGCATCAGTATGTACTATCAACTATCATTGACTAGGTGCAGTTGTCATAAAATGGCTAAGTTAAAAACTCTGCCATTTTGTCAAAAATCTTTTCAGCATTAGACCCCCACATGCACATCTTCGCTATGTCTGTAATATATGTGCAAAGTTTTGAAAAGATCTAACAGAAGCTGTAAGAGGAGTAGATTTCAGAAAGTATGCACTATCAGTCATAATACAAACATCTTATTTAAAGACTTACAAAAAAGCATTACACTTGTAATACTAATCCTTCTGCCCCTATTTTTCTATCACATGTGCATAATTTGATGGTCAAGATGTGGTGAAAATTTGAATAAAATTGGACAAATGCTAGTGGAATTATAGAGCAAAAACCTTAATTGTTGACAGAATGAGATGGTGAACAACAGAATGACAGAATCACGGGCATGCTGAAAACAGTATTCCCCCTGAAAACTGTTGTGAAAATTTGAACAAATCGGACAAAGGCTAGTGAAGTTATAGAGCAAAAACCTTATTTGTTGACAGAATGATGGAGGCACAAACATTCTGAAAACAGTATACCCCTCTAAAACTTTGTTTAGCTGGGGTATAATTAGAAAAATATCATTCTTTTGTGGACGCCTCATTTCATTTAGATTTTGTTAAATAAGCTGCAGCATTGGAAAACAGGCATGTGTGCCCACCAAAGATTCAGATCAGCCTACGCATTCACCCAGTCTGACCCCATTTTTATACCCCAGGCATTTATGCCAAGGGGTATATAGTTTACATGTTAGTCCATTTGTATGTTAGTTAGTTTGTTTGTCCAGTCGTTATTCTGTCCAATTAATAGAAATCTGCATAACAGCTTCTTAAGAGCTCATAACTTCCACATCTTATGATGGATTAAATTCATATTTGCTATGATGATAGATATTGGTCCTAGGTTTTTAACAGCACCATCCATAGCCATGCCCTTAGCCTTGAGGTCAAGGTCACAGAGTTTTCATGTTAAAGTTTTTGCGTTTAAGTTTTTAAGACTTCATATCTTCCAAGTCTTACTATAGACTTAGTTTATATTAAGTATGGTGATAGATATTGGTCCAAAGTTTTTATCAGCACCATCCAGACCCATTGTTGTGGCCTTGAAGTCAAGGTCACAGATTAAGTAAGAATTTTCATATTAAAATTTTATGTTAAAATTTTTTTAAGTGCTCAGAGCTTCTATACTTTATGATGGATTTAGTTCATATTTAGTACAATGATTGATACTTATTCTTATTTTGCATCAGCACCATCTTCACCCATGCCTGTGCCCTTAAGGTCAAGGTCATGGACTTAGAATTTCATGTTAAAGGTTTTACATTAAAAATGTTTCAGACTTAGCCTTTTGAAGTCTCTAGAGGTGTTTGCACTGGCTGAGGGAATATGTGCCCTACTGGGCACTTTGTCTAATTTACTGGGCACAATGTGGATAGTCAAGAATGCAAATGTTCTTCATGCGAATAACAAAGACTCTGATCAGACCTCACAGATGCACAGGCTAATTTGAGTCTTTGATGGGCATACATGTCAGAAGGTACATTTTCTCACATTGCTGCTTGAATTCCGTAAACAGTCAAACCTCAGTGGCTCAAACATCTTTGGGACCATGGAAATTTGTTCAAGATATGGGTAGTTCGAGCCACTGAGGGTTAATCGATAATGCCAGGACAGACAGAAAGCAAACAGAGATAATAATTTAGGGAAATCTTTTCAATTTTCTACACAATAATTGTATGTTATGTGTACTCATCAGACCTGTTACCGATTACATACAAATGTATTCGATTACAATTACAATTACTTTGTAATTTCATGATTACAGATTACAATTACAATTATATCTTTCATGAATGTAATCAATTACAATTACAATTACATTGCAATGTAATTGATTACAATTACAATTACTTTCTTGTTGTTCCATGTTTAAAAAAATTCTAGTTAAAATTAATAATCTGTTTTATTGTTCTTTCAAAGCTTCATGCATGGCATGCTATATCTTCTGACAAGATGTTATTCATATTCTTTATACCATATATTCATTTTTTTATGATATTCCATTTACTATACATTTTCTATGATGTATGGTTATTTTTTACTCTTCCTCTTGGTACCATGAGCTGGTTCAAAGACTTATAGTGCCTGGCTTTTGTTGTACTCCCTGGGGTGCAATATAATTCTGTCAGGCTGTTCATCTTAAGCATTGATATATAAAAATGAAAATAACAACGGAATTAAATCAAGTTTTCATCTGTTATAAATAAGTTTAATTTACATAAGCTGCATTATTAAATTCAATGGAACAAAGGAAAGAACAATCCCTTCTCTATCTAAAAATGTAGTGTGGTGGTTGATCGGGATGGGGGTGGGGGTGGGACAAAAAAAAATCAATCTTGGCCCGGGGCTGTACAGTTTAAAATTTACAGTGAATAAGTTTTGATAGGACATTGCTTTACCTGTCAGTAGACCAGATAAGAGGAGTAAATTGCTGATATTTGAAGGATAATTTTCCTTATCTTTCAATGAAAATGTATGTAGTGGGTACTCATTCGAACCGTCTTGTTCAGATGTTCAAATGAGTACCCACAACATATGTTTTCATTGAGAGATAAGAAGAATTATCCCTGAATTATCACTAATTTACTCCTCTTATTTGGTCCTCTGCCTGTATGAAAGAACCAGCTCAAAACCTGTCAATGTCCTCAGGCAATATGTCAAAACTTTACACAGGTACTTTACAGAAGGGTATAATTGGGCCAGTTTTAGTAAATGCCATAAATAATTCAAGTATCTGGATACTTGATAAATAGGCCTATGCAAACAATGAAGAAAAAGTACATCAGGGTCTACATCCTTTCAAATTCAAATGTCATTGTTTAGATGCAGAAATATATGACAAGACCACACTCCAACTATAAATTATGACAGGTCAACTTTAGCCACTTAACAATTGTCCAAATGTATATAACTTTTACAGTAGGTCATCTGACATGAGAGACATTGTTGACACCATGCACACAATAAACATGAAATTATATAAGTCAGTAAGTTACTGTAAAAACACTAAATTTTCATTTTCCATATTACATGTGTGGAGACAGTGAAGGCTCTGGTGGGACTGCACAAATTCAAAGCTGCACCTGAAATGCCTCTTTTGGCACTTGCCTTTACCATTATCACATGGATTAGTCAATTCTGATCTGGATCTGCAATGTTTGCCTTGATCTGTCAGTCCGAAAGTATAATACACCGTTACACAACCATGTTATATCCAAACAAAAACGTAGAGATATATAGATGAAAGACTATAAATGTTTGCCAATTTAATTACTTTGATTATTTGCTAATCCATATCAGCTAATCCATGTGTGAAACTTCAATTTCCTTTGATCTCGAAGATGTATTTTTTAAATTTTCTTTTATCTCAAAGATGTTTTGATTGTTTTAAACAAACCAATACAGAGTCATTAAGTCATTAAATGTATACAAATCAAAATAATTATCTCCAATATTCTTGTTTCTTGTCAAGTTGTCATACCAGAAATGATTTTTTTTTTCAATTCTATTCCTTCTGACTTATTTTATTTAAATATCCATATTTTAATCGTATTGTAATCGTCAAAGTAATCATGATTACAGGCTGTTTTGCAATGTATTCGATTACAATTACAATTACTTGTAATCATAAAAATCAATGATTACAGATTACATTTTGATTACTCAAAACTTGTAATCGATTACATGTAATCACGATTACTGATTACAATTACAACAGGTCTGGTACTCATTAGAATTACCTCATTGAGGCAATTCTAATGAGTACACACAACATACAATTTCATGATAAAATAAGAAAATTTCCCGAAATATTTGTTATCTTGAGTTATCAGAAGAAATTGAGTAGGGACTCAAAAACGAAATCGAATTAGCCTTGGCAAACCAGCAATTTGTAATCGAGCCATTGAGGTTCAACTCTGCTAATGTTAAAGGACTTACCATTATTTCTGTAATATGATACACAAGATTCTCAATGACATACTGCATCTCCTGTATTAGAACTGCCTCCTCTCTGATCCCCATCTGTCCACCCCGCACCAGTGTGCAAAGGTCATAGCAATTTGGACCAATGATGTCACTTAACACCGGATATATATTACCAGCTGGCTGAAATTTATATAAAACAAAAATTACCAAATACTAGAGCCCATTAACTCCTTATCATATCAACTGTAAAATTTGAACATTTCTACTTGAGCTGGCACAGCATTTCCTACAATATAGCATATGGGTCCAGTAAACTCAGATCAGCTTGCACAGGCACACAGTCTGATCATGTGGGTAGCGTACAGTAGCGTAGTACTAAAACCTGCTTTCAAAAACTTCTGTACTTGGCAGCAAAAATTTCGTTTTATATACTACCAAAACTTGCTTTTAAGTAAATCCTGTGCAAGGAAGCTTTGATTTTATTTTTTTTTTCAATTTAATATTTATATTTACATGCAAATAAATTCTATGCAATACATTAATGATTTCTTTTGATAGAAAGCCCTAACTTATATTAACCTTTTTCCTGCTATGAAAGTTTCCGACCTGGGTCTGTGGAAGGGTTACTGTTACTTGAGCACATGCTACACTTCAACCTCTTTATAACACGGTTCGTTATAACACGGTTTTGGATATAACACAGTTCAAAGACGTGTCCTAAAAATGTATAGATTATATTGAAAAATGACCATAAATGGTCATTTTTCAATATAATCTATACATTTTTGTTTGGATATAACACGGTTGTTTAACTAGCACGGTTTATGCTATGGACCCCGACAATAGTGTTATAAAGAGGTTATGGTGTATTTCCTTCTTTTCCATCAATTTACTTCACACTTGCACATGTAATGCATCAAAGGACTGACTTATTATTATTAGGGTAATAGTCATGATCACATGACTATTATGTGACAGCAAGTCATGTTATAAAGTGATGTTTGCTTCACATTCTAATATATAAAAACAAGAGGCCCACAGGCCATGGCACGCTCACCTGAGTGAAATAACCACTGCAGATATGCAGATGTTATGCAACATTTTTCCACTCCTGTCATTGCAACTAATGAAAGCATCATTATTTGAGCAGTTCTTGGTTTTGAAGAAGAATGTGGTTTTTATTATTATCATCATTTTACTATATATGGGCATGACAGTCAATGGAGCGTGACCATTTGAACAAACTTTAAAACCCGTTTCAACAGTAGGATGGACATGAAACTTGGTGGAAATTGGCCAACTGATTTCTGAAGAGAAAGTGTTTAACAATATAATGATTTTATACATGTATACAGGGGCAAGGGAAGATAAACCTCGCAAAATAAAATGTTCATTGTAACTTAAGGCTTTTGCTACTTCAATCATATATTGTAAGTTTTAGACACTTCAGCTATTTTTGTCTTTGTGTGTGTGTTCATTGCTCTCAAGGGTCATTGCACGGCGCATCAGCGCCGGGCATATTGTGGTTACTTTGTAACTGTTAGTGTGTGTCGGAAACGGCGTAACCTTTCGGTTCACATTTTTTTAAAAACATATGACGATTGTATTAAATAAAAGGTCCTGTGATATATTAATGTGCTCCAAATTGTGGACAGAAATAATGTTTCAGCTACGTGATAAATACAGGGTCCAAACTTCCCTGTTTGTATAACCAACATGCGTTTATTTACCGGATATTTTAGGAGTATCCTTTCGGTTTTTGTGGCGGGGCGAAAAATATCGGGTTGGAGCTGGTACCCGTTCTAATTTGAAGATTTCGCGTTTTAGTTTTTCTATGTGGAGAACCAGTCAGCGCGTGCCTTTGAAGAAAATGGTCGGGTATAAAAGCCAAGTCCGATCCGATCCAGTAAATATAAGAAAATCATAGTTTTCTCAGTAGTGAAGCTCTGAATGTTCTAGTGACCATTTATTCTCTGCGACAGAGCTAATCTCTGTATATATTAGCTTCACTACTGAGAAAACTATGATTTTCTTATATTTACTGGACTTGGCTTTTATACCCCTAGAAGACAGAAAACTGCTTAAAAATCAAATCCAAAAGCATTGAAAAAAGAAATATCTTTTGTCGAATATTTAATTAAGCAATGTATGATAATACAAAACTGATATACTGGACATTTGAATCGTAGTTTAGATATAATGACAAAAATAAAATTTATGATCGGCAGAAAAATGATCGGCGGATCGGATCGCCATATTGGATGAATCGAAGCTGCATGAGTTTGGGTAAATAAACATAAATGTTGCTATGTATCTGCTTTTTCGTTGGTTGTATTTTTGCGTGCATTAAAATATTTGTCGAGGCTCTATAATTCGATACAAAAAGGAATGTTTTTTTCAATCCTAGCGGAACTTTTATGACCATTTCACCGCCCGTTTCTGTAGGCAGTATCCACATTCGTGACATTTATTTAGTCCTTTTACCAGACTCGGTAAGACACTTTTTGCCCACAAAAAAAGCAAGACGTGCTCGTCTGTATTGTTTTCCATAAGATGCCTTGTTCGAGGTTTGTGCAGGGAAGTATTCATCAGGGTTCATTGGGCATTTCTGTGTTGAGCGCCTCCTTTGGCACTCAGTGTACAGCCATTGCATTAATTGCTTTGGTTTTTGCCTGCTTTAAAGTAGATGTGACCACATGGGAATCACAGCATTTGGATACTGTAGTATTTGAAGGTGATACTTTGTATAACAGTATCGTTCAAAGTAGATATGATGGCGATGCCACTGTTTATTTAGGGCATCAAGATTTGCCATTAGAATTTACTGCTTTTGGTGCAAGATACCAACAGAGGTTGGGTTCAACTTTTCATGGGGCTATTAATAACCGTCCGGCAGTTGTAGAGGCAGGCGGGCACACAGTAATAGATGCCTTAGAAATGGCTTTCAATCAGTCTCCTTGGCTTATTGGAACTTTTGGTGGAAGATCAGTAGCCTTATTTAGAAGCAATGACATGTTTTTTGTTTTCGACTCGCATTCACGAAATGCAGTGGGTCAAATTGATTCAGCAGGTAGAAGCATACTTCTGTGTTATGATAATGTAAATGTTTTGTCATTGTATTTATCTGCAGTCTATCCTGATCATATTTTTAACATATCTCCAGTTCAACTGCGTGGCCCAGAAGAGTTGGTTAGTGCCATCTTAAATGAACCAGTACAGAGTACTGAACATGTCGAAGAAATGATATGTGATGAAGCTGAAATAAACACATTCATTCTTCCAACTGATGCACATGTAGCTGTTGACAGTGTAATACATGAATTTGATCATACATACCATGCATTGCCTGGAAATAAACCTAAAGGAAAATCTTATAAAAAGCAATGCAAAGATAAAGATCGCAGGACAATTGGTGATTTGTATGCAAGCCAGCAGACACAACTTCATGGTAGGAATATGTCTTCTGTTACATGTGAGTTGACTATGTGTAGCTCAGATGTGGCTGCTGTTTGTAATATTAGTACTAGTGACCAGCAGAGGTCAACAGTCAGTGATAATACCAATGTGTGTATGTCTGACCAAACTAACCAAGATTATGAATCATACATTCGTAGCACACCTAAGTATTGGTGCAAATGTTGTGACCGATTTCTTTTCTCATCTCAAGTCAAGCATTTAGGTTGTAAAAATAATTCAGTTATACAGGCTTTGAAATTCAATTCTTCTACACAACTTTGTCACACCTGTTATAAATATGTATGTCAAGGAACTATTCCTCCTTTGAGCTCCGAACTAAATGCTCTTGGTATAGACTATATTCCCAATGAAATCAGTTCTTTAAGCTCACTAGAAAAGAAACTTTTAGCCAGAATTCAAGTTTGCATGACTGTCATTTTACTTCCTGGTGGACAGTATGCTGAGAAAGGTCTAATAGTTGACATGCCAAGAGATGTTGAGTCATTCGTGGAAGAAATAACAGGTATTGACAACATGTGCTTGGTGAAATTTGAATTTGATAGCACAATTGGTTCAAGGGGGTGCTTTTTAACAGATCCATTTAAAGTTGTAAGAGGTTTTGTATGGCTTAAAGCTAATAATAGACTGTATGCAAACACAAGAATAGCAGATTTGAATTTAAATTCCTGTAATTCTGATGATAGCACTATTTGTTCAACTGATTTTCCTGTTATAAGAGATACTGTTAGCTGTTTGGAGCATGTAACTTTTGCTCCTGTTGAGTACTGCAGTAACACTGAGACAGGAGGTCAGAGTTCCTTGAGAAACACAAACCTGGGTTCTTCAGTATCTAGTCAAGCTAGCCCACTTTTAATTCCTCGTAATGATGCTACCCCAGTCTCCATATATGAAATGCCATTTGGTGAAGAAAAGGCATTCCCATGGCTTTTCCCTTCAGGCAAATTTGGCTTTACATACCCAAGACGAAAAAGCATTCAGCCAAGTTTATACTTCAGATACCGGTTGAACAACCGCCATGGTTATTGGCGAAGAGATATCTCATATATGTTGCATGCTGCTGTATCATACGATAAACATCTTCTGAAGAAAGATATTGGTATTTGCATGAAAATGCGTAAAGGCTTCTCTGATACAGGGCCAGGTCTGCCAACTACAGCTGCAGACGTTCGGTCTAGAAATACAGACCCTGACATTCTTCAGAACTTATATATGTTCATGAAAAATATTCGTGGTACAGTTGCTTATTTTCGAAATGCCTTGTATGACCTTTTAGCCATGTTTCGCTGCTTGGGTCCTCCTACCTTATTTATGACTCTTTCAGCAGACAATTTGCATTGGCCAGAATTGGGCATGCTATTGGAAAACTTATCTTATGCTGAAGCAGTGTCGAAGCACTCATTTTTTTCCAGCATGAGGAAGGATCCCTTAATGACTGCAATTCATTTTGATCGCCGATTTACTGCTTTGATGAAATATGTAATTCATGGGCCTGTGAAACCTCTAGGTATTGTCAAGGATTTTTTTGCACGTGTGGAATTTCGGAATAGGGGCTCCCCTCACTATCACATATTCTTTTGGGTTGGTAATGTGCCTAATGATATTAATGAAAATACAAGCGAAACTGTTTTGCAATACATTACTAATACCATTATACACATATCCCATTGGAAACTGAAAATCCTGAATTGTATCATCTGGTTAAAAAACTTCAAACTCACTCACATTCCAACTATTGCATGCGTTCAGGAAAACACCCCTGTCGTTTTGGTTTTCCGAAACGTGAATGCATAAAAAGCAGATTACTTTCAAGGGTTATGACTATGAAGAATAGAGGCCAGTTTTATGAAACATATAGGCCAAAAAATTCTGCTTTCATAAATGCTTATAACCCTCAAATTTTGCTTCACTGGCGAGCAAATATGGATGTACAGCTCATAAATGATGCTGATGGAGCAGCATATTATGTTTGTCATTACTTATGTAAATCAGAACCTGATGAATTGAGGTGTGCACTTGGCAATTTAATAAATACTGTTTTTCACCAAAACCCAGAAATGACAGTTTTCCAGCGTCTTTGGAATATTGGTTTATGTGTTTTAAAACACAGACAGGTTTCTGCTCAAGAGGCAGCATTTCGTCTTAGTCACCTTAAACTTATTCAATGTTCACGGTCTGTTGTTTATTTGAACATCAGGCCTCAGAACAAAAGATTTAAAATGTTAAAACCATTAGCTGAAATTGAAGCCATGAATGATACAGAGACAGACATATTTATGCACAATATTATTGATTACTATATGGCACGACCTCAGTCCATGAAAACAGTGTCTCTACATTTCTTTGCTTCTTGGTATATAAAATGTCCAGCTACAGCTGGTCAGTCCCAGACAAGATGCTTGGAAAGAGTTTATATAGAAAAGTATGATGTTTGGGTTCGGAAACGATAGTCATCAGTTGTTATTCGGTTTCCTCATTTGTCAGTTTCCAATGATGGTTACTACTTTACTTTGCTTATGTTATTGCTACCTTTTCGTTCTGAACAGGACCTTGTTGGTACATATGCAAGCGCAAAAGCAGCTTTCAATGCGAAACATTCACTGCTCGACTTTTCAGTGGAAATGCATAACTCTTTTTTACTTCAAGTTGAAAACTGTATTAGGCGCATTCGTCTTGCTGAGGCTGAGCTTGAGGAACAATCTGGTGTAGAAGATGTACCTTCAAACATTGATATAGGGTTGAACATTTCATCAGTTGCCGCAACAAGGTCATATACAAATATAAGTTGCAACTCTGATGCAGATTTGTTGCACTATCATCAAATGTCTGCGTGTTACATGTCCCATGATGAGTTTTCTCTGTCTATAAATAGTTTAACTAATTGTCAGAAAAGAGCATTACAAATTGTACAAAACCACTTTTCCAGCCGAAGAAATAAACCGCTTTTACTTTTTATTACTGGTGGTGCTGGTGTTGGTAAATCATACCTTCTCAAGATCATTGTTGCATATTTGCAGTTATACACAGGAGTTCATCTTGGTTCTTCACCTGTAAAGTGTTGCTCACCGACTGGGACAGCAGCTAGGCATATATATTCTATATATAACTATTCATTCTTTGCTCCATATTCCTGTTGACAGGTATTTAAATTATGCTGGTCTTAGTTCTTATGCACTCAGCTCATTGCGGAGAAAATTTATTGGTGTTCATACTGTTGTAATTGATGAGATAAGCATGGTAAGTGATAGAATGATGACATTCATCAGTAGGCGGCTTGGATAAATTGCAGACAGTTGCCAGCCTTTTGGTAAGTTCAATGTAATTTTAGCTTAATGAGCTTGTTAAGTGTTAATTTGTTAACTGCTTTAGCAAAGTTAATTCAAATACACGCATATTTTTTGCAGAAAAAAAAAGTGAGAAGCTTTTGCATTGAAAAAAGAAGCTTACATTTTCCCCACAAAGTTAATATATTTGCATATCACAACACAAAAATTTTAATATTTTCTTAACAACGTCGTTAACTTTGAGCTACAGGGCCCAGTTGTTCAAAGCATCGTTAGCTTAACGAGCTCGTTAAGTGTCATTTCGTTAACTGTTTTAGCAGATTCAACATGAAGTATTTTCATACTTTTTGCTGAAAAAAATGTGAGTAGCTTTTGCAAAAGCTACTCAGATTTTTTCAGAAAAAATTTCAGCATATTTGCGTATCATACGATATAAATTTTAACGAATCGTTAACTAAGGACGTTAGCTTTCAACAACTGGGCCCAGAACTTGATTCTATATAAGCAACCTAACAGTAAGTGTCTCCGTTTCAACATTACAAAGCTCAGCATCTGATGACGAATCAATCTCTTCCATTTGTGAAGAAGTAGTAAGTAAAGCAATATATCAATTACACATATGATTATTCTGGTACTGATTGTGAAGATGAGGTTTCATTTTTATAGCCCGCCACATCACAGTAGCGAAGGGTAATGATAATATTGTCTGTCTGCCAAGCTCCTCTTCTTTCAAACCTACTACTACATGTACATATTTTAATTTGAAAAGGTGATACTTGGTGAACAATACAAGACTTTCTGTACAGCAGCCCATCTTTATGAAGGTTACAGTGTACCAAAAAATTAACAGAATTATTACTCTTAAAAAACTGTCCTTTTTTTTTTAAAAAATAATTTACACCTGATTTTCACATCAGGCAAACTGTTTTGCAGTTTTAATCTGATCATGCTGTATAAAGACTGGCAACAGTGCATATTTTTAGCTCAGCCTTTTCTTGGGCGCCGTGCTTCCCGTTATGCTGCTTTTTGCAGCAACTTTTGTACTTGTTCTTTTTATAATATAGCTCTTTTCGAGAGATCATCCTGTTGCTACAGTGTGTTTCAACTCAATCGCCCAACGGTGTGGGTGGAGAATTCAAAAATTGATTTTCAAGATGGCAGCTACTGCAGCCATTTTGGATTTCCAATTGGAATGATTTTAGCTATTTTTCATCTACACATCTTATCTAACCTGTTGCTACGTTGTAAGTTTCAACTTAATTCGCCTTGTGGTTTGCGAGAAGCTGTCCAAAACAGATTTTCAAGATGGCGGCTGTGGTGGCCATCTTGGATTTCTAATCACGATTTTAGCTCATTTCGATCCTGTTGCTACAGAGCAAGTTTCAGCTAAAACCAACCAAAGGTTTGGGAAGAGATGTTGAAAACTGATTTTCAAGATGGCAGCCGGCCGCCATCTTGAATTTTCAATCTGCTCAGTTTTAGCTATTTTGTGTCTATTGGGTGCCCCCCTGCTCCTCATCAGGTTTCAACTCAATAAGATCATAGTCTTTAGAGGAGATGTCCAAAATATGAATTCTCAACATTTTTTCCATATAAATGTATAGGTCACATACAAATGCATAGGGAAGTAAATTTGACCTTGACGTAAAAAGGTGAAATGTCAACATAGGACCATCATTATAGCAATTTTGGTAGACCTCATGTTCCAGATGATTTGTGCAAAGATTAGGCCCCAGGGCTTATTTAGTTCTGGAGAAGAAGATTTTTAAAGGTTTTTACCATATATGGGCATGGTGGCCATCTTGGTAAATAGACCCCGACTATTTTAGCAATCTTTTTTTCCCCTGCCCCAATGAGGCTCCACTTGAAATTTGAGCAAAGTTGGCCCAGAAGTCGTTTGAAATTCTCAACATTTTTCCCATACAGATGTATGTGCCCATACAAATGCATAGGGAAGCAAACCTGACCTCACTGTAAAAAGATTAAACATCAATATGATCATTGTTTTAGCAACTTTGGTAGACCTCCCATAGCCAATGATTTGTGCAAAGATTCAGCCCTAAAGCATCCTCAGTTCTGGAGAAGAAGATTTTAAAAGGTTTTTACCATATATGGGCATGGCGGCCATCTTAGTCAAGAGACCGCAACCATTTTAGCAATCTTTCGTTCCCCTAACCTAAGGAGGCTCCATATGAAATTTGAGCAAAATTGGCTCTGTGGCTTCAGAGGAGAAACCATTTGAAAATATTAACGGACGGATGCATGGACATTCCAACAATCCGGGTTTAGGGGCTACATCCCATTGTAAATTCCCATAGGGGTTTAAGGGCTATAAGCTCCTTAACCGAAAGGTTTATAATGTATCTTAAGGGAATAAAGCATAATGTAGTTACAAAATTGAACCCCCTAACCCGAAATGTTGGCTCGGACAGACGCACGGACGGGCGACTGACAAAAAGTGATCACTATAGCTCATCCTGAGCATAGCTCAGATGAGCTAAAAAAGAAAACTAGAAGTGAATAACAGCACATGTAGCCATTGCAGGAAAGATTTGACAACTTAAATTGATATATCTACCATTTGTGTACATTTATTACAGGAAGTTGTTTAAATAGAGTTCACATGGTTGGCACAGGGGCCTATTTTTGCGATAAAAGCCGAGGAGCTAGCGTGCCGATATCACACAATATCGGCACCCTTACTCAATATTGCACACTTACTCGGGTGCCTTCTCATATTACCGTTACATTACGCTGCTTTTGATGACGTCGTAATGCAGTGACGTTGCGCCAAACCTTATCACGGACATTGGTAGAATTCACCTTTTGTTATTAAAACAGTGTTTTAGAGGTTAGAAACACTGGGAAATGAAATAAATATTTATAGCTATATAAATTCTATACAAGGCAGTAACAACTTATTTTGATATAAAAGTAGAACTTACATTTAAATAAATTCTGTGTAAGGCAGCAACAATTTCTTTCAAAATAATACCAAAAAGGAACACACTAGAGGGTCTGTTTGACAAATTCTGCAATAGAAGATTGAATTAACAGGTGACTGAATTAACTTCCTCTAAGATGAAATTGCGTTAGAGGAAATAAACTTTTATTTACTGGAAATGTTCTAAAATTTCAAACACATTATTCCATACTTTTTTGGCCTAACTTTTGCTTTTTATCCAGTTGTTTCTCAAAATACTAAATGGAGTAGCAAACAGTGTAGACCCTGATTAGATTGCTCCTATCTGGGTCTGCACTGTTTGTATTTGCCATTTTGTCGGAAACTTTGGGGTTCAAAATTTAAGGATAAGTACCTTAAATATTTAAGCAAATTAATAATGGCTATTCCATTTTATATTTCTTACACACTATTCAATTAACAAATTTATTTCTTATGATGTTATGTTTATGTAAAATATATTCCATTTTAAACTTCTGTACACACTGTGGACAAATTTCAGCCTCTGACAAACTGGTCATATAGTCATCTAATTTTCCCCAGAAAATAGGGCTTAACATTTCTTATAAAGTGTCTGTCAAGGAAATGAATGAATGAAACATCCAACCATATTTTCAAGGAAAAATAAGAAATATACACCACAACCTCTTTATAACACTATTGTAGGGGTCCATAGTATAAACCGTGTTAGTTAAACAACCGTGTTATATCCAAACAAAAATGTATAGATTATATTGAAAAATGACCATTTATGGTCATTTTTCAATATAATCTATACATTTTTGGGATCCATCTTTGAACCATGTTATATCCAAAACCATGTTAACGAACCGTGTTATAAAGAGGTTGAAGTGTATCACCGATCGGCTGAATTTTTTACCAAGAATGATAAGAGCCACTATGTGAGAAAATGTACCTTCGGACATCTGCGCGCATAGAAGATTCAGATCAGCTTGCATATTCATGCAGTTTGATCAGAATCTGCAGTAAGTGACTTTTGGATAGCCAGGGATGCAAAGTTACTTAATGTGGACAAATACTCTGATCAGACTGCGCAGATGCATAGACTGATTTGTGTCTTTGTTGGAAGCATATGTTTTAAGGTAAGTTTTCTCATGTTGCAGCACATATAAGCATTACCACTTTGCATGCTGGGTAAATATTTCAGCAGACGACACTTTAAAATATTTTTCTTATTTTTCCTAGAAAAAAGGATTTGACACTTCATGCAAATTGTCTCCTAAGGAGACAATTTGCATGAAGTGTCAGATCCTATTTTCTAGGAAAAATAAGATAAAAAATTATCAATTTGTTGTCTACTGAATCTGCCATAGCATGGTAAGTGTTAATGATATTATATGAGCCAGCGCAAGACAAAACCTACAATAAGACCTGTGTGACCAGGAAAGACACAGATCATCCACCCAATATGGCAAGGGCTCTGGTTCATCCCTCTTTGGATAGCCTGAAGGCTGTAGAAGGCATATGTGATCAGCAAAGACTCTGATCAAACTGCGTGAATGCACAGGATAATCTGAGTATTCTCTGGTCACACATGTCTTATTGTATGTTTTGTCATGTGCTAGTTCATATGTATTTATTTTGCAGATGCATAGTTCAACTTAAAATATCCTATTAAATACTTAAAAGCTAATGAATTTTTCTTTTTTTTCTTTTTTAGTTCTGATACAACATGGACTCATAGATTTATAATGGCAAAAATTTAACATTGTAAACTGCAGTTATGGAAAGCAGAATGGTATTCAATCTACATCTACAGAATTGTCTAATAATTGGTTGCAAGATATTTAAATGACCAGGATCAATTTTTTTTTTTCCTCAATCAAAGAGTTATACATTGTAGATTAGGCAGATTCTGTTTATTAAACATTTTTACTGCATAAAAAGCACTGTCGCACGTTATTAACAGCCGTGCATTAACCAGCGAAAAGCTGTGTATTAACAAGGCAATTCACGCGCTATTAATGCACGGCTGCACAACTTTCAATATGATCGTATTAGGGCCATATATTTGCTGCCATTATGAAATGTGTACTGCCTGGACCTAGAACGAGCATAGTCCGTGCAAACTGCATTCGCAATACATTGGTGAAAAGGAGAAACAAAATAGTACAAGAAATAACGTGAAATGTAGCAAATGTTTTCAGTTTTTATGCAATAGTAGCGATCGAACATGGTTTTTCAATGCACTGATATTCGCCAGGACCCTAGGGAGGTGTTGAAAACCGCGGCCTCCGGCCTCGGTTTTCAACACCTCCCTCGGGACCTGGTGAATGTTAATGCATGAAAAACCATGTTTGATCCCTATATTGCTTTTTTATTTCACTATACATACAAAAACAGGATACTGTTTACGAAAGTGCTGTGTTGTTAGTATGTTAACCCTTATCTTGCCGGAAAAAAAATGAATCAGGCCTATAAGAGGGGGTACCTCTACTTGAGAAGTCATTACCCCCTGAATTTTACCTCGATTTTCATGAAATTTTCACGTATAATTTGCCGATCCTAGGTGGCCATTTTACCGGAGAAAGGATGGTCACGTGACTAGAAAGTCACGTGACAGTCATGTGTAAACCGGGAACCGTTTAAGACACTTAAAAAAAAAAAAAAAAAAAAAAATTACAAGAGACCAGCGCCTACTGTGTACTATTGCGAATGAAACGAGTGACATACATAGGTTCTACTGTTATTCCTACTTCTTCCTCACTGGAAATGATTCAGGTGTTATGGGCTTTTTTTCAAGAAAATCCTGATCAATTTGTTGAAGTGAGTGCTGAAAATAATGGCAGCTTGAAATTTGGTATTCTCGGTCTTTTTTAGTGTGGGTAAAATCCAGCACCTGATTATCTAATGAAAAGTGGCGTGTTTGTATGAAAGTAGGTTCACTCCTGTATGAGAAAACTTGCTCTGATGGTTGCATGTGGTATATTGTAAGTATGACAGGCTTTTGAGTTGGCAGACCCCTCCAGCGTGACTATTGTTGCGAACAGCAAGATAAGGGTTAATGCATTATGTGGGGACAGATTTCTCAAAACAAACATTAAGGGGACTGCATACACTTAGAAGATTTCCTGCCATATTTTACGCGGGAAGCAAATTCTTTCCTTTTAGAGCTGACCACGTTTCAGAAGGCAAAATAAAACAATTTTCAGAGTTGTCTCCCTTAATAGTGTTTTCATTCCACTAAACGGAATTGATACATCAGGACCCAGTTGTTCAAAGCGTCGTTAGCTTAACGAGCTCGTTAAGGGTCATTTTGTTAACTGTTTTAGCGGATTCAATATACAATAGTCTGACATTTTTTGCTGAAAAAATGTGAGTAAAAGCTACTCACATTTTTTCAGCAAAAAATTTCAAAATATTTGCGTATCACTCGATGTAAATTTTAACGAATCGTTAACTAACGACATCGTTAGCTTTGAACAACTGGGCCTTGAAAATTTTGCCACCATTTTTTTCAAAGGGAGTGAATAATAACAGACAGAAAGTTGTTTCCCTATGATTTGAAACCTTTCAAAGAAAGGTGTGTGAGGAGGCAGGGGTACTCTTAAAGGAAAGAATTTGCTTCCCTAGGGCAAAATCTTTCCTGTAAGAGAAGCCCCCATTGAGAACATAGGTAAATCTGTCCCTGTCAGGATTATTTACCTTGACCAGTGTATCCATTCCCCAAAACTGAAGGTACAAACTGAATACCTGTACACATGAACTAAGTGAATACCAGTACACATGATCTACGTAAGTGAATACCAGTACACATGAACTAAGTAAAGAATTATGTTAGTGAAGCATAAGTAAGATATTATGTTAGTGAAATCATACAGAAAACAGAATACCACATACTTAGGGGACAACTGCATTCAAATTTGTCATTTGGGGAGGTAAATCAGCAGTTTTACAGTCGGAAATTTCATCGGAAATTTTGTGACATGTCAGCAGAGCCATAAAACATAATTTGTGACCATAAAACTGCCAATTTACCTTCCCAAATGGCAAATTTGAATGCAATTATCCCCATTCTAATGCAATTATTCATTTTTCCTGTTGAAAAAATGTACTATTTGCACAAAGCAACAAGTGCTGTGAGCTGCATAAAACAAAATGCCAGCCAATGAGAAGCAACATTACGTGATGACGTCAGATTTCCGACAGTATATTGCAGAGTATACTGTCGCAAATTTTTGACTTTATCCAATCAGACGTCGTGTTATATAAGTGCATTAGAATAAACATTAAGTCATGTCAGGCTGATCTAGGCTGCCTTTGTCTGTATACATGATATAGATCCTTTTCTCATGTTTGATATGCTTGATTTTCTATATTCCTTCAAAATATGGCAGCATGTCATTCAAATTTTGTCTAGAACTGCATGAAATGCCCTCTATTTTTGGGAGACAATAAATCAGCTGCATCATCAGAAATAGGGTAGGCACAGGCTGATCAAGGCCTTTACTGTCAGCCTATAGGATCAATGGATACTCTAAAATATACTAGGCCGAGTTGTTTAAAAGCATTGTTAGCTTAACAAGCTCCTTAATGACAAAAAGTTGGGTATTTTCAATTACACTGACATTTTTGCAGCAAAAAATATCAATGTATTTACCGTCTTTCAAGATAGATATTTTAGCCGGCCTCAGTGGCTCAGTTGGATGCGCGTCCGACTGGAGACCAGAAGGGTGCGGGTTTGACCCCCGCCGAGGTCGGCAACTTTCTTTGGAGGAGATTCATCATGAAATATTTTCTACAGTCATTCTCTCCCTTCCGCTGATTCAAGAAGGGCAGTTGTCAGTTTCTGGCGAAAGAATGTACTCAACACTGGTTAACCGCTAGGAGGAATAAGCCTGTCCAGTAAACGTGTGGTTAGGTAAACTGACCGCGCTGGACATGACCCCATTGGGTTGACTGGGCCATAAAACCTCAACACAAACAAAAGATAGATGTTAATGTCAGGTTAGCTGACAACTTCTTTAAGTTTTGAACAACTGGGCCTTGTTGTATAGAATAGACCTTTATCAGGTTTGGTGGTTTAGCGGCTACTCTGGATCTTCACTGTTCATATAACCCTAAAGGAACATTTTCTTGTGGAAGATGCCAATTAAACAAAGATCACTCATTTATCAGCCACTAATTTTGCTACAGCATGTTAGTGGTTATCAACAGATTGATGAAAGAAAATATAAAACATCTAACACAAAAGAAAGAGACATTAGTGCATGTGCAAACAGTGGTGACTCTGATCAGCAGGAATATCCCTGCAGTCTGATCAGTGTCTTTGAAACCATGGATACTGTGAAATATATTGATAATTGAGCCGAAACATGAAAAAAGGGACCTAATGGTTTTCTATTTTGTGTTTCTTCAAATGCACATGCACAGTCCTCTGTTTGGGCTACAGACATGTTTTTTGCCTAAATCTTCCTCAAGGTCTTAACAACATGTCTGCGAACAGCAAAGACTCCAGCGAGACTGCGCTTTTGAGCAGGCTTGCCTGAGCCTTTGTGGTCGCCTATGTGATAAGTACCCTTTTCTCATGTGCTGGCTCAGATATATGGCTATGCATAATGGATCAGACTACCCATAACAGTTACTGATCTGGGCCCCTCATATATCACATAATGGCTTTAATAAACAAAAACATTAATGCTGGTCCTGCCTTTGCTGACAGTGTAGATCCAGATCAGTTGGCTTCTTCAGAAGCCAACTGATCTGGATCTGCACTGTCTGCCATTTAGTATGTGCATTTGTATCAACAGCCCAGATCAAGCAATCTGATTGGCTGAAAATTAGAAGTGGGCATGGCATCTTAATTCATTCAGCACGCAAGAGTTAATAGGCTCTGGTGTTAATAATGTGTTATACCATATTTACCCTAAGTATCTGGATACCTCATCTTCTTACCATACTTGTTTTAAAATTGTAAAAAGTCTATTTTACTGCCCACTGAAGTGTCTAAAATATTGCTTGATGAGTGACAAACTATGTAGACCCAGACAAGATGCCACATTCTGTGACACCTGGTCTGGGTCTACAGTGTTTGCCCAGGGCTGTTCCATTGCTTAGGGTAATTATGGTAATTTAAGGATAAAAATATAGAAATAACTTACATTAAAAGAATCTTTGGAACTTTTTTTTAAAAAAGTCATCAATTAGAGCATGGAGTATCTTCAAACTAAGAAATGTTTTAACACAATGTGTGTATTTGACAGCATGGTATACAGAAGAGGATATAATATGTACAGACAGACTAACAGATGGACAGATAGAGGGAATAACAAAACCGTTATACCCACATGGCATATCTCATATGTCAGGGTATGTATGAATAGTGCACAAGCATAAAAAAGATCAGACTGTCATATAAGTAATATCACAGTCAAGTTTATTTCAAATTACTTCATCTGTTATGGAGAAGATGTCCTTGTTGTTGTTCAGTTTTCAGTGCAAGGGGTCCAGTATATGAAACCATAACAGGCACAACCCTCGAGAAGTCATTTAACCATTTTCCAATTATACATCTATTGGTTGTCATAATAACCAATTACATTGGCTGACCAAAACTTATCAAAAACAAAAACATTATAGAAACCTAACCAAGAATCATCACTCTCAAGTTTGGCTCAGCTCGCTTCAGTGGTTTTTAAGCAGCAACTGCTGTCATTTAAATATTTGAAATTAACTGCTGCCATGGCAACCAATGCAAAATGTACAAAACAATACAAACATGGTACATGATAATCCAAAGAACTTCCAATGTTTAAAATATAGAGAGTATACCAAGTTTGAAAATTCTAGCCTGTATAGTTGTGGATAAAAGTATGACACATATTTGCAAGAGTATGTCATAGAGTTAATGGAATGACCATACCATGAAGTCAAGAAACCAGAGAATACATTATACCAGCATATAATCCAATACCTATAAAATATATCAAAACTCTGAAAATGTACTTGTTAACTCTTAACCCTTGCCTTGCTGAAGAAGTTAAGAGGCCATGCCCACTTCTAATTTCCAGCCAATTAGATTACTTGATCTGAGTTTTTGATAGAAATTCACATATTTAATGACAAACAGTGCAGATCCAGATCAGTTGGCTTCTTCAGAAGCCAACTGATCTGCATCTACACTGTTTGCTAAGACAGGGCATGTCGTAATTCAGCAAGCAGAGGGTTAAAGCACCAAGCAAAATATGTAGAAAACAACACTTTAATTTTTGTTTTTATTTTTCATAGAATATTAAATCTTGACATTTCATGTGAATCGCCTGCTTGACAAAAAAAAAAAAAAAAAAAAATAATAATAATAATAATAAAAAATATATTTAAAGGTGTTGTCTGCTGCAATTGTGATTGGTGCTTTAAGGGGTGACAGAAATTTGGTAAAGTTTATTTTACAAAGGTTCAGATTAAATGAGTATCCAGAACATAACTTTTGTTACTTCTGCAACAAAACGTGTTTTGTGGGTGTAGCCACACGTCATTTTTTGCAAAATTAACCAAACTTATCCTATATTTTATCAACTCAGTTATCACCGTATATGAAGCTATGGGATTAGAGAGTTAGCATGTTAGTACCACTACCTTTTTAGCATTAGTTTTAAGCTTTTCTATAAACCAAGCAGCAAATCCTAGGTGACGAAACCTTCGAAGAGCCTCTGAAATAAATAACAGAAAGACTTTTATACAAACTTTTATACAAACAGAAATAAAACAACTCAAACTTCTTTATAAGATGGTTCATTTTAAGGCAGCTGCTGATATCAGATGGTTTAACCCATTGTAGACTGAACAGACTCCCCCACACTATATATTGGAAGAGTCCAATTTCAATTTTGGGTACGTCCGGCTATGAGATTTAGAATTTTTCTAAAGAAAAATGGCTTAACTATTTGCAAACAGTGAAGACCCTGATCAGACGCTGCATTCTGCGGCATCTGATCTTGATCTGCACTGTTTGCCAATTACCCTTTTAGGAGTCTCCCGACTACAAGGGGTTAAAGGTGGACCCCAAAAAGTGCTGTATGCAAACAAAAATGTATAGATTTTATAGAAAAATAACCATAAATGGTAATTTTTCTATGTAATCTATACATTTTTGCTTTGACTCCAAACTGTATCCAAACACAAATGTATAGATTATATAGAAAAATTACCATTTATAATCATTTTTCTATATAATCTATTCACTTTTGATTGGATACAACATGGTTGTTTAGCTAACATGGGTTTTGCTTTGGATCCCAGCAATAGTGTTATAAAGAGGTTGTTGTGTAATTATCCAACCTTATTACCACACTGTGGGTCATTACAAAAAGATGCCTATTCAAATATATAGAAAATTTCACCACCAAAAATTGTAAGTTTTCTGATAAAAATTCTGATATTTTTCATATTTCTACTAAAAACATAGATTTTGGGTAGGCAGTTCTACTGAGTACCCACAATCTATGTTTTTGAGCAGATATAAGAAAAATCATGTATATCCCTGTAAACCCCAGTTTTACTATATAAAAGTGGTGTTTAAGGGGATCAAAATTATATAGGTATAGTTTCGTGATGTTAGGGTGTTCATAATTACTGTAAGAACTTGTTGTAAAATATATACCTATTATTTACCTGTTGAGGTAATTCAAATGAGTACCCAAACATATGCTTTTATAAAAAAGATTAACCCTTAAAGCACCAATCACAACTGCAGCAGAAAACAATTTTACTTTTATTTTTTTTCAGAGAATAAAATCTTGACATTTCATGTGAATCATCTGCCAAGCAGATGATTCACACAAAATGTCAAGACTTTATTCTCTGAAAAATAAATAATAATAGATAAAAAAATTGAAAAATGTCTGCTACAAATTTTTGCATGGTGCTTTAAGGGTTAATGTAATATGATGATTAGAAAATTGCTTGACTGTGTGCTTATTTGGGTATGTGCGGTAATTAGATCAAATATGGTATATTAATTACAATTTAAGTAATAGGAGATTTTCATTGGTTCTCATTACTTATTTGAAGTGGAAGTAAATACCCAATTTATCCTAAGTATTTGGACAGACACGCCTCGGTTAACAGACCCTGATCAACAGGTAGTCAAATAGACATGTTCCAATTTTAGGACAAGTCATTACGAAAACATACCTATTCAAATGTACTGAAAATTTTACCACCAAAAAATGAAAATTTTCAGAGAAAAAAATCTGATATTTTTCGTATTTCCGCTCAAAACATAGATTGTGGGTACTCGTTAGAACTGCCTCAGTGAGGTGGTTCTATCGAGTACCCACAATCTATGTTTTGAGCAGAAATAAGAAGAATAATGTACCCCTGGAAACCCCAGTTTTACTATATAACAGTGGGGTTCAAGGGGGTCAAAATTATATAGGCATGTTTTCATGATGTATTGTATTGTAAGGAGTTAAGGTGTCCAAATACATCTCAACTCCTTACCATTCTTGTTCTAAAATTTGAACAAGTACAATTTACTACCCAATGTTGTATCTAAAAATTGCTGGATGAGTAGCAAACAGTGTACACCCTGATGAAAGGCAGTGTTCTGCTGTGTTTCATCAGGGTCTTAATTGTTTGCTCAGACCTCTCTGTCCAAATACATATTATAAATATGGTACTAAACTTCATCGGAAACTATTCTAATTGTATTTAAGAAAAACATCTGGTCAAATGAAAAAAAAAAACAAAAAAAAACAGAATCCAGACAAATTTTTATGAAAGTATATTCCTACTTATGATGTCTAAAAGGAATCAGTGTACTGCCTTGTCTAATTCTAGTTAGAGTAACTGAAACAGTATAAATAGCAGTCTAAACAAGAGGGCCAAGATGGTCCTGTATTGCTCAACTGAGAACCAGACAAGTAACTCCTGTGTGGGGCCACTTTTTACCTCAAGGCTGTAATTTCACTAGGTCAACTTGATACTTCCAATGAAGTTTTGAGTCAATTCGCCTTTCTGTTCAGAAGTGGTTGGAATTAGATTTTCATGATGGCAACCATGGCAGCCATCTTGGATTTTCAATTGAAACTATTTTAGCTGTTTTTGATCAACAAGTCACCCTGATACTTCCTATCAAGTTTCAGGTCAATTGGACTTTCTTTTAAGCAGAAGTACTTTAAATTAGATTTTCAAGATGGCTGCCATGGCAGCTATCTTGGATTTCCAATCAGAACAATTTTAGCTACTTTTGATCTACAAGTCACCCCTGTACTTCCCACAACATTTTGAGTCAAGTGACCTTTCAGTTCAGGAGAAGAAGCCCAAAACAGATTTTCGAGATGGCTGCCATGGCTGCCACATTGTATTTCCGATAGGAATGATTTTAGCTATCTTTTATCTACAATCTGCCCCAATACTTCCTATCAAGTTTCCAGTCAGTTAGCCTTCCGGTTCAGGAGAAGATGAGCAAAATAGATTTTCAAGATGGTGGCCATGGCAGCCATCTTGAATTTCTGATGGGAACCATTTTAGATACATTTGATCTACAAGTTGCTCCGATACCTCCTACCAAGGTTCGAGTCGATTGGCCTTTCAGTTCAGGAGAAGAAGCACAATTTCCAAATATTTTTTACCCTGCTGAACCCGGATATACCCTGCCTTTACAAACAGTGTAGATCCAGATCAGTTGGCTTCTTTGGAAGCCAAGTGATCTGGATCTGCACTGTTTGTCATTAAGTATGTGAATTTGTATCAACAATCTTGATCAAGTAATCTGATTGGGTGATAATTAGAAGTGGGCGTGGCATCTTAATTTATTCAGCATGACAAGGGTTAAGATGGTAGCATGGCCATGCTGCCATCTTGGATTTCCAATTGGAATAATTTTAGCTATTTTTTATCCACAAATTATCCCAATACTTTCTACCAAATTTGAGCCAATTGGCCTTTTGGTTCAGGAGAAGAAGCGCAAAGTATATTTTCAAGGTGGCGGCCATGGTAGCAATTTTTTATTTCAAGCAAAAAAGTTTAGCTTCTTTTGATCTACAAGTTACCCTGATACTTCCTACTAAGTTCTAAGTCAGTTGGGATTTCGGTTCATGAGAACAAGCACAAAAGAGATTTTCAAGATGGCAGCCATTTTGGATTTCCAATCTGAACAATTTTAGCTATTTTTTATCTGCAAGTTGCCACGATACTTCCTACCAAGTTTGGAATCAACTGGCCTTTCAGTTCAGGAGAAGAAGAGCAAAATATATCTACAAGATAGCCACTATGGCGGCCATCTTTGATTTCAAATCAGAAAGAATTAAGCTATTTTTGATTTACAAGTTTCTCGATACTTCTCGCAAAGTTTTGAGACATTTATTCTGATCAGAATGATTTTAGCTATTTTTGATCTGCAAGTTGTCCAGATAACTTCCTACCAAGTTTTGAGTCAATTGGCCTTTCGGTTCAGAAAAAGCGCAAAATAGATTTTCAAGATGGCCATCATGGTGGCTATCTTGGATTTCCAATTGGAACTATTTAAGCTCTTTTTGATCTGTATCTTGCCCCAATACCTTCTACCAAGTTTCTAATCAAATGGCCTTTCGGTGAGGAGAAGAAGCGCAAAATAGATTTTCAAGATGGGAGCCATGGTGGCCATCTTGGATTTCAGATAAGAACTATTTCAGCTATTTTTGATCTGCAAGTTGCCATGATCATTTCTACCAAGTTTCTAATCAATTGGCTTTTTGGTGAAAAGAAGAAATGCAAAACAGATTTTCAAGATGGGGGCCATGGCAGCCATCTTGGATTTCCGAGCAGAATAGTTTTAGCTATTTTTGATCTGCAGGTTACCCAGATGCTTTCTACCAACTTTAGAGTCAATTTTTTTGAACTTTGATATTATATAATTTTTTCAAGATTTTCCAATGTAAAAGCCTAAATGAACGAAGTTGACCATGTTGTAAAACAGGTCAAGGTCAACTCAGCATCATCATTTATATAACTTTTGTAGGGCTCAAGTCCCTTTTGCTGTGTGCCAAGTTTCAAGGTCATCTAACTTATGGTTCTGGAGAAGATTTTTCAAGGGTCTTTACCATATATGGGCAAGAGGGCTATCTCAGTCATGTGGCCAAGACCAATTATATAAACTTTTGTTCCTGCGAGGCATAGATCTTCCATATGAAATCTGACTTCAATCCGTTTAGTGGTTCTGAGAAGAAGATGCTTGATAAAAGTGCAGATGGACAGCTGGATGACAAGATTCCAGGACGTATGCCCCCCTCAGGACATTTGCCCCCCAATTAATAAATCTATATATGGACATTTGCCCCCCATTTGAAAATGCAACCTGGACATTTGCCCCCCAGAGCTTATTTTTGGTGTGGATGTTTGCCCCCCCAGTGCTTATTTTGCAAATGGACTTTTGCCCCGCCCACCCTCCCAACACTGCTTATTTCTATTTATTGGTTTATTATCAGAAGAACAAAATGTTCAGCAATGAATAACTCCATCTATATAAATTATAACCTGCTGTTAAAGCCAACCCCTACCTTTGTCATGCAGTTTGTGAATTGAACAAAAACATATCAAGAATTTGACTGGTTGGTAGTCAGCAATTGGAGATGCTAAATTAATTTATTCAGCAGGATAAGGGTTAAGCAAGTCAGCTACAGAACCATATATTGAGTTTGTGCCTCACTCAGTATCCTATGTCAGACACGAATTTCTGCAATGGAAGCTCGTGTGGTTTTTCTCTGGGTACTCCAATTTTCCCCTCCTGATGGATAATATTCTTGAAGTAAGTGAAATAATCTTGAAAGGGCTGTAAAATCATAATTAGTTACTTTAACGAGCAGTCAAAGTTAATGTACAATCATAAGACATTTTTTTACAATTATTCAGTAATTGTTATAAATGTTCTTGAGAATGAACAGATAATACAAAAATATGGAATACTGGATGTATCAGGCAGCTGGTTGGGGGGCAAACATCCCTACCAAAAATAAGAAGTGGGGGGAAAATGTCCACCTGCAAAATAAGCACTGGAGGGCAAACGTCCATACTAAAAATAAGCTCTGGGGGGCAAATGTCCATTTATACTTTTTTTCATTGGGGGGCAAATGTCCTGGTGGGCAAACGTCCGGAGACCGGACGACAAAGGTGATGGACAAAGGTTAACGGACCATTGGTGTATTATAACCTCACCTTTTAAGCCTTCGACTCAGGTGAGTCAAAATAAACAAGACAAAAATTTAAAGTGGGTGCCACCAACTTACATTTGCTGGTAATATTTAAAATCTTTTGTGGAATTATCTCAACATATAACAACAAAAACATGGAGAAAAATATAGATATATAATCATTTGGTACTTACTAGGCCCTGGGAAGGGATGTTTTGACTTTTTCCTTACCCCTTTTCTGGCTGAAAACATAAACAAAAATAGTCATAATAGAAAATCAGGACACAGAAAGAAAAAAAAAGAAAAACTTAAATGAATTTGAGGTAAACATGGCACTATCAAAAGCAGAAAGTTGTACTGACAAATATTGCTGAATGTCTGAGTTATTATAACTTTGTGGTCATAAAAGGTAGTAAAAATTATACTGATAAATATTACTGAACATCTGACTAATTTTCTGGTTTTATATGAACTTTGTGGTTTTATACTAATTTTCTGGTCATATAAGGTAGTAAAATGTGTACTGACATATATAACTGATTATCTGAGTTATACTAAGCTTATGATCCAAAGGTTGTCATCACAAAAACATGCCTACATGTATATAATGTTGACCCCCTTATACCCCACTTTTATATAGTAAAACTGGGGTTTACAGGCTATACATTATTTTTTCTAATTTCTGCTCAAAAACATAGATTGTGGGTACTCATTAGAACTGCCTTGCTGAGGCAGTTCCAATGAGTACCCACAATCTATATTTTAAGCAGAAATATTATGAAAAATATCAGAATTTTTATCTGAACATTTTCATTTTTTGGTAAAAATTTCAGTATATTTGAATAGGCATGTTTTTATAATAAAAAGTTACACTAACAAATACAACTGAATGTCTAAATTATTATGTAAGGTAGTAACTTAATATGATCAACATTTTCATGTTAAAGGCACCATATCCCTCAAAAATAGACATTTTATTGTCCAAGAAAGGTTTAATAAATTGATACATGGTATTAATACAATCATAAAATGTGGCACATGACAGCCTGTAAAATTTCAGTTAGTCTCTCGTTCTTGAAATGAAATGATTTTTTATCGTATCTCTGAATTAATGTTGCCAACATTAATTCAAATATATGATAAAAAATCATTTCATTTTTGATTCATTTCAAAAACGAGAGACTAACCGAAATTTTACAGGCTGTCAGATGCTAAATTTTATGATCATATTGGTACTATATATTAATTTATTAAATCTTTCTTGGATAAAAAATACCTATTTTTGAGGGATATTTTTAAACAAAATGGCACGCTCTCTCAACAACAAATTATCTTCAGTTTTTAAAGTCTGCCCAGAGTATAAAAAATATACTTTAACCCTTGTCATGCTGAACCCAGATATAGCCTGCCTTTGCAAACAGTGTAGATCCAGTGGATCCAGTGGATCTGCACTGTTTGCCATTCAGTATATGAACTTATGTCAACAATCTGGATCAAGTTACATGATTGGCTGAAAATTAGAAGTGGGCGTGGCATCTTAATTTATTCAGCAGGACAAGGGTTAAATGCATCCTAATTATACACTAATACCAGCTTATGGCATAGTGGAATAATGAATGCTCTTTATACAACTTACAACAGCAAATAAAAGAGGCTTTAATTACATGACAAATATACAATGCACCATCATTCAGCCACAGTAATTAACCATTAAGAGGAGCATCAAGTTAAAACTCACCCACATCATTCTTACAGTCCTGACAATTCTCCCTATAACTTGATTATGTCCCCATGCCTAGGAATGTATGTACAGTGGTAGTTTTGAGTCATGCAGTGCAGGAGGTAGTGTAAGTTTATCCATTTAACCCACTGGATACTGAATAGACTCTCCCACACTATATATTGGAAGAGTCCTATTTCAAATTATAGGTACACCCGGCTATGAGATTTACATATTCTTTGAGAACAATGGCTAAACTATATGCAAACAGTGGAGACTCTGATCAGATGCCGCATTCTGTGGCATCTGATCTGGGTCTGCACTGTTTGCCAATTACCCTTTTACGGGTCTCCCGACTACAATGGGTTATACTATAGTTGCTATTTACAAATGTGTGTCAGAAATCTTTCTTATACTTATAAAGAGAATGAAACAACATACCAGGTAGTCCCACAATAATTATTCTGCTACACAAAATTTGATGCTTTGACCAGATTCTGCTTAATTGCTGGGACCATGACAATTTAAAAGCAACTTTGCTAAAAAAACATGAGAACTATGTAGCAGTGTGCATTAACATACCTGAACATGATAAAAATTGAAGCACTGAGAGTGCTGATGATGGTGGACACCTGAAATTCTATAGGCCTCTAGAACTGATTGGAATTTACGTTAAAATTTAAAAAAAGAAAAAAACAAGCCACACATAAACAGTACCCAATTGTCGTTTTCTGTTGTTTTCTGTGTTTAGTAGGACCATGACTTGGGCTACACTTTTTCAGATAAGATGTTAGAGTGCATAATTCTGGAATTTGTGCCAATTTCTGGTGGCCTTGCTCAGTTTTAAGGACTTGCATGGGGAGTGCTTCTTGCAAAAAATGCAGAGTCCCGCAATATAAAATAGGTCAATTTTAGCAATACCTCTTGGGCACTAGATAAGTGGCAAGGAATGAAGACACGCAGACTATTTAATTGTTAGATGAGTATAACCTGTGGTATATACATGTAGATCTGATAAATGAGAATGGGTGTAAATGAAAGGATTTATACAATAATTACCTGCAAAAGTCATAAAATATAGTGATATAACTACAGCTCTGACACATTCATAATAATCATTAACCCTTACCTTAAACTGCCAATCACAACAATTGTCGTCTGCTTTGTCGTCTGCTTATGATTTTAAAAGTCATTTTTGCAAACAGTGTGGACCCTGATCAGACTGCTTCTAGAGGAGCAGTCTGATCAGGGTCAACACTGTTTGCCTGTATGCATAAAATAGGTTTGAAAAGTTTGCAAGAATATTCAGCAGACGAAATAAACAGACAACAGTTAACAGTTTAAATTTACATGTTAAGTATTTTGTTCTTTTACTTTACTTTTTTTTTCATTCTGTTTCTAACTGGTAGTGTATTCTGAAACAAATCAGTTACCACATCATAACAAACTGTCCTTACTACCTTAAATGCTCATTAAACATATATAAAAACATACATGGTTAGAACAGTAAGCAGCAATAAAAACAAGCTAAAATTCATCCTGAAATTTTAATTATAAAGTACCTAACATATGATTTCTATATTTCTATATATATTAATTTTTTCCATATAAACAGATACATGTAAGCATTCATCATAGCATTTCTTCAGAAAACAAAGGAAATTAAAAGTTTTATCTTGCAACATACCACAAAACTGCAAAATTTAATTTTAAATGATGACCTCTTTAAATGAAAACAAGAGAACAGTTCAAGAAGTCTTCACTATTTACAACACTTAGAGATTGCCACAAAGTCCCCTGCTGCATGTGGCATGGGCAGATAACTGAAAAATAAAAACATCAGGACAAGAGTTGTCTTTCTTGATCACACCAAATCATCTCATCAAACTTAGTATATGTGGAAAGTTTCACGAAAATATTCAAGAGCGCTAATGAGTTACAGCCCAGACACAAACTGTAATGGAACCACTGACAAATGGACTTAAGGAATCCTACTACATGTATTACCAATGGCCCCCACTGTGCTAGCAGTGGGGGACAAATTAGTACGGGCTAGTAAGCACTTAGGGTAGCCAACTACAGATTCTAAAGCAAGTGCAAATGTTTATCTTCTGAATCTTTACTGGTTGCAGTAAGCATTATGCCATAAGTTAGTCTACAGCTATTTCATAAATTAATCAAGTCAAAGCTCTTTGAATTTGCATATTTACAAAAGCTTATATTATTTTTAGACCTGCAGTTCTGAGCAAACTTTATCATTCATTTTAAAATTGAATCAGCCAGACCTCCTACTGACCTGCTTACAATTTTCGTAAAGAGAATCTGGCTTCAGGTAAAGGCACCTAGTGCTAAACACAAGTCAAGAGCAGCAGAATGTCATTGAGCTAGTTAATTTAGACTGAAATCTGTTTGTCAGCTTAGGAGAAAACTGATTAATGGACTGACGGGTGGCTTTGCACACAGGCAGATCAGTAGATGGATGGATGGAGGCTACAATATCCCCTTTGAAAAGTATGGTAATAATAACATTGGCCTTTCTAACAGCCAGTTCCCTTTGTGTGATTGTTACATGTATATTATGTGAAGTTTGTTAGACAGCTACAATAATATCAAGCAATAATACATGAAGTTTGTAAGAAACCCATTACAACAGTCACATTTATGTTAACATTTATCCCTTAACCCTTGTCATGCTGAATAAATTAAGATACCACACCCACTTCTAATTTTCAGCCAATCAGATTACTTGATCCAGATTGTTGATATAAATTCACATACTTCTTGGCAAACTGTGTAGATCCAGCTCAGTTGGCTTCTGAAGAAGCCAACTGAGCTGGATCTACACTGTTTGCAAAGGTGGGGTATATATGGGTTCAGCAGGACTCGGGTTAAAGCGTTAAGCAAAATTAAGGCAGACAACATTAACAGTAAATACAGAGATACCCAGAAAGGTCACAATCACAGACCACAAGGCACCAGATAAGAGTTGAACAACATATAATAACATGGAGTAAATAAAAACTGTTAAAAACTGAAAATTGTTAAACTATAATACCCCGCAATTATCATGTTGTGGGCAGATAACTCCGTCAAACTTTGACAAAATTTGTCCATTAGCAATCCCAAACCAGATCTCCATGATATCAATGCACATTTCAAGTTTGGTGAAAATCCATTCATGTTTACTCAAGTTATCATCTGGAAACGAAAAATGGACGTATGTTCGTACGTATGACTGACGGACGGACAGATGGACGGACAGACGGGATGGATGGATGGACGGACAGACACTCAGACGTCCAATGTGAAACCATAATACCCTGCCACATGATAGTGGTGGGGTATTATGGTTTCACGGTATAAAAACCAATGCTAACAAGAAAAAACTGCAACAGAATAGCCTTATTTTCTCTGAAAATAACAAACAAACAAAATAATTAGAATGTGATCTGCCTACAATTTTGCTTGGCACTTTGAAGGGGATATCTGAGCTACTTTTTATATAAGCTTACTTTTTTTTAATCTGAAAACGGTATTTCCAAATGAAATTTAGCCTAGTTTGCAATAAAATGCTGCCGAGGACTGGATGATTGAGCATTGTGGGAGAAAATGTTGTCTAAACAGTAGTTTGATAAATAGGCTACATAGCCAAGTTAGGTCAAGGGAAACAATTATGTTATCAATTAAATAGTGATTATAATCTAAAATCTTAAAATCTTTGTGGTATATTTATATTTTTACATAACTTTATGATAAGCATGTATATTTTTTTCACAAAGATTCTTCAGAGAACCTCATTGAGAGTACCGGTATACAATACTAAACTTTAAGTATCAAAACACTTATTCTAATTAATTTAATGGCGAATATAATTATCAGAACAACAGTCTGAGAAAATCAGCTTGGAGCTGGCCTTGGTAGCTCAGTTGGATGTGCATCTGACTGGTGATCAGAAGGTCGTGGGTTCTATCCTCACCGGGTCCAGCAACATTCTTTCATGGAGATTGACCATGAAATATTTACTATGGTTATTCACTACCTTCTGCTGATTCAAGAAGAGGGCAGTTGTAAGTTTCTGGTGAAAGAATGTGCACTGTACTGGTTTACCGCTTAGAGGACTAAGCCTGCCCAGAAAAAGTGTGGTTAGGTAAACTGACTGGCTCGACATGACCTTAAAAGTATTGACTGGACCATTAAACTCCAAACCAAAAAAAGAAAACAAAAAAAGAGAAAATCAGCTTGGAACAAAAGTGAACCTCCTATACTTTTTCTTACATCTAAAGTAGCTCAAGTTTAAGTTAACATGAAAACATACCTTCTGATATGTGCATCCAATGAAGACTCAAATCAGCCTATGCATCTGTGCTGTCTGATCAGTCTTCATTGTCCAAACTTTACATGCTTGGGTATAAAACAAGCATCCAGTGAAGATTCTGATCAGACTGCACAAATACCCAGGCTGATCTAATCTTTGCTGTGTGCACATCCAAAGGCATGTTTTCTAAAATTATGGGTCAAATAACCCTTGTCATGCTGAATAAATTAAGATGCCATGCCCACTTCTAATTTCCAGCCAATCAGATTACTTGATCCAGATTTTTGATAGAAATTCACATATTTAATGACAAACAGTGCAGATCCAGATCAGTTGGCTTCTTCAGAAGCCAACTGATCTGGATCTACACTGTTTGCTAAAACAGGGCATGTCGTGTTCAGCTGAGAAGGGTTAACTCATCATGTGATAATTTTTGAATGCTGTCTAATTCTATACTATAGAAGCTTGTTTAATGTCTGGCAAAATGAATACTGCCCGACTTACGGTGTTGACCCTCGCGATACTGATAATATTCTAGAGGTGGCGGCCTCCCTTCTGGTCCCATATACCTATCCCATGGTGCACCCTGGCCAGGAAAACTATAACGATAATCTTTGTAAAAAGGACAAAACAATTAGTAAACAAGAGAAAGCAGAGACAGATTGGTAACTGTACAACTAGAATCAACACTAAACCCTTAAAACACTTATCAGCAGCAGGCAACATTTTGACTTTTTTATTTGAATTTTTCAGAGAAAATAAGATATGGAATTTCATTTAGCAGATGATTCACATGAAATGCCAGATCTTATTTTCTCTGAAAAGTAATGAACTAATTTAGATGTTGTATGCTGCAATCATGCTTAGTGCTTAAAGGGTTAATACCAAACAATGTAAAAACAAAACAAAACATGGACACATGAATGTTTACTGACCATTATATCACATGCGGAATATTGAAATTTCAATATAAAACATGGGATTCCATACTATATCATGGTCGGTAAACAATCATAGATGTATACCTTGAGATATTGCACTCAGCAAGCTGTACTCTTTAGACAATTCATGAAGAATCTGAATTTTCAACACTTAGCATGCTCAGTATAAATTTTGGCAGAAGAAATTTTGAAATATTTTTCCTATTTCAACAAAAACTAGATTTGACATTTCATACAAATTGTATCCTAGTGCAAGAAATGTCAAATCCAATTTTCTGCAAAAATTAAGAAAAAATATCATCAACTTGTCATTTGCTGAATTTGCCCTAGTGTGTTAATTTAACCCTTGTCCTGCCAAATAAATTAAGATGCCACACCCATCTTTAATTTTCAGCCAATCCGATCACTTGATCTTGAATGATGCTATAAGTTCACATACTTAATGGCAAACAGTGTAGATCCAGATCAGTTGGCTTCTTAGAAGCCAACTGATCTCGATCTACACTGTTCGCAAAGGCAGGGTATATCCGGGTTCAGCAGGACTAAGGTTAATACAACCATTGATAAAATCACCTCATAACTGGATAATTTAGAGGCTGATCAGGGTCCTTCCAGCATATGTATCAACCATTACCACTCTCTGGCCTAATTCAGCAGACAACAAACTGATATTTTTCCTTATTTTTTCCAGGAAATAGGCTTTGACATTTCATGCAAGGAGACAATTTGCAAGAAATGACAAAGCCTATTTTCTGGGAAAAAGAAGAAAAATATTTCAAAAATCATTTGCTAAAATTTTTTCCCAGCATGCTGAGAGTCAATGGGCCTTTTTTACTATTACATCATATATGAGCAATGCAATGCAACTTTGCAGATTACAGTTTTAGCATGCATTTTGAGAGTCCAGCATTTCAAGTGACTCACTCTTATTCGCCAGATATTTTCAAGTCAGTGGTAGGTCCACTTAGGGTTGGGGATCATTTTGATTCCAAATTATTTTGATTTTCATGTAATATTTTGAACAAATTGATCAAATTGGATAAACGGATCAAACTGAACTGCACACTCTGAACAGAACTTACAGCTAGCTGAAATGCCAAAACCTGAAGACAAAAAACAAAACAACAAACACTGAGCACCATAATTACCCTAAATAATCAGACATCATAACCCAGTATTACTCACAATACTCATACTAAAATCTGAGCAAGTCCATTTAATTATTTGGTGATGTACTAAAAGTTTCACTAAATGGCAAACATTGTAGATCCTGATCAAACAGGAGCAGTTTGATCTGGGGCTACACTGTTTCATGCTGACGATCATCTGTCCAAAGATTGTGGGTAAATATAGTAATACATATTTAAACATTTACAATCAAATTCAATGACTTGAACATCTTTGGCACCATTGAAATTTGTTCTAGACATGGGTAGTGGGGCCGATGAGTGTTATTCATAGCACCAGGTCAGGAGGCAAATGGGGACAATTTAGGGATGCCTTTTCCATCTTCTATAGAATAAAAATACATGTATGTTGAGTGTACTCATTAGAATTGCCTCAATGAGGCAATTCTAATGAGTACACACAACATACATTTTCATGATGAAATAAGAAAATTTCCCTAAAATATCCCTAAATATATGTTTTCTTGAGCTACTGGAAAAATTTCCTAGGGACTCAAAAACGAGTTCGAATCAGCCAAGGTAAACAAGTCATCAGTGTTCAAGTAACTGAAGTTTTATTGTACTTTGTCATCTAAACATTTGCTATATTTATACTTAAAGCGCCAATCACAACTCCAGCAGACAACCTTTTTTTATTTTTTTTTATTTTTCAGAGAAAACAAGTCTTGACATTTCATGTGAATCATCTGCCAAGCAGATGATTCACATGAAATGTCAAGACTTGTTTTCCCTGAAAAATATTTTTTTTTTTTTTTTGAATGTCGTCTGCTACAAATTTTGCTTAGCACTTTAAGGGTTAACTATGGTAACACAGAAACAAATATTACATGGGCAATATAAGGAACAGACACCAGGTAATATGGGGAATAAACTGGGAAATGTAGGAAACAAAGGTCGAATAATGCAAAGTCTTAGCACTACAGGAGAAACACGCAGATTACAGGGTAATTTCTAGAAACAGGCATAACTACAGAGACAGAGATCTTACGTGGAGAATTTTGAACAACTTTCGGAGATGGAGGTATTAAAGGTGGAGCCACATATTGTTGCCTTTCAACAACTTGTGGGTGTGGTGGAAGTGGTACAGGTGGGGCAACATACTGTTGTCTTTCAACAACTTGTGGTAATGGTCTGGGAACATATTGTCTTTCTGTGGAAAAAAGTACAGTAAATAAAATTTCATACACCAATGTGTCTAACAAAATGTCATAAACAGTGTAGACCCAGATCAGACTGCTCCTAAAGGAGCAGTCTGATTAGGGTCTACACTGATTGCCATTCCACTACTAGTTGTTTTTTCCTTGACGCTTTACACAGAAGAAGTAAATTTGCAAACTTTTGTCATGATTAAATGCAAAACCATTTGTCTTAATTACCCATGCACGAAAAAATTTATTCTTGTCAATGGTTTTTAAAAAATAAAATATTTTCACTTTTTCCCATGGTAAAATTGAATGCAAATTATGCAGAAATCTGTAGGGTAGGTAACTTGGAGGCAGATTTTCAGTAAGTTCCGCTTGTTCAATTTTTTCTGAAGTTTTCATAATATTGTTGTGAAACATCAATAATTCAAATTCAACTAAGAAAAATAAAAAAATATTTTCTTAGACAAAAAATAAAAAAAATCATTTTACTATAGAAATTGCATAGGTCAGACCAAACACAGAAACAGAAAAGACAAATGGTTTATGATAAGATATGGTCGATCAGAACAAAATATTTTCATTCATAATAAAGCGTCAAGCAAAAAACGTCTTTCCAAGTGATGTCGAAAGGACAGTAGGTATTTTAGGAAACAACATAAAAAGCAAAATTTGGGCCAAAAAGGTACGGAAAAAAATGTTGAAATTTTAGGAGATTTACCGTAAGTCATTTAAGCTGTAATGTGAGAAAGTGTACCTTCTTACATGTGCACTCAATGAAAACTTTGTTGTCAGCTTGAAGAAACTTTGCATTCTTGGCTATCCAAAATGCAACCAGTGAAGATTCTGACAAGACTGTGTGAATATGCAGGCTGATCTGAATCTTTGCTGGGTGCACAATCATGTCCAAAGGTACATTTTTTGTTGTGGCTCATTTTATTCAGAAGATGAATACCTTCTCAAAAGGGCTACTCTTAAAGGACAGAATTAAATAGGGAAAGAACATATTTCTTAAAAGAGTAGCTGTTTTGAGAAGGGAGGTTTATGTTTTATAGTCAGAGTTTCTCCCTTGGGGTGCATCCATCACCTTAACACAGACATCATGCTGATGTCCCCAGCCAAATAACATCAAACTGTGAGAATAAATAAATGGTTTTATATAAAGTCATCCCAAAACCCCAGAGCTCTGTAAGAGTCTTCTAACTCTCAGCATGGTGGGTAAAACATTTCAGCAGATGACATTCCGATTCTTTTCTTATTTTCCCCAGAATTAAGCTTTAACATTTCATGCATATTGTTTCCTTAGTAAGCCTTGTCTAGACAAAATCAGCAAAAAAGCAATACTAATATGTTTTTATTCTTACTTTTGTCTCACTATTTTTTTTAATTCTTACTTTTCTCATGAAACAATCTGAACGAGTGTCAAGCTAAGTTTCTAGGAAAAGTATAGAAACATTTTTTAAATTTTGTCTATCATTTTGCAATCATTCTCTGAAAACTAAGAATTGACAAGTAGTAACTGAGGAGAGAACCTTTCTTACAAAGCAGCAAATCCACTTCCCATAATATAACAGCAAGGAAAACACACAAAATGAAAAAAAAATGGTTGTCTCCTTTTCCTACATTAATAGTAAAATTCATGTGTCCAATAACTGCCTGTAATTACTTTAAATATTAAATACAACCATCTTAACTCCTTGTGAAACTGTACATAACACTAAGCAATTTTCATAAGATGAAACTTTGAAAAGTTTTCCCAGAAAGCAAGATCTTGCATTGGATGCAAATATCCCCCTTAGGAAACAATTGGTTGATACTTACGCAATATTTTTTGTGAATTTCTTTATAAAAGCATATCTTGTTGGTACTCATTGTCGAGGCAATTCAACAAAATATGCTTTTATAAAGAAGTAGATACATAGCCTGTAATCTGAAGACCATGAAATTGCTTGACTGTGTGCTTATAGGGGTATGTGTGGTGACTGAATGGAATATGGTATGTATTTATTGTTAGCTGTGCATTTCCCATCAAGAAACAGCTGTGCATTATATTTTTACCTTCATCTTGTGGTGGTTCAGGCCCAGGATCTTTTGAAGGATATTTTTTCCTGGTCTCTATATAAAGAAGGTGGTTACAGCAATTACAGTTCAACCTGTCCTAAAGGCCAACTGTATTAAGCAATCACCTGCCTTTAAAGGCCACTATTTCAGATCCCATTAAAGGCAAAGAAGTGGAAATCTACTTGTATTAAGCAAGCACCTGACTTAAGCAACCAGTTTTTGGCTTTCCCATAGGTGCTTGCTTAACACAGGTTTGACTGTATCTCACTCATTATGCATGAAATAATACAAACAAGAGGGCCATGACGGCCCTGTATCACTCATCTGAGTAATGGCTGATATGTACAGCCCAAACAGGAACAATTTAAAAATGAATTTACTGACCTTTTTACTATTTTTCTGTCATATGATGGGAACAGAAAGAGGACCATGATGGTCATGTATCGCTTACACAGGCTATTTTGCACCTGTTTGTATTTATTGGAGTCAATCACACTTTATCACAAATTTTCAGCCATGTTATATGGTCAGTTTACCTGTGCCTTTTCTGATTGTGTGTCAGTATAGTATTCGTCTTTCTAAGCAACTAGCTGCTTTTCAAGGTAGGTGTTACCCTAGCAGTGGAAAGCAGTCCAATAAACTTATCTTAAATTTTTTAGCAAAACCAGAGATAATCAAATGCTCTCAAGCTAGATTGGTGTAATGATTGATCATTTACTGACAGCTATGTTTTCCATTCTATTTAGGATGACCTGAAAAAGACTGACAGAGAGGCACCCAAGGGACATTCCCATAAATTTTAATTAAAATTTATTGGGCATTTCCTATGGAGAAAATTTTTGAAATTTGCACTAAACCTGTAGATTGCCACAGCCATCCAAGGAACATACCTGGAAAATTTCATTGAACTCCATCAAGCATATTCTATGGAGAAGATTTTTGAAGTTTGTGCTATAGCAATATACATGTATAAGGCAAAAAAAAGTCCTGCCCAATAGCAGCCATGTTTTCCAACTGATCAACATGGGTTGTAGACACTTTACAGAGTTACACAAGGAACATCCCTACAAAATTTCATTGAAATCTATCCTGCATGTTTTAAGGAGAAGATTTTTGAAGTTTGCACAATAACCATAATTATGTAAGGCAGAAAAACACCGCCCACTGATAGCCATGTTCTTCAACCAATCAATATGAGGTGATGGAATCTGTAAAAGAGTTTCTCAAAGAACATCCCTGTAAAACATCGTTGAAATCCATAAGGCAGGTTCTAAGATAAAGATTTTTTAAGTTTGTACTACAGCTAGCTGTATATGGGGCACAAATGCCCCACCCACTGGTGGCCATGTTTTGTGACTGATCAACATGAGTCAAAGATTCTCAAAAAGAGTCACCCAAAGAACATTCCTGTAAAATTTCATTGAAATCCCTTTAATATATTTTGAAAAGAAGATTTTTGATGTTTTCACTAATGTCATATAAGGCAAAAATGCTCTACTCACTGACAACCATGTTTTTCAGTAGATCAATATTTGAAGAAATCTGATAAGGTGTCACCCAAAGAACATTCCTGCAAAATTTCATTGAAATTCCTTAAACAGATTTTAAAAGATTTTTAAAGCTTGCACTTTAGCCATATAAGGAAAAAATAACCCGTCCATTGGCAGCCATGTTTCTCAATGGATCAACAGGAGTTGAAGGAATCTAACAGTCACTCAAAGACGTTCCTGTAAAATTTCATTGAAATCCCTTGAGCAGATTCTGAAGAGATTTTTAAACTTTTTTTTTTCTGTTGCCATGGCAACCATAGTTCCACATGGATCCAGAAGTTTTGAAGGAATATAAGAGAGGGTTTAGAGGATGCTTTCTGTGACATTTTGGCAAAATCGGCCCAAAATTGGTTTCAGAGGAGAAGAGGTTTAAGTGAATTGTGAAGGTCAGATGATGGACACCAGGTGATCACCATGAGCTCAGGTGAGCTAAAAATGTCTGAACAACATTTTCATCTGAAACCCTCAATTCCTGACCAACTTCATACACAGCACACAATGTACCTACCTGTTTTGGACTTTCCTTTTTCTTCTCCTGTCAGACAAAATTTTACAGATTGTTAAACAAATTTTTTATTAAATAACTAATATTGCACTGTACTTAACCAATTTAAGCCTAGCGTCCCCTAAAAGGGACATTGGCAAACAGTGTAGACCCAGATCAGATGCCACAGAACATGGCATCTGATCAGGGTCTACATTGTTTGCATTAAGTTCAGAAATTCCTACAAAAATAAACCAGACACCCCCTATAAAGAAAATGAACCTGTCCAAAGAGTTGAGGTAGAAGAGTCCATTTGGCATAAAAGGGTTAATTACTAAATTCTCTATATTATCAGTCACCAATGAATTCACAGTTGCATGTACTTTACAGACTCTCCCCATGTTTAATGCTTCATTTGGCCAATTATAGCTACAAAAGGACCATAAATCAGACAACGTGGAGACTGCATCAATATTACAAATCATGACAGGGTGGGTGGGGGGTGGTGGGGGGCAGGGGACACTGACATCTTACGAATGAACAAATACTATATTTCAGTTTTCTGGCTTTGTCAAAAATTGAAAGAGTTCAGTAAAATTTTAACCTTAAAGTGCCAAGCAAAATTTGTAGCAGAGGACATTTATTTTTATTTTCTTAATTTTTCAAAGAAAACAAGTCTTGATATTTCATGTAGCAGACGATTCACATGAAATATCAAGACTTGTTTTCTTTGAAAAATTAAAAAAAAAATATTTCAAAATGTCATCTGCTGCAGTTGTGATTGGCGCTTTAAGGGTTAAGAGGTAGCATATAGAATATAATCAACAGTCTCCAATTGATAACAAAGTTGTTTTTTTTTTTTTTTTTTTTTTTTATGGAGTGTGGTAATTTGGTAAAACCAACTTCTGAAGGAGCATGTTTGTTTTTTTGTTTGTCTTCTTTTTACTGAAATATCTGCACTCCTGAGTGACAGAGTATTCATAGTTTTCATCACAAGCAAACTGTTTTGCCAGTCTTACAGTACTGTCATACACTGCTGCAATTTGAGCATAAGAACACTAAATGAGCCAGCGCATGACAAAACCAACAAAATGACATGTGCAGCCAGTGAAACCTCAGATCAGCCTGGGCACCCACCCAGTCTGATCAGAGTCTTTGCTATGCACTCAATAGGTAGCTAAGGACCCAAGCTTGGCAGATGCCCAGGCTGATCTGAGTCTTCACTGGGCACACATGCCATTTTGTTGATTTTGTCATGCACTGGCTCAAATGTCAGAGGAAGACTTTCAGTGTGTTCATTAACAACAACAACATCATCACCTTCATGATGAAATGGCAGGTCTGGTTTATGTCACTTCTGTAAGCAGAGGCCAGCAAAATAAGATGCAGTAACATGGGAAGCAGTCCATTTAAACAGTCAAGATTCTGTGAAATAATTCATTCATTTCTGATATATCATCACACTGAGAATTATAGAAAGTAATAACTATGAAACCTCTATACTTCACTGAAATAAATAGAAATAACCTTAACTGCTTCTGTTACATGTCATGGCAAACAGTGTAGTCCATAATGAGATGCCACATTCTGATCTAGGTCAACACTGTTTACCATGATTCCTTTTTGGAGATGCATGATGCATCACAAATCACTGAACACATAAAAATTTCAACAGAATCAACTTACCCAGAGGAATTGTTAGGGAGGTGTTTTGGGATAATTTTTCTTATGTTTCTACAAAAACTATGTTGTGGGTACTCATCAGAAGTGCCTCGGTGAGGCACTTCTAATGAGTACCCACAACATACGAATTTATAGAGAACTGACGAAAATCATCCCATAATTATCATCAAATATTCCTTCTTAATGATTCCTCTGTTACCATTTTTATCCTAAATATTCAGGCAGATCTTCCTGAGCAAACAATGTAGATCCAGTTTTAATTGTTCATAAAGGACCAGTATGATCAGGATCTGCACCATTAATTTTGCCATTCAAGTATTTTAAAGATAAAAATGGATTTGTTCAAATTGTAGGTTAAGTATGATAATTAGTTAGTGTCAAAATAATTAGGATAATTAACTCTTAAAGCACCAAACAAAAGTTGTAGCAGATGGCATACTATTTTTTAATACATTTTTCACAGAAAAATAAGTTGACATTTCATGTGAATTGTCTGCTTGGCAGACAATTCACATGAAATGTCAACTTATTTTTTAAAAAAAAAAAAAGATAAATAAATAAAATAAAATTGTAGACTGCTGCAGTTGTGATTGGTGCTTTAAAGGTTAAGACAGGAAAGCTGATCATTCCTCTAGACATGAGGTGTATTCAGATAAATATTTTTCTTATTTCCTCATGAAAAACCTATGTTGTAGTACTCATTAGCAGCACCTCAGTGAGATGCTTTTAATGTGTCATAATGTATATACCATAACATAATATAGGGATCAAACATGGTTTTTCATGCATTAATATTCACCAGGTCCCGTGGGAGGTGTTGAAAACCGTGGCCTTTGGCCACGGTTTTCAACACCTCCCAAGGGACCTAGCGAATGTTAATGCATTGAAAAACCATGTTCGATCGCTATTATTGCATAAAAACTGAAAGCATTTGCTACATTTCACGTTATTTCTTGCATTGTTTTGTTTCGCCTTTTCACCGATGTCTCACAAACGTAATTTCCACTGACTATGCTCGTTCTAGGGCCGGGCAATACACATCTCGTAATGGCAGCAAATCTGTGGCCACGGTACGATCATATTGAAAGTTGCGTAGCTGTGCATTAACAGCGCGTGAATTGCTTGTTAATACACGGCTTTTCGTCGGTTAATGCACGGCTGTTAATAATGTGCAGCACTGCTTTTTATGCAATAATGCACCATAACATATAATTCCATGGAGAAATATGAAAAAAATATAATTTTTGCAAAAAAAGAAAAACAAACTTTATTACCACTTTGCATGCTGGGTAAAAGTTTCAGCAGAAGACATTTTGAAATATTCTTTTTATTTTTCCCAGAAAATAGAATTTGACAATTCATGCAAATTGTATCTCCTTTGTATGAAGTGTCAGATCCTATTTTCTAGGAAAAAATAAGAAAACATCATCAGCTGTCATCTGCTGCATTTGCCCATAGCATGGTAAGTGTTAAAACTATGCTGTCATAAGAAAACAGAAATCACCTGGAACATAACTTCCTCCAAATGAATAACCACCCCACATGGGCAGCAATGACGGTGGCCCCAGATACCTGCCTGTCGGTGGCCGTCGCAACAGACTTGGAACAGATATACGTTCAGAAGGCATTATCATAGCAGGACCTCCAATTGGAGGCAGCATCTGACCTGGTCCTGGGTCAAAAGCCCTAGGACCCCAAGCATAGGGTGTGGGTGGCGGACCCCTAGCAAAGGGCGTGGGTGGTGCAATAGCACGACTGCCCTCTAATGCAGGTGTTAGGATTGGCGGACGACTACGATACATCTTTTAAGAATTCCTTCAGGACTTCAAAAGGAGTAAAAGATTTCTCAAAAATACTTCTGATGATACTTAGAACTGTTTAAAACATTTTTAAGTCTAAGATGCATACTAGTCTATTTTATCATTTCTTCAATCTGCCTTTCCATCTGTCATTTATTTTAAACATTTACAATATTTTGTTTTCCTCTCAGAACTTATTGTTTTTTCTGATTCTATATAAACACATAAACATCTTAGAATACAGGTAAATGATTCTGTCACAATCAAATACAAATGTCACAACATTAGTTCAGAATCCCAGTACAATCCATGCAGCACAAAAATGTGATACAAAACTCTGAACAGCTTCAAATATCAGTCTTTATTTTTCAGAATAGATTTAAATTTCCAGCAAGAATGAGGTCAGAATTTAGGTGTTTTGAGCTGTGTAGACTGATTCAGATTTCAATATTATTCTACACTTTTCACAAATATTATTTATTTAGCATTTCAATAAATTTGTTTAACTCTAACCAAAGAGACTTTTCAATAATTCTTTCATAGGCTTTTCATTTATTTCAAAAGAATAAAATTTGAATATTATGGTTATTGATGTCAGTAAGTAAAATAAACTTCACCTATAAGATACACAGGAACCACCACAGAGAAACTGTACCACATTACGAAAACACGCCTATACAAATACATTGTAAATTTTACCGCCTAAAATACGAAAATATTAAGATGAAAAATTGTGATATTTTTCCCATTTTTGCTCAAAATATAGATTGTGGGTACTCTTTAGAACAGCCTCACTGAGGCAGTTCTTACGATTACCCACAATCTATTTTTTGAGCAGGAATAAGAAAAATACTGTATACCACGGTAAACCCCAGTTTTACTATATAAAAATGGGGTTTAAGGGGGTCAAAATTATATAGGCATGTTTTCGTGATATGACATGTGCCCAGTGAAGACTAAGATCAGCATGCAGAATAGAGCAGTCTGATAATGGCGTTCACTATGCTCTATTTTGATTAGCCAAGACTTCTACAAATTGATTAGACTGCGTTGCTGTGCAACCTGACTGACCCATTTTTGACTGAATAAACTTCCCACATACTATATATTGGGAGAGTCCACTTTCAATTTTAGGTATGTCAGGCTATGTGCTTTAGATATTCATGGAGAAAAATAGCTGAACTATTTGCAAAAAGCAGAGGCCCTCATCAGATACTGCATTCTGCCACATCTGATCTGGGTCTGCACTTTTTACCAGCTACACTTTTTGGGGTTCTCCAGTCTATAACAAGTTAATCATTGCTGGGCACTCACTTCAGGTTAAGCTCAGGTAAATTTACCCACTACATGTATACACCATACTTACCAAAAATATTTCGACACCTTCCTTACCATTTTATTCCTAAAATTTAACCCTTATAGCGCCAATCACAACTAAAGCAGATGACAATTTTTTTTTTTTTTTTTTTTCAGAAGAAAACAAGTCTTGATATTTCATGTGAATCGTCTGCCCAGCAGACAATTTACATTTACATGAAATATCAAGACTTGTATTCTCTGAAAAATAAAAAATAAAAATTTTAGAATGTTGTCTGTGGCCCCTTAAGGATGAACAGGTCTCTAAAACTATCTGTGATGTATTGAAAAGTGCTGGTTGAATAACAAATAGTGCAGACCTTGACTATGGCAGTAATATGAACATACTAGTTGGGTCTACAGTGTTTGCATATTTAGGGTAAATACAAATATGGTTGTAAATGTATCCCTTCACATAACCCTTGTCCTGCTGAATAAATCAATATGCCACGCCTTTCCCAAATTTTCAGCCAATCAGATTACTTGATCCAGATTATTGATATAAATTCATATACTGAATGGCAAACAGTGCAGATCCATATCAGTTGGCTTCTTAGAAGCCAACTGATCTGGATCTACACTGTTTGCAAAGGCCGTGCATATCTGGTTTCAGCAGGACAAGGGTAACCTTTGCCACCCTGTGGGAAAATTTAGCAGACACCAAAGTGATCATATTTTCTTCTTTGGAGACAATTTACATGAAAAGTCAAATCCTAATTTCAGGGAAAAATAAGAAAAAAATATTTGAAAATGTCATCTGTTGATGTTATCCTCTCCTCCCCCTTGTGTGAGATATAAAGAAGAAACAGGACGGAACTAATAAACAGTTAACCCTCAAAGCACTTTCAATATTGTAGCAGACAACAAACTAAACACATAAATAAAGAGAATGTGAGTTGTCTTTCTTATCCATGGCATACCATCTCATAAATAAATTTTTCAAATGATTAAGATCATGGTCAATCAACTAATTATGTCAAGAGTTGTCTTTCTTGATCATGACACATCATCCCATTAAAGTAAATGAATCTATGATGATTCATGAAAACATCCAAAAGGACTAACAATGAGGAATTATATAGCCAGGATATGAAATTTTACATTATAAAAACTGCTCAAAATCAGTAAAGGGCAGACAATTTATTAGGATAGTTTGTACACCATACATCATCTGAATAAGATCTATTTATCCATCATCATATATTATCTAAGGATTAAAAGTCTCAAGAGTATGGCAGTGACAGGGTGAAAAAACAATGGTTACAAGCAGTGAAAAAATTAATATTTAAAAGAGTATGGCAGTGATAGGATAAAAAAACACAAAAAAAAAACAAACAAACAAAAAAACAAAGGTTACAAGCATTGAAAAAATTACCATTTAAAAGGAGACTGGATAGACTTCTAAGGTTTTTCTGCCATTTTGGTTTATAAGGGTGACAACTTTTGTGAATTGTTGTTTGCTTTCCTGCACACCAAGTCCCTTCAGAAATGGGTAAGCTCTAACATGAAGAAATTCGCTCCCTGAACTTGATTGCTTTTTTTTTAAACCATATTTCAACCCTTGTCCTGCTGAATAGATTAATTTAGCCACACTCATTTCTGACTATCAACTAATCCAATTACTCCATATAATGTTTCGTTCAATTCACAAACTACATGACAAACAGCGTAGATCCAGATCAGGTAGCTTCTTCAGATTTTTGTTTGTGTTTGTGTTGAGGTTTTATGGCCCACTCAACCCAATGGGGTCATGTCAAGTGGGGTCAGTTTACCGAACCACATGTTTACTGGGCAGGCTTAGTCCTCTAAGTGGTTAACCTTTATTGTGCACATTCTTTTGCCAGAAACTGACAACTGCCCTTCTTGAATCAGGGCTTCTTCAGAAGGCATCTGGATCTGGATCTAGACTGTTCACAAAGGTATGGGTTGTCTTGATCAGCAGGATAAGGGTTAAGTTATACAAGAGCTCTTCCTGTCTCATAAGTTACACAGCCATGACATAAAAGTCAACCAAGGGGTGACAACTCATGAACCAGATAGGCAAAATATTTTTCTTGCGTTAGAGTAATCCTAAATTTAAGACATCAAGATGTGTTTAAACTCTTGCTGATTATATGCTGCCTGCCTGTGCTCCTTCTGCTGGTCTACAAAAAAGTTATGTTATCTGTACCTTAAATAAATCTTCTTTATCTGCAAGATGAATATATCTGTGGAGATCTGATGACTCTATTTAGAAGAGTTTAATACTTAATCTGTCCATGGAACAAAACTTACTATAGTGAACATAAAGAAACAGCTGGATCACTGGAATCCAACAAACAATAATCTCAACACTATATTGGACCTAAGGACACCAAACTACCTTATTTACTGTATGTATTCGGACAGACAGTCCTAAGCAAACAGTGTAGACCCAGATGAGATGCCGCAATATAATGTGGCTTCTCATCAGGGTCTACACTGTTTGCCACTCATCCAGCAATTTTTAGACACAACATCGGATAGTAAATTGTTCAAATTTTAGAACAATTATGGTAAGGAGTTGAGGTGTCCAAATACTTAAGGTTAATACGGTACGGACAGCTTATATAAATGACGGGGAGTGTAAAAAAATCATATCAGCCCCAAATACATGTATGAGAGTACTGTATTTACCCTATATATTGGAACATCTTAACCATAAGCGTATTGTTCATTTAATATGTTTAATATGCACATTAGGCATGTGCATAACATGTAAGAAAAATATTTATATAAAGTAGCATTATAACATAAAATATTTTGCTTCTTTACCATAGGGGCTGCTCTTAAAGGAAAGAATTTGCTCCCTCTGGGAGCAAATTCTTTCTTTTAAGAGTAGCCTCTATTTTGAAAATAGCCTCTATTTTGAAAGTGATACTAGGCATATATGTAGTTTTCAAGATTTTTCCTGGGTGTTAAATAATTACGTTCTGGCTATGTCACTGTTAACTCCTGTTCTGGCTATGCCACTATTAACTTCTTACCAAACTTGTCATAAAATTTGAAAAAAGATCTTTTTAATATCCACTGATGTGTCTAAATACTGAAGGATGAGTGGCAAATGATGAAGATTCTGATCAGATCCCTGATTCTGCTGCATCTAAACTGAATTTGAATTTGCCCCCATGTAATGTAATAGTAAGTATAACATTCATCTTCAGCTGATTATTCAAGATGCCTGTTATCAGTTTCTGTTCTAAGGTAGCTTGACATGACCTTAATGGGTTGACTGGGCTATAAAACCTCAACTCAACCAATAAACCAACAAGACATTCATCCATTTATATGGTAATTTGGATAAATCTGTTGATTTGCTATTGCATAACAGAAATCAATCTTTTAAAGGAGTATATATTGATAAGTAATGATCTTTCATAAAATTGTTTTATAAATATGGCCAGCTCAATGGGTACAAAATAATGTCTTGCACAGATTCAAGATTGAAAATAGAAATGGATGGAACTTGTTTATCACTTAAATACACAATTATAAGAAGATAAACAAGAAAAAAGACCCCCCCCCACCCCCCACTCCCCCAACCCCCACCAAAAAAAAACAACAACAAAACAAAACAAAAAAAACACAACAATTAAGTCTTTACAAAATACCTGTCACCTGGACATAATTGAAAAAAAAAATGTTACAATATTTTACCTAAACATTTGGATATCTCAACTCTTTACTTATCTTAAAACTTCAGTAACTATTTTAATTCCTTTTGATGTGCCTAGTAACTACCAGATAAGGGCAAACTATGTAGAACTTGATCAGATGCAGCATTCTGTGGCTAAGCCTAGGTCTACACTGCTTTCTCAGGACTGTCTGTCTGACTACTTTGGGTAGATACAGTATTTGTAACCATTAGCAATCTCTAAAAGAAAGGAGTGGACAACAATTTTCATTTTCGTGGAAAATCAGGCTTGACATTGTATTCTGATTGCCAGTAAATAGAATGTCACACTTTAATTTCTGTGAAAAATACAAAAAAAAAAGTATATTAAAACATTACCTGTTGATATGTAAGTTTAGCAGATTAAAAGTTAACATTTAGGTTGCATTACATACAAAAAAAATGAGACTAATCCATGTGAATATTACAGGCCTTAAACTGCACATTTGCAATGACTCTAACCAGCATGGATCAGTGCAAAGAATCTAATTAACCTGAATGTATGCAAATACCCTAATCAATCTTTACATGTACAAAGACTCTAATCAGCCTGGACATGTGCAAAGACTCTAATACACTTGGACATGTTCAAAGATTCTAATCAGCCTGGGTATATGCAAAGACCTTAATCGACCTGTACATGTGCAAAGACTCTAATTAACCTGGATATGCATAAAGACTAATCAACCTGGGCATGTGCAAATAGTCTAATTCATTATGCAAAGACCTTAGTCAATCAACCTTTCCATGTGCAAAGATTCTAATCTACATGTACATGTGCAAAAGTCTCTATTCAACCCTGATATGTACAAATACTCTAATCACATGTACAAAACCTTAATCAGCCTGCACATTTGCAAAGACTCTACCAAACAAAATCAGTCTGGACATGTGCAAAGATTCTAATCAACCTTGACATGCACTAAACTCCAGTCAACCTGGACATGTTCACAAACACTAATCAATCTGGACATAAGCAATAAGTCTAGTAAACCTGGACATGTGCAATGACTAATCAATTAGGATATGTGAAATGACTCTAATCAACCTGGATGTTTGCAAAGACTCCAATCAAACTGGGCATGTAGAAAGTCTCTAATCAACCTGTACATGATTGTGTAAAAATAATCAGTCTCGATGTGTGCAAAAACTCTAATCAAACTAGACATGCAGAAAGACTCTAATCAACCTGTACATGTGTAAAAATAATCAGTCTGGATGTGTGCAAAAACTCTAATCAAACTAGACATGCAGAAAGACTCTAATCAACCTGTACATGTGTAAAAATAATCAGTCTGGATGTGTGCAAAAACTCTAATCAAACTGGACATACAGAAAGACTCTAATCAACCTGTACATGTGCAAAAACTCTAATCAACTTGTACATGTGCAAATCCTCTATTCAATTTGGACATATGCAAAGACTATAATCAATATACAAATGTGATAAGACCCTAATCAACATGTGTAAGTGTAACGACTCATCAACTTGTACATGTACCAACACCCTTAATCAACTTGGATATGTTCAAAGACTCCTATCAACATACATGTACATTATGTGTGAAACAACTCTGCAAATATGTGAAAAAATATGTTCAAATTGACACATGCAAAGACCCTAATCAACCTGTATGTATGCAAAGAACCTTATCAACCTACAGACATGGAAAGACTCTTACGTTCCTGCATATGTGTAAAGACTGTATGAACCTGGACAGGGAGTTTAACCCTTCTCATGCTGAACACTTCATGCCCTGTCTTAGCAAACAGTGTAGATCCAGATCAGTTGGCTTCTGAAGAAGATCTGGATCTGCACTGTATGTCATTAAATATGTGAATTCCTATCAAAAACCCGGATCAAGTAATCTGATTGGCTGGAAATTAGAAGTGGGCGTGGCATCTTAATTTATTCAGCATGAGAAGGGTTAAAGGTGTCCCAATAATTAGGATAATACAGTACACTGGGTCCTTCAAATCTATATATCTTCTGCAGGCTCAATTTATCATGGTCCAGACAAAATGGTTATCAAATGTACCCTAAATATAATACTTGTCCTAAACATTGAACAACTGCTGGATAAGTAGCAAGATGTATATACCCCAATGACATGCCAAGTTCTGTTGTGTCTAATTTACACTGTTTAGGCATAAAAAAAATAGCTGTGTTTCTGTTAACATGCTGAAAAAAAAAATTTGGTCGGTAGGTAGGAGCAACTTTTATTTATTTTTTCTATTTATTCTCCAGAAAAGAACAGGGTTGGGCCTGTAATTTTATGAAAATACTGGTATTTTGTTGAGAATTGGTGCTTTACTTTTTTATTTTGCATTTTTACTGATAAAAAATAGCAGAGTCGGGTGTTTGAAACAGGTTAGCGGAAATACAGCTATTTCTTTTATGCCTGTTCTAATAAGAAGATAAATTAGGTACTTCTATTTTATGAGGGTCGTGCAAAAAGTTCTGTCACTAATAGGCTTCCTTTGTTTTATCCTAGGTATATTTTAAAATGCTTCACTGCACTTGAATGGTGTGTTAAATAGCTAACGATACCTGTTTATTTCATGCAGATTGCTTTCCAACTGACAGAGTTATTTTAAACTGAAATAGATGCAGTCATATACACTGACCAATTTACTTGTTACATTGGAACATGGACTAGAAGACTGAAATTCGTAGCTATATTAAATGCCGCATTAGGCTTAATATACATGTAGATTCAAAGCAGATATTTAATGAATTGTGTGGTATATATGGACCTTAGACCATTTCAATGCACACAGTTTTTATGTGGGTTAAAGCTTTTAAAGCTGGGAAATTTTCTGTTGAAGATGATACCCATCCTAGAAGGCCTAAAACCTCTGTTACCAAGGCTAACACCACTGCTGTAAAGATTGTGGTCGAACAGGATGCGCAATTGTCTGTCAAAGATATAGCTAGTTGTACTGGCATATCAGAAGGCAGTGTGCAAACAATTCTGAAAAAGCGTTTGGACCTGAGAAAGGTTTGCACTAAATGGGTACCTCATTTGCTCACTGAGGAGCAAAAGACACAATGCCTTAAATGTGCCAGGGAACTTTTGAAAACATACAAAGGCTGTAATAGTCGGGTTATTTCTAACTTGCTAACAGGTGAAGAAACCTGGGTGCACATGTTTGAGCAACAAAGAAGGGCTGGTAATAAGCAATGGAAGTGAAAAGATCAAAAATGCCCATCTATTGCCAAGAGAACCATAAGTTCGAAAAAGATGCAATTTTCTTTAATTCAAGTGGGCCAGTTGTTCAAGTGCCTTGTCCATCTGGTCATACAATCACTGGCTGATTCTACAAGAATTCTGTACTGAAGAAAGTGAAAGAATTTTACAATAAGAAACGACAAAGCAAAGGATGGTCAGGAGTCGACCTTTTACATGACAACGCTATAAGTGTGAGGTTGTTCAGTCTTTTTTGACTTCTGAAAAGGTGAAAGTTTTAAACCATCCACCTTATTCACCTGACCTGAGTCCCTGTGACTTCTTTTTATTTCCAAGGCTTAAGAAAATGCTTTCTGGAAATAAGTATACGTCTAGAAGTTCTCTTGGCAGCGCTATTTATCAGTGTCTCCAACAGATACCAAAAGACGACTATTTATCTGCTTTTCGCGACTGGGTAAAAAGGTTACAAAAATGTGTTTCAGTAAAAGGGGAATACTTTGAAGGTTTGTAATAAAAATATGTTTGATAAAATGTAGCACTGAAGTAATCCGAACCCAGTGACAAAACTTTTTGCAGGACCCTCGTAGATAATTTGTACTGATAACAGTGTTTGCTCCTATATAAAACTAATAGGAAATTAAACACCAGTATCTTTTTTATTGAAAATAACATCTTAATGTTTAGCACTCTGGGTAAAACTTTCTGAGGACTGCATTTTATAATATTTTCTTATTTTTTTTTCTTCAGAAAATAGGCTTTGACACTTTATGCAAATTGTCTCCTAAGACAATTTGCATGAAATGTCAAGGCCTAATTTCTGGGGAAAATAAGAAAAGTATAATCAATTTGTTGTCTGCTGAATTTGTCCAGAGAGCGCTAAAGGTTAAGAAAAACTATAATACCAAAATATTAGGCACATAATATGAAAATATGATGGTGTTTGGTATCAATGAACAAAGACATCAGTGTTATTGGATTTAGTGCTATTTTATCCTAAATCTTGGGACACTTTATCTCCATTCTTGTATTAAAACTGGAACAAGTCTTGTTTACTGCCTTTGAATTGTCCAAAACAGTTGGAGACCCCCTAATTAAAGGTCACATTATATCTAAGAAGACAATTTGAAAGAAATGCCAAAACCTGTTTTCTGGAAAAATCAGAAAATTATTAGCACATTGTTTTCTGTTGAATTTGCCCACAGAGTGACAATGTTAAATAACAGAATATTTATAGAATATCACTTTATTCTAAAGCACCAAAGGATGTGTTCCTCCCTCATATACGATGGTATATGAACTATACCCAGATTAGCCTGACTTTATGTGGTCTGACTGGGCCTCGGCTGTCCACTCACAAAATTACTGAATACTGTAGAATACATTGACAAACAGAGATGACCCTGATTAGACTGAAGAAGCACAGGATGCACTGGGTCTTCACTGTCTGCATATGGATTAAGGGTCCTTTTTTCATGCACATAATGGATTAATGCTTTTTGATGTCAAACTTCCCTCATTATTACCATAGCTATTGCATATAACCTAAGTATTGGAACATCTTGTATTACCATACTTGTCCTAAATTCTGAATTACATTATACTATCTGCTGATTTGTCAAAAAAAAAATGCTGGATGAATGGCAAATGATGAAGTTGCATTCTGTGGTATATGGTCTGGATTCTAACTATTTGCCCATGCCAGTCTGCCAAATATGATGAACATTATACAGCATTTATTCATAGTCTTGATATGCTTTTTTTAAATCCAAAAGTATTGATATTTTGCTTATTTCTCTATGAAAACAAATGTTGTTGGTACTTATTAGAAGTACCATGCTGAAGCACTTCTAATGCATACCCACAACATATGTTTTTGTGGAGAAAACAAATATGTTGTGGCTTCTCATTAGAAGTGAGGCACTTCTAATGCTTACCCACAACATATATTTTCGTGGAAAAATAAAAAAAATATTTACCTGATACTCTCTCTTATCTAGACCTAATGTTAATCATAAATATTTGGAAAGGCATGCCTAAGCAAACATTGGAGACTCCAATTAAACTGTCCCTAAGGTTAATGGAGATGCTTGCATTCATGCAGTCAGAATTCTTTAGATACACCAAATAGCCATTACGAAAACACGCCTATTCAAATATATAGACAATTTCACCTCCAAAAACTGAAAATTTTCAGATAAAAAATTCTTATATTTTTTTCAAATTTCTGCTCAAAACATAGATTGTGGGTACTCGTTAGAACTGCAGATATAAGAAAAATAATGTATACCCCTGTAAACCCCAGTTTTTCTATATAAAAGTGGGGTTTCAGGGGGTCAAAATTATATAGGCGTGGTTTCGTGATGAGTAAAGTGGACATATTCAAATTTTAGAATAAGTATGGTAAAGAGTTTAAGGTAAATACGTTAGCCCTATTCCTGATGAATGAAGTGCTAAGTAATTCAAATCTAAACATACTTGAATGCATGGAGGTGCGTCTATTTATTAATGATGAAAGCATCTTATTGAATCTTTTGTATGTTATATAAATACACATTAGAATCTGTACAATGGTCTCAAATATCAACATAGAAATAACTTAAACAAAATTAAACCTTCTCTTGCTGAGCACTACATGCCCCATCTTAGCAAACAGTGTAGATTCAGATCAGTTGGCTTCTGAAGAAGCCAACTGATCTAGATCTGCTCTGTTTGTCATTAAATATGTGAATTTCTATCAAAAACCCAGATCAAGTAATCTGATTGGCTAGAAATTAGAAGTGGGCGTGGCATTTTAATTTATTCAGCAAGGGAAGGGTTAAGAAAATATTTAACAAATGATATGGGCCATGCTGGGGCCTAGTAAAAGATATATACCATAATAATCCTAAGTATTCAGACATATAGGCCTGAGCAAACAGTGCAGACCCAGATCAGATGCTGCAGAATGCAGCATCTGATCTGGGTCTACACTATTTGCCCCTCCTCCAGTAGTTTTTTTTTAGATACTTCATTTTGTAGTAAAACAGACTTGTTCAAGTTTTAGGAGAAATATGGTAAGGAGATAAGGTGTCCCAATAATTTGGGTAAATATTTTTGGATAATTTATTGCTATCAGCTGAGACTCAGTCAGCCTGCTGATTAGAGTCTTCAGGGATGTGTATATGATAGAGGTCTTGTAGTAGTGTGGTATGGTGAACAGCTAAGATCCTAATATATCTTCAATATTTACCATATCAATCCTAAGTATTACGACATCTTAAGTACTTATTATCATACTTGTCCAAAAATTGGAATGTCCATTTTACAGCCTGTAATTGTGTCTAAAAACTGCTGGATGAGTGGCTTAGAGTGCATAGTGTAGCACTGATCACTCTCCTTCTGTGGCATCTGATCTGGGTCTACACTGTTTGATCAGGCCTATCTGTCCTAATACTTAAACATGGTGAATTAATAATACTTCAAGTAAAAATGGTTAATTAAAATACTTAGAATAAACATGGCAAATTGAATCTGTACTTTTTTTCTGGTCCAAGCTCTTATTCAAGAAAATATAATTGAATAAAGGTAAATGTAATTGAATAAGTATATGTATTTAATACACATATTTAAATGTTCAACTGTTCAGATGCTGAATTTAACCCTTAAAGCACCAAGAAAATCTGAATCAGAAAATGTCGTCTGTTTGTCGTCTGCTGAATATTCTTGCAAACTTTTCAAACCTATTTTTTGCATACCAGCAAACAGTGTGGACCCTGATCAGACTGCTCCAAGGAGCAGTCTGATCTGGGTCCACACTGTTTGCAAAAATGACTTTTAAAATTACAAGCAGATGACAAAGCAGACGACAATTGTTGTGATTGGCAGTTTAAGGGTTAAATATAAGAAGGTTGCATTTATTTTTTTCATTATTTCCCAGAAAAAAAGGTGTGACATTTTCATTCAAACAGTGTTCTTTGGCAACATTTATTAAAAACAACTTATTTTATGTCACATGTAATATCTGTTATCTGTTAATTTTCCCCAGGGTAGGGTAAAGGATAAATCTTGTTTATTTACTTTCCCTGCCAACTGAGAATGGTAAAAATCATATGTAAGTACAGACAAAACAAACTGACCCTGAAAAGATATATGTTTACTGTCTAAACAGGTATCACCACCTTTAACCCATTGTAGTCAGGAGACCCGTAAAAAGGTACTTGGCAAACAGTGCAGACCCAGATTAGATGCTGCAGAATGAGGCATCTGATCAGGGTCTCTACTGTTTGCAAATAGTGTAGCCATTTTTCTCTAGGAATATGTAAATCTCATAGCTGGACATACCTAAAATTGAAATTGGAGTCTTCCAATATATAGTGTGGGAGAGTCTATTCAGTCTACAGTGGTTAAAGGACAGTAAATAGCTATTTCACATGGAATGCAGGACTTTTCTATTATGCTTAAATCTTAAAGTGGACATATCCAAACAAATATAAATGAAAATATCAAACAATGATCCGTTGGTTGATATTATATTGTAATATGTATTTATCATATGACGTCACTATCAATCAGTGACCACACATTACATAACACTTGGCTACTGGCACATAATGTCATGAGACTGACCCTCATAACATTATGTTTCTGTTGAAAAATGATTCAACTTCTACAAGCATGAAATACAGTTTAATAAAAGCACTGCAAGCACTGCACCATGCCCCACCACTGCACTTACATAACTCTGTCAAAAATCAAATCAAAGGAAGGTGCATTAGTCTTTCCCTAAATAAAGTTGACATGAATATATGACTGAGATGACTATTTTCAATGTTCAAAGGGCCACATCTCAAAAAGCAAGTAAACCAGACTTACAGTTCTCTTTTTCTGCAGATCCCCTCATGGTGCTTCACATTCATGTAAAGTTTTCAAGTATATCACAGAAACTGTTATTTTCAACTTTCAAAGACCCATAACTCAAAAAGTAATTAAGCCAGACATATGGTTCTAAAGTTCTACATGTCATCTTAATTTGCTTTACATTTTTGCAAGGCTTCAAGAAAATCTCTGAAACCATTTTCAAGTTATAATAAAAAGGGCACAAGTATATGACTGGGATCATTATTTACAATGTCCAAAGGGCAGTAACTCCAAAAGCAGGTAATTTAGTGTTATGGTTCTTGTGTTCTGCACATCATATCATGGTGATATACATCTGCATAAAGTTTCAAGCAAATATCTCAAACGGTTTTCAAGAAACAGAGCAGACACATATATTACAGAAATCACTATTTTCAATGTTCAAAGGGCCATAACTCCAAAGGTAGATTAAGCAGAGTTAAGGTTCTTATGTTTTGTACCTTGTCTCATGATGCTTTACATCTTTGTGAATTTTTGTCAAAATATCTGAAACGGTTTCCAACTTACAGAGCTGACATGAGTACATGGTAGAAATTGCCATTTTCAATATTTACTATGTTGAAAGGGCTGTAACTCCAAAGGAAGGTTAACCAGAGTTATGGTTCTTAAGTTCTGCATGCTGTCTCATGGTGCTTTACATTTGTGAGAGATTTCATGAAAATATCGTAAATGGTTTTTAACTTACTGAGTGACACGAGTACATGGTGGAAATGGCTATGTTCAATGTTCAAAGGGCAATAACTCCAAAAGTAGATAATCAGAGTCATGGTTCATGTGTTCTGCACTTTGTCTTATGGTGCTTTATATTTGTGTGAAATTTCGTGAAAATATCACGAACGGTATCAGAGTTATTGAGCAGACACCAGCACATGGCAGAAATGGCTATTTTCAATATTTATGATGTACAAAGGGCCACAACTCCAAAATTAGATTAACCAGTTATGGTTGTTATGTTTTGCATGTTATCTCATGGTGCTTCACATTTGCGAGAGATTTCATGAAAATATCTTAAACAGTTTTCAACTTATAGAGGGGACAGGAATACATGGTGGAAATGACTATGTTTAATGTTCAAAGGGCAATAACTCCAAAAGTAGGCAAATCAGAGTTACAGTCTATATGTTCTGCACATCGTCTCATGCTGCTTTATATTTGTGTGGTTTCGTGAAAATATCACAAGTTATGGAATTTTACATTTGTGAGAGACTTCATGAAAATATCTTAAACAGTTTTCAACTTACAGAGCAGACAGGAGTATATGGTGGAAATGTCTATGTTCAGTGTTCAAAGGACAATAACTCCAAAAGTAGGTAATCAGAGTTATGGTTCATGTGTTCTGCACATTATCTTGTAATGCTTTATATTTATGTGAAGTTTCGTGAAAATATCACAAACGGTATCAAAGTTATGGAGTAGACATGAGTACATGGTACATGGTAGGAATGGCTATGTTCAATGTTCAAAGGGTAATAACTCTGTAAGTAGGCAAACCAGAGTTATAGCTCATGTGTTCTGCACATTGTCTCATCGTGGTTTACATTGGTGTGAAGTTTCATGAAAATATCTCTTATGGTTTCAGAGTTATGGAGCAGACACAAAATTATGAAGCGCTGACAGACGGATGGACAGACACTAAACATTTCGGACGGTATAACATAATACCTCGCCACTTATCTGGCGGGGCATAAAAAAGTCATGATAAACAAAATCTTACATTCATGGTCATCTAAGTCAAACTAATGAAACAAGCTTTAGGTGATTTTCATAAATTTCACATGAAATGACCTAGAATTTAAGATCTTCTACATATCTGCTGTATAGTAAAGTTTAAAGTAAGTCAACAACTACAGACTTTGGCTAATGTGTTGGTGTCCTTGGGTGACATGTTTCTTTCGTTACTCAGACTGGACAAGAACTAAAAGTTCACAAACAGTAGGAGCAATGAACTAGAGTACATGTTCCAGTTGAATTGAACAAATTCCAAGTAAAATTGTACCAGAATGTATGATATTTGCAATACGAGATATAGCACTGTGAAATTAATGTTCATTAATACTGGTACAGTAAATAAAAAGAAATGCTATATCATGAATCAATCACAATGCTCAATGCTTTATTGGTGCTGGAGAAAAGGACTAAGCACTTTTTACCATATATGGGCATGTCAGCCATCTTAGTCAAAGAACATCACCATTTTCACAAATTCTTAATCCCACTTTGACAGAAGACTCCACATGCAATTTGGTAAAATTTGCCAAGCAGTTTGAGGGATGATGGATCAATTTGAGCCTTGTATTGAAGGATCTAAGCAAGCCTGCCTATTTTCAGCCCCATCATTGCTTGACTATTTATGGTTTTGTAACCAACAGCCTGTGTAATTTGGTCAGTTTATGTTGAAATGGTAACACATTAAAGTAAACAGGGCACAGGACTTTTGCAAAATGGACAAAATTGCTGAAGGAGCAGTGATTCAATGTTTGCATAAAAAGGGTCTAGACTATTCATGCTGATATGGTAGAAACACTGGGGAAGGATGCCCCTTCATATGCTACCATAAAAAGGTGGATGGCACAATTCAAGCATGGCAGGGACAGCCTTCAGGATGACTCCCATTCTGGAAGGCCTAGCAACTGCCATGCAATTAAAGAGGGCAGCAAAATGATTAACCTTGATTGGTTATTCACTAAGTATGCAGTCTATTGCATATTGATTGTGTTGGGGTTTAACGACACGTCAACCCTTGAGGGTCATTTTGTGTCGTCTCCCAGAGAAAGGGAGAAAAGAGATAGAAGAGAGAGTAGAGGAGATGAAAGAGAGGGACAGGGAAGAAAGAGGAACAGGAATGAAAGTGAAGAAACAGAAGAAATAAAAACATTCCCCCTCCACCCTTACCCACTACAAGGATAGCAGGTCTTGCCCAACTGTAAGCCAATATCAGTTGGACGCCCCAGTGATGTAAGATACACAGCACCTTCGCACCATCCGACCACCCCCAGTCTATTGCATAACATCTACAATATATCCTATCCTTTTATAGCTATTAACAATCTTTTTTAATTGTTCTAAGAAACTAATCAAGAACTCTCTTCAGTTTGTGCAGTAAGTCACCATAAACAAGAGGCCCATGGGCCACTACACTCACCATAGCTCAAGTGGGTGAGCAAGTCCAGTTCAGCAATCTTAACCTTTTGCACCCAGAATCCTTAAAACACTTAATGCTTTCAGAATTCTGTTTTACATTTTAATTTTGCTCATTGTTCACATTTTCCTACCATTCCATTTGCTTGCAGGCACTTAAGGTAATTTCCCAGCCAAAGCAACTGTTAATGCTGGCTGTGTAAACCACAGAGATGTTCAAACCACTAATTTAGACTGTGGACTAATTTTAGCATATCTCTGTAAGCTTTTTGTAAATAGTTTAAAATAATTTAGCCAATCTAGCAATTTTGGTTTAATGTAGTCATTCATGAACCACCAAGATGATGAATTTCAAATCCTTTTTACCACACATTGGCATGATGGCCATCTTGGTCATGTGACCCATCTCCAATGAACAAATTAATTTGCCAAGCCCGTTGAGGTTCTATATGCAATTTGATTTCATCATGTGGTAACATTTGGACTTATGTAATAAAGTCCCACAACATAATCCTTTGCAAATAGGTAGATCCAGATTAGAAACTGTGTTTTAAAGCTGTAGCTTATGTCAGATATAAACTGTCAAAATGACATTATTAAACCAATAATGCATAGTAAAATATACGGTAAATGTCCTAACATTTCATACACCAAGATGTCCAACAAAATGGCATGTGCAAGCAGTTCTAATGAGGCAGTTCTAACGAGTACCCACAATCTATGTTTTTAAGCAGAAATAGGAAAAATAATGTATATCCCCATAAACCCCAGTTTTACTATATAAAAGTGGGGTTTAAGGGAGTCAAAATTATACAGGCATGTTTTAGTGATGAGATCCAGGTCAGATACTGTGTTCTGCAGCAGTTGATGTCAGATATAAACCATCAAACTTACATAATTAACCAAGTAATGCATAAATCCCAGAACATAATCCTTTGCAAACAGTGTAGACCCAGATCAGACATCATGTTCTGCAGCATTTGATATCAGAAATGAATTATCCAATCAACATAATTAACCCAAGACTGTTAAAACTTTAGTGTCAAACAACATGGACATTCGTAAACAGTGTAGATCCAGATAAGATGGTATATTCCATGGCATCTGAACAGTCTGCCCTGTTCATTTTATCAGCAACTGACAAAACTGAGAAACAGCTATCACATTAATTCTAAGGGACTGACAGGCCTGAGCAAACAATACAGACCCAAATCAGATGCCCCAGAAAGCAACATCCGATCAGGGCCTACACTATTTGTCACTCATCCAAAAATGTTTAGACAAATCACAGGAGTAAAATGGACCTATTAAATTTTAGGACTAGTAAGGTAAAGTGTTAAGATTTTCCCAGAATTTTAGGGTAAATACAGTAAGACAGTTTCTCTATAACATCCCTTTAAATAGTGAATGGAACTTTCCAGGCTGCATGGCAGAAGAGAACACTGGTAATATCTGGGAACTCAGAGGTAGTTTGACAAAACCCTAACTTTTCTTTTTTCAAACTAATGCTCATGTCCACAATGATGGAAGACTCCATTGTAGACATTTGAGGGTGAAAAGGCTAAACTATTTAAGTCTGGAGACCCCAAAAGTTAATTGGCAAACAGTGCAGATCCAGATCAGATGCCACATAATACAACATCTGATTAGGTCTCCACTGTTTGTAAATAGTTTAGCAGTTTTTCTTTAGGAGTATCTAAATCACATAGTCTAACATACCTAAAATTGAAATTGGACTCTTCCAATATATAGTATGGGGGAGTTTATTCAGTCTAAAATGGGTTTGGTAAATACTTCAGGAAGAGAGCACTCTAAGCTTAAAGTTTTTATGTTATTGTAAATTGCTTTTGTAACATCTAGGCACCTGGATAGTGCAGCGGTATGTCTTTCATTTATCACCACTGCTGTCAGGGTTAGATTCCCTCAGCTGACATGTGGTAGGGAAGTGGTCACTCATCCAAGGTCAGTGGTTTCCTCCAGGGATTCTGATTTCTTCTACCACTATGACCACCAAAACACCATTATTTCCCTTCAAGCCTCCGGCTTCGCATGTATACTGAGCATATCATTCCGATCCGTTCAAAACGTCCGCTTTCTAAAAAGCTAATTCTTATTATTCTTATTTTACGACATACGACATCACGTGACCACATACCCGATAACGACAATTACCTGTCGAAAAGTCATTCCACGTTTCGCGTTCAAGCAGTATACAACTCCGTTCGCTTCGAAGATTTATAAAGTGTGACAGAGTCTGACCAGAGACGAAGTCTTTGGGTATATATATTTATAGACTAGAGCTCTACCAGAGACGAAGTCTTTGGTGTATTATTATTGTTCAATATGGGCTTGGAAGGTGCAAAGTCCTTTCCTTAAATGGTGTGGAGGAAGGCTCTTTCTCCGGTTTTAGTTCAGTGTCGGACTCGGACAAGGAGCCGACAGCAAGCACAGTCGTGCATAAAAATAAGAATAGGTCGTTAGGTAAAAAAGGTACAGAGAAAATGTCAAAAAAGAGTAGTAGGTCAAAAAGTAAAAAACCTCAGAACAAAAAGAGAGTATCCAATAAGGAAAATGTGACTTCCGCCGGCGGCGGGAGTGGCTTAGACTTGAGTAATCTGTCGGAGACAGACATTGTTAAATTGAGAGAAGTGTTGGGTATCTCTAGTGTTCAAAATGAACAATATGCAGATGAAAATGACATTACCTCAGTGTTTTGTCAGCCCTTAGATAATTAGCCAAATATTCATGTACAGGTTGACAGGGCTGACATTTCTGATACTGAAATTCCTGGGGAAAATATTGCTGACAATTTAACTCAGGCCTTGTTTGAGCCTGAAGATGTGGAATTGTTGATTGGGATCTTCCCAGAATGAAAGTCCCAGAAAAAGGGAAGGCAATATCTGAATCGCTAGCAAAGTTAATAAATGTTGCTTGCTCCTCACAGTGTGACACTGATTCCTTGATAAATAAATATAAGATACCAGTAAACTGTGATTTAGCTTGTCCTCCTTTAGTAAACAGTGAAATTTGGAAAGTGCTTGATAAGCGTGCACAATCTCAAGATCGGGGAATTGTAGACATACAAAATTTGGTTGCTACAGGTATGACACCCATTATAAAGCTTGCAGAAATATTAAAACCACATATTCAAGGTAACAAAGAAGCGAGGACCATGATCGCTGATGCCCTAACAGTTATGGGGCAAGTGCAGTTTAATTTATCGGTGAGGAGAAGGTATTTAATTAGACCAAATTTGAAGAAAAAATATTCTGCTTTATGTAATGTTTCCACACCTGTGACTACCAAACTTTTTGGGGATGACATATCAAAAGACATTAAAAATTGTGACTCAATGTCATACCTTGGCAAAGACCAGTATGGATATAAAGGGCCAAGGGGCAGAGGGAACAGGTTTCCTTACCGCAGAGGTGGTTATGGTTATGGCGATCGTGCGAATCAGCTTTCTGGCACATCAAGCTATGGTAGTTATGGTTATGGGGGATATGGCCCCACTCAACATAGGTATCAGCCATACCCACAAAGAGGGCAGTTTCGTGGCATGACCAGATCCAGGGTTGCAAAAAAGGCACCTGCGGCAACTGCGACAGCCCCAAACGAACAGAATTAATACCTGGGGTGTTTGGTTGGAAAACTAAAATACCATGTACATGATTGGTTAAAAATCACTGATGACCCATGGATTCTACAAACTATCACAGGTTATCGTATTGTCTTTGATCAGCAGCCATTTCAGCATAAAATACCAAATGAAATTCCCTTTAATAAACAACAGTGGGCAATTGTTGATCAGGAGGTACAGGAATTGCTCAAGAAAGGAGCAATAGTTCCCTGTGAATCAGAACCAGGGGAATTTATTTCAACTCTTTTTATTGTCCCAAAGCCAAATGGAAAATTTCGGCCGGTCATCAATCTGAGATATTTGAATGAATTTATTCATTATGATCATTTTAAACAGGAAACTTACAGTATGGTGTTGGATTTGTTGCAGGAAGGTGATTTCATGACCTCAGTTGACCTTCAGGATGCTTATTTTTCAGTTCCCATTCATAAAGACGATCAAAAATATTTGAAATTCTCATGGAATGGTGTCCTGTATAAATTTATTTGCATTTGTTTTGGAATTAAATCAGCACCATTTTTGTTTACCAAATTATTAAAACCTTTGTATGCAAGGTTTAGACAACAAAAAATGCGTTGTTTTTACTATATTGATGATTCGTTGAATATGGACAAAGAAAAGGCTGTTTGTCAGAGTAATACAGAGACAATGTTAGAATCTCTGGAATCTGTGGGTTACACAGTGAATTATAAGAAGTCAGTTTTAGTTCCCACGCAGAAAATTGTATTTTTTGGATTTATTCTTGATTCTGTTCAGTTTAAAGTATTTCTTACAGACGAGAAAATTCAAAAGATCATAGCAAAAGCACAGTCTCTTCTTGAAACAGGGATGGTTGTAGTCAGAGAGGTAGCTTCTTTTATCGGTTTAATCATAAATGCATTTTATGCAATATTAGAAGCTCCATTGTATTACAGAAGTTTAGAAAGAGACAAATTGCTGGATTAGGTCAAAACAGTGATTTTGATAATATGGTCATTTTGTCTGACAATAGTATACAGGAACTGAGATGGTGGGAACAGAATGTTGCAGCAAAAAATGGTAAGAGAATCAGACCTAAAAAAGTACAAATGAGATGTAGAACTGATGCAAGTTTACAAGGCTGGGGCTCCATAGATTTGTACTCAAATTTGCATGCAAACGGTAGATGGAGTCTGCAGGAGGCAGAACATTCTATAAATTTTCTTGAGCTGTTAGCAATATTTTATGCGTTACAAGCTCTGTATTCAAACAAAAATAATATGCACATAGAATTTCAGTCTGATAATGTGGCAGCTGTTAAGTATGTTAATGACATGGGTGGCATGACTTCAAAATCTATGGATTTCTTAGCCAAAGATATTTGGAATTGGTGTCTGCACAGAGAAATTTTTATTTCGGCAGTACATAAACCGGGAGTCTACAATTCAGCAGACTTTTATTCTAGAAATTTTTCAGATTCCACAGAGTGGATGCTGAAAAGAGAGATATTTGAGCGTTTGTGTAGTCATTTTTTTCAGCCAGACATTGATCTATTTGCTTCTAGGTTAAATAAACAACTAGAAGTTTTTGTTTCTTGGTTCCCGGAACCAGGGGCTATTCATTATGATGCTTGGTCTATGTCATGGCAGAATTTTATTCCTTATATTTTTCCGCCATTTTCTCTGATTGGTAAGGTTATCAATAAGATTGTTGATGATCAAGTAGATAAGGCAATCCTGGTTTTTCCTGTCTGGAAAAGTCAGTCTTGGTTTCCGTGGCTGTTAGATAATATGTGCTCATTTCCTGTCAGGTTGCCAAGGCACAGGGACCTTTTGATATTACCACACAATGGGAGTGTTCATCCGCTTTATCGCTCACTACGGATCGCCGCTGTTGCAGTATCAGGCAAGCGCTGCAGAATCGAGGCCTTTCGTCAGGAACTTTACAGATTATACTCGACTCATGGGGACAAGGCACCAGGAAACAATACAAGTATGCATGGGAAAAATGGTATATGTGGAATTATATACGGTATGGTAATCCATTTCAGATGACTGAAATTACTGTCATCCAATTTTTGAATTACTTATTCCAAGGGGGTAAGTCATATTCTGTATTAAATTCCCATAAAGCTATGTTGTAACAGACACTGCCATTTTTTGGAAACTTGTGGTGTAAAGATTGTCCACTTATTAGGAGATTTATGAAAGGTGTATATTTTAAAAGAAGACCAAAACCCCGTTATGTATTCACCTGGGATGTATCTTGTGTGCTGAAATATTTATCCACACTTTTTCTATTGAGTATTTTGCCTCTTAAATTATTAACATATAAAGTGACTGCTCTCATTGCACTGGCAACTGCAGCAAGAGCACAGACTCTGGTGTCTATGGATTTAGATAATATGGTCATTATGCAGAATTATGTAATTTTTTCATTTTCTAATGTATTAATAACTACACATAAGGGTCATTCATATTGTTTGAAAATTGAACATTATAGTGACGAAAGGTTGTGTGCTATGCACACTTTATTACATTATCTTAAAGTGACTAAAAAATTGAGATGTACTAGAAATGTTTTGATATCATATGTAACCTATAATAAGGTGACCACCAGCACTGTTGCTAGATGGTTGAAGTTAGTTTTGAATTTATAGGGAATTGATACAGATAAGTCCAAGGCTCACTCCTACAGGGCAGCTTCTGCTTCAGCTGCATTTAACAGTGGGTGTTCATTGAAGAGAATATTAGACATGGCAGATTGGTCATCTGAGAAAAACTTCAGGAAGTTTTATTTTAGGCACTCGGTATCAAAAGAGCAAGTATCTTATGTAAATGCAGTGTTTAAAAAATGACATATTTATTCAAAAACATTGATAAGGATACACAGTACATATGACCTCTGTTGGGCTAATCTGATAGTTCCTATTGTTTGATATAATGACGTATATTTTAAAAATAGTTTTGTTGCCTTTCAAGATGCTCAGTATACATGCAAAGGCTTGAAGGGAAATAATGACCCCTCATCCAAGCTTTAGTGCAGGATGAAGGGCATTACTGGAGTAAAGCCAGAGGCTGAGCATGTATACACCCACCCATGTCGCTATAGTATATGGATTGAGAAATTTCCCACCCTATTGGTGTGGTTATTGCAACAAAACTATCTGCTCTTTAAAGAATGACTTTTTGACAGGTAATTGTCGTTATCGGGTATGTGGTCACGTGATGTCGTATGTCGTAAAATAGGAATAATAAGAATTAGCTTTTTAAAAAGCGGACGTTTTGAACGGATCGGAACGATATGCTCAGTATACATGGTCAGCCTCCGGCTTTACTCCAATAATGCCCTTCATCCTGCACTAAAGCTTGGATGAGGGGTCATTATCCACACCTCTGAGAATGCTTTTATAAGTTCACTAAGCTTTCTGTGTAATCAAAGTAAAATAATTAAAGCTTTAAAGTTTTTATTTATCTTTTCAAAAGGAAATCCAGCAGGAAAGAATTTGCTTATCTGGGCCGAGTTGTTCAAAACTAACGCTGTCGTTAGTTAACGATTCGTTAAAATTTACATTGAGCGATACGCAAATATGCTGAAATTTTTTGCTGAAAAAGTGTGAGTAGCTTTTGCAGTGCAAAAGCTACTCACATTTTTTCAGCAAAAAATATAAGAATATTGTGTATTGAATCCGCTAAAACAGTTAAAGAAATGACCCTTAACGAGCTTGTTAAGCTAACGCTACTTTGAACAACTGGGCCCTGGTATACAAATCCCTTCTATAAGGATGCTCTTAAAGGAAAGAATTTGCTCTTATTAAATTTTTTCCCTTTAATGGTCCCCCTTTTTAGAAGGGAGTTTCTTTTGGGACACTGATCTGCCTTGATGGAGTATCCATTCACCATTAGCTCAGACAGAGTGTTGTACAGATTTAACAAGAAACAATCTATAACAATTAGAATGATTTATTCTTTTTTGTTCTTGTTTTAAATTACCTATACATATAATATACATATCTACATAATTTACATTTATATAAATTATCAGATGACTATTTATAACTTTTTTCAGACAAATGCATTCTGTGACTGATGAATGTTTTCTTTATCCAATAAATAACTTAGATGATTAAAAAAAATATAATATTTACCACTTCTTACTGAAATAAACAGACAATGAAATAAGAAACACTTTATTATTTTTTTTTTCAGAAGTCAGCATCTATCATTTCATTCAAACTGAATTAAAAAAAAAATGACGGAAAACATTTTGAAGTATTTTCTTTTATTTTTCTCTGATATAAGGTTTAATATTTTATTCAATTCTATAGTTCTAGAAATGGCCACTTTTCTCAGAAACGTTCCTTTTTCAACCCCAAAAGTATCTCTAAAAACAAAAGAAAACTAACTTTATTATCTGCTCATCTAGCGTAGGGTGTGCTTAATGTTATAACTCAGGCATACAGCACAGTTTTAGATAAGGTACCTTTTCCAACCAAAACATATTGGATTTTTTTTCTCCACCAAAATGTATTTTGTGGGTACTCATTAGAAGCATCTCACCAAGACACTTCTAATGAGTAGGCACAACATGTTTTGCAGGAGAAATGAGAAAAAAATGTTTATCTGGATACCCCTCTTATCTAGAGTGCAGGAGCCTGAAGTTCAGTCAGAAAGGCATGTTATAATGACCCAACAACTATCCTATAAGGTGAGCCGAAAAGCATGTTAAAATGGCCCAAATCGACTATCCTATAAGGTGAGCTGAACCCCAAATTGATTAGCCTATAAGGCAAGCCTTCGGCTTCCCTTATAGGACAGTTGATTTGGGCCATTTTAACATGCATGTCTGACCAATTTTGTTTGCTTGTGTTGTGGTTTAACAGCCCAGACAACCCAAAGGGGTCATGCTGAATGCGGTCAGTTTATCTAACCAAACTTTTACTGGGAAGGCTTAGTCTCTAAGCGGTTAAGCAGTATTGTATACATTCTTTCACCAGAAACTAACAAATGCCCTTCATGAATCAGTGGAAGGGAGAGAATGACCATAGAATATATTTCATGATCAAGTCTCCACAAAAACTTCAAGCTCCTGTGTCTAGAGTTATAAAACACCGACTCTCTTATCAGGGTCTTCTTGGTTCCCTAACAGAATCATTGGATTCTGCAAAAGTTGGAACCCATAAATCGAAAATGGTGATTAGACTACATGGATGCACAGGCTGTTTTGGATCTTTCCTGTCTGTATAAAATCCCAGCAGTCTCTGCCCTTAATCTTTAATTTGTTAATGGGAATGTTCATCAAACAGAAGTTCACCTATAATTTTAGTCCTACATGATTTATAAGCTCTCTAGCATTATGATATCTGTCTCTCATTCTTTCTATCTTTCTCTATCTGTCTGTCACTCCTTTTCAACATATAACCAGAACTAAAAAGCAATAAAAATAACTATAATAAAATTTGTAAAGATAAATAATCACAGTAATAAATATCACAGATAAATTACACAATAATGAAAAATATAACAATAAAAAATAATATAATTACACTACTAAAAGTTCAATGGTTTTACATGACAATTGTAATTCTAACATGATTTTAAATGAATAACAAACATTTTATTATCTGACATTATTTTGTCAAGCACCAAGTATCAAAGTATCAGTACCAAGTATCAGTATCAAAGCAAACCCACCCCTAATCCTTAAAGTGCCAATCACAAGTGCAGCAGATGACATTTCAACTTTTTGGTATTTTTCAGAAAATAAGTCTTGACATTTTACATGAATTGTCTGCCTATCAGACATTTCACATGAAATGCCTTATTTTCTCAGCAAGACAGAAAAATCAGACTGTTGTCTGCTACATTTTTGCTTGGTGCTTTAACACTTAACACTCTGGATAAAATCTTCAACAGACAGCATTTTGAACATTTTTCTTATTTTTCCTAGAAAACAGGACTTGACATTTCATGCAAATTTGCAAGAAATGTCAAATCCTATTTTTGGAGACAATTTGCTTGAAATGTCAAATCTTATTTTCTGAAGAAAAAAATCAAGTTGTCATCTGCTAACATGGTAAGCATGTGTGACAGGAGACGAAGACATGTCCAAGGTCTCAGCTAGATAAAATGTTGACCAAAGATCAGTAGAAGAGCAGGCTTGATATTTCTAAGTATTTCCTGTCTCTTTATAATGATGACCCTGAGGAATTTATGTGTTGAGTTGTGACCAAAGATGAGGCTTGGGTCCATCACTTTGATCCTGAGGCCAAAAAGTAGAGTATGCAATGGAAGCACCCTGGCACATCCCCTCCTAAGAAATTTAAGAGAGTTTCTTCAGCAGAGAAGATGATAGCCTCTGTCTTTGTCAGGGCATTATCATGGTGGATTATCTTGAGGAAGGTCACATGACAAATGGTGCATAATATGCAGAAGAACTAAGGCAGCTGCATCAGGAGATTGTGAAGAAATGAAGAGGAAAGTTGACTCAAGGTGTTCTTCTCTTGCAAGATAATGCACCAGCCTACACCTCTCAAGATGCTATAGCTGCTGGAACTAAATGCAGCTTCGAGGTCCTTCCTCATCCCCCATATTCTCCAGATTCAGCCCCTTCAGACTTCTATCTGTTTCCAAATCTGAAAACTGAAATTTGTGGAAGGAATTTTAGAAGCAATGAAGGCTGTTAATGAGTACTTGGGGGACCAGGAAGAAAGCTTCAATTTTTGAAGAGATAAACAAACTGGAACAGTGTTGGTGAAAGTCCATCAAGGCAAAGGGAGATTATATTCAGAAATAATGGCACAATTTCAGAGTGTTTTTTTTTTTTTTTTTGTTATGTTTTTTTTTTACTCTCAGAAATACTGGCAAAGAAAAAAACTTGAAGCAGGACTTAAATCAAATGATAATTTCTACAGTTTCTAAGTCTGTGACCTTGGCTTTTGGTCAGCAGTAAGAGTAAGATAAGTAAATGTAACTAACTTATGGATGGACATTCCTCGTGTGGCGCTATGTTGTTAACTGAAATGTTCTCAACCAATGGCAATAGCGAGATGCAGTGACTCTTTGGGCTAATTCAGCAGGTAACACTTTTCTTATCTTAAAAAAATATGGGTTTAACATTTCATGCATGAAATGTTTGATCCTGTTTTTTGCAGGAAAATACTGTCTGCTGAAAATTTTACCCAGAGTGCTAATAGTTAAATACATCACAGTTTTAACAAGAACTAATATTCTACAAACATGTATTGGCACCATATGGCATCAAACAAAATGCAAAAAAAAAAAAAAAAAAAAATAAATAAATGAATGGAACACATTTACCTTATCCCATACATTCAAGATAAGAAATGTAACTCCTTTCCAAATGTTCAATAAAGGAACAAACTCCTTTCCAAATGTTCAATAAAGGAACATATGAATAGACATGTTTATTCTGTGGCAGCTATTCAGAACATATACACCTGTGGACACAAATCCGTTCAAACTGTCAAGTAGAGCGCTTCGTCGTAAAGCGAATCATTGATCAATATAAAAATAGGATGTTCATTTATTGTAGGCGTGGTTTGTATTGGAAGGCGTGGCTTTCATGTGACAGTCAATATTGGCGGGGTATCAAACAAGCTGCAATGCTAACAAATAGATATGGGCACTCTTTTCAGTGGGGCAAATCATTGTCGAAAGACCAAGTCTTATTTTGGATGAACTGACAGACTGTTATGGTGGCAATAAGGATACAATGTTCATTAAATACGGGGACTTCAGTAAAACTGCTGAAAAATTCAAAGTAAGTATGAATACGGTTTCGAACATATGGAAGGAACATTGTTGTGGGATCTCCACACAGTCTGCCGGCGGCCATCGAGGCAGTTCCAAGACATTTCATTAATGTAAAACTGACGAACTTTTTCCCTATAGTTCACTTGTATTTGAAACATGATCGATAAAAAGTATTCCACGTTGTAATCAACACTGATGACAATTGTGTCCCGCTTCACACAGGTAAAATATGGCTCCGCCCACTATGAAGCTGGCTAATCGGAGCAATGTGTATACGAGCATGTCAATTGTTTTTGACAATCGAGAAAATTGTAAACAATGTCAACCAAGTTTGAACGGATTAGTGTCCACGGGTGTATACTATTCCAGACATTCACAAATGAAACATATTTTCATTGCTTCTATGGCTCAAGAAAGGAAGGTTTTTGTCTTCCCAGGCCATTTTGAATTTTGTTTGTGTTGAGCTTTTACGGCCCAATCAACCCATTGGGGTCATGTCAAGTGTGGTCAGTTTAACTAACCACACTTTTACTGGGCAGGCTTAGTCCTCTAAGTGGTTAACCAGTATTGTGCACATTCTTTTGCCAGAAACTGACAACTGTCCTTCTTGAATCAGGGGAAGGCATCCATCTGAGCCACTGAGGCCGGCTCAAGCCATGTTGACTCTGTTCCACTTGTTTAAGAATTGAACATGTTTATTCTGATTTATTCTTGTTCCAGCTGTTCAAAAACTGAATGGGCACAATTTTCAATGTATTCCTGAATGAAGTTTATTAACCTTTACCTCTCTCAGAGCTAATTCAACAGACAAAAAACTGAGGATATTTTATTTTTATTTTTCACAGAAAACAGGATCTGACATTTCATGAAAATTGTCCCCAAAGAGACAATTTGCATGAAAGGTCAAAACTGCTTTCTGGGAAAAATAAGAAAACTATTTCAATATGTCATCTGCTGAAAATTTTACCCATAGTGCTAAGCATTAACTCTATTTTAGGTTTCAAACACCAGAACAACTCTATTCTAGCTGTCAGACCCCAGAACATGTGTACTCTTTGGTTCCAGCTGCTCATGAATGGAAAACATTTATTCTATCAGAGCTGTTCCAGACTCAAGCTTCTTTATCCTAGAGCAGAAACCTATTTATCTTAAATATTGGGATATCTTAACCCTTGCCATGCTGCATAAAATAAAATGCCATTCTCACTTCTAATTTTCAGCCAATCAGATTACTTGGTTCAGATTGTTGATATGAATTCACACACTTAATGATAAACAGTGCAGATCCAGGTTAGTTAGCTTCTTTAGAAGTCAACTGAAAGGGGTTTACACTGTTTGCAAACTCAGGGCATACACGAGCTCAACAGGACTAGGGTTAAACTCCTTACCATACTTGTCCCAAAATTTGAACAAGTCCATTGCTACTACCTATTGATGTGACTAAAAGCTGCTTGATGAGTGGCCAACGGTGTAAACACCAGGGCCCAGTTGTTCAAAACTAACGATGTCTTTAGTTAACATATCGTTAAAACTCTGGGCCCAGTTGTTCAAAGCTAATGATGTCGTTAGTTAACGATTCGTTAAAATTTACATCAAGTGATACACAAATATGCTGAAATTTTTTCTGAAAAAATGTGAGTAAGTGCAAAAGCTACTCACATTTTTTCAGCATAAAAATATCAGAATATTGTTTACTGAATCTGCTAAAATATTTAACAAAATGACCCTTAACAAGCTCTTTAAGCTTTGGACAACTAGCTAACGGCGCTTTGAACAACGGCGCTTTGAACAACTGATCATTAAATATCGTTATGTAAGTAGCTTTGCATTTGGTGTCTACTTTTGCCTGGAGAAATTTCCATAATGGAACACAATTGTAAGTCAATGCATTACTGTACCTTTTTACTCGAAATGTTTTGCCCTGTGGTCTTCTTCAAGACAGAAAGCTAAGTCATCCAGTTTTTTGATACAGATTATTTTCTTCAATGCCATATATTTGTTAACCTTTACCCTTCACTAGGCAAATTTAATGGACAAATTGATGACATTTTTTTCTTATTTCCCCAGAAAACAGGCTTTCACATTTCATACAAATTTCCTAATTTGCATGAAATGCTAAAGCATGTTTTCTGGGAAAGTGTTCAAATTGTCTTCTGCTGAAATTTTTACCCAGCGCTCTAAGCATTAAAACAGAAATATGGCTTTAATTTTTATAGAAATTTAGGGGAACATCATCTGTTTCTTAAAACAAACATGACATAGCTATTCAAAATATTGTTTCTGCTTTGACAGGCACCATTAGTCCGAAAATTGTAAAAAAAAGTATACAGATACATGGACAAAGAAGAATGGATGCTATTACCCTGGTCCTGTTGGTCCCAGATATTGCCTATCTTTGCAAACAGTGTAGATCCAGATAGCTCTGCACTGTTTGTCATTCAGTACTTGTTTGTATCAACAACCTGGATCAAGTATTCTGATTGGCTGACAATTAGAAGTGGGTGTGGCATCTTAATTTATTCAGCATGACAAGTGTTAAACAGGAGCTCAAAGAGCAGCAATGTGAGAGAATATACCATAAGACATGACATTTTTTTGTATACTTATTGAAGTGTAGATTAATCAGCCAATCCCTTAAGCATCACCATCAGGTTTTAGGCTGTATCACCCTGAAGAAGCAATGGATACTTGGCTATCCACAAAGTGCTCAGTGACAACTGACAGACAGTGCTGATGTGTAAGTTTGCTCGAACTGCTCTAATTAACCCTTGTCATGCTGAATAAATTTTGATGCCACACCCACTTCTATTTTTTTTAAGCCAATCAGATTACTTGATCCATGTTGTTGATACAAATTCACATACTTAATGGCAAACAGTGCAGATCCAGATCAGTTGGCTTCTTCAGAAGCCAACTGATCTGGATCTACACTGTAAATGCAGGGCATATCCTGGTTCAGCAAGACAAGGGTTAAGAAAAGTATCCAGAAATGTATATAATAACTTTTCTTATTTCTCCATGAAACCATATGTTGTTAGTACTCATTAAAAGCACCCCACTAATGGGTTTCTAACAAGTCCTCATAACATTTTTTTTTTATTGAGAAATAAGGAAAAATATCAAAATGTTTGATTGAAAAAAGCATCTCATCCCATACTGTACTGGGGACACATATCCAAAGGTTCACTTTCTTACATCTTGCTTTAACCCTTCACTCCTGAATTTCTGAAGTGGACTCCTTCATTTGTGTATTTGGCCATGCCCATTGTTGTCAATTGGGATTTTTACTCAAAATCATTAACAGACTGGCAAATAGTGTAGATCCTGATGAGATGGCTCATTATGAGTCATCCCATCTGGATCTACACTGTTTGCAAATGTATCTTTATTAGTCTGCAGGGATGAAAGGATTAATGTCTTTTTTTCAGTGACACATAGTGAATTTCACATCTTTAGTTCACCTTATTAATCTCATCAGCTATAAATCACATTTTTCCACTAGAGTTCAAATAAAATGCAAAGAAAATAGAAGAAAAATATAAAAACAATGTTCCACATTCTCAGTGATGCTGATGATGAATTCCATGCCTTCAATTTACAAATTAGTCTCATCAGCTGATAAATCACATTTTTCCATTAGAGTTCAAATAAAATGCAAAGAAAATAGAAGAAATCGAAGTAAAGACAATACTCCACATTCTCCGTGATACACATAATAGATTTCTTGTCTTTAATTCACCTAATTAATCTCATCAGCTGGTAAATTAGGTGTTTGTTTTTTGTTTTTTTTCATAAGAATTCAAATAAAGTGCAAAGAAAATAGAGGAAAAAGAGAGTCAGTTCCACCTTGTTAGTGATACACATAATAAATTGCATGTCTTTAGCACTTACAGCACTGTGGGCAAATTCAGCAGAGGACAGATTGGTGAAATTTTTTTTATTTTTTCCAGAAAACAGGATTTGACATTTTATGCAAAATGTCAAATCCTGTTTTCTTGGAAATTAAAAAAAAAATCCTGACATTTTATGAAAAATGTCAAATCTTGTTTTTTCTCGAAAAAATAAGAAAAATATTTCAAAATGTATTCTGCTGAAGATTTTACCCAGAGTACTAATCGTTGATTAACCTCAATACTCTGATCAGCTGGTAAATTATGTTTTTTTTTTTTATTGGAGTTCAAATAAAATGCAAGTAAAATGCAATAAAAAAGACTAAGTTCCACATTCTCAGTGATATGTGTAATATTCGGGCATGCCTCTGTCTTCGTACTGGTAAGAATAATAGGACGGGCCTGTGAGGTATGACCCATAGCCTGAAAGTATAAAAACACAGTTTTGACTTGAAGAGCCAAAAATATTCTATGCTTGCTCTACCTTATATAAAAATCATTATAAAACATTTCTCCTCCATGAACTTTTAAACTTCAGTCAACCAAATTAATATATGAATACTAGCAGATAACGATTCAAGAATTTTTCTTTTTATTATCTGAAAAATGCTGCTTAGTGTTTTATTCAATTCCTCTAGATTAATATTTTGTCTTGATTATATTTATTGTTTCTTTGTTCTTCTCAGTATTTAGTAAAATGAAAACTGTGAATACTTCAAAGACAACTTGAAAGAATTGAATAAAATAAATGTAAGTTCTACCTTTTTGTGACAGCATAATGTTTGAACATTTAAGATTATGTACTTCTTTCTGGCAATGAAACTATCAGATACATTTGTCAAACCAAATGATATAACACTGAACTGGAATGAAGCATACAATGTTTACCCTAAGTATTCAGACAACTTTACTCCATACCATACTTTTCCTTTCCTTGCAATGACGAAGTATATAAAGCTGTTGGATTAGTGGCAAACAGTGCAGACCCTGATCAGATGCAACATTCTGCAGTGTCTGATCTGCATCTACACTGCTTGTTCAGGCCTATCTGTCCAAATAGTTAGGATGAAAATGATAAGCACTGGCACTACCATGATTACTACTGCATGTTAATTATCTGATGTTGCTCATGTCAATAACCCAATGCTGCTCACATTAATGAACTGATGCTGCTCATTTTAATGACCTTATGCTACTTATGTTAATGATCTGATGTTGCTCATGTAAATGACCTGATGCTGCCCATGCCAATGAACTGATGACATTCATGTTAATGATATGATGCTTCTCACCCAAATGATCTGATGCTGCTTAAGTTCATGACCTGATGGTGCTAACATGTTAATTCTCTGATGCTGTTCATGTCAATGACCTGATGCTGGTCATGTTAATGATCTGATGCTGCTAATATTTATGATCTATTGCTTCTCATATTAATGATCTAATGCTGCTCATGTAAATGATCTGATGCTGCTCATGTTAATGATCTGTTTTGGCTCACATTAATATCTGATGCTGTTTGTTTTAATGACCTGATGCTGCTCATGTTAATGATCTGATGCTACTCATGTTAATGATCTGATGCTGCTAATGATAATGATCTGATGCTGTTCATGTTAATTCAGTGATGCTGCTCATGTGAATGGCATAATGTTGTTCAGGCTAATGGCATAATACTGTTCACTTCTTGATACTGCTCATCTTAATTATCTCATCTGTTTATGTTAATGAACTCATGTTACTCATCATAACTTGTGGCATGTCTAGTGGTCATTCTACCAATTCTACTCATGTTAATGGCATAATGCTGTTCATGTCCTGATACTGCTCATATTAATTATCTCATCTGCTTATGTTAATGAACTTATCCTACTAAATGATGACAATTTATGGCATGCCTAGTGGCCATTCTACTATTCTACTAGTCCAAAAGCCACAACTGTCATCCCATTGATCCAAGTATCACTAACAGTTATCTTATTGACTATGTGATCACTGCTGGCCATCCTACTGATCCCTCTGTCACTAATTGCTATCATACTGATCCATTCACCACTGCTAGCCATCCTACTGATACAGCTGTCACTAGCTGCAATCATACTAATTAAATGGTCACAGCTAGTCCCACAGTCACTACTTGCTCTCCTATTGATACCGCCAGTGCTCCTGTTGGAGGTCCTTTTTCAATTATCTCTGCTGGTTACTCTACTAATTCCACAGTGACTGCCTAACCTACTTATCCCACTGTCACTACTTGCTCTCCTACTAATACCACCAGTGCTCCTGTTGGAGATCCTACTTCAGCTATCTCTGCTGGTCACAATACTAATTCCACAGTGACTGCCTAGCCTACTTATCACACTGTCACTACTTGCTCTCCTACTAATACCACCAGTGCTCCTGTTGGAGATCCTACTTCAGCTATCTCTGCTGGTCACAATACTAATTCCACAGTGACTGCATAGCCTACTGATCCCACTGTTTCTACTTACTCTCCTACTGATACCATCAGTGCTCCTGTTGGAGATTCTACTTCAACTATCTCTGCTGGTCACTCTACTCATTTAGCCTTCTTATCCCACTGTCACTAAGGGCTATCTTACTAATCCAATGGTCTTGACTGTCCATCCTACTGATCCTAGTCATTATTTGCAATCTAGCAAGTAGGATCCGATTGCAACTATTTTGAGTCCTATTTCTCCAACTGCTGTTACTGTCATCCTATCTACTGATCTGTTACTACCCAGCCTACTGGTCACACTGTCACTAATGGATATTATACTGATCCAGTACTCACTACTGGCTATCTTACTACTCTCAAAGTTTTATTACAGTCATGACTTGCCACCGTACTTGTCAAATGGTCACACACAAAGGGCTTTCCTATAGATCCAATGATCAGTGCTGGCCATCCTTTTGATCCCACCATCATAATATGTCATCCAACTGATCCCAGTGCAGCTGCTGTAGCTCCTACTTCTCCAACTACCACTACTGGTCACCCTATTAACTCAGTTGTAACTACCCATCCTGCTTGTCCTATTGTAACTTAAAGCTATCCTCCTGATTCAGTGGTCACTTCTGCCATCCTACTTGTCCCACTGTAAATAATTACATGTACTGTCCTACTGATCCAACGGTTACTAACTGCCATCCTACTGATCCCACAGTCACTAATTGCCATCCTTCTTGTCCCACTGTAACTGTTATGAATCCTATTTCTCCAACTATAACTACTGGTAATCCTGCCGACTGCTTACCCTACTGGTCCCACTGTAACTATGGCTATCCTACAGGTCCAGTGGTCACTTCTGGCCATCCTACTGATTTCACAACAGTCACCATTTGCAATCCTACTTGTCCCACTGTAGCTGTTGTGGATTCTACTTCTCCAACTATCTCTACGGGACACCATTCTGAACCAGTGTGGCTGCCTATCTCACTGACAACACTGTCACTGATGGCTATCCTACTAATCCAGAGGCCACTTCTGGCCACTGCAGTGGTCCTACAGCTACTAATTTACAGCCCCATAAATCCATTGCAGTTATACAGGATTCTAATTCTCCCATTATCAGGTCTACTCTGAAGGGAATAATTTGCTCACTCTGAAGCAAATTCTTTCGTTTTAGAGTAGACTTCTTTTCAGAGGCCAGATGCCACTAGTTACTTCTTTACATCCTCATCTACTTTACATCTACTGCAACTGTTGGGCCTTAGTGGCTCAGTTGGATGGGCCGTCCGACTGGAGACAAGGAGGTCATGGGTTCAACCCCTGCTGAGGTCGGCAACATTCTTTCATGGAGATTGATCATGAAATATTTTCTACAGTCATTCTCTCCCTTCCACTGATTCAAGAATGGCAGTTGTCACTTTCTGACAAAAGAATGTGCACAATACTTAGAGGACTAAGCCTGCCCAGTAAACGGGTGGTTAGGTAAACTGACCGTGCTTGGCATGACCTCATTGGATTGACTGGGCCATAAAACCTCAACACAAACAAACAAACTGCAACTGTTGAGGTCCTACTTTTCCACTTATCACTACCAGTTACCTTACTGATCCCTCTTTAACTACCTATACTCCTGATTCTACTGTTGCTAATAGTTATCTTACTAATCCAGTGGTCACTATTGGTGGTCATCCCAGTGATCCCACAACAACCATTTAACATCATACAGATCCCAATGCAATTGTTAGAGATACTACTTTTCCCATTATCATGACTGATTGACTTACTAATTTCAGTAGGACTGACTTCCTATCCTACTGGTACCACTGCCACTATAGGCTATACTACTTATTCAGTGGACACTACTGGCCATCTTATCAGTCTTATTGCAAGTATTGACCATCCGTCTTGTCCCACAGTAACCGCTGGACACCTTACAGATCCCACTGTGACTACCCACCATCCCACTGTTCCCACTGTCACTACTAGCCACACTAGCTCCCACTTTCATTACTAATTCATCATATTAATCTCAACGTGATGGCTGACCAGCCTACTTGTCCCATTATCATTAATGTTCTTCAACTTGTCATTGTACTGATTCAATTGCTAAATTACTGGACATCCTATCACTGTGGTCCTATCTATGATTCCATTTAAACTGTTTAACTCTTCACTTGCTGAACACATCATGCTCTGACTTAGCAAACAGTGTAGATCCAGATCAGTTGGCTTCTGAAAAAGCCAACTGATTTGGATCTACAATGTTTTCTATTCAGTATGTGAATTTATATCAACAATCTGGATCAAGTAACCTGATTGGCTGAAAATTTGAAAAGGGTGTGGCATCTTAATTTATTCAGCAAGGCAAGGGTTAACATCCTTTTGTCCTAGTATCACAGCCTGACATTCTACTGATCTCAGGATTAGACAAGACAAATCAAATCAATGTATTATCAGAAGCTTATATGATAAAGAGCCATACTTCATACTGGCCATTCTGTCAATACTACTGATGACATTACATTTTATGTATTTCTGTATTAAGAGTAGCATCAGGATCCAGGGTGGCCGCAAGTGCTTTAAACCCCCTGGTGGTTTATTCTACTAACCGTTCTAAGGTGGTGGTCCAAATGTTAGTCTTACTTTTTGTTGCTTTGTGGTTTATTCTATGAGGCGATTTGTTTTAAGTCTTGCCTTGTGTTATTTTGTTATTGTATTTTTCAGTCCTTTTAGCATCACTTGGGGAAGAGAGAGCTAATCTTAGTGCTTTTCATATGTTTGTTTGATTTGCACTTGTTTGGTTTTGTCTGTTTCCTCTTTCTCTTGGTGTCTGGGATGGGCTGCGGCTTATGATTGTGGCACTCCCCTTTTCTCTTACCTTTTTTACAGGGCCCTTTCCGACAAACAACATCACTCCAACTATGTCTAGAGAAATCACAATTACTAGTGATATCCTACTGAACCTATGATCACTACCAATACCCTGATTGACAGCCTGTCACTTTCCACCATACTGCTACTAATGACAGTATAAATGTTATATAGTCCCAGATGTTGTGCTTTTTTTTCATCAGGGCCCAGCTGTTCAAAGAGTCCTTAGCTTAATGAGCTTGTTAGAAGTCAAAATGTTAACTGTTCTAATAAGTACAATACAGGTATTTTTGCTGAAAAAATGCGAGTAGCTTTTGCAGCAAAAAAATGTGAGTAGCTTTTGCAAATGCAAAAGCTACTCACATTTTTTCAGCAAAACTTTTAGTGTATATGCTATATCTAATGATCAAAGTTTTAAAGATTAGTTAACTAATGACACCGTTAGTTTTGAACAACTGGGCCCTGGAAAGTATTGATATTTTTCTTATTTCTCCAGGAAAACATAATTATGTAGTGGTACTCATGAGGCACTTCTAATGAGTAAACACAACATGTTTTTGGAGAAATAAGAAAAATAATATGTATATGATTACCCCTCTTACCTGTAGCAATGTGGTATTACTTTTTTTATCCATTTCTGATGCTGCTCATGTTAATGATCTAATACTGCTCATGTTAATGATCTGATGCTGCTCATGTTAATGATCTGTTGCGGTATATATATATATATACTTAAATAAAAAGGTAGAGCAAAGCATTAGGAGAAAAGTTTGCTTCATTCCAAGTTTTAATAAAATAGTAGGTTAATAAAATGTTAGCAATCAGCCTAAAGTTAAATTAATTGGCTAAAGGAATGGTTAGCTGCAGAGTTATATGAAAACAAGTCAAGTGCACAATACATGTACAGGGTGACAATTATTATGTGTATCACTAGAATCAGAATATAGAAAAAACAGCTTTGTCTAGACTATAATTATGTGAGTTTGAGCTTTACTACTTAAAAATCTTAACAACAGCAAACTAGGGCAGTCTAACCCTTGTCATGTTGAATAAATTAAAATGCCATGCACATTTACCAGATTGCTTGATCCGAATTGTTGTTATATATTCACATACTTAATGGCAAACAGTGCAGATTCAGATCAGTTGGCTTCAACTGATCTGGTGAAGAAGCCAACTGATCTGGATCTACACTGTTTGCAAAGGCAGGGTATATCTGGGTTCAGTATGACAAGGGTTAATCTTTAGCCTGCTCTGCCTAAAAACAGCAGATGACAGCACAATTTTGAAATAATTTTCTTAATTTTCCCAGAAAATACAAATGTAGGGCTCAACATTTCATGCAAATTTTCTCTTTTGGTGAAAAAATAAGAAACATATTACTTCTTGTCTGCTGATTTTCTTTTAGAGGGCTAAAGATTAAATAAACACCTTATTTGAAAAAAGAAATGCTTTTGGCAAAAAGGTTAGAAGTGAAGAAAGTGTTATAGATTGAGAAAATGTACAGCATATGCAAAAAATTAGCTTTTAGCCCATTGTAGTTATCATATGTAATTATCAGTAGTTCACTTGCAAATAGTACTAGTCACTGCTAAAACAAAGCATCTTTAAAGATATAACCAGTCTACACCTTTATAACAAGTTTACTTGCAGGTACCTTTATAACCAGCCCTTTTGCACCTGCCTTAAAAGCCAGTTCACTTCCTTTACAACCAGTCCACTTCTATGCCCCTTTACATCCAATCCACTGATATACCCCTTTACAACCAGTCCACACATGCACACATCTTTAACCATTCACTTGCATGCAATTTAAAACCAGTCTACATGTGCACTCCTTTATAACCAGTTCATTTGTAGACTCCTTTAAACACGCTGCCTCTATGTGACTCAGTTGCCTAGTAGCATTAAAAATCTGATTGATTGACTGACTCCTTTATAACCAGTCTACTTGTACACTCCAACCAGCCCACATTACCCCATTTAAGTCTAGCATCCCATAAATGGGACATAGACAAACAGTGTCAACCCAGCCGCAGAACATGGCATCTGATCAGGGTCTACCCTGTCTGCATTAAATTCAGAAATTTCTATGAAACATGATAATAATTAAAACTAACCAGACACCCCTCATATAAGAATGAACTTGTCCAAAGACTTGAGGTAGAAGAGATGGATTAACAATCCTTCATAACTAGTCAAATTATACGGAGCCGTAAAACGTAATTTTGCAACCGTAAAACTGCCGATTTACCTCCCCAAATGACAAATTTGAATGCAGTTATCCCCATTCTAATGCATTTATTTACTTTTCTGTTGAAAAATGTACTATTAGGGCTGTGAGCTGCGTAAAACCAAATGCCAGCCAATGAGAAGTGACGTAAATGTGATGATGTCGGATTTCCAACAGTATATCACAGAATATACCTTAGCAAATTTTTGACGTTATCCAATCAGACGTCGCATTACATACACAAGTGCACTACAATTGACATTTAATGCAATTTCTCTCATCAGGAAAAAAACTGCATGATATTTCATATCCTGTTTTCTATTTCAAAATGTTGTTTGCAGAAGCTTTTAGGCATCATGCTAAGCATTAAGTGTTATCTGTTAATACATCCATTCAGTATTCTAAAAGTTAATAATTTCACTACAAATTACTTTTCTATAATGAAAATAAAAGCACACATACCTAAGTTATTGCGGAAAATATATTTTTTATGTGCCAAATATGTTGGTATTTGTATAAATAAATGTATAAAATCATAGGGTAAGTAACTTCTGTGAAAAATGGATTCTTTGAAAGCAAAGATCACATTAACCTTTACCACTCTCTTGGCAAACTCAGCAGACAAACAAAGTGATATTTTTCTTATTTTTCCCAGAAAATAGGCTCTGACATGTCATGCAAATTGTCTCTCGAGGAGACAATTTGCATGACATGTCAAAGCCTATTTCCTGGAAAAAAATAAGACAAATATTTTAAATTGCCATCTGCTAAAATTTTTAACCAGCATGCCAAGTGTTAAAGAAAACAAAAATAAAAGACTCAGTTTAACTGAGTCTTAAAATGAACAATAATGGAATTTGCAACACTGCTCAATCTTCATAGCATTGTCTTGAGTGATATTCTATTTCAAACTTATTCATAATGCATACAGGGATCCAATGGGACCAGAAAGCATGACAAAGTATGGGGAGACAACTGATGTTCACAACACAGTGCTTAACACCTGCTGTAGTAAGGGTAAGTTCTGAGAAAAAATGGATCCTTTGAAAGCAAAGAATACATTTAAGATAACAAAAATTGCAGACTCTGTTTTACTGGGTCTGTTCAGGAATAGACTAATGATGTCAACTTGCAGCAATTACCCATGTCTTCTGGCATCTGCTTTAGGGATATTCTATTTTCATGGGCTCATTAATTCTCAAAGGACAAGCGTATCAACTACACTATGCTGAAGTTCTGAAAGGTTTTATGCACCACCCCTACCACAGGCAACATTCACTGTCGTGAATGTAATGGTCATTGCAAATTAAATTTCGTTTTCTACTTTTCTTTCTATAACTTGTCAATGTTGATCAAGAACACTGTTTGGGCTGTAACTTTAATCTCTGCAAAGCCTGCAAGGATTTTACGCTGGGGTTGAGCAAGCAGTCAAGACAGATAATCTTCTATTATTGAATTTCCTTTGCTATCACAGAAAGTATGTAATCTTTAACCTTCAACCTGCTAGATTTAATCTGCTATCACTAAATTACCTCTGCAATCACAGAAAGTATGTAATCTTTAACTGATGACCTGCTCAACTTAATCTGCTATAACAGAATTTTGTTTCAGTCATCACAGAAAGCATGTAATCATTAACCTTCAACCTGCTGGATTTAATCTGTAATTACTGAATTTCCTGTGCCATCCTTTAACCTTTAAACCAATGGACTTAATCTGCTGTTGCTTAACTTTCTGTGAGCCATTAGTTTACAGAAACTATGTAATCAATAACCATTGACTTGTTGGAATTAATCTGCTATTACTGAATTGTCTGTCAGTCATCACAGAAAATACGTAATCTTTCACCATTGACTTGCTGGGATTAATCTACTATTACTGAATTGTCAGTCAGTCATCATAGAAAATATGTAATCTATAACCATTGACTTGCTGGACTTAATCTGCTGTCACTGCATTGTCTGTCACTTACCACAGAAAATATGTAATTTATAACCATTGACTTGCTGGACTTAATCTGCTATTACTCAATTATCTATCAGTCATCATAGAAAATATGTAATCTTTAACCCGTTGACTTGTCGGAATTAATCTGCTATTACTGAGTTGTCTGTCAGCCATTACAGAAAATAAACTATGCAATCTTTAAGATTTAACCTGCTGGGCTTAATCTTTATTGTCATTACAGAAAGCCTTTTAAAGTGTCTTAAAGTGCCTCAGGTGACACTGTCTTCCAAGAAAATAAGGCTTGACATTTTTTTTTTTTTTTATATGAATCAGCTGTCTTGTAGACCTAATAATTTGCATAAAAAGTCAAATTCTTTTTTTTTCTTTAAAATAAGAAAAAAATATTTCAAAATGACATCTGCTGGAATTATTACCCAGTCATCAATAATGGTTATATTTCTTGTGTTAACTGTTAAAGTGACAATCACAACTTCTGAAGACATTTTGAAATACTTTATTATTATTACCTATTTTTCTGAGAAATAAAGCCTAGACAATTCATATGTGCCTAGCAGATGATTCACACAAAAGACATGCCTTATTTTGTCTGGAAAATAAAAGCAAGTGGTCCACTGGCCATGGCTCGCTCACCTGAGTGAAATAGCTACTGCAGATATACAGATGTTATACAACATTTTTCCAATCCTGTCATTGCAACTAATTAAAGCATCATCATTTGAGCAGTTCTTGGTTTTGAAGAAGAAGAATGTGTTTTTATTATTATTTTTTTACCATATATGGACAGACAGTCGATGGAGTGTGACCATTTGAACAAACTCTCAATCAACAGTAGGATCAACATGAAATTTGGTGGAAATTGGCCAAGCTGTTTCTGAAGAGAAGTTGTTTAACAATATCATAATTGTATACATGTATACAGCACAGGGGCAGGAGAAGATAACCCTCACAAATTAAAATTTTGATTGTACTTAACTTAAAGCTTTTGCTACTTCAATCATATATTGTAAGTTTTAGACATTTCAACTATTTTTGTCTTTGTGTGTGTGTGTTCATTACTCTCATGGGTCATTCTTTTTATAATCTATTTATCTTCACCAGAACTTAGGGACTTGCCAAGCTCTCCTCTTTATTGAATAAGTAAAGAAATGATGGAAGAAGAGGTATTTCCCTTACATGTTGCCACTCCCACCTATGCAACACATCCTATGTCTCATTACAAGGCCGGATAAAAGTGTTGCAAGCATGGCATATGACTTGGATTACTATTAACAATGTTCAAAGGGCAGTAACTCCAAAAGCAGGTAATTCATAGTTATGTTTTTTTTGTGTTTTGCTCATTGTATCATGGTGATATACATTTGCATTAAGTTTCAAGAAAATATCTCAAACAGTTTTCAAGTTACAGAGTGGACACAAATATATTACAGAAATCACTATTTTCAAAGTTCAAAGGGCCATAACTCCCAAAAGTAGGTTAACCAGAGTTACAGTTCTTGTGGTCTGCACCTTGTGTCATGATGTTTTACATATGTGTGAAACATTTGTGTGAAGTTTCATCAAAATATCTGGAACGTTTTCAACTTACAGAGTGGACACAAGTGCATAGAAGAAAGGCTATTTTCAATATCTACTATGTTCAAAGGGCCACAACTCCAAAAGTAGGTTAATCAGACTTACAATTTTTGTGTTTTGCATGTTGTCTTATGATGCTTTACACTTGTGAGAAATTTTATAATAACATCTCAAACTGTTGTCAACTTACAGAATGGACACGAGTACATAATAGAAATGACTATGTTAACAGTTCAAGGGCAATAACTCCAAAAGAAGGCAAACCAGAGTTACTGTTCATATGTTCTGCAAGTTGTCTTATAGTGCTTTACATCTGTGTGAAGTTTAATGAAAATATCTGACTGTTTCAGAATTATGGGGCGGACACGAATGATGGAGGCGCTGATGGATGGATGGACAGACGGACACTCGAAATTTTGGATGGATAAAATACCCTCATCACTTTTAGTGGCGATGCATAACAAGAGACAAGCTAAACATGATCTTCTTTCCCTACTGTTGGTTAAGGGTCTTCTTTCCCTGCTTGTGCTTGACAGGGTCTTCTTACGCTGCTGGTGCTTTACAAATTTCCAACTTTAGAATTTTACCATGGCAACCAAACAAAACAGTCACTGGTCATAATACACATAGACTGGGTAGACAATCATCAAATGATCATGACTACCAAATAACTGACAGATTGACAGACAGATGGATGGACAGATGGACAGACTGATGATAGACTAAAAGTGATCACTACAGCTCATCCTGAGCTATGCTCAGATGAGCTAAAACTAACACCTTATGCTTGACAGTTTAAGGATTAAATGACAATATTCATTGATGTAAGACAACAGAACTGTTCAAAGATTTTATAAACAGTAGCACTGGACTGTTTTAAATGTTTCCAGATTTTGGCATAAAAATATTTCCTTTACTTACCATGAAGTGAATTTGTAGACAGTATGGGATAACATTCCTCTAATATTGTGCTATGATTTTCACAAAACTCCGTGCTGTCCTAATAAGCATGTGCCTATATAAGAATCCCAACATATTTCATTCTAAAACCTTAAGCCTTAACAATCATTAGACCATTATTTGAATTTCATGGAAATAACAAAAATAACCCTTATATCACCATTTAAAATTGTAGCAGACAACTTTCTAAAATATATTTTGAAAACATTTCTGAGAAAATAAGGCTTGATATTTTCTGTAAATCATCTTTTGGGCAAATAGTTTACATAAAATATACAGCCTTATTTTCTCTGAAAACAGAAGCAGGTTCACGACTGCCTAAACTCAGCCCTATAAAAATACTAAAATGTCCAAATTGCCAAACTTATCCCTTCTCTTGCTGAACACGACATGCCCTGTCTTAGCAAACAGTGTAGATCCAGATCAGTTGGCTTCTGAAGAAGCCAACTGATCTGGATCTGCACTGTTTGTCATAAAATATGTGAATTTCTATCAAAAACCCAGATCAAGTAATCTGATTGGTGGGAAAGTAGAAGTGGGCGTGGCATCTTAATTTATTCAGCATGACAAGGGTTAAAGCTTGCTTATTCTTACCAAGTACCATATTCTACTTTACTAATTAAGATTAAAATTATGCCTGCTAAGGCAACTTCAACAGATGACAAATTGATGACATTTTCCCCAGAAAATAGGTTTTTCCATTGCTTGCAAATTGTCTCCTACAGAGCTGATTTTAACCTTCATGAATCTACTCCTGTAAAACAAACTGAATGTTGTCTGCTGCTGCTGTGACTTGCACTTTAGGGTTAATTTATGGTAGCAACAGCTTGACACAGTGTAACCCTATTGTTTCTTCCAAACCAGCACATTGATAGGCACACTGCAATGGGCAATGCGTGGATGGGGTCTAATGGGTGTGCATGCATACCACTACATTGAAGACATTTCAAAATCAGTGAGTAAAAGTGGCTTATTCAATCAATGAGGAACATTACTTACTCATGTTTACACTTACCATGCTATGGGCAGATTCAGCAGATGACAAACTGATGATGTTTTTCTTATTTTTCTTAGAAAATAGGATATGACACTTCATGCAAATTGTCTCCTTAGGAGACAATTTGCATGAAGTTTCATATTCTATTTTTTAGGAAAAATAAGAAAATATTTCAAAATGTTGTCAGCTGAAATTTTTACCCAGCATGCAAAGTGTTTAGGTTTTTTTTTCAAGTCATCTAGTCTTGTACACTCCTAAAGTGATTTGTAAGAGGTTAGAAGCTATACTGGGTGTTAATTAACGCCAAGAAAATACTCTACCAGGGCATTGTTTTTGAGCCAAAGGATCACATGTAATACATCGGTTGATAAGAATAGGGAGAAGGTAAATAACCACCAGAAAACTCACCCCTTGGCATTCCACCCCTTCTGAAACAAAGCAAAATATTAATTGACTGAGTAGAGGTTTTACGGCCAGTCAGCCCATTAGGGTCATGCTGAACCGGTCAGTGTACCTAACCACACTTTTCCTGGGCAGGCTTAGTCATCTAAGAGGACCAGTATTTGTGCACATTCTTTCACCAGAAACTGACAAATGCCCTTCTTGAATCAGTGGAAGGGATAGAATGACTTTAGAAAATATTTCATGATCAATCTCCACGAAAGAATGTTGCCAACCCGGCGGGGATATAAACTTGCGATTTCTTGACCACCAGTCAGACTTGCATCTGATTGAGCCTCTAAGGCTGGCAAAGCAAAATAGTAAAAACATAATTATAATATACATAGGGTTCAAGATAGGTTCAGATAAGTTGGGCCTCGATCATCAAGCAAAAAAGAGTCTTCAAACATGTGCAAAATGTACAGATTCCAATCATCCTGCACATTCACAAAATATCATCCTGGCCCTTACTCTCCATTGATACAGTGAACCCTCGTTACAACGACAGTTTTTGTTCCCAAAGACGTTGCCATTAAAATGAATTTGCTGTTGTACAGAATACTTAATGAGCAGACTGACATGTAAGAAAGGTCTTGTCTTGTTCTTATTTCATAGAACATATGTTTTGGATATTTGTTAGAATTGCCTCTCTGAGGCAATTCTAACAAATATTCCAAACATGTGTTTCTTTAAAGTATTAAACACAATATTCTTGCATAATTTGTGATTAATATTTACCTCTGAAGCGAGAGTTTCGTGACAGTCAAATTCTCATTATAACAAATTTTGTCATTGTATAGAGTGTCGGTATAAAGAGGGTTGTCTGTACATTCTATAGAATTTAATTATTCTTGTAGCCAACAGCAAAGGTCCTAGTCAGAATACGTAGAGGCACTGGTTGGTAGAGGCATATGCTCGAAGATAATTTTTGCATGGCACGGCCCAACTGAGGTGATAGTTCAAGATAATTTTGTTTTGTTTTGCACCAAAACAGACCTTGTGTATATGATAAAAGTCCTGAACTTTTGTACACTAAAGTTTCTGATAAAATGGCAGATACATATGCAAACAGTGCAGACCCAGATCAGACTGCTCCTGAAGGAGCAGTCTGATCAGGGTCTACACCATTTGCATTCCACTCTGTATCTTAATTAACCCTTGTCCTGCTGAATAGCTTAAGATGCCACACCCATTTCTAATTTTCACCAAATCAGATTACTTGATCAAGATTGTTGATATAAATTCACATACTTAATGGCAAACAGTGTAGATCCAGATCAGTTGGCTTCAGCCAACTGATCTGGATCTACACTGTTTGCAAAGGCAGGATATATCTGGGTTCAGCAGGACTAGGGTTAAGAAACAACTGCATAAAAAGCAAAATTTAGACCATAAAGTATGAAACAAATGTTCAAAATTTTAGTACATTTCCTATACTCACAAAATACATTTTGGTGCAAAAGTAACAAAAATATATTTTTACCTCTTGTTTTATCTAGACCTATGGCAGAAATATCTATTTTTGTTTGTATTGTGAAACATGATCTACCATATTTACCCTAAGAATTGAGACAGACAGGCTTGAGCAAACAGAGTAGACCCAGATCAGATTCAGGCATATGATCAGGGTCTACACTGTTTGTCAATCATCCAGGAGTTTTTAGACACATCAAACGGTAGTAAAAAAGACTTTTTAGAATCTTAGAATTAGTTTGTGTTGAGGTTTTACGGCCCAGTCAACCCAATGGGGTCATGTCGAGCGCGGTCAGTTTACCTAACCACACGTTTACTGGGCAGGCTTAGTCCTCTAAGCGGTTAACCAGTAGTGTGCACATTCTTTCGCCAGAAACTGACAACTGCCCTTCTTGAATCAGTGGAAGGGAGAGAATGACCATAGAAAGAATTAGTAAATTACTAACTATATGCAAGTAATTTACTTATTTGGTTATAAATAGATCAGTTCTAAAAGTTCTTTTAGGGAATTAAAACATAAGACAGAGCAATAGCTATTTTCATTATACATATAATCAAAAAATGACTGAGAATCTACAGAGAAGCTGTCATTACATGTATGTAACAGGCCATTTCAAATATATATAAAAAGCTGCATTAAAATAAGTTTTACACAACTACACTTATTTGCAAAATTCAGGTTCACAAAATGCAAAACTTTATTGCTGGAAAATTAAAAGGTCATTGACATGGCTGGGAATTGCAAAGAACAAAACTTTGGACCAGTATCTAACATCAAACCAAATACTGGCTACACATTACGAAAACACTCCTATTCAAATATACTGAAAAGTTAATCACTGAAAAATTGAAAATTTTCAGACAAAATATTCAAATATTTTTCATATTTCTGCTCAAAACATAGATTGTGGGTACTCGTTAGAACTGCCTCACAGAGGCAGTTCTAACAAATACCCACAATCTATGTTTTTGAGCAGAAATAAGAAAAATAATGTATACCCCTGTAAACCCCAGTTTTACTATACAAATGTGGGGTTTAAGGGGGTCAAAATTATATAACCCTGATGATCCATTTAGGCCTTCTGGAGATACAAATCTTTAAAAATGTTAACAATATACAACATCCTTAAAGATTTCAACATAAAAATGTTACATAAAAGTTCTAAACCCATTAGCAGACAAGCGTGAGTGGACAAGATTGAGGGTGATATTGTATAAAAACTATGGACCAATACAATTGCTCAATATCTACCAAGTAGTCAATTGTAAATGGAATCCCTTAAAGGTTTGGATAATATGACCTCTTGAAATTAAAATACTGGAGGCCCAAGAGGTCAAGAAATTGCTCACCTGGATTAGGCTGATCATGGTATGTTACATTGTGCCATGGTGGCCATCTTGGCTATCAGATCAGATTGCATTTAGCACTGATGTTGTTTGAAGGGTTTCAAGATTGCTGCCATGGCTGCCATCTTGGATATTGGAACTGAACGATTTTAGTAATTCTGAACCTCCATATCACCCGATACCTCCCACCAAGTTTCAGCTCAAATTGACTTATGGTTTGCGGGAACATGTGGCTTGAAGAATTTCAAGATGGCCACCATAGCGGCCATCTTGGATATCAGAATGGAACGATTTTAGCAATTCTCATCTCCATAACACCCCAATGCCTCCATTCAAGTTCAAGCTCAATCCAACTTACTGTTCAAAAGCAGATGTGATTTGAAGATTTTCAAGATAGCTGCCATGATGGCCATCTTGGATATCAAGACAGGACCATTTTAGTTTTTCCGAATGCCCCAACTGCTTCCACCAAGTTTCTGCTCAATCAGGAACAGATAACAATTAAAGATTTTCAAGATGGTAGCGGGGTGGCCATCTTAGATATCATCACAAAATGATTTTAGCAATTCAGAATCTCCATGTTGACCCAATGCCTCCCACAAAGTTTTGGCTCATTCTGATTTACCATTCGGAGGCAGATGTGGTTTGAAGATATTCAAGATGGCCACGTGGCTGCCATCTTGGACTTCAGAACAGAATGATTTTAGCTATTCCAAATGCTCCGATGCCTCCCACCAAGTTTTGGCTCAATCCCACTTACGGTTTGCAAAAAGATATTGTGTGAAGATTTTCATGGTGGCCATCTTGGCTATCGTAATGGAACTATTTTAGCAAATCTAAATCTCCATGTGGCCCAAATGCCTCCCATCAAGTTTAGGCTCAATCTGACTTAGAAGTAGATGTGGTTTGAAGATTTTCAAGATGGCCACCACGGCAGCCATCTTGGATATCAGAATGGAACAATTTTAGCAATTTTGAATCTTTATGTGGCTTTGATGCTCCCATCAAGTTTTTGCTCAATCCAACTTACGGTTTGGGAGGAAATGTTGTTTAAAGAATTTCAAGATGGCAGCTGTGGCAGCTATCTTGGATATTGGAATGGAAGGATTTTAGCAATTCTGACTCAAAGTGTATCTATTCCCCTGCATGCTGGGTAATTTTGCATGCTTTTTTTTTTCAAAAAATCTTTCAGGAATACCATCAAAGTTTCATACAGTTTGGCTCCAGATCAGGCCCAACATTTTGTTGGGCCTGATCTGTGTCTAAACTGTTTGCAAAGGTTATCAGCAAACGAAAGTCACCACTAGCTGGGAAAGAGTTAAAGGAATTATTGAATTATATATTGTACTGTATTATTCATCTAGCTTTACCAAACAACCAATGTATGATGAGTGGACATTTCAATGTCAAGACTATTGAAGCCAATAGACTTTTGCTTTTGTGAACTTAAATTTTGCAACTTGCCTGTAACTATTATAAATGCAGTTAAAATTATAAAACTACATAATTTTGAAAGACATGAAACAATGTACAGTTAAACCTGCTGTAGCAGTCACCTTTAGTTAATAGTCACCTTCATTCAATGGCTACTTTGAACGAAACAGAGCTGAATGCATAGACTAAAAACTGTTCAGCCAAGCCCAAATGTAGGTCATGGTCAGAAATGATTGATGGCAGTGGGCAGGGTGTATCATGGTGTACATGTGTGTGAACTTACATTAGCGCAGAGGCCTTAGTGTCTGAGAAACCAAGCTAATACACAGACTAAACATTGTTCAGCCAAGCATGAAAAGTAGGTCAAGATCAGTAACAGTCAGTGGCAATAGGCAGGATGTGTCATGGCAGATGTGTGTATGATGTTTCATTAGCTTTGTGGCCTCGGTGTTCCAGGAACAAAGCTAAATGCAGACTAAACATTGTTCAGCCCAGTGTGAAAAGCAGGTCAAGATCAGAAACAGTCATAGCAGATGTTACACTTTAACCTCAGTATAACACGGTTCATTATAACACGGTTTTGGATACAACACAGTTCAAAGATGGATCCAAAAATGTATAGATTATATTGAAAAATGACCATAAATGGTCATTTTTCAATATAATCTATACATTTTTGTTTGGATATAACACGGTTGTTTAACTAACACGGTTTATGCTATGGACCACAACAATAGTGTTATAAAGAGGTTGTGGTGTATATGAAGTTTTATTAGCTTAGTAGTCTCAGTGCTTTAGAAATAGAGCTCAATGCACAGACTAAACATTGCTTGGCCAAGCATGAAAAATAAGGAATTTCAGTTGTCTAAATATTTAAGGTAATTATGGTAATATATACAGGCATGGAAGCATAAACACTTGGAGTATGTGCGCATAGACAAAACAACTGTTGGGAGTTCAAAAAATGTGGTCATACAAATTGTCATTTAACCTTTAGACTGCCAATCAAAATTGTAGCACACAATATTCTGAATTTTTTCAACAAGTTTTCAGTGAAAATAAGGCTTGACATTTCAAGTGAACTGTCTACCTAGATCATTCATTTGAAATGTTGAGCCTTATTTCATTAAAAAAAAAAAAAAAAAAAAAATGAATATTTTAACATGTTGTCTGCTGCAGTTGTGATTGGCACCTTTAGTAGGAAACTGTCAAAATAAATTTTGCATCCTTTCTGAAAAGAGGTTTACCATACACTTAAAGGACAGAATTTGTTCCACCTAGGAGCTAATTCTTTCCCTTTTCAGTTTACCCCTTTCCAGAATAGGACTGGTTGTGCAGGAAAGCAAACAGGAAGTCATAAAAGTTGTCTCACTTGTAAAATATAGCAGAAAATCTACGAAATGTGTCAAGGACCCTTATAGGTTAAATTGTATTAGTGACTGATTTTTTTTTGGGATTCAGCCGCCAGACTTCTCACAACTGAAAAATCAATCATTACATAGATGTGACTGAAAATTTAATGAGTCTGATTCATGAAGCATATATTTTTTTTTATTATTGTTATCATTATTATTTATTTATTGTTGATTTGCACAATACTCCAAGCCATAAATGCAATAGATAACAAGCCAACTTAAGCAAATTCTGGTATTGATAAGCAATATGAAATACAATGCTTAAGTCATCCTGCTATGCAGCAAAATAGGAGCTGTCAATCATGAACCTCAAATTCCTAGTCAGTAAGTTCAATGCTTTCGCTCTAAGTAAAATTTTAAGGACACAATACTATAAAATATTTTTCTGATTTTATTTTTTTAGAAAACAGGATTTGATATTTCATGCAAATTGTCTCAGATGGAGACAATTTGCATAAAATGTCAAATCCTGTTGGGAAAAATAAGAAACATATCATCAATTTGTTATCTGAAGAATTTGCCCAGAGAGTAATAAAGGTTAAGGGAATTCTGGTATCCAGATCCCTGCTTTGGCCAGCAAATAAAATATGATGCTCCAGTTATTCTGCTACACAACAAAAAAGGGTAATCAATCGTGTACCCTCCAATTTCCTAGTCAGTGAGGCTTTAGCTAAGATTTTAATATAATATTATGAATCCAAGAACTTACGTGAAATAGGGTCTGCAGTTAATTGAAAAAGACAAAAAAATGAATGCTTTTAATATATAGTGTATACAGGCATGCAACCAGTCTATCACAAGTTTAAACTGCCTTAATTAACTTGAACTAACAAATACCGAGAAATTGAATAACTGGGCCCAGTTGTTCAAAGCGTCGTTAGCTTAACGAGCTAGTTAAGGGTCATTTCATTAAATGTTTTAGTGGATTCAATATACAATATTCTGAAATTTTTTGCTGAAAAAATGTGAGTAGCTTTTGCATTGCAAAAGCTACTCACATTTTTTCAGCAAAAAAATTTCAGCATATTTGCATATTACTTGATTTAAATTTTAACGAATTGTTAACTAACGACATGAACAACTGGGCCCTGAATGTTAATTGAGCCTCAAACTGAGAAAATATACCTTCTGACAGGTGCCTCCAACAAAAAAGGATTAAATCAGATTGTGCATCTATGCAGTCTGATCAGAGTCTTCATTGTCCACATGAAACAACTTTGGGTCTGTGGCTAACAAAAATGCACCCTGTGAAGATTCTGATCAGACTGCCCAACTGTGCAAGCTGATTTAAATCTTTGCTTTTTCTGACATTGCAACTCAGTTAGTTTCTGGATACCATAATTACCCTAGATAAATTAGGAAGCAGTTATAATCAGAAAAAAATATCTCATTTGAAAAACAATGGAAACAAGAAGCTCAAGTTTGCAAAATATTTCAGTATCCCCTAGCAGTATGTTGCCATAGCAACCAAATATTTGCCTGAGCAAAGGATGACTTTGGGGTGTATGACTCTAATTGCCCATCTATTTACTATCATATATGTTAAATTCCATGAGGCCATCAATAGTACTTGGATTTTGATTATTTAGACTGAGCTAAGGATTGACAGACTGATGGACCAGTGGCAAGCCTAAAGTCTCCTTCAATGAACCATGGTTGGGGACTAACTAACTTTTAGATAGAAAATTCTAAATATCCATAGGAAAATTCACAAGAAAAAAAAACAACAGAAAATGTGTCAATCAACATGGCTTATAAGATACCCCCTGCAAAAAAAAAGAAAAGAAAACATAGTGTTATGGACAGATGGATAGATGGGCAATGTGAAAATCGTATAGTTTATGAGGGTATAAAAAGTCTTTTTTTGTAAAACAAAAGTAACTGAAGCTTACAGAAGAAAATTTAGTTGAAATTATGATAAAGGAAGAGGTGTTTGTGTTGTTACTAAACCCTTAGCGAGTGCCTTGGGAGGGCTGTGTTCTTCAATTATGGCCTTTTCTGGGTATCTCCTTATTGATTTTTACTTTCACTGTAAATGTACTTAAACTACTGTTTGAATTCTGAATGTACTTATTTTCAAAACTATGTGACGTTTTTGAATGTGCTTGATTTCAGCACTCTGTGAAATTTCTGAATGTGCTTGCTTTCAATACTTTATGCAATTCTGAATGTACAGATTTTGAATGGCCTTTCTACATGATGTGATGTTTGAATGAATTCACTTTTTGTACTCTCTGGAATTTGACTGTGCACTCTTTCTGCACTGTGAAAATCCTAATATGCTAACTTTTGTATACTTTGCAGACATTTGTACTGTGGGAAAATATTTCTTTTTTTTTATTAGCAATGTGAAAAATAACATCTTTGGTTTGTAGGTAGTTATCACAAAAGGCTTTGCATTAGAACATTTAGAAAAATGCAAACTTCATCCTCTTGGTAAAGCACTGAGTGAAAAACTAGCTAAACAGCCTAGACTAGATTTCACATTTACATGGGGTCATCAGGATCTTTCTAGTTCTGTATTATAACATTGATTGTGTAGGGTTTAACGATATGTCAGCCTTGTGGGTCATTTTGTATCATCTCCCAGAGAGAGGGGCCGTATAAAACAGTAAGAGGAAAATAGACTTACAGCTCCATAGCTGGCATCGTAGTGTAAGTGTTAATCACAGGTTCTGGTTGTGGTGGTGCACTATAGTGGTGGTGGTGAACTGCTCCACTATGCCTTGGTACCTTTAAAATAATATAATCATTAAACTATCCTAGTACAGTAATGTAGAGTGTACCTCCTGCAAATTCAAAAGCTTCTTGTTTTTTACTTAGTCATTCATTCCATAGCTCAAGATAAGGTGATTTTTCAAGCTCATTAGTGGTCAAAATGTTAACTGTTCTAAGAAGCACAATATTTAATTCACAGGTATTTTTGCTGAAAAAATGTGAGTAGCTACTCATATTTTTTCTGCAAAAATATTAGGGTATATGCCAAATCTAATTATCAAATTTTAACGATACGTTAACTAACGACATCGTTAGTTTTGAACAACTGGGCCCTGGTATTTTATTTATCTCTCAAGGAAAACATATATTGTGGGTACTCATTAAAAGCACCTCACTGAGGCATGTCTAATGAGTACCCACAACATATGATTTTGTTGAGAAATAAGAAAAATATTGTATGGATATGCCCTCTCATCTGGAGCTATGCATTCATTTATGTATCTATTTAAAGATTTATTTACTTATTTATGTCATAAATCTAAAAATTTACTTGTGCATTTTTATTTACTTATCTATTGGTCTCTCCAAAGATGGGCAACCTCTTGTTTATAAAAACACAGTTCTCTTTTCCATCTGTTAAAAATATATCTTTTTATTACATTCATCATATGAGGTTGCATCCTTTAGTGTCATAACACTGTTATATATAAATCATTTTACACTAGTGTAATAATGGTTACAACAAGAAATATTAGGGGATTAAATCTGTAACTACAGCAAATGTCCCAAATTTCAAAACTTTATTTCATACTGTACTTTTTGCCCAAATTTTTTATTTTCAATTATTTCACAAAAACTTGTTGGTATGGAAAACAATATACACCACAACCTCTTTATAACACTATTGTTGGGGTCCATAGCATAAAACGTGTTATATTCAAACAAAAATGTATAGATTATATTGAAAAATGACCATTTATGGTCATTTTTCAATATAATCTATACATTTTTGGGGTCCATCTTTGAACCGTGTTATATTCAAAACCATGTTATAACAAACCGTGTTATAAAGAGGTTGTAGTGTAGTTCCTGATCAGAAATCCCCTTCAGGAGCAGCCTGATCTTCATGTGCAGTGTTTGCCCATGCTATTTGTTACAAAGTTTGGTGTATGATATTTAGGACAATTACCTTATGTGTTATTAACTAATGGCTATAAGGCAACATTGCAAGAAAGCCCTATTAAAATACAGTTCTTTAGTCATAAAATGATAATCTTAAATTCATGTTCCTTTCATTAAATTCATTCAATAAATACCTTTTGTGAGTTTGAATTTACTATATTGTTTAATAAATATCTGTTTGTTAGATTTAACAATAAAAATGAAGTCTATATAAAATGAAGTCTTTAGAAGAAAAAACAAAACAAAACAAAAACAAAAACAAAACAAACTAACAAAAAAAAAAAAAGAAAAAAAAAAAGCAAAAACTACAACCAACTATTTTTTCTTACCAAATTTCACAATACACTCATAATCATGTTCCAATAAATATAGCATAAGAAGACAATCATATAGATTTACTGCTCAGCCTATTTAATTGCATAACATTTCTTCTGTAGCACCTGTATTAATTCTGTCCTATTATATGTAGTTAGATTACACAGAAAAAAAAATCTCCACTTAGAATATTATTTTTTGCTCCTTTTGGTCACTTAAATTACAGTTTAATTCTTCCACAGAAATACATACAAACCAAGTGGCATATAATATTATATGCCACTTGATACAAACATATATAAATACATCTTTTTTCTAAAATATAAGCATATAAAGCTAGCACATAAGTCTCCTATGGAAATAAGCCTTTGAAACATATGGCGTCAGTAAAAGCCCAGATCAGTCTGAGCATCCTTATAGCATAGCACTAGTTAAGGCGCTTTTTTCAATCCAAAAGTATTGATATTTTTCTTATTTCTCCACGAAAACATATGTTGTGGGTACTCATTATAATGAGTACCACAACATATGTTTTCATGGAGAAATAAGAAAAATATTTACCGGATACCCTCCCTTATCTAGACCTATGTAATATAGCCTGATGAGGTTATTCATTGTCCATTTACAAATCACACTGATACTTTAGAATAAAGAGAAGAGACTTTTTCCAATGGCACAGCTCATATGTTTTATTGAAGCTAGGCATGCTGGGTAAAAAAATCAGCAGACAACGTTTTGAAATATTTTTTTCTAAAATTTCCCAGAAAACAGGTTTTAACATTCCATGCAAGTTGCCTATTTTCTGCAAAAAAAAAAAAGAAAGAAATAAGAAGAAGAAATAGCATGAATCTGTTTTCCGCTGAATTTGCCCAGAGAGTGGTAAGGTTAAAGGGTAACCAATTTTCCCAAGTGGTCGTATGAATCTATGAACAACAAAATCCAAAAAAGTCTGTATCTGCACGCTGCCTGGTCAGGAACTGGGCTGTTTCCACACCCAATGTGTATGAATATACAGTAATGTCCCATAAGTCAAGAATTTCTTTTTGTTTAATTGTTTAAACTGCGCATTTATATGTCTCTGTTTCACAAAATACTTGGTGGAATGACAGTGTAGACTGTTCCTTTAGACTGTTTGCATACTGGTATATAATTTTGTTAGAAAAGTTGGTGTACAAAATTTAAGGACAATTACCATATAATTTTGTTAGAAAAGTTGGTGTACAAAATTTAAGGACAATTACCATATATACCAGTAGTAAACAGCCATGTTTTACAATAACATTAAGGCTTCTGGATTTTGTGTGTTCTGGCTACTTCACTAACACAGGCGCTAGCTCTAATGTCTAGAAAAGATTGAAATGTTAATTTTGTTTTTCTTATTTCTCCATCCCACAATTCTTGTGCAAAACCCACAGCATATTTTTTTATGGAGAAATAAAAATTTTACTTAATATTTATATTCCACTTATCTAGGCTATTATCTAACAGTAAGATACTGATTTTTAATGTAAGTATTCGGACAGACAGGCCTAAGCAAACAGTGTAGACCCTAATGAGATGCTGCATTCTGCAGCAGCTCATCAGGGTCTACACTGTTTGCCGCTCATCCAGCAATTTTTAGACACAATATCAGGTAGTAAATTGTACTTGTTCAAATTTTAGAACAAGTATGGTATGGAGTTGAGGTGTCAGAATACTTAGGGTAAATACTGTATTCTAATGATGTAAAACAAAGCTTCTTTTACCATAGCCTTTGTGTTAATCCTTAACCCTTGTCCTGCTGAATAAATTAAGATGCCACACCCACTTCTAATTTCCAGCCAATCAGATTACTTGATTTGATTTTTTGATAGAAATTCATACATTTAATGACAAACAGTGCAGATCCAGATCAGCTGGCTTCTGAGGAAGCCGACTGATCTGGATCTACACTGTTTGCTAAGACAGGGCATGTCGTGTTCAGCAAGAGAAGGGTTAAAGTGTTCTGAATGTCATCTGCTACAGATTTTAACAGGATTAAATGACATCTCCCTTTTAATAGCCCCACTCAGATCTATCTACCTATATTTGTTTTTAATGAATTTTATCTTATGAACTTTTCTAATAGAAAGTTTCAATCTGATTACATAGTTTTACATGGGAAAAGATGTTCTAAGCTGCTAAACTTTGAGTTGGAGTTGGATATTTATGACCCAGTCAACATTGTTATTAGGTCACGTAGAGCCAGTGAGTTAATTTACTCACATTTGTCCTATGCAGTATTAGTCCTCTAAGTGGTTAATGAATATTATGCACACACTCTTGCCAGTAACTGACAACCACCCTTTTTGAAGGGGGACAATGTTTATTTGTGTTGAGATTTTATGGCCCAGTCAACCCAATGGGGTCATGTCGAGCGCAGTCAGTTTACCTAACCAAACTTTTACTGGGCAGGCTTAGTCCTCTAAACGGTTAACCAGTATTGTGCACATTCTTTCACCAAAAATTGACAAGTGCCCTTCTTGAATCAGGGGCAGAGAGAGAATGACCATGAAATCATTTCATGGAGTTGGGAATTGAACTTGCAACTCCTAGATTTGCAGTCAGATGCACTACTCACTGCGACTGCACTGTGGAGCCCAGCTCTAAGCTGCTGATTTGATTGTGTTGGGTTTAACAACACGTCAACCCTTGTGGGTCATTTTGTGTCCTCTCCCAGAGAAAGGGAGAAAAGAGATAGAAGAGAGTAGAGGAGGTAAAAGAGAGGGACATGGGAGAAAGAGGAACAGGAATGAAAGGGAAGGAACAGAAGAAATAAAAACATTCCCCCTGTACCCTTACCTGCTGCAAAGATAGCAGGCCTTGCCCAACTGTAAGCAAATATCAGTTTGATGCCCTGGTGATGTAAGATATACAACACCTTTGTCACACCCAACCACCCCATCTAAACTGCTGAAGAAATCAAATAAAACACTACTATATTTACTCTAAGTATAAATAGTGTTGACCAAGATCACTTTTCACCATTGCACACAACATTTTAGCCACAAATTAACCTTTAACACTCACTCGGCTAATTCAGCTGACGACAAACAGGAAACATTTTTTTCTAATTTTTCCCAGAAAACAAGTTCAGATATTTGTTTCATTAAAACTACGATACATCTGAATAATGCTATGAGTCGATTCACCCGTGAATTACCGCTTGAGAAGTAGTAGTCCCGAAAAAACATTTGAGCCACCTCTTAGTACGTACACATAAAATGACTACGTCACTCGTACACGTATACAAAAAATCAATTTACCTCAAGCAAGCACCGAGATAACACGTGCATATTTGAAGGAAATTTCGAGCCGTGCTGGTAGTGGGTAAAGGGTCTCACCCGTAGCCGTTCTTGAGTTTATTTTGTTTTGTTTACATGTTTCTACATTTTTCTTTTGTTATTAATTATTTTTTCAGTTTTTTCTTTGCTTTGTTTTTTCTTCCGATAATTACTTTCGCTTTCGCGATAGGTAATTTCGGACTGTTGCTAAGTTTGGACTTCCGTTTTCTCTCTTCAATTTTCTGTATTATTGTTTGTTCTATCGTTTATTTCGAATTATTCTCTTAGTTCAGTTTAATTCAGTTTACTGTAAAAGATGTCGACTCAGAACAAACGATGTTCAGGTAGGGCAGGTAAACCATGTAGTAGGATTATGCCTTATTGGGATAATCATGAGGTTTGCCGGTCTTGCAGGAAAAATTCCTGTTCTCCCTCTCAGACATGTGAAGTCTGCTCTCTGTGGGATGAGGAGCTTTGGCGCAAGTTTCACAAATGCCTGCAGAGGTCAGACCGTTTAAAGAAAAGAAATGTACCTCTATCACAGGTTCCTGAAAATGGTCCTGGGCTAGAGAATACACAGCATACAGCTCTTCCTAATGTCAGTGTTACAGTTTCTGCCACTGACATTGGACAACATGAAAGAAACAGAAACCATGAGTCTGATTCTGATTCTGTCACTCAGGCTCCTGGTATTAATGTTTCGAATGTAAACATTACAAGACAGGTACCATCCAGGTCAGTGACTCCCATGGATGCAGCCTTTGAGAGAAATAGATCTGTTCCTAGACAGTTTTTGTCTCCTAGGACAGATATTCAGTCGCAGAGTAGACCACCTAGGTCAAACCCTCCTACCAGGAGGGTTCGACATTCTAGGAGCTCTTCCTCTTTTGATTCAGAGTCCAGTGTGGAGTCTGTTTTGTCTTGGGATCCTCCCAGACGTAAACATACACACACGTCTCGACCTCGGTCTAAATCTCCTTGGCCACGACATAAGTCGAGGTCTCCTAGGACCAGACATAGGTCAAGGTCACCTAGACATTCTAAACGCTACAGATCTAGATCTAGATCTCCTAGATTTAGACATCCTAGAGTTATGTCCCCTAAGAACACCTCTGCTGACCCTTCTGTTGCTTTACTATCTGAGCTAGTAAAGCAACAGGGAGATATGTTGAAAAAATTGTCAGAAAGATTGGACACTTTTTCACAGAATTCATCTACTGCTGATAAAGAAAAATCTTTGTCTTCAGTAGATTCTGGGACTGAACAGAATATTGATCCTTGTGCAGATCAGATTCAGCTTTGTGTTGGATCCAATGAAACCATTGGTGTGGTTTCAGAGGATGATGATAATGAAGGGGAATTAGAAGTACCTAAGGAATCTCTGTCCTACAGAGATGCCATTGTTAAGCTTCGATCCAGGTTAGGTTCTGAGGTTTGTCGTACTCCTGAAGTTACTAACAAAATGTCTGGTACTTCAGCCTTGGAATTTTTCAAGGATCCAGACCAGACTGCCACAGTATCTTTAGCTCTGCCACAGTCTAATAGTGTGGTGGAATCTTTGGTTAAAATGAATAAACGCTTAAAAGGAGAAGAAGAGATTGCAATGTCTCCTCTTCCAATCTATCCCAAGGGGTTCAAACCAGATTTGTTTGTGGCATTAAACAGCAAACCTAGAGTTTTTCTACCATCATCATATGAGGCAATAAATCCACATATTAGTTTAGATCCCCCTTCTTTAAACCCAGGTTTAAAGGATGTTATAAAACAAGGATCAGCTATTCCATCTTCTCATAACGTTCAATTTTCAACGTTAGAGAACCGGGAGAAGCTGGCTAGGGCCGGTATTCAAGTAGCTTCACATTCTGAGCTGTTTTTATGTGGGACTCTTAAAACCATTAAGAATGAAAACCTCTCAAAGGATGACATGTTAGAAGTATCTCGCTATTTACAGGCAGTTGCACAATCTCAGTCGCATTTGGTTGAGATATTATCTAGGCTAGCTTCAGGGCCTCTTTTAGCTAGAAGAGATGCCTGTTTATCAGTAACATATTTGGACACAGAGTGTAAACAGTCATTACGTGTGCAGCCTATGGAATCTGCTACTATTTTTGGTAATAAGTTTCCTGAAGTGGTTAGTCAGTATAAAGAAAGTTTGGCACATAAGTCCTTACAGATGGCTGTGGTTAATGCCAGTAAGCAACAGTCATCAGGTTTTAAGAAAAAAGATCAAAAACCCTCTGGATACAATTCCAAGGGCAGGCCTAACACCTTGAGTGTTACGGTGGGACCAGGTTCTTCTAGAACCTCTAACTTCTCGCTGGCCAACAGGACTGCGAGAAATGCTAGAAAGAATGTAAATAATCAGGCTTCATTTAAGTCCTCTAAAAAGGGAAAGGGTCAGAAACCCTCTCCCCCTTAGGGGTGCCCACTTCGGTTCCCAGGCCTTCCCTCATTTAAGAACATGCAATTCCGTAGTACATCAGATCCCAAGATCAGATTTACAAACAGGAGGAAGAATTTCTTTCTTCCAAAAGGCCTGGGAAAACATCACCTCAGACACTTGGACTCTCTCTGTTGTCCGAAGTGGGTATTGAATTCAACTACCTGTCCTTCCACAGTTATTTCGAAGTCCACCACAGTGGTGCACTCGAATGCCTCAGGACTCTGCGAAGATGCAGATCCTCAAGGAGGAAGTTACAGCACTATTACAAAAACATGCCATAGAAGAAGTCAAGACATATCACCCAAGACGGGGCTTCTTCAGTCGAATCTTCCTAGTGAAGAAGAGGTCAGGTGGGTGGAGACCAGTCATAGATTTGTCTCGTCTGAACAAATTCGTCCTTTGTCCACATTTCAAAATGGAGACTCTGGACACAGACAGGATGTCTTTACAGAAAGGCGATTCAGTGACATCTCTCGATTTGAGAGATGCCTATTTTCATATTCCGATTCATCGGAAGTCTCGCCGTTATCTCAGATTCTTCTTCAAAGGGAAAATATATCAGTTTCGGGCTCTCCCATTTGGGCTCTCAGTGAGCCCGTATGTGTTTTCCCGTGTTCTGAAAGCCGTTTTGAGGCATGTCCGCCGGCTAGGTATTCGAGTGCACGCTTACCTGGACGATTGGCTACAACTGTCTGTTTCAGAAGTCCAGTCTTGGCAACACAGCAGAAGACTTCTGAACATTATACTGGAACTAGGATTTGTCCCCAATTGGGAGAAATCAGAACTGGTTCCAACACAGAAATTCTGTTTTCTAGGAGCCCGGTTCAACTTGATCAAAGGTCAGGTGGGTCCTTCTTTGGAGAGAATATCAACTTTTCAACAGGCGTTAACTCTACTGTTGAATGCCAGACAAGCTTCAGCTCGTCAGCTGCATTCCATTGTAGGACAGATGGAATCAATGGCGAATCTTCTTCCCTGGGGGAGGTTACACAAGAGGTTTCTCCAGTGAGGAATCAAAGAGAGATGGTCCCAGGAAGATTGTCTCTGGGAACAACAAATCAGGTTACATCCTTGGTTCCCCAGGGCTGTGCAACAATGGTTAGACAAGGAATTTTTAATGTCTTGGTCTCCAATCCATCATCGCCCTCCAGACTTTCAGTTGTTCACAGACTCAAGTCTGGATGGGTGGGGAGCACACCTAGACAGTCATATGGCCTCGGGCATATGGCCTGTAGAATGGAAAGGACAACATATCAATGTCCTAGAGCTAAGAGCAGTCTTCCTGGCTCTTCAGGCATTTAACGTTCATGTTCAGAGTCGTTCCATTTTGTTGGCAACAGACAACAAAACGGTAGCAGCTCACATCAACAAACAGGGGGGGACTCATTCCAGGACCCTGTGCAATCTGACAATGCAGGTTGCATTGTGGTGTGTAGAGCACAAGGTAGCCCTGAAGGCACGGTTCCTCCCAGGGAAATTGAACATCTTGGCAGACTGCCTTTCAAGGAAAATGAAAGTTGTTCAGACAGAGTGGTCATTGAACCAGAGAGTGGTAGATCAGATCTGTCAGCTATGGAGCTCTCCTCTAATAGATCTCTTTGCTACTCGGCTGAACAAGAAGTTTCCAGTGTTTGTGTCACCTGTTCCAGACCCAGAGGCATATGCAGTGGATGCTCTTTCGATCAGCTGGAAAGGGATGTTAGCATATGCGTTCCTCCATTTCCTCTGATATTACAATGTCTCAGGAAGATACAGACAGAGGAGTGCTTAGTTTGGTTAATTGCTCCTCTTTGGGAGGCACAACCTTGGTTTCCTCTCCTACTATCATTACTGGTTGCTCCTCCACTACAGCTTCCTCTGAATCAAGATCTGTTGTATCAACCGGTATCTCTGATGTTACATCCCACGCCAGGCATCTTTCGTCTTCACGCTTATTTGCTATGCAACAACAGATGGAAGCATCTGGCATTTCTAGAGCAGTTGCCCAACGAATCTACTCCTCAAAAAGATCTTCCACCAACAATTTGTACGATTACAAGTGGAAATCTTGGGTGGATTGGTGTATCGGAAGGCAAATGGATCCCTGCAATCCAACTATAAATGGGTTTGCAGAATTCCTAATTTTTCTACATAATAAGAATTATTGCCCAGCTACAGTGAAGGGGTATTGTTCTGCAATTTCCACTACACTTAAGCAAATTTCAAAAATAGATTTTTCTAATGAATCTATCTTGTCGGATGTGGTTAAAAATTTTGAGCTAGAGCGACCCAGATTGAGATCTCATTTTCCCAAGTGGGATTTAACCTTGGTTCTATCCTCCCTACTGGCTCCTCCTTATGAACCACTGGAATCCTGTGGGTTCAAGGAATTAACTTTGAAGACAGTTTTTCTTATTGCTTTTGCATCAGGTAGAAGGCGGAGTGAAGTTCATGCTTTTTCTGTAACAGACGTTCAGTTTTCTGATCAGTCTGTTACGTTGTTTACCTTTCCAGGTTTTCTTGCCAAGAATCAGCTGCCTTCAGTGCTGAATCCTGCAATTTGTATTCCTGCCCTTAAAGGTCAAGGTGATACTCCATTGCTCTGTCCTGTTAGGGCCCTTAGGATTTATCTTACTAGAGTTTTTCCGAGAAGGAAAAATCGCAAGAGGGTATTTATCTCTCATTTAGAAAACTATCAGAAGGAGATTTCTTCTGACACTGTGTCAAGGTGGATTGTTCAAACAATAAGGTTTGCTTATGAAGGTTCTAGTCTTGAGTTGCCTAAGGTTAATGCTCACGAAGTCAGAGCTCTGGCTTCATCATGGGCATGGTTTAACAAAGTTGCCCTAGATGATATTCTCAGAGCCAGTTATTGGTCTTCTGAAAATTCCTTTATAAGGTTTTATCTTAGGGACATATCTACTCTTTCTAGAAGCTTAGCTAGACTAGGGCCTATGGTAGCGGCACAGTCTGTTATTGTGCCTTCTACCATTTCTTTGGTCTGATTGATATAGTCATGTCCCTGTATATATATTGTATATAGTTGGGTAAATACTGATCTGGTGGCCTTTTTTATTATTGATCATCCAGTTTTAGTATTTCTTGGTCATGGTATGATAATGGCCTATGTCAGAACTTCTTTTCTAAAAAATGGTCAAATTACCCCTTTTTTTGTGGTACAGTATTACGGCTGTGAGAACTCTCGACCCTTTAGTTGGTGGGCGTTTTTACGGCTTGTTAATAACATTTGACCATCCTCGGTAAGCTTAATTTTAATTAGTTTGTGGTCCCCACCTCCATTAATGTTGAAGTCAGCATTATTCAGATGTATCGTAGGTTTAATGAAACAAATCTAGAAAATTCTTATTAATTTTCATATTTGTGAATTGTACCTACGATACATCTGAATCTTTCTCCCGCCGCCTCCCCTCTTTTATCGTTATTATTTTTTCGGTAAATTGATTTTTTGTATACGTGTACGAGTGATGTAGTCACTTTATGTGTACGTACTAAGAGGTGGCTCAAATGTTTTTTCGGGACTACTACTTCTCAAGCGGTAATTCACGGGTGAATCGACTCATAGCATTATTCAGATGTATCATAGGTATAATTCACAAATATGAAAATTAATAAGAATTTTCTAGATTTCATGCATGAAATTTCAAATCCTGTTATCTGAAAAAGTAAGAAAAATATTTCAAAATGTCATCTGCTGAAAATTTTACCCCGAGTGCAAAGTGTTAAAGCAGGTAGCCAAATGAATGTATTCAAACTTTAGGACAGGTTTTTGTTTGTGTTGAGATTTTATGGCCCAGTCAACCCAATGGGGTCATGTCGAGCGCGGTCAGTTTACCTAACCACACGTTTACTGGGCAGGCTTAGTCCTCTAAGCGGTTAACCAGTATCGTGCATATTCTTTTGCCAGAAACTGATAACTGCCCTTCTTGAATCAGCGGAAGGGAGAGAATGTCCGTAGAAAATATTTCACGATCAATCTCCACGAAAGAATGTTGCCGACCTCGGCAAGGGTTGAACCCCCGACCTCCTGGTCTCCAGTCGGACGGCGCATCCAACTGAGCCACCAAGGCCGGCTTTTGGACAGGTATGATATGCAGGTGTTATGCATGTACATATGTATTTACAGTTAATATTGTAATTAGTACAAGACCTAGCTTCCACCAAAATTTATTCCGCCAACATTTATTTGATTTGATATTTACTGCAAATTATTTTTGCCTATGATTATGGCTGGTAAAACTTTTTATTTTAAGTTAAAACTAAGCTAAAGAAATAACTGTGGAACTGCTGCCAGGTACTTAACACTTAGCAGGCTATGGGCAAATTCAGCAGACAACAAATTGAAGATATTTTCTTATTTTTCCCAGAAACTACAATTTGACATTCAATTTCAGAAAATATATTTGACATTTAATGCAATTTGCATAAAATGTCAAATCCTATTTTCAAGGAAAACTAAGAAAAATATCATCAATTTATTGTCTGCTGACTTTGCCCAGAGAGTGTTAAGGGTTAAGGGAAAGCCTATGGTAAGTGGCAGCTGAGGAAGAAGTCACACATACGCAGACAGAGCATGAACAGTGGGAGGAATGACAGCTGTGGTATGGGTGGTGCCCATGGTGATGGGAGTGGTGGGAGTGGTGAGAATGGCAAGACCCTCGTGAGCTCATGTTGCATCTGTTAGGGTCAAGGTTATTCAACATCATTTTCTGCATCACCATATGATGTAACTGTGCATTCTGCCATATAAACATATCTCCCATTTCTGAAACAAGTCAAATATTTTAACCCTAGTCCTGCTGAACCCGGATATACACTGCCTTTGCAAACAGTGTAGATCCAGATCAGTTGGCTTCTGAAGAAGCCAACTGATCCGGATCTGCACTGTTTGCCATTAAGTATGTGAATTTATAGCAACAATTCAGATCAAGTAATCCGATTGGCTGAAAATTAGAAGTAGGCATGGCAGCTTAATTTATTCAGCATGACAAGGGTTAACATTACCTTGGCAACATAATATTCCTTGTAATAAGAGTTTGTGAAAGCATGAAATATGAAAACTCAGACCTGTCTTTGACAATATTAGTTAAATTTCAACAGAAATTCTGCAGAAGGTTGAATTAACCCTAAAATCAAAGGGTGACCTAAATATGACATAATTAGACTGTGATATATAGGTCAAGATCATAAACTGATATCTCATTGTTTGAGTCCAGTTTAGGGTGGAATTATACAAGGTTTGATGATTGTAGGGCTTACAGTTAATCAGAAATTTATTTATTTATTTTTTTTTTTGATTTGGGTTTTATGGCCGTTTCAAGAATATTTTACTTATATAAAGCTGATCGTTCATCAAAAGCGGGCGAAAACTGGAGATCCAGGGTAAAACCACCCGACCATCTGTAAGCAGAACTTGGCTTTCCCATGTGTCATTTGACCCGAGCCAGGCTCGAACCACAGCGGTGGGAAACCTAATGGATTAAGAGTCAACTCTCCTATCCACTAGGCTAGGGAGGCCTGCAGAAATTTAAATTAACACTAGGATTGACATAATACATATCAATGTCATAAGACCATGAAACCGATTCAAATGAATATGCATCATAGTTGCAGATAAAGAGGATATTCAAAGGACAATTTCTGTAATGATGATGATGATGATGATGATGATAATGATGATGATGATGAATTTATGTTTATGTAGTGGAAGCTACCTGGGCATAATATTTCAGGATCTTTTACTCTACCAAGTGACCAATAATTACAAAATAAAATGAATAAACAAATCAATTTTGCGAAAGAAAAACCATAAAGTGCTGGTCAAGATAGTAGTAGACAACAGTCTTTTTTTTTCATTTTACAAAGAAAATAAGGCTTGACATTTTATCTGAATCATCTGCAGTGGATAAACTGGTAATTTTAGCACATTTAATTCCATGGACCATGTTTCATTTTGGTCACCACCCTAAATCTTGTGACCTTTGACAGTATTTACCCTATTTACTTGGACATATGAACCCTTAATGATGAGCACTCTGGGTAAAATTTTCAGTAAACAAAATTTTGAAATATTTTTTTTCTTATTTTTCCCAGAAAACATGATTTGACATGTGGAGACAATTTGCATGACATGTCAAATCCTGGTTGCTGGGAAAAGTAAGAAAAATAGATCAAACTTTGTTGAAGTTGAAGTCGCAACCCCCCATCCCCACTCACCCCCCCCCCCCACCCCCCTCCCCCACAAAAAAAGAAATAATGTTTATTTCAGGTAGAAGAAATTAATACAGGAATTTCATCAAAAGCATATGCTTTTTCTCATATGATGCATGAGAAGTTGGGCTCGAAAAATACCCACAGTCTATACACTTTCAAAAAATCTTAGGTAAGAAAATGACAAAGTTAAAGTGGAAAAAGTGACAAAATAAAATCTTAGGTAAGAAAATGATAAAGTTATAGTGGAAAAAGTGACAAAATTTTTTTAAAAAATTATATCCAAACCATGTGCACTTCTGCAGACCCAGGAGAAAACATGTGCAAAGTTTCAAAAAGACCGGTTTAAAATTGTATGAGAAGTTGCAATTACAAGGTACCCACTGTCTATAGATCTAAGGTCAGAAAATGACAAAGTTCAAAAAGTAGAAAAAGGTGAAAAAATTAAGGCAAAGATTATCTGAAAAGCATATGCACATCTTCAGACTATGGAGAAAACATGTGAAAAGTTTCAAAATGATTGGTATACAATTGTATGAGGAGTTGTGAGGTACCCACTGTCTATAAATTGAGGGTGAAAAATTACTAAGTTCACAATGTGAAAAAAAGTAAAAACAATAATCTAACAATTATATCCAAACCACATGCTCATTCTCATACCATGGAGAAAAATGCATGAAAAGTTTCATAATAATCGCTACAAAACTGTAAGAGGAGTTGCTCTCACAGGAGGTACCAACTGTTTATATATAAAGGGCGAAAAATGACTAAGTTCACAATGTGGAAAAGTGACAAAAAATGATCTAACAATTATATCCAAACCACATACTCATCCTCATACCATGAAGAAAACATATGCAAAGTTTCAAAATGATCAGTACAACTGTAAGAGGAGTTGCAAAAGCAGGTGCGACAAAAAATATTGGTAACAGTTAAAGTGCCATTCACAACTGCAGCAACAGATGACATTTTGATTTTTTTTTTAATATTATTTTCAGAGAAAATAAGACTTGACATTTCATACCTAGATAGATGTTTCACATGAAATGTCAAGCCTTATTTTCTCTAAAAAATAATAATAAAATAGGATGTCCTCTGCTACAATTTTCTTGATACTTTAAGGATATCTTACTTTTCCCAGCATACTTGTCCTTATAAATGTCATGCTGTGTCTTGAAAGCTTCAAGCCAAGTAAGTGTGGCTACTTTCTGTCAGTACAAAGGTTCATGAGCACACCAGTTAAAGAAATTCTTGTATTTAATGCAAACAGTGCAGCTCCTGATCAGATGTCATATTCTGCATCTGATCTGGGTCTGCACTGTTTGCCAATTACCCTTTTTGGGGTTTCCTGACTGAAATGGGTTAACTGAGTCACAATAAGAGAACATGTACTGTCTAACAAGTGGACCCAGCAAAGGTTCAGATCAACCTGAACATCTGTACTGTCTGAGCAGCCTATGCCGGGTGTTCTGTGAATATAGGGATCAAACATGATTTTTCATGCATTAACATTCGCCAGGTTTCGAGGGAGGTGTTGAAAACCGAGGCCGAAAGCCGCGGTTTTCAACACTTCCCTAGGGACCTGGCGAATGTTAATGCTCTGAAAAACCATGTTTGATCAATTTTATTGCATAAAAACTGAAAGCATTTGCTACATTTCGTGTTATTTCTTGCACAATTTTGTTTCGCCTTTTCACCAATGTCTTGCAAATGCAATTGCCACAGACTATGCTCGTTCTAGGGTCAGGCAGTACACATCTCGTAACGGCAGCAAATCTGTGGCCCCGGTAGGATCATACTGAAAGTTACGTAGCTGTGCATTAACAGTGTGTGAATTGCCTTGTTAATACATGGCTTTTCGTCAGTTAATGCAAGGCTGTTAATAACATGCGACACTGCTTTTTATGCAATGATAGCTAATAATTCAAGGTTTCGATATGTAGACAAGAAAAGACTGATCAAACTGCTGATGCACAGGCTGACCTGAGATTCACTGGCAGAATATGTCGAAGATAAATTTTCCCATCTCCGGGTCTGTGAAATTCAATATATGAAAACAATTCAAAACTTCTTTTTTTAATATTTTTAGGAAAAATCAGCTTTTACCTAAAGCAGCTTAGAAAATCTTTTATGGTTTGAACTTTCATACCTAATGCTCATGCAGATATATAATAAGAAATAATCAAAAAAGCTGCAGTATGACTAGTATTTACCCTTAAAGCGCCAAGAAAAACTGCATCTGAAAATGTCGTCTGTTTATGTCATCTGCTGAATATTCTTGCAGACTTTTCAAACCTATAAACGAGCAGTCTGATCTGGGTCCACACTATTTGCAGAAGTGACTTTTAAAGTAACCAGTAGAAGACAAAGCAGACGACAATAGCTGTGATTGGCGCTTTAAGGGTTAAAGGGAAGGCCCACTAAATAAAATGTATGGCTTGATAAAGTCAACTTAAAATAACAAGCAGTTTTGTGCTCATTCAATCAAAATTGACCAAGAAATAATAAAGATCATTTTTTTTATAAATGCGAACATGGGTGCCATTTTAATTGGATATTCAGTTTTTGTAAGAGATAAATAAAAGCTATCTGTTGACAGGAATATGTTGCTGATGTGTGCTAGGTGATAGTATATATGCAAACACATTTGCAGGTACATACCAATGTAATTTTGTGGTAGATTGGTTTTTATTCAATTTTTGCATATTTAATACATCACTAACTCACACAAATGGTGGCATCTGTGAAAATATTTTCTTGATTTTCATAGTCCAATAACTTTCTTATTTCTCAAGTGGGTTTCATTGTTTTTTCACTTAACTGCTAAACTGAATATGCTCTTTATTTCCTAATTTATATTTAATGTGTGTTTTCCTTTAATTAATAATTACTCAATATGAAGCTTTAATTAACAGCAAAAGCTGAAGCAGAATTGTAGCAGATGACTTTTACAGACAAAATAAGACTTGGCATTGCCTATAAATTGTCTGTCTAGCATGCAATTCACATGAAATGTCAAGCCTTATTTTCTTTGAAAAATAAAAATAATGTCATCTGCTGCAGTTGTAATTAGTGTTTTAAGGGTTAACTCTTTCGGTGCTACAAACAATGATAAGAGGTTTTTGCAAACAGTGTAGATCCTGTTGATTCAGCTCATAATGACCCATCTTGTCAGGGTCTACACTGTTTAAGACTCAAGTCTTTCAATGTTAGATATGAACATATTTCCAGTGGACAGATTATTAACCCTTAAAGCAGCAAGCAAATTTGCAGCAGACAACATTGTCATTTTCTTTTTATTTTTCTGAGTAAATTAGACTTGACATTTCATGTGAACCATCTGTCTAGTAGAAATGTCAAGTCTTATTTACTCGAAAAATTAAAAAAAAAAAACACAACAGAATGTCATCTGATGCAGTTGTGATTGGCACTTTATGAGTTAAAATAGTTTGGCACCAAAACACTCAAGCAGTTGGAAATGAATTCCTGGGACTTTTTCATACAAAGTATAACTGCCCTATTCCACAAAAACTTTTACATGATACTTGTGTGCAAAAATGAAAAAAAAAAACAACAAAAAAAAACAACAAAAAAAAACAATAAAAAAACAAAACATACAAAAAAAATGAAAACTGTTAAGCAAGGCATCTAGTTGCCTAGAATTAAAGTAAACCCTGGTTACAACGACAGCATTTGTTCCCAAAGAAGTTGCCATTAAAATGAATTTGCTGTTGTACTGAATATTTACTGAGCAGACTGATTTGAAAGAAAGTTCTTGTTTTGTTCTTATTTCCTCACAGAATATGTTTTGGATATTTGTTATTATCGCCTCAGAGAGGCAATTCTAACAAATATCCAAAACATATGTTTCTTTAGAGTATTAAATATAATATTCTTGTATAATTTATGGCCAACTGTTACCTCTTAAGCGAAGGTTTCGTGTGTCAAATTGTCGTTATAACAAATTTTGTCGTTGTATCGAGTGTCGGTATAAAGAGGGTTGTCTGTACCTGGGTTTGCAAAAAAACTTAATATCCTCTAAAATCTAAAGACATTCTAGACCCCATAATTTATCTAACTTTTATAAACTTTCTAAAATTATATTTTCATCTACAGTATAACCTCAATGGCTCGAACCCGGATGGTTCGTTTACCGTGGATGATTCAAACTCTTTTTTCAGTCCCTAAAAAATCCTTCCAATAGCTCAAGAAAACAAATATTTATAGAGATTTTTTTCTTATTTTATCATGGAATTGTATGTTATGTGTACTCATTAGAATTGCCTCATCGAGGCAATTCTAATGTGTACACTCAACATACAATCATTGTGTAGAAAATCAAAAAGATTTCCCTAAATTATCGCTATTTGCTTCCTGAACTGGTGCCATGATTAACCCTCAGTGGCTCGAACTACCCATGTCTCGAACGAATTTCCATGGTCCCAAAGATGTTCGAGCCATTGAGGTTTGACTGTAAAAAAACATCATTGACTCGAACATTTTGGCCATGAGGCCTGCATGTGTATTTCGAGAACTTTCATCACTTCAGTAGCACATAGTCATTCAACTCTGGATAGAATGAATGTAGTTCTATCCTGAGCTGGATGTTGATGCTAATTTGGTGTTTTAGGTGTCTTTTCAAAATTGTTTAAGGCAAATTGAGATGATGAAGGTGTGATAATGAAAAGCTTTGTGTGTGAGTGTGAGCTGAATTCTGATTCTAGAGGGATTCAATCTTGAGACCTTTTGTCTTATTTACCATTTTGGTGAACAAGCATTTTGTGCAAAAGGTATGTTGTTCTCAAAAGGTATGTGGTTTTCAATAACAAATTTACCACTTATAAACAAGAAAAAAAAAAAAATTAAATTTACCTCTTTTTTCAAACTTTCCTGGGGATAATTAGAAAATGGCAAACATTTTTTGAATGGCATTTTCAATATTGTAGGATGACATCACGTAAGCCTAAGGCCAAGAAAACCCCAAAAGGTATTAGATTCTCAGGCACTATTTTGAAAAAATAGATGTGTGCAGGTGGCTTTTTATTTTTATTTTCATATTTCTGGTTGGGTACATTCTTGGACATTTGGGTTTGTTCGGCTAAACAAAATGGCAGTGGTTTTATAGAAAGCATCTGAAATGCAAGTTTCAAGTCTCAAATAACGTAATACGATCATAATTTACCAATTTTCTTTGCAAGTAAGTAAGAATGCCATATGTTTGTGGTCTGGATTGCAATTTGGTTAGAAATAAGCCTCAGATGAGTGAGAAAAATCCGGTGTCATGTATTTTCTGATGAGTGGAAAAAAAACTTACCACTAAAAAAAAATCATACATGCAGGGCCATTTGGACAGATACAGTGGTGCCTGAGAATCTAATTAAGAAATAGATCAGCTCTAGCAGTGATTTGTTAGGTAATAAATTACTGTTTGGAGGTCAGTTGTAAAGTAGATCAAATCACAAGCGCAGAGTGCAAGTGATTTATCTACTTACAACTGGCCGACAAACTGTGATTTATTACTCAACAAATCACACAGAAGAGCTGATCTATTAAGAGTCTAACACAAAGAAAACAACGAAAAAAGTAATTGCATCCTTTAGATTCTTCCAACTTTCCGCCATTGAATAAAGAAATCCCACTAATAGTTTTGACTGTAACACTGATATTTACATGCATTTCTAACCTTGTTGATTCAAGAAAAATGACATTAGACCATCTAACACCATGGCAACCTGCCTTTGGACCCCTAGATCCACCCCAGGGCATGACCCAGGGGCAACTTTAGCACAGATTTAAAAGTTTAGGTCTGGGTAGCATACCAAATTTCAACTTCCCAGCTAAAAGGTATCCAAGTTATGACCTCCAAAAGAAATGCAGATGTAAATATCAATGTAAATGTGATTGTAAACCTTAACGTTTGTTAGACTCTGATCACTCACATCTCATATGCACATACAGACATAACATCACAGCTAAATGCTATATGCCCCAATGATATGTTCAGCAGGTGGTAGCATAAAAAAGTATTTGTGAAAATGTGATAATGCTCGTTCAAAATTTCATGAAAATCTGAAAACTATACAGAATAGAAGTGTTTGCTGAGTAACATGTGGAAATAAATTCTTGGAGGAGACACTGTAAAGTCAAAACAAGGTAACTTTAAGTGTTGACAGTATCAATAATGAAATTGATTTTAGCAAACAGGATAGACACAGGTGTGTCTATAAACATGCAATACACCACAATTTACATACTTCTTTATAACACTATTGCTGGGATCCAAAGCAAAATCAGTGTTAGCTAAACAACCATGTTGTATCCTAACAAAAATATATAGATTATATACATGTAGAATAAAAGTGCTGCAAGCACTGCACCATGCCCCACCACTGCACTTACATCAAGCAAGTGCTATAACTCAGTCAAAAAAGAAATCAAAGGGAAGGTGCATTAGTCTTTCCCTAAATAAAGTTGACATAAATATATGACTGAGATGACTCTTTTCAATGTACAAAGGGCCATAACTCAAGGAGTAAGTAAACTAGACTTACAGTTCTTGTTTTCTGCAGATCCCCTCATGGTGCTTCACATTCATGTAAAGTTTACAAGTATATCACAGAAATTATTATTTTTAATGTTCAAAGACCTATAACTCAAAGTACTTAAGCCAGACTTATGTTTCTTGTGTTCTACATGTCATCTTATGTTGCTTAACATTTTTGCAAGGTTTCAAGAAAACCTTTGAAACCATTTTCAAATTGTAGAAACAGCACAAGTAAGTGACTTGGATCACTATTTACAATGTCCAAAGTGTGGTAACTACAAAAGCAGGTAATTCCGAGTTATGGTTCTTCTGTTCTGCACATTATATCATGGTAATATACATTTGCATAAAGTTTCAAGAAAATATCTCAAACATTTTTCAATTTACAGAGTGCACACATATATTACAGAAATTGGGAGTGGTGGTGGTGGGGGGTCGGGGGGGGGGGGTGCATAAAATGATCATAAATCTATACATTTTTGTTTGGATACAACAATTCTGGGGTCCACCTAAAATTAACCCTTCATATCTGAAATCATCTTATATGTCCTTTTTCCGTGAAAAGTATGAAAAATATTTTGAATGTCACTTAGTTAAAGTTTAACTATGTGCCTTGCAGGGGATTTACATGAAATGTCAAGCCTTACACTCTCAGTAAAATCAAAATTTTAGAATACCATCTGCTACATTTTTTTGCATGGCAATTCAAGGGTTACAATGTTTTCAGTCATTTAAAAGAAACACACACACACACACACACACACACACACACACACACACACACACACACACACACACACACACACACACACAGAGAATGTCTTCAAAAATTATCTTTTGAATATCAGTTATATCCGCATATGTTTAGAATTCTGATACTTGATGAAAAAGTCCACAGAAACACATTTCTTTGTGTACTAGTAAGTGTTAGTATACAGCCAGATGCTACAATGAAAAACATACATGTATATGACAGTCATCATGGCAGTCACCATGACAATCACCATGGCAATCACCATGACAACTATGACAGTCGCCGTGGCAACCATGGCCATGTAAGCAGCCATGATCACAGCCTCCGGAGCCAGAAAGCTGACCCAGCATCATCTTCTGCATGACCATTTGATGCAGTTGAAAATTCTGCACCATCATCATTTCACCCATGTCTAGAACAAGTAAGAAACATGATAGACAAACACAGATAAGTAACATGACAGACAAACACAAATAAGTAACATGACAGACAAACACAAATAAGTAACATGACAGACAAACACAAATAAGTAGCATGACAGACAAATTAACACAAATAAGTAGCATGACAGACAAACATAAATAAGTAACATGACAGACAAACACAAATAAGTAGCCTGACAGACAAACACAAATAAGTAGCATGACAGACAAATTAACACAAATAAGTAGCATGACAGACAAACATAAATAAGTAACATGACAGACAAACACAAATAAGTAGCCTGACAGACAAACACAAATACGTAGCATGACAGACAAACATAAATAAGTAACATGACAGACAAACACAAATAAATAGCCTGACAGACAAATTAACACAAATAAGTAGCATGACAGACAAACATAAATAAGTAACATGACAGACAAACACAAATAAGTAGCCTGACAGACAAACACAAATAAGTAGCATGACAGACAAATTAACACAAATAAGTAGCATGACAGACAAACACAAATAAGTAGCATGACAGACAAACACAAATAAATAGCCTGACAGACAAACACAAATAAGTAGCATGACAGACAAACATAAATAAGTAACATGACAGACAAACACAAATAAGTAGCATGACAGACAAACACAAATAAATAGCCTGACAGACAAACACAAATAAGTAGCATGACAGACAAACATAAATAAGTAGCATGACAGACAAACACAAATAAGTAGCATGACAGACAAACACAAATAAGTAGCATGACAGACAAACATAAATAAGTAACATGACAGACAAACACAAATAAATAGCCTGACAGACAAACACAAATAAGTAGCATGACAGACAAACATAAATAAGTAACATAACAGTCAAACATAAAAAATATATGATAGACAAACACTAATGATTGATTGTGTTGGGGTTTAACAACACATCAACCCTGTGGTTTTGTGTCATCTCCCAGAGAATGGGAGAAAAGAGATAGAAGAGATAGTAGAAGAGATGAAAGAGAAGAACAGGGAAGAAAGAGGAACAGGAATGAAAGGGAAGAAACAGAAGAAATAAAAACATTCCCCCTCTACCTTTATCTACTACAAGGATAGCAGGCCTTGCCCAACTGTTAGCCAATATCAGTTGGACGCCCCGGTGACACAAGATACATGACACCTTTGCACCACCCGACCACCCCCAGACAAACACTAATGAAGTAACATGATATACAAACACATATAAGTAACATGAGAGACAAACACTAATAAGTAAAAAGAGAGACAAACATATATAAATGAAAATTGTCAATAAGCAGCGCTTATTCAATACCCCTGCATAAAGCATAAAACTATTTTCTATGAAAATTTAAGTTTCATAGTGCCGGCATGACCTTAAAAATAAGGTCAAGGCCACCAAACTCTAGTAAAGCAAGATTCCTAAATTATTAAGCAAGATACATAGGAAAAAAAGAAGTGTTACAGACATTAAAAATTACAAAGGGGAATAAATATAACAGTATTAATCCCTTGACACTTCTTTCTCTGTAGCAGCAGCATCTCATGAATATGAACATTTATGCAAATTGTGTTAAGATTCCTAATAATACTAATCAAGATATGCAAGAAAAAAGACAGAGTGCACACAAGGCTCACTTTTTGAGTATTTATAATGTAATGACCTCAAAATAAGGTCAATGTCACCAAAATCTAATAACTTCTTTCCCCCATCCTGATGATGTATCTGTGCTAGTTTGGTTAAATTCCAGCCATTGGTGAAAGAGATAGTATGCACACAAACTTTTTACTGCATCAAGAAATTTTACAAAGGGCAATAACTCCAAGAGAATGGGCCCCTAGCACTTACTTTCTCATGTAGGTACACCTTAGTGATATCAATGTGTCACACAAGCTTTTTTCTATCAAAATTTGAGTTTCAAAGTGTCAGTGTGACCTTGAAAATAAGGTACAGGTCACCAAAATCTAATCACTTCTTTCCTTCATCCCAATAAAGTATCTATGCTAGCTTGAACAAATTCCATGTAATGATTCATGAGAAAGGGAGCACACAAGGGTCATTTTTAGAGTCTTTATAATGTGGTGACCTTGAAAATGAGGTAAAAGTCACAAAAATCTAATCATTTCTTTCCCATGTCCTAACCATGAATCTGTGCTAGTTTGTTAAAAAAAAAAAGCCATTGGTTCAAGAAATAGTGTGCACACAAGCTTTTTTGTATCAAAATTTGAGATTCAAAGTGATGGTGCGACCTTGAAAATGAGATAAAGGTCACCAAAATCTAATCGCTTCTTTCCCAAATCCCAATAATATATCTGTACTAGTTTGGTCAAATTCCATCTATTGATTCATGAGAAAGAGGCACACAAGACTCACTTACTGTGTATTTATAATGTAGTGACCTTGAAAATAAGGTCAAGGTCACTAAACTCTAATCACTTCTTTCCCCTATCCTGATGATGTATCTGTGTTAGTTTGGTCAAATTTCAGCCATTGGTTATAGAGATAGTGTGTACACAAATGTTTTACAAGGCTCATTTTTGGAGTCTTTATAAAGTAGTGACCTTGAAAATGAGGTCAGTCACCAAAACCTAATCACTTCTTTCCCATGCCCTAACAATGTATCGGTGCTAGTTTGTTAAAATTCCAGCCATTGGTTCAAGATATACTTTTTTCTATCAAAATTTGAGTTTCAAAGAGCCAGTGTGACCTTGAAAATGAGATAAAGGTTGCCGAAATCTTATCACTTCTTTCCTGAATCACAATGATGTATCTGTGCTAATGTGGTCAAATTCCATCTATTGATTCATAAAATAGAGTGCACACAAGGCTCACTTTTTGAGTATTTATAGTGTAGTGACCTTGAAAATAAGGTCAAGGTCACCAAAATCCAAATCAATTCTTTCCCCCATCCTTCAGATGTATCTGTGCCACTTTGGTCAAATTCCAGCTTTGGTTAAAGAGATAATGTGAACACAAACTAATTACTGCATTAACAAGGCTCACTTTTTTGTGTATTTATAGTGTAGTGACTTCTTTGCCCCATCCTTATAATGTATCTGTGCTAGTTTGGTCAAATTCAAGCTATTGGTTAAAGAGATTTTGTGCACACAAACTTTTAAATGCATTAACAAGGCTCACTTTTTTGAGTATTTATAGTGTTGTGACTTTGAAATATGGTCAAGGTCACCAAAATCTAATCACTTCTTTGCCCTGTCCTTATAATGTATCTGAGCTAGTTTGGTCAAATTCCATCCATTGGTTAAAGAGATAATGTGCACACAAACTTTTTACTTCATTAACAAGGCTCCTTTATGAGTATTGATAATGTAGTGACCTTGAAAATAAGATCAAGGTCACCAAAATCTAATCACTTCTTTTCCCCATCCTGATGATGTATCTGAGCTAGTTTAATCATATTCCATCCATTGGTTAAAGAGATAATGTGCACACAAAACTTTTAAATGCTTTAACAAGGCTCACTTTTTTGAGTATTTATATTGTTGTGACTTTGAAATAAGGTCAAGGTCACCAAAATCTAATCACTTCTTTGCCCTATCCATATGATGTATCTGTGCTAGTTTTGTCAAATTCCAGCCATTGGTTAAAGAGATATTGTGCACACAAAGATTTTACTTCATTAACAAGGCTCCTTTAGAGTCCTTTTTGAGTATTGATAATGTAGTGACCTTGAAAATAAGGTCAAGGTCACCAAAATCTAATCACATCTTTCTCTTATCCTGATGATGTATCTATTCTAGTTTGGTCAAATTCCATCCATTGGTTAAAGAGATAATGTGCACACACAACCTTTTATTGCATTAACAAGACTCACTTTTTTTAGTATTTACAGTGTAGTGACCTTGAAAATAAGATCAAGGTCACAAAAATCTAATCACTTCTTTGCCCTATCCTTATGATGTATCTGTGCTAGTTCAGTCAAATTCCAGCCATTGGTTAAAGAGATATTGTGCACACAAACTTTTTACTTCATTAACAAGGCTCCTTTAGGCTCCTTTTTGAGTATTTATAATGTAGTGACCTTGAAAATAAGGTCAAGGTCACCAAAATCTAACCACTTCTTTCCCCTATCCTGATGATATATCTGTGCTAGTTTGGTGAAATTCAAGCTATTGGTTAAAGAAATAGTGTGCATACGAACTTTTTTCTACATTAAGAATAAAAAATTACAAAGGACAATAACTCCAAGAGAATTGGCCCCTAGCCCTTACTTTCTCTTATATAGGTACATCTTATTGATATCAATGTGTCTGCAGAAACTGATGAATATCTATCACTGCATTTTCAAGATATTAGGAAAAAACCAGTACTGCCGATGGACACACGGACGGACGTTCTCACATTCAGGTATTTATTGGGTATTTGCTTTGTTAAAAATTACCCAACAGTAGGTTAAAAATACCCAACAGTAGGCTACTGAATAAGGGGAATAGTGTAAAAAAGTACCCAACATATCCCCATTCGTGGGTTTGACACACAGACGGACGGACGGATGGACAGTATTCAACAGTATACAAAGTTTGGAGGGGGTGGGGTGGGGGGGTGTATAATAACATGATAGTCAAACACAAACAAGAAACATGATGGACAAATATTAACAAGTAACATGTTGCACAAATAGAAACAAGTAACTTGATGGACAAACATAAATACATAGAACAAGATATACAAACATAACCAGGTATAGGTATAGATATCCCATGCTTTTTGGCGTAATATTTTGTAAATATTATTTTCTATTATCTAGCTCAATGAGTAGTCTGTTGGACTTCCAAACAGAGGGTCCAGGGTTCAAATCCTGCCGGAGTATTTTTTTTTTCATTCTTTTCTTTTTGTGCCATAATCTAAAAGTGCTCAAACTCTAATGAATTGGACTTTGTACAAATGAAGGAGTAGCATCATTTGTATATTGTTTTTAAATGCATAGCTTTCCAAGTACCATAAATGGAAAGTTCTGCTTTTATATTGATGTAGGAAATATATGCATCTTGCTTTAATATCATAATTATGAAAATGTCATATGCATATTGTATAAACATACTGAAGAAATTAATAAAATGACAGAAAAATAAACATAAAAAGAAAAAGAAATACGGCTTATAATAAAAGATAAAAAAAGGAAGTATAAAGCAATAAAATAAAAAAAAATAGATAAAAATATCACTAAATGATAAAATAATCAATTTGGTGATTCGAACCCACGTTGTCCTTTAAAGTGAAAGTCAACTGATCAGCTTACGTCAGGTGTTCTAAGAACACATTTTGCTGCATCTATATATTTATTTTCATTAACACTACTTGATTTTATGGGAAACCCCTGTGATAAAGATTTATCTATATTGAGTTTGATGTTGATAAATACTACAACATAAACAAGAGTTGTCAGAGGCCAACCCAGCTCGCCAGAAAGAGCTGGTCAGTTGAGAAAACAATCTTTAAATATTAAAGATTAAATGAAGAACTTAAAAATAGCTGTGAATGACAGAGTATGACCCTTTGATGTCGAATGAATCTCAACCTGAGGGATGGGGTATATGCCATTGAAACATCTTCCCTTAGATTGGTATGGACAAAATATGAAAGTTATATCTTACATGCTGAATCCCTTAGGTTGGTGTGGACGAACTATGAAAGCTATATCTTATATACTTCAGCAGTCATACACACTTTTCAAAACTTAAACACAGCTGTAAATGACAAAGTATGACCTGACCTTGACCTAGGCAGAAGGTCAAACTGAGGAAGGGGTGTGTACTATTGAAAGGTCTTACCCTAAGGTAGGTGTGGGCCAAATATTAAAGTGGCATCTTGAATACTTCAGCAGTTATGAACACTTTTCAAAACTTAAACGCAGAACTCAAACATGGGTTTAAATGACAAAGTATGACCTGACCTTGACCTAGGCAAAAGGTCAAACTGAGCAAAGGGTGCGTGTCATTGAAAGGTCTTACACTATCATTGGTGTGGGCCAAATATCAAAGCTCTATCTTGAATACTTCAGCAGTTATGTACACTTTTCAAAACTTAAACACAAAACCTAAACATGAGTGTAAACGACAAAGTAAGAACTGACCTTGACCTACATAAAGGGTCTAACTTAGGGATGGGGGTGTATGCTATTGAAAGTTCTTACCATAAGGTAGGTGTAAAGTGGTATCTTGAATACTTTAGCAGTTACAAACACTTTCCAAAACTTAAACACAGCTGTAAATGACAAAGTATGACCTGACCTTGACCTAGGCGGAATGTCAAACTGAGAAAGGGGTGTGTCCTATTGAAAGGTCTTACTCGAAGGTAGGTGTGGGCCAAATATTAAAGCTCTATCTTGAATACTTCAGCAGTTACGAACGCTTTTCAAAACTTAAAGGCAGAACTCAAACATGGGTTTAAATGACAAAGTATGACCTGACACTGACCTAAGCAAAAGGTCAAACTGAGGAAAGGGTGTGTGCTATTGAAACGTCTTACCCTAACATTGGTGTGGGCCAAATATCAAAGCTCTATCTTGAATACTTCAGCAGTTATGTACACTTTTCAAAACTTAAACACAAAACTTAAACATGAGTGTAAACGACAAAGTAAGAACTGACCTTGACCAACAAAAAGGGTCTAACTTAGGGATGGGGGTGTATGCTATTGAAAGCTCTTACCATAAGGTAGGTGTAGGCCAAATATGAAAGCAGTACCTTAAACACCCAACAACTGAGTGACAACATAAGCTCTATAGGGACATAGTCCTGGCGAGCTAAAAATGCCATCTGATTGTGGTAAAGCTATCTAGATATTAATAAAACCTTGTCTAATGACCTTCGACTTCTGGCTTCAATTTTACAAACTGATTTTTTTTCATGTTTCCCAGAAAATCGGTTTTGACATTACATGCAAATTGTCTCCCTAGGAGACAATTTGCATAAAATGTCAAAACCTACTGTCTCCCTAGGAGACAATTTGCATGAAATATCAAAGCCTATTTTCTAGAAAAAAAAATAAGAGAAATATTTTAGAATGTTTTCTGCTGAATTTTTTACCAAGCATGCTAGGCATAAAATACAGTTTGGATCATTTTACATGCAATATTATTTCATGCAGCTTTTGGCTTTAGGAAACTTGCTGAAAAGGTAATTGAAATACTATTTTCTTTTCAACCATTTATTTCATAATATTATTTCAAGCACCTTTTTACTTTGAAAACTTGTTAAAAAGCTTTAATAGTTTCTTTTCACAGGTTTATTCAGCTGAGACAAAACTGCCACAGAAAGTATAGATCACACTAACAAAGACACTATTTTCTCTTTGAAAAGGAAGCCAAAAGTTATGTATAAGGGGGTGCAATAAAGTGCACATTAATATATGTTCATAAATGATTAGGAGCACATTAAAAAATAACTTAGAAATTGAGTACATATCTATCTGAAGGATGACAGGTTTATGGTGTGCATATCATTACTTAACCCTTGTCCTGCTGAACCTGTATATGTCCTGCTTTTGAAAACAGGGTAGGTCCAGATTGATCGGCTTCTGAAGGAGCCAAATGATCTGAATCTGCACTGTTTGTCATTCAGTATGTGAATTTATATCAATAATCTGGATCAAGTAATCTGATTAGCTGAAAATTAGAAATGGGTGTGTCATCTTAATTTATTCAGCATGGCAAGGGTTAACTTTTATCCCCCAACTATTCAGACAAATCAACTTTATTCTGAGCAAATAATGACAACCTATATCAGACTGCTCCTAAAGAAATAATTTGTTCATGGCCTACAATGTCTGCCATTAACTATCACATTTTAGATAAATCATCAGAAGAAAGTCAAATGAACTTATTCAAATATATGATATTATGACAAGAGTATAGAAAGAAATTAGGGTTTCAACTTTTTAAAGCATACTCCAGATAGAGGGGTATCAACAAAATATTTTTCTTATTTCTTCATGAAAACATATTTTGTGGGTACTCATTAGAAGTGCCTCAGTGAGGCACTTCTAATGAGTACCACAACATATGTTTTTGTGAGAAATGAGAAAAATATCTGTACTTTTTGGCTGAAACAAGCCTTATCTGGAGCAATGCTTAGGGTACATACAACACTGTCACCATAAAATAAACAGCCCTCTAAACAAGAGACTGTAGCAAGACAAATGTGCTCTAGAGATGCTGAAGAAATAAGACAAAATCATTGTCAAAGCACCATATTTATCCTACATACTTGGACAGACAGACAGGCCTGATCAAACAGTGTAGAACAAAGATCAGATGTTAAAGAATGCAGTCATGGTCTACTCTTTCTGCCACGCATCCTGCAGTGTTAAGGAACGTCAACATTGGGTCAAATGTGCTTGGAACTTTTGGACACGTATATAGTAAGTAGTTACAAAGTATAGCAAGAAGTAAGAAAGTAGAATAAGGAGTTATAAAGTATATTTTAAAAGTTATAAAGTATAGTAAAGAGTTATAAGTAAAGTAAGGAGTTCTAAGTATAGTAAGGAGTTATAAAGTATAGTGAGAAGTTATAAAGTATAGTGAGGAGTTATAAAGTATAGTGAGAAGTTATAAAGTATAGTAAGGAGTTATAAAGTATAGTGAGAAGTTATAAAGTATAGTAAGGAGTTATAAAGTATAGTGAGAAGTTATAAAGTATAGTAAGGAGTTATAAAGTATAGTGAGGAGTTATAAAGTATAGTAAGGAATAATAAAGTATAATAAGGAGTTATAAAGTATAGTGAAGAGTTAAAATATAATGAGGAGTTATAAGTATAGTGAGGAGTTATAAAGTATAGTGAGAAGTTATAAAGTATAGTAAGGAGTTATAAAGTATAGTGAGGAGTTACAAAGTATAGCAAGGAATAATAAAGTATAATAAGGAGTTATAAAGTATAGTGAAGAGTTATAAAGTATAGTTAGGAGTTATAAAGGATAGTGAGGAGTAACAAAGTATAGTAAGGAGTTATAAAGCAAAGTAAGAAATTATAAAGTATAATGAGGAGTTATAAAGTGTAGTAAGGAGTTGTAAAGTATAGTAAGGAGTTATAAATTATAGTGAGGAGTTATAAAGTAAAGTAAAGATCTATAAAGTATAGTAAGGTGCTATAAAAGTATAGTAAGGAGTTATAAAGAATAGTGAGTAGTTCTAAAGTATAGTGAGGAGTTATAAAGTATAGTAGGGATGTTGTAAGGAGCTGGGTAAAAATTTCAGCTGATGACAATCTAACAATTTTCTCTTATTTTTTCCAGAAAATATGCTTTAACATTTCATGCAAATTTCATGAAATGTCAAAGCCTTTTTTCTGGGAAAAATAAGAAAAATACTGTTAGTTTGTCACCTGCTGAATTAGCCCATAGAGTGGTTAATGTTAATGTGCCCAATATTTTGGGTAAATATCATAATTAAGTCAAACAAGCATCATATCTGGAGATCTGAAAAAAAAATACATGTACATGAAAATGCAAGTATGCACCAAATTTATCCTAAATATTGGGACATTTTAACTCCTCACCATACTTGTCCTAAAATTTGAACTGTCCATTTTACTATCTGCTGATATGCCATCACGAAAACATGCCTATATAATGTTGACCCCCTTAAACCCCACTTTTATATAGTAAAACTGGGGTTTACAGGGGTATACATTATTTTACTTATTTCTGCTCAAAAACATAGATTGTGGGTACTCATTAGAACTGCCTCACCGAGGCAGTTCTAACAAGTACCCACAATCTATGTTTTGAGCAGAAATATGAAAAAAAATCAGAATTTTTATCTAAAAATTTTCAGTTTTTTTTTTTAGGTGAAATTTTCTACATATTTGAATAGGCGTGTTTTCGTAATGCCTAAGAACTGCTGGATTATTGGCAAATAGTGTAAACTCTGATTAGACACTACATTCTGTGGTATCTGATCTGGGTCTACACCATTTTGTCAGGCCTGTCTGTCCCAATACCGATGGCAAAAATGGCAAAAAGACAGATTTACAGTAGCACAAAGGAGAAAAGAACACACTTCTAATACACTACAACCTCTTTATAACATGGTTCGTTATTACATGGTTTTGGATATAACACGGTTCAAATATGGATCCCAAATATGTATAGATTATATTGAAAATTGACCATTTTTCAATATAATCTATACATTTTTGTTTGGATATAACAGGGCTGTTTAACTAACACCGTTTATGCTATGGACCACAACAATAGTGTTATAAAGAGGTTGTGGTGTATATGGTGAATGTCCTAAAATGCTGTTCTTCAATTTTTCTGACAAACAGGTATATGCTAATAGAGCAGACAGACCCAGATCAAATATTGCTTCTGTAAAAGGAAGTCTACTCCATTGGCACGCCACCAAATATTTTGTGAAATAATGCATAATGACAAAATTTAGACAAAGAACAGTGATTGGTAGGTTTGGAGTTTCACAGCCCAGTCAACACCATTAAGGTCATATCAGGCCAGTCAGTTTATCTAACTACATTAACTGGGCAGGCTTAGTCCTCTAAGCTGTTAGCCAGGATCCAGTTGTTCAAAGCGTCGTTAGCTTAATGAGCTTGTTAAGGGTCATTTCGTTAACTGTTTTAGCAGATTCAATATACATTATTCTGATATTTTTTGCTGAAAAAATGTGAGTAGCTTTTGCACTGCAAAAGCTACTCTCATTTTTTCAGCAAAAAATTTCAGAATATTTGCGTATCACGCGATGTAAATTTTAACGAATCGTTAACTAACGATGTCATTAGCTTTGAATAACTGGGCCCAGCTATACGTGTGCACATTCTTTCACCAGAAACTGATAAGTGTATAAAATTTTAGGACATTTACCATAAATGCTCAATAAATATAGCATAGAAAAGGAACACACATCTAAGAACTGGGGATATAGTGAGAAGTGACAAATAACATGTCACAGTTCAATCAATCAAATTATTCAGATTTCCATTAAATTTGATCAGTGATAGATTTTCATTCTGCATAGAAAGTGTTGTGATTTGAATCGGATGATATGACTGGTTGATCAACATAGCTCCTGGAAAGGCACTTTTTCAGTCAAAAGTATTAACCCTTAAAATGCCAAGAAAACCTGCATCTGAAAATCTCGTCTGTTTATGTCATCTGCTGAATATTCTTGCAAACTTTTCCAACCTATTTTTGCATACAGGCAAACAGTGTGGACCCTGATCAGACTGCTCCTAGAGGAGCTGTCTGATCTGGGTCCACACTGTTTGTAAAAATGACTTTTAAAATCACAAGCAGACCACAAAGCAGACAACAATAGTTGTGATTGGCAGTTTAAGGGTTAATATTTTTCTCTGTTCTCCATGCAAACACACTTTGCGGTTAACTCACTAGAAGTTCCTCAACAAGGCATTTCTAATAAGCACCCACAATGACTCTTTTATGGACAAATAAAAAAATATTTACGATCAAGGTATCCCTTTTATTTGATGGTATCAACCACAACAGTTGTTTTGTTGATAAGCACTATATCTCCAGCTGTTCACTCCGTAATGGAAGAAAAGTATTACAGTCGACCCTCGTTATCTCAAACTCGCTTATCTCGAATAACTGCTTATATCGAAGTGAAATTCTGGTCCCTGTTTTAACATGGAAATCTAAGAACAGGTAACAAAATATTGTGGAAAAGAGGAGAAATTGCTCCTAAGGAGCAATTTCTCCTCTTTTCCACATTATTTTGTACATATTTCTTCCACAACTCTGATATCTCGAGGTACGGATATCTCAAAGTGTTTCAGAGAGTCCCTTGGAATTCGAGATAACGAGAGTCAACTGTTTATGAGCCACGTCAAGTTAAACGGTGCTTCTAGCATGCACAAAATGCGCATTTAGAATCATCTCACACACGCACAAAGTCTCATCCAGGCATTTGCTCTCCACCAATACATTTTATAGTGTCCAATGATTGTGTTAGCAGATGGCAAAGGCCCTGATCAGACAGGCCAGATGTTCTGGCTAATCTGGGTCACTGCTGTTTGCATGTTCTGGAAGACATGTTTTCGCATGGCGCAGCCCATATACGGTACAGTCTGAGTAAATACAGCACACAAAACAGACTCTGAATATCTATAACACCATAACAACCTGTACCGTGACCAATTGTGCATCGCTTAATACCGGTAAGTTGGCTTTGCTGTTGCCTTGTTGTAAGCTATTGGCCATCAACTGTTGCATCACCATGTGATGCATTTGAGCATTTTGCATCATCATCATTTCCATAAAGTCTGAAATGATTGTTGTCTTTTTTATACACTGTAAGCAGATACCTGACACCTACAAGTTCCAGATAAGCATATACTATATTCGCCCTAATTATTCAGACACCTTAACCCTTGTCATGCTGAATAAATTAAGATGCCATGTCCACTTCTAACTGCTAGCCAATCAGATTACTTGATCTGGGTTTTTGATAGAAATTCACATATTTAATGACAAACAGTGCAGATCCAGATCAGTTGGCTTCTTCAGAAGCCAACTGATCTGGATCTACACTGTTTGTTAAGACAGGGCATGTCATGTTCAGCAAGAGAAGGGTTAACCCATTCTAGTTGGGAAACCCAAAAAGGGTAATTGGCAAACAGAAAAAACCCAGATCAGACGCGGCAGAATGTGGTGTCTGATCAGGGTACATTTGTTTTGTGTTGAGATTTTACGGCCCAGTCAACCCAATAGGGTCATGTCCAAGGCAGTCAGTTAACCCAACCACACTTTTACTGGGCAGGCTTAGTCCTCTAAGCAGTTAACTGGTATTGTGCACATTCTATCGCCAAGTCTATACTGTTTGCATTGGAAACAGGAATTTCTATACAACATAGTATTAACCCTTGTCCTGCTGAATCTAGATATACCCTGCCTTTGCAAACAGTGTAGATCCAGATCAGTTGGCTTCTGAAGACGCCAACTGATCTGAATCTGCACTGTTTGCCATTAAGTATGTAAATTTCTATCAATAAACCAGATCAAGTAATCTGATTGGCTGAAAATTGTAAGTGGACAATTTATTCAGCAGAACAAGGGTTAATAAAAGCACCGCAAGCATAATATCCCGCCATAGGAATTATTTGTTTATGTATTAAAGTTATCGTTGCGAAAATGTCGGGAAAGAAAATGACGGAGGGACAGATAACAATCCTAAACTAGATCAAGTAATCTGATTGGCTGAAAATTGTAAGTGGACAATTTATTCAGCAGAACAAGGGTTAATAAAAGCACCGCAAGCATAATATCCCGCCATAGGAATTATTTGTTTATGTATTAAAGTTATCGTTGCGAAAATGTCGGGAAAGAAAATTATGGAGGGACAGATAACAATCCTAAACTAGATCTTGATAATATCAATGGACAGATAACAATCCTAAACCAGATCTTGATAATATCAATGCATATAGCAAGTTTGGTTAAAAGGCCTTATTATTTACTCAAGTTATCATCCAGAAATGAAAATATGAACGTGTCTTGGGCAGATAACTCCGTAAAAATTTGACAAATTTGCCTATAAGCAATTTCCAAACCTGATCTCCTTACTGTCAATAAATATAGCAAGTTTGGTTAAAATCCCTTGTTATTTACTAACCAGATCTCCTTAATGTCAATGCATATAGCAAAAAAAGGTAAGAGAAAAGTCCAGGGAGTGCCACAATCACAAATCGCAGCCCTTCCCAGACCCCAAGAGGAAGAGGAAACCGACAAATCCAAACAAGCACAAATTGAACAAACCTACGGAAAGCACTAAGATTAGCTCTCTCTTCCCCAAGCGAAGTAATCGCAATACTAAAAGGACTGAAAAACACAAGAACAAAATGACACACGGAAAGACATACAACAAATCGCCTCGTAGAATAAAATATGGGCGTGTCTCGGGCAGATAACTCCGTAAAAATTTGACTAAATTTGCCCATTAGCAATCCCAAACCAGATCTCCTTAATGTCAATCCATATAGCAATTTTGGTGAAAATCCCTTGTTATTTACTCAAGTTATAGTCCGGAAACGAAAATATGGGCGTGTCTCGGGCAGATAACTCCGTCAATAATTGATGAAATTTGGCCATTAGCAATCCCAAACCAGATCTCCACAATATCAATGCACATACCAAGTTTGGTGAAAATCCATTGATGTTTACTCAAGTTATCATAAGGAAACGAAAATATGGGCGTGTCTCGGGCAGGTAACTCTGTCAAAAATTGACGAAGTTTGCCCATTAGCAATCACAAACCAGACCTCCACAATATCAATGCACATACCAAGTTTGGTGAAAATCCATTGATGTTTACTCGTTATCATCCGGAAACGAAAAACGGACGGAAGGACGACGGACGGACGGACGACAAACGTGAAACCATAATAACCCGCCACTATTGTGTGGCGGGGTATAATAAAAACTAACTAGACACCATGCTATTGAAAATAGACTAGTCCAAAGAGTTGCAGTAGAAGAGTCCACTTGACGTAAATGGGTTCTCCTTCCTAGATCTATACTAGATCTGTCCTCATATTTTAAGAATGCAGCATCATTCTGCACTGTTTACTCAGGCCTATCTACCTGGGCCCAATTGTTCAAAGCTTTGTTAGCTTAATGAGCTCGTTAAGGGTCATTTCGTTAACTGTTTTAGCGGATTCAATATACAATATTCTGATATTTTTTGCTGAAAAAATGTGTTTCACATTTTTTCAGCAAAAAATTTCAGCATATTTGCGTATCACTTAATGTAAATTTTAACGAATTGTTAACTAACGATGTCGTTAGCTTTGAACAACTGGGTCCTGAATGCTTAGGGTGACTATGGTATTTCTCATTATGCATTCATTTATCATCACTGCATGTACAAAGAGCTGAAACATAAAAATGGGCCTTCACCCCCACTCCTTCATACATTTACTGTAATATTACCCTAAATATTAGGACACCACATGTGACCTTAACCATAACCACTCTCTGGGCTAGTTTAGCAGATGACAAACTGGTGATATTTATCTTATTTTTCCCAGAAAACGGGATCTGACATTTCATGCAAATTGTCTGCATTTGAGACAATTTGCATGAAATGTCAAATCCTGTTTTCTTGGAAAAATAAGAAAAATATTTCAAAATGTTGTCTGCTGAAAATTTTACTCAGAGTGCTAAATGTTAAAAACCACACTCTAGAATCTGAGCAAGCCTATTTGAGTTCAGTAAAACCTGTGTAAGACAGCCACCTTTGAAATTGACTTTAGTAGTTGATGTGGAAAGGTGGTTGTCTTATAAAGGTACATGTCATGTAATTTTGCTAGCAAAATTACATGACATGTACCTTTATAAGACAGACAACTTTTTCCACATCAACAACTGCTTAAAGTCAGTCTCGAAGGTGGCTCTCTTACACAGGTTTTACTGTAGCTGGTGATGCATCTGAGAATTGCTGGCTGAATACAATAATACAGACAAAGATCAATTCAGGAGTAGTCTGATCTGAGTCTGCATTGTTAACACAGACATGTCTGTCTAAATATTTAGGGTAAATAGGGTACTAAAATTCTAATAATACATTAATCTCGGTCCTGCTGAACTTGGATACACCGCCTTTGCAAAATGTGTAGTTCCAGATCAGTTGGCTTCTAAGAAGACAACTGGTCTGGATCTGCACTGTTTGCCATTCAGTCTGTGAACATGTATCAACAATCTGGATTAAGTAATCTGGTTGGCTGAAAATTTGAAAAGGGCGTGGCATCTTGATTTATTCAACATGTTAAGAATAAAATGAATGAAACTGAAGCAAATTTATCTTACACAATTTTGTAACCACTGACAGTGAACTTATAAACTTCTAATGTAAAAAAATTGTTATGTCAACGGTTAACAAAATGAGACATATCTGATATCAGCCCAAAACAAATTAAGTTCTGCCAAGTTTTTCTTGGTATCTATGAGTCGAAATCATAAAATTGTAAACTTCATTTTCAGGAGTACTTCCATTCAAGTAGCCACTGACTGGACATTTGTGGCTGTTCACTACCAAGTTTTTGGTGGATTTGTGGGTGCGTATTGGGATTATCAGAAAAGATGGCATGACATCATTGCTCTACATACGGGTAACTCTCATGGGTACAAAGGTACAAAGCAATGGCAGAAGCATTACACATTATATATATATATATATATATATATATATATATATATATATATATATATATATATATATATATATATATATATATGTGTCAAAAGCCTACAGTTCTGTATTTTGACTTTTACTTCATTATACGTATAGCAATGTATCGAGGACTTACTTTAAAACAATCATGTTTTGCTTGTTTCTTATATTTTTTCGTAATAAATTAAAATTTTTTAGCTAGTGCACCAGAAATGCATTTCAGACAATTTCAGTCAGTGAGAATATTCATCCAGGGATTTTCTCGAGTTTTTCAAGGGAGAAATTTTGTATAATTTTCTTTTTTCCACAACTTGATTGAAAATGCATTAAAATAAGACGATTATTATAAGATTTATATTTAAGTATTTTCTTCTGAAGAAGCCAACTGATCTGGATCTGCACTGTTTGCCATCAAGTATGCAAATTTATAACAATAATCTTGATCAAGTAACCTGACTGGCTGAAAATTATAAGTGGGCGTGGCATCTTAATTTATTCAGCAGGACAAGGGTTAAGTGTCTTCTTAGTCTGCTCTTTGGTACTAAAACTACTGTACAGAAAATATAATATTTGTTTTTTCATTTCCTGTAATTTTGTATTAAAAATCTTCCAATTTGGATAAAGGATATTGTTGAATAGGAAGTTTGCATTAAATTAGAAAATGACACAGTCAATGCCATTACGAAAACATGCCTATTCAAAACTATTGATAATTTGCCCACCGAAAGAGGAATATTTTCAGATAAAAAATTCTGATATTTTTTCACAATTCTTCTCAAAATATAGATTGTGGGTACTCGTTCTCAAAACATAGATTGTGGGTACTCGTTAGAACCGCCTCGACGAGGCAGTTCTAACGAGTACCCACAATTTATGTTTTGAGCAGAAATAAGAAAAATAATGTATACCCCTGTAAACCCCAGTTTTACTATATAACAGTGGGGTTTAAGGGGGTCAAAACTACATAGGCGTGTTTTCGTGATGCAAACTACTATGACCTTATTTTCAAATAGATATAACTTCCTTTATTATTTAGAATTGGCATCCTTCTAATCACTCATAATTTAGTCATTGTATGTTTCTTGCTGCTTAGAAATTACACTATTTATTCATATTATTTGTCTTTGTAGCCTTACATTTTCTACGTTTGCCCACCTACTCTGTACCCGTGAGATTACTTGTACATTCTGTGATGACATCAAAGCCATCTTTTCAGATAACTGCCATAAAGTATTTATAAACAAAATGTCTATCTAAAATTTCACAATTTATCACAAAAATATTAATATATTCAGAAATGATGTGAAATGGTTTAGCATCATATATGACGACATCAGAGTATGTATTGTAAAGCATGATACCTTGCCACTAGAACCCATGGCTCAAAAACCATTTTTTTGAAACTAAAAACTGCCGTTACGGTAGATGTCCAAAAAGTTCAAACACTTATTTCCATATTGTATTTGTCCAAATTTTCTTTTGTATGTGTTTGTTTCACAAAATACTTGAGTTGCAGGGCAAACAGTGTAGACCCTGATCAGATTTCTGGAGCAATTTGATCTGGTCTGAAATGTTAGCAAATGCATTTTGACACCAAAGCTGATGTACAACATCTTAGAACAATGCTATATAAATAGTAAAACTTTGCCCATTTATCAATCCCAAACCAGGGCCTAGTTGTTCAAAACTTAACAATGTCATTAGTTAATGTATCGTTATAACTTTAATCATTAAATATGGCCCATACGTTAATATTTTTGCTGATATAATGTGAGTAGCTTTTGCATTTGCAAAAGCTACTCACATTTTTTCAGCAAAATACCTGTGAATTAGATATTGTACTTACTAGAACAGTTAACATTTTGATCACTAACGAGTTTGTTAAGCTAATGATGCTTTGAACAACTGGGCCCAGATCTTTCCAATACATATGGTGTAAATGTTCAATAAAACCCGTCAATATAAGGTAAAAGTCCTAAAATTTTGTACCCAAACTTTTCCGATAAAATGGCATAAGCAAATAGTGCAGCCCCAGATCAGACGGCTCCTGAAGGAGTAGTCTGATCAGAGTCTACACTGTTTGCCATTCTACTAAGTATTTTAAGAAACAAATGCATTTAAAGCAGAATTTAGGCAAAAAATGTATGGAATAAAGTGTTTGAAATTTTAAGACAGTTATAGAAAATGTAATTATTATCAGAAACAAATTTATAGGAAGACCGATGTACATGATAAATGAACATTCAGCTATACAGTTAGAAAACATAATACCAGTCAGTATCATGCAACAGGATATAATAAGAGTATAATTACCTCCTTTATTAAACATTGGTCTGTTGTCTGGTACTGGGGGATTAAGGTTGGTTATCTGGGGAACAGGATTAGCAGTTATAATCTGTGGGGCAGCCGGAGCCTGGATAATCTGGGGCGGTTGCTGCTGCATGATCTGTACAGGTGGCGGAGGTGGTGCTGCAACTATGCGTGGCTGCTGTGGGGGTGGGGGCAGTGCTGGCTGCTGATATTGATCCTGTATAGGTGGCAACTGGTATGGCTTAGGTGTACGTATTGTGTGTTCTATCACATGTTTCACTGGACCTGCATCTGAAAGTACAAAATAAAACATATACTGCTTTGCAAAATAACTTTGATACAGAACTGTGTAAAAAACTATGCCCGACTTGTCCAACTTGTCCCATTTCCCTGAGGACAAGTATGAAACTTCAATTTATCTGTCCTGCGACAAGAACTTCAGAGCTAAGCTGAGAGGAGTATTCAGATTATAAGATAATAAATATTTTTCTTATTTAACCCTTGTCATGCTGAATAAATTAAGATGCCACACCCACTTCTAATTTTCAGCCAATCAGATTACTTGATCCAGATTATTGATATAAATTCACATACTCAATGGCAAACAGTGTAGATCCAGATCAGTTGGCTTCTGAAGAAGCCAACTGATCTGGATCTACACTGTTTGCAAAACAGGGTATATCCGGGTTCAGCAGGACAAGGGTTAAAAACTTCATTAAGGTTTGAACAACTGGGCCTAAATAAACAAAGGAGCCACAATATGAGAAAACATACCCTCTGACATGTGGGACTAACAAAGACTCAAATCAACCTACACATCCATGTACCCAATGTGATTAGACTCTTTGCTGTCTGCATGTGGAAACTGTATCATTGGTCTCCCAAATGCACCCACTGAAGATTCTGATCAGACTGTGCAAATGCCCAGGCTAATATTTGCAATGCACACATGTCGGACGGTATGCTTTTTGATGTTGTGACTAAAGTGGCTTACACCATACACTCCTTGTATATGCACTGACCATAATTATGCCAAGATCTAACTATAGTTTCAACAGTTATCAGATATACTCGAGTTATATTGATATAAAGTGCCAATACAACAAGGCACAACAAATGGAGAGAAAAAACACTTCAGAACTATCACTGGTGCTCCAATGGCTGACACTGTAAAGGAACTGGAGTAAAGTGGAGTGATGAAGAAAATCAGATCAAAATATAGGTCATAGCTGCCTACCCTGGGTATGAAACACACCATTTTCTATAGATGTATCCACACATCAAATTTGATAAGCCTGGACAGAACAGTAGCTATGTCATAGACAAGTTTTTTCATATAGTAGGTCTCGGACCTAATAATACCCGGACTTGTCACTAACGGAACTGCGAAAATATGTTGTCGTGGCTTGATTTTAGCGTTATTTTACAGCACTATTGTCATTAAAAATGATTTTGGATAATAACTTAAGTTTTAATAAATTGTTTTTAATAGGTTTAGTTGAAAAATGTTGTCACATTTAATGAAATTGAAGTTATAACATCATTTTGGGTGAATTTCTGATGACTTTCTGCTAAAAGTGCCGAAAATAGCTAAAATGGGTACCTAGGTTTCTTGTTGATGTTTATAAAAACTGTTGGTTTTTTCTTAAATATAATGCTGCAGTCTTAAAGGTAATATATTGAACTATTGCTTTTTGAAAACATATCTAAGATATTTGGAGAAATAACTGAAATATGAGCATTTAAACTTCATCATACAAAGTTATGAAAATTCAGCCACAATAACATATTTCCAATGAATACAATACCTGTACCGTAGTTACTAGTCCAGTGTATATTGGGTCCAAGAGTAGGTCAGATGCCAAAATATAGGTGGCAGTGACCTAAATTTGGTACATGTCACCCAACTTCAAGATATAGCCACATACTAAATTTGGCAAGCCTTAGCCCATAAAGTACAGAAGATATTTTTGCATAAGTCAGAGGTTTAAATAAAGGTCACAACTTTGGTACTAGCAGACTGCCTTTAACCCTTAAACTGCCAATCACAACAATTGTCGTCTGCTTTGTCATCTGCTTGTGATTTCAAAAGTCATTTTTGCAAACAGTGTGGACCCTGACCTTATGGTTGCATACTTGATGCAAGGGGAATCAAATAACTGGTAAATGTCCTAAAATTTTATTCATCAAAATATCTGACAAAATGGCATATGCAAACAGTGCAGACCCATATCAGACTGCTCCTAATCAGAGTTTAAACTGTTTGCCATTACTTTCAGTAATTGAAGAAACAGCTGCATAAAAAGTAATATTTACCGTATTTACCATATGTATTCGGACAGACAGGCCTGAGCAAACAGTTTAGACCCAGATGAGACGCCACAGAACACGGCGTCTCATCTGGGTCTACACTGTTTGCCACTCATCCAGCAATTTCTAGACACAACATCGGGTAGTAAATTGTACTGGTTCAAATTTTAGAACATATATGGTAAGGAGTTGAGGTGTCCGAATACTTAGGGTAAATACGGTAGGCAAAAAAAATGAAATAAGTGTTTAAAATTTTAGGACATTTATTGTAATGCTTAGGCTGATCAGAGCTTACACTGGGCACACAATGTCATAAGGTATTATTGCTCATGTTAGGTCTCATATCTAGCGCTTAGCACTCTGGGTTAAATTTTCAGCAGACGACATTTTGAAATATTTTTCTTATTTTTCCCAGAAAACAGAATTTGACATTTCATGCATATTGTCACCAATGGAGACAATATGCATGAAATGTCAAATCCTGTTTTCTGGGAAAAATATGAAAAATGTTGCTAATCTGTTGTCTGCTGCATCAGCCTAGAAAGTGATAAAGGCTAACAAAGGATACAGCAAAGAACTGAGACCAGAAAGCTGGCCATTACAAAAACATGCCATCTCAAATATATAGAAAATTTCACCTCCAAAAACTGAAAATTTTCAGGTAAAAATCTCTGATATTTTTCTTATTTCTGCTAAAAAATATATTGTGGGTACTCATTAGTACCCACAATCTGTGATTTAAGCAGAAATAAGAAAAATAATGTTTACCCCTGTAAACCCCAATTTTACTATATAAAAAACATATAGTATGTTTTCGTGATGCCAATTTTTTTCAAAAAAACTTTTATCTTATCCTCAAGTTCTATACTTAAGTATTCAGATGAGCAGGCTTGAGTAAACATCCTAGACCTCAATCAGGCACTGCAGGATGCAGCATTTGGTCAGGTTCTACACTGTTTGCCACTTATCCAGCTGGGCCCAGTTGTTCAAAGCGTCGTTAGCTTAACGAGCTCGTTAAGGGTCATTTCGTTAACTGTTTTAGCAGATTCAATACACTATATTCTGATATTTTTTGCTGAAAAAATGTGAGTAGCTTTTGCACTGCAAAAGCTACTCACATTTTTTCAGCAAAAAATTTCAGCATATTTGCGTATCACTCGATTAAAATTTTAATGAATCGTTAACTAACGACATCGTTAGTTTTGAACAACTGGGCCCTGCTTTTCATTCAGATGAAAGAATATGTAAATAGACTTGTTCCAAGTTTTGGAGTTAAGGTTTCCAAATATCTATAGTGTTCATACGGCAGTTTTTTTGTTTTATTTTGTTTTTGTTTTTGTGTGTGTGTGTGTGTGTGTGTTTTTTTATGACAGTTAGATTTGTGAAAACTGCAGTAGCATTGTTACTGTGATTCAATTTTTGAACTGCTGAAACTCTGCCAACAAAATTCAATTGCAATTCTGGTTGAAGTGGGCCTTAGCAATAATATACTATACATTTTTCTTGGGGTTTCCTACAAGCTTTTTTAATATTTTTTTTTCATTTGTACTATAAATTTCACAAATTTACACAAAAAGTCAAAAGGTAACAATGATTACATGAAAATGAATACTACTTTCACACAGTTTAAATCATATTGGTAAATGTTATACTATTAGTTAATAATACAAGTTTTGTTCTATTTCCAAACTAATGTCCGTTGTTTGTTCTGTAGTCTACTCCTAATTTTTGTTTGTTTGTGTTGAGGTTTTATGGCCCAGTCAACCCAATGGGGTCATGTCAAGCGTGGTCAGTTTACTTAACCACACGTTTACTGGGCAGGTTTAGTCCTCTAAGCGGTTAACCAGTATTGTGCACATTCTTTCACCAGAAACTGACAACTGCCTTTCTTGAATCAGCAGAAGGGAGAGAATGACCGTAGAAAACATTTCATGATCAATCTCGATGAAAGAATGTTGCCGACCTCGGCGGGGGTTGAACCCGCAACCTCCTGGTCTCCAGTCAGGTGGCACATCCAACTAAGCCACCGAGGCCTAATTTTTCATCCTTAACATCATTAAAATGTAATTTCTGCACATGCTCCCCTAACAAGCAGTTTAAACACCAAACAGAAAAGCCCACTGCAAAGTTTGTCAGTAAAGCCAGTGAATCTTAACATACAACATATTAGACACAGTCATATCACAAAAATTCTTCAGGCAAAAGTCATTGAATTAAACTAGAAAATCTTTGAAAAAGTATGTAAAATGGAATCTAATTAAGAAGATGCCCAGTTTAATAATGTCAGATGTTACTAAATTATAAAGAATTTGCAAAACCATTTTATTACAATTAAGCTGAACATTTAATTATAAAGAAGAAAGCTAATTAAACTACAAGGCTAGAAAATTACCCCAAATAACAAAAAAATGAAAGCTTATTAAATTGCAAGCTTCAAAATTACCTCAAAGAATAAAACTAATTAAATTACAAAGCCACACAATTACCTCAAATTACACAGAATAAAGTTAATTAAATTAGAAAGTCACACAATTACCTCAAATTACATAGAAGAAGGCTAATTAAATTATAAAGCCACAAAATTACCTCAAATTACACAGAAGAAAGCTAATTAAATTACAAAGCAATAAGATTACCTCTTACACTTTGCTGATCCTCATTATTGATATAATTCTCAACTACAGCATTTCCTACATCCTTTATCCACTCTTCTTGTATCATAACTACTATTGTAGCACTACTTTAATGCACCACTAAAATCTTCATCAATAACCTTTCTTCTATTATTATATCTGTCAAAGTTTCAATGTCACAGTTGAATTCTAACTTATTCAAGAAAGTAAATAAAACTCTCTTTCACAAATATGCAAATCTGAATCACTTTGAATTTTTAAAAAGATTATGGCCTGTACAGAAATATCCAAATAAAATTTTAACAATCTACACCAGTCAGTCTGTAATATTTCTATTCAAATGAGCATATTTATTATATGCTCTACTACTTTTTTTAAGAGATATATATGTGTGAATTGGTATCGAGCATAAATTGGTATAGAAATGAAATTATTTGCATACCCTGAACTCTAATATGAAAAGAATTCTCAATACCATTATCAGTTACAGGTCAGTAAAATATTATCAACAACAAATCAACAAACTGAATAAAAATAAAGGCATCAAAAAGCCTGACACCCCACCACCGGAAACCATTACTTGCTAAATACCAATTTTGCCATCAAGAATAACTCTAAAATTATTCTTGCATAGAAACAAATTGCCATATTTACACAAAGTATCTTGATACCTTAACACCTTGCCATACTAGATCTAAATGTTGAACATCTGAAAAACTGCTGGATGAATTGCAAACAGTATAGACCCTGATCAGATAGCACATTCTCATCTGTTTGCTACAGCCTATCTTTTGAGGCATACATATATAATTATATATAACTATAATCATTCCTTTTATGCTTTTCAGTGAAATACAGAGATTTCTCAGTGAAATTGAAACCAATATTTTCACTGTTTCATATCATATCATCATCATATCATAATTGGATTTTTGATTTACAGGGGCAACATCCACACCAGTGGGCCCCCTTCCAGATAGCTGGCTTGCTGCACACATGGCAGACCTCACACCAGATCTCCACATATTTCTATCATGAGGTTGATAGCCGAGAGCTTCCACTCTCTGCAATACCTCTCTGTCAGCTGCTTCCATGTCATCTTGGGCCTCCCAGGCCCACGCTTTCCTTCAACCTGTATGTGAAAGGCTGTCTTGACTGCATCACTAGAGCATTCCACATGTCCATACCAGCGTAGTCTTCTCTCCTTCAGAATGAGGTCCAGATCCTCAATGCCAAGCCACGCAAGTAGTTCATTGGACCTAGTGGTGACAACATCTTGCGGCCTGACATTTCAGATCTGTCTGATCATTGCCCTGTCATTCGGCTGCAGATGTTGGAGGTTTGGTTTTGTCAATGGCCAAGTCTCACTGGCATGGAGCATTGTGCTCAGCACAAAAGAGCTGTACACATGGCCACAGGTCTTGAAAGAGAGGTGGCATGAAGAGAGAACTGGTAGAAGCTCCTTGAACTTCTTCCAGACACATTTTCACACATATTGTGGTTAAAAGTTCACAGCCATCTGCTGCTGAGAGCATGTCTCCTAGGTAGCAAAAGGAAGCTACCATCTCCAGCTTGTCAGATCTCACTTGGACTTCCCTCTGTGGTCTGCCGTCCAAGGGTCATGCAGTTCCCTGGCACTGTGTACATCTGTAGTCAGGGTTCTTTGTCAAGCGCTTGAGCCCACTGCATTTCTTCTGCACCCAGTGCTTGCAGCTGTTGCAGAAGATGCTGTTGCTGCCCACTCCAGTGCGACAGACTGCAATGGAAATTCGCCTGAACTCTGCAGGAGGTCCCGACCTGTACTGCAGATCATGATTTTCATCTTTCCTGAATTTCCTCTCAGTCCTTTCTTTTCTATTGCTTCTTTCCAAGTCAAGAGACTTCTGACACATTCCTTGAGCGATTCAGCAATGGTAACAAGGTTATCGGCATAGAGGTCCTCCCAGGGGACCCCAGAGTGGAACTATCATGATAAGGCTTCAAGCACAATGATGAAGAGAAGCAGGCTGAGTACTGAGCCTTGGTGAACACCGACCTTCACTTCAAACTCTTCACTGTACCATTCATCAACATGGACATGGCTCCATGCATTTGCATACATCCCCTTCACCAGTCGTATAATGCACTCCTCCACACCAAGTTTTCTCGTCGCCCACCAGATAACCTTCCGAGGTACTCAATCAAAAGCCTTCTCCAGGTCTATGAAAGCCATGTAGAGTCTGCAGCTAGGCATCGTGAATGATTGCAGCTGCGAGGTCACAGATCATGGAGGCGCCCCATGTCACCGGCTGCTCGTATCATCTCCACCACTATGCCTGATGGGCCCAGTGCTTTGCCCACCTTCATCTGTAAGATAGCCTTCTTAACCATATCAATGGTGACTGGGTGGGTGGGCCTTCCACTGGTGATTGATAAGATAGGAGGTTTGGGTCCCAGTCAAACTCAACGTTGAGAAGCCTTTTGGTAGTGTTCTAACCTGGCCTTCTGCTTTGAGTCTTTGCTCATTGACATCTGTCCTGTTTCAAACAATGAAATTATGACTTTCAGATTTTCACTGTTTGGAACTACTTTTTTCTTTGAAATCAAATTTCCCATAAATTACGGGTCAAAAACATTCCCAAAAGGTTTAGGATGTAGTATACTTTCCTGAAATTATGTAAAGAGTTTATGTCCCATATTAGAACTGCTGTCACTTTTTGCACTCTTTTTCTGCGAGTCATGAGGCAGACTATCACCCACCTACTGCAGCATTTTCTCAGTGTTGATTTCTTGCATTGGATTGCTTTAAACTTTGGCCTCATTTTTTAGGTAAAAAACTATGTTTTTTACGCAAAATTATGCCCTTTAACACGTTGTACAAGACTGACGCAAAATGGCTAGGACTTACGTGTTTAAGAGTAGGTAGAAGTTTAATTATTGTGAATAAAAGCTTAAAAGAAACAAATAAAGTATTGTATACTATAAAGAGGCCATAATTGGATAACAAAACATTCTATTCTATTCATTATAGGATGATGCATAATTACTATATCAACAGTCTTGGTAGTTATTTAAACTTAAGCTGGGTTTTGTATAGTTCCTGTATCTGATGTGTTATTAGCATAACTCCTATATATGCGGCTCGCAAAGTCAAGTAATTAAATCCTTCCTGTAATGCCCTCACTGTAAGCTAATTCTTTGAAGTTTTTTTTAAAAAATCTTAAACCCAGGTTTGTTAAGTGACTGGCTATCATGTGATACTCATCTGATCATGGCTGATCTGCTAATATAAAGTTGTCTATTGATACATCAGCTGTGCAAGTCAGAATAAAATCAGAGAAAAATGAGAAAACTACAGGTGCTCAGATAAGAGTACTCCTGTAACCAGAGGACCAGTGGTTCTGTAGCTCACCTGATACTATTTTTTTTCTGAGCAAGCTTATGGTAACATTTTTAACATCATGAAAACATGCCTATATAATTTTGACCCCTTAAACCCCACTTTTATACAGTAAAACTGGGGTTTACAGGGGTATATGTTATTTTTCTTATTTCTGTTCAAAACATAGATTGTGGGTACTCATTAGAACTGCCTCATCAAGGCGGTTCTAATGAGTACAGGCGGTTCTAACGAGTACCCACAATCTATGTTTTGAACAGAAATATGAAAATTTTTGGAATTTTTTATCTGAAAACTTTAATTTTTTGGTGGTAAAATTTTCAATATATCTGAATAGGCATGTTTTCGTAATGAGAATGAAACATATGGGTATGGTTGTTGGTACAAAAGCTTTTGGTCTCCATATCCTACTGTAACTCGGTATAGAATTTAGATTTAATTAATTTGGTGAAAAAGAAACTTCACATAAAATAGGGCTTTTATAAAGTGACATACCAAATATCAAAAGCTTGTGCCTTCTAGTTTCACACAAGAAGATTTTTAGAGTTTTTCTCCAAATGAGTCTATGTAAAACAAGTGACCCCTGGGGCAGGGCTATTTTTAAACCAAGGGCTATAATGTGAACAGTCTTGGTAAAGGTCCACCAGATAAAACTAAGTACCAAATGTCAAAGGCCAAGGCCTTCTAGCTTCACACAAGAAGGTCTTTAAAGTTTTTCCCCATAAGTCTATGTAAGACAAATGACCTCAGGGACGGAGCCATTTTGACCCAAGGGCCATAATTTTAACAATTTTGGTTAGGCCTAGAAAAAATGTTCAGTTTCCGATTTCCCGACTGACTGTCAAAAAATATGCTGACTGTAATTTTTTTGCACACGAAGAAAAAAACATGTGCGACTGATCCCAGACAATCCCGTTTTTTATATACCTCATGTTCGTCACATATATTTGTCCGTACCAATTTTCAATTATTTTTGGTCCTTATCCTTGGTTTATTTTAACACAGCGTCCCTTTATCATAGGTATTCAAAAATTGTGAAATGTTCGGTAAGAGAAGTAAAAATATTTTAAGATTCCATAGAAAAAATTTATGATTCACTGACATTATTTGACTTGAAAATAAAAGGAGAGAAAAAAGAAGTAGCCAACTTATTGACTCTATGGCAAATTGGTGATGAAATCCGAAACAGAACATTATTTTTTTTAGGCCTTAAGGCCCTCTAGCTGAAGCTACTTACCAAATATCAAAATGCCAAATGCCTTTGCAAACAGTGCAGATCCAGATCAGTTGGCTTCTAAGCCAACTGATCTGGACCTGCACTGTTTGTCATTCAGTAAGTGAATTTGTATAAACAAACTTATCAAGTAGTCTGATTGGCTGACAATATGAAGTGGGTGTGGTATCTTGATTTATTAAAATGACAAGGGTTAAGAAGAATGGAAAAGATCCTGAATGATCACCAAATGATACAAATGCTGCTGTTGATGATGACTATGATGCTGTTGGTGACGATAATAATGTAGAGAAGTCTGATCATAACTACTGTGATGATGACGGTGACGCTAATTTTGCCAAGTTTTGTTTCAGACCAAAATCTAAATTTCTGACCCAAACTAACTTTTCTGCTAAAGGTTGTTTCTTTTAACCATAAAATATTGATCAAACCTGGACTAGTATTACCCTTAACCCATTGTAGTTGGGAGACCCGTAAAAGGGTAATTGGCAAACAGTGCAGACCAAGATCAGACACTGCAGAATGCGGCATCTGATCATGGTCTCCACTGTTTGCAAATAGCTTAGCCATTTTTCTCTAGGAATATGTAAATCTCATAGCTGGGTGTACCTATAATTGAAATTGGACTCTTCCAATATATAGTGTGGGAGAGTCTATTCAGTATACAATGGGTTAAAGCCCTAAACAAAATTGTAGCAGACACATTCCAAGTATTTAATAATTATTTTTCAGAGGAAACAAGGCTTGGCATTTCATGTGAATCAATTCACATAAAATGTCAAGTCTTATTTTCTCTGAAAAAAAAAATCAAAATATCATCTGCTGTTGCTATGATTTAAGGGTTAAGCCCATAGCTAAGCTATCAACTTGGATGTTTAAGGTAAGCAACACACCTAGTTACTTTGAGCATTCATCATTAGAATGAATGAAGCACTTTCACTTCTCCCAGCTAGTGGTACATTATTAACGCTTAGCATTCCGGGTAAAAACTTTCAGCAGACGACATTTTGAAATATTTTTCTAATTTTTCCCAGAAAACAGGATTTGACATTTTATGCAAACTATTTCTAATTTGCATGAAATGTCAAAACCTGTTTTCTGGGGAAAATAAGAAAAATATCATCAATTTATTCTCTGTTGAATTAGCCAAAGGATGGTAAAGGTTAAAAATCATAATCTCTTCAGTGAAGACACATACAAGTTTATCACCCTAACAACCAATTTACATATCCTTTCAAATGGAAACTATTTAAGTCATCAAGATTAATAATTTTTCATACATGGTTCAGATTTATGTAGAAATACAATTTTACAGTTCAATATTTATTGATTTACAGACTATAAACACAAAAAATGGGTCTTAACCTTCATCCTGCTGAACCTGTATATACTCTGCCTTTGCAAACAGTGTAGATCTAGATCAGTTGGCTTCTGAAGAAGCCAAGAAGCCAACTGATCTGAATCTGCACTGTTTGCCATTAAGTATGTGAACTTATAACAACAATCTGGATCAAGCAATCTGATTGGCTGAAAATTAGAAGTGGGTGTGGTATCTTAATTTATTCAGCATGACAGGGTTAAAGGGAATTAATACACTTTCAGAGGTAACTCTGTGAAAAATGTTCTACCTCCCTTTTAAAAAGGGGAGCAAATTCTTTACTTTTTGAGTAGAACCCTTTTCAGAAAGGGTTTTGTGTAAAGGATTGCAAACAGAAAGACTCAAAAGTTGTTTCCCTTGAAATCTAGCAAGTGTATCCAGTCCCCTTAAAACACATTGGGAGCACATTCTTTCCCTTTAAAGAAGACTTTTTTAGAAGGGGTCTGGCATGCAGTATGGTAATGATTAACCCATTGAACACTGGAGACCCCTAAACTGGTAACTGACAAACAGTGCAGACCCAGATCAGATGCCACAGAATGTGGCATCTGATCAGGGTCTTCACTGTTTGCAAATAGTTCAACCATTTTTCTTTAGGAATATCAATATTGTATAGCCTGACATACCTTAAATTGCAAATGGACTCTTCAAATCTATAGTGTGGGAGAGTTCATTCAGTCTTTAATGGGTTAATTGCCTGGCATAGAAAACCAATATATTGCATGGATATGTCTGCAGGCCTGGGCCTTCACTGTCCGTATATGCTTTAACCCATTAAAGATTGACTAAACTCTCCCACACAATATATTGGAAGAGTCCATTTTTGATTTTCAGTATGTCAGGCTATATGATGTAGATATTCCTAAAGAAAAATGGTTGAACTATTTGCAAAAAGTGGAGACCCTCATCAGACGCCGCATTCTGTGGCATCTGATCTGGATCTCCACTGTTTGCTAGTTTCCCATTTAGGGGTCTCCAGTCTTCAATGGGTTAGACACATTTACCCCAGGTGTGGCTCACTTGTTTTTTTTTGACCCAAAAGAACTGAAACTTTTCTTTATTTCTCAACAAAAAGATGTTATAGCAATTCTAGTAAAAATTCACAACTACTTTTTTGTGGTGAAGTAAGAAAAAATAATACATGTAATATTTTTTTTTTTTCCTGAAAAAAAAAAAAAAATGGATTCTTTTCTGTAGCTAGGGTCTTTTTCACATGTTGTGCATCCTATCAATAGTCAGGCCAAAAAGTACGCCTAAAATGCCATGCTATTTATTTCTTTTCTGAAGTGGAGAGACTTTTCATGTGAATTGACAATTCACATGGAATGCCTAGCCTTAATTTGTCTGAAAAATTAAAAAAAAAAAAAAAATATATAAGTTTCAGAATGACCTCTACAGCTGTTGTGATTACCAGGTTAAGGGATAAGTCAGTCAAATGATTTATGAATTGATAAGATTTATGATACAGTAATGATGACATCTACATTGACGTCAATAGGAAAGCATTGTTTTAAAAATCCTTAGTTATTTATCAACAACTATCACTTGGTACTGAAAAGGTGCACTGAAGGATAAAAAACATGTTTACTTCTCCATTCATTCATATATTGGTAAGTCCTTATAACTATTATAACAAATAATGAACGCAAAATAGCAGTATAATATGACGATTGTGCACTGCCATGACGAAGGATGGAATTCCCATGTTAAGCATTGGTATTTCAGTATTCCCTGTGTGACGTAATGGTCATTAAACATTCATCTGTTTGTATCCATGTCAGTAAAATATTTACTTATATGAATTTAACCCTTGTCATGCTGAACCCAGATATACTCTGCCTTTGCAAACAATGTAGATCCAGATCAGTTGGCTTCTCCAACTGATTTGCTTCTACACTGTTGCCATTAAGTATGTGAATTAATTGCAACAATCTGGATCAGGCAATCTGATTGGCTCAAAATTTGAAGTGGGAGTGGCATCTTAATTTATTCAGCATGACAAGGGTTAATAAACCTGATCAGTTTCTTTTTACACTCACTTAGAATGTTGGGCAAAATTTTCAGCAGATGACATTTTGAAACATTTTTTTTTTTTTTTCCCAGAAATTAGGATTTGATATTTCATGTAAACTGTCTCCTTATGAGACAATTTGCATGAAATGTCAAATCCTATTTTTCTGTGAAAATTAAGAAGAATATCATCAAATTGTCATCTGTTGAAATCAGTGCTAGGGGAGCATATGCAACCCTGCAAACTACAATGCTGTCATATAAAGAGTCTCAATAAAACCGAGACTCCTATTTTTGTTGTATATGTGTTCTTTGTTTCCCAGAATAGTAAGTAACCTTTATAAATTTTATTTGAGCATATGGCAAATGTCAGAGTGATAAGGATTAACATTGAATGAGTGTACCTCCACATTTTCAAGAAAGAAACCAAACAGCAATAAACAAACAAAACGCATAACATTCATCACTTGTTACACTTGTTTGCCCAGCAAAGACTCAGATGAGCCTGTTCTAATGACAGCTGAAGTTCCAAGGTTTTATCAAGTGGACAGCAAAGGCTCTAAAAGGCTGTGAGGATGCACAGTTTTACCTGAGTATAGGCAAAAAAGTTGGAAGAGTCTCAATAAAAAGAAATCTAAATTTTTTTTTCTTATTTTCTTTGTTTCCAAGGGCTATAGAGATTATTTGATTTCACTGCAGCTAGTGTCAAGCACTATATAATGGCAGTAAAAAGTCTTTCCAACTTCAAAATTGTGCAGTTTCCATTTTAATTTCCTTGGGATCACTGAACACATTCAGGGCCCAGTTGTTCAAAACTAACGATGTCGTTAGTTAACGATTCGTTAAAATTTTAATTGAGTGATACGCAAATATGCTGAAATTTTCGGCAAAAAATATCAGAATATTGTATATTGAATCCACTAAAACAGTTAACAAAATGACCCTTAACGAGCTTGTTAAGCTAACGACGCTTTGAACAACCGGGCCCTGGTGTCTTGAAAAATAGATTTTCACTTAGCCCATTGGAGACTCGAGACCCCTAAATGGGGAACTGGCAAACAGTGCAGACCCAGATCAGATGCTGCAGAATGCAGCATCTGATCAGGGTCTCCACTGTTTGCTAATAGTTCAATCATTTTTCTTTAGGAATATCTACATCATATAGCCTGACATACCTACTGCTCATGGCTGTCTGAATACTAAGGATAAATATATAGTATTTGCATGAGACAGCTCATTTTCTTCTCTATCCACAAAAGCGGCATGTGTTAGAATGGTTTGCCCAGCAAAGACTCAGATGAGCCTGTTTAATGACAGCCAAAGTACCAAGGCTTCATCACAAGCTCTAACAGTCTGTGAGGATGCACAGGCCATTAACCATCATTTTTCATATAATCTATACATTTGTCGAATCCATCTTAGAACCATGCTATATCTAAAACCATCTTATAACAAACTGTGTTATAAACCAGGGCTCCGGAAAACCTAAAAAATAGCTGGTCTGGACTGAAATTAAGAATTCTGGACCGATTTCAAACACCCCAAAACACTAATAATTCGGTCCAACAGATTTGTGCCTTGAAACACATTTTTCCCTAACCAACCAATTTTCACGAATCAATGATGTCTAAAAAATCACAAACGGTCAAGTCTTCCCAAACTGACAACGTCCGGGCACCTTTTAAATGCTATATTATGGTAGTTAAAAGGCTCTAAACAGTCCTTTGACATGTATATTGGAGAGACAGATGAATAACGGCAACCTACCGCAGCACAAATTAATTATGTCATTATCCAAACATTGTCAAAAAATCAACACTTCACTGACCTTTGTGCAGTAAACAAGCGATTAACATGAATCATCAGTAAAGGTAGTCTGATAATTAATCCGTTTGTATGACACGTGTGAATACACTGAGACTGCAAAACATCAGGCGCAGTCGGCGTGTCCAAAAAATCAAAGATCGCTTTAACTGAGAGTGATAAAAGAATGCATCGCTTGAACGCACCCATTTTCTTCCTCTTCTTTTTTGTTTTGATCAACATGGTTTGTCGGTCCCAGATTTGATAATTAATTCCCAAACTGTGTATGTCCTGATCAGATGTCGCATACAACGGCGTCTGATCAGGGTATTATTGATTGCTTCTTCTTCTTTTTTTCTTTTTGTTGACGGCCGTAACATGCGAGTATAACTGAAGGTAGATTTCACGGTAAAAATAAGTAATGCACCACTTGTGCTAGACAAGATTGGTCAGTGCTTAAAATTTAAGCAGTCTGGTCAAATCTTGAAACATTGAAAACTGCAAAACCGCCCGTGGCGCAGGCCTTTTTTATTAGACCTAATGACCGGTAGGTCCATGAAAGTCGTTTCATTCCGTCTCTCCTGTTTCCCGCCGTCTTCACGCTTACACAAGATGAGAATGAGTTCTTTATAAACAGTTATCTAGGAAAACCCTGCGGAGGTGGAAATAACAACAAAATCGTCTTTTTTTTTCTTTCTTTCTCTCTTTTTACATACCTGACTGTATTTATTGATGATGCCAGCTTTGATCATGCTCGTTATACCTGGACTTCCGTCATATAACGCAGCTGAGGAGTATTATTTAAAAGGAGTTATAGGACTGCCAATTGTCATTAGTTTTCGTGACAGGTGATATTATATTTTTTTTTTTTTTTTTTTTTTTTTTTTTAGGAAATGGGCTCATTGATGACGTCATCGTCATTGGCTGGACCGATTCAGATTTCAGAATTTCCAGAGCCCTGTTATAAACATATTAATGTCTATTTTATTTCCATTTCAATCAAGTAATTTCATAAAGCTTAATAAAAGCATGCATTAAAGAATCAAACTGTTGTTCTTTTTTACCTGTTACATTGAAAATTTATTAAACTTTAGTATACCCTTGAACAAAATTTGTGCCAGTACTTAGACATTTACGTCTAAATATTTTGTCTTGTTTAACTTTACTGCAGCTGGTCACAAGTGCCATGTGGTGGCAATATATAGTCTCCCCATACTTCAAGTTTGTGCAGTTCTCATTTTAATTTCCTTGGAGATCATTGAACACATTCTGGTATCTTGAAAAATCAAATCACACCTAGACCAATGGTAACACACTTCAGAAAACAAACGAGTCCAGCAAAGATTCAGATCAGCCTGCACATTCACACAGTCTGATTAGAATCTTCACTGGCAACAAAGACTTGATTAGATAGCCCAGATGCACAGGCTGATTTGAGTCTTCTTTGGCACAGAGGTCAAAGGAACATTTTCTGATGTTGGAGGTCATATAAGCCACTTATCAGGGTCTCTGCTAATAGCTGATACATTCAATATAGTATCGTATTTACCCTAAGTATTGGTACATCCTATCTACTTACCATACTTGTAATTAACTTTGAAATAGTCAATTCTACTAGACCCACAAGTTGAAGTCAGTAAATAATGGTGGACAGAATCTAAAGTGTAGCCATATTATGACAATTGGAGAGTTGAGCAACTTGACATGGGAAAAATACAAAAACTTAGAAAGGTTGCACTTAAATCTAAAACTCAGAAAGAGACATTACAGAAACAGAAGCATAAAAACTGTACCTGCAAGTTCCCATAAATAGGAAAGAGTACCAAGAAAAACTATTCTTCCCATTATGAAAACATGCCTATTCAAATATATTGAAAATTTCACCACCAAAAACTGAAAATTTTCAGACAAAAAAATCTGATATTTTTTCATATTTCTGCTCAAAACATAGATTGTGGGTACTCATTAGAACCACCTCACTGAGACAGTTCTAACCAGTACCCACAATCTATGTTTTTGAGCAGAAATAAGAAAAATAATGTACACCCCTGTAAACCCCAGTTTTACTGTATAAAAGTGGGGTTCAAGGGGGTCAACATTATAGAGGCATGCTTTCGTGATGCTTTTCAGAAATGTGCCATTTATGAAAAGAAACATATTAAGATCAATAAATGCATTTTTTTATACTTAAATGTGTTTGAAACAAATTTGGATGTATGTAATGCAGCTGAAATACACTTAATTGCCAGAAACACAAAAGCACTGAGGTTATAAGCATTATTTTTAACTTTTAGCGCTTTCTGGGCAAATGCAGCAGATGAAAATTCATGATATTTTTCTTATTTTTCCCAGAAATAGGCTTTAACATTTCATGAAATTAGGAGATAATTTGCACGAACTGTCAAAGCATATTTTCAGAAAAAAAAAGAAAGAAAAAAAGTACATTTGAATACCAACATGTTGTCTGCTGAAATTTTTACCGAGCATGTTAAACTTAAAGAGTCTTACCCATAATTGTTAGCCTATATCCGAGGTGTATTCTACAAAATGACCACTCACTCCAGTGCTCAAAAGTCTTGAATTTGAGTTGTTGAATGACAGAGTTTGGTCAATTGAATGCTTTCATCAAATTCATTTCAAAGGAAATTAAAAGAAAGTGCCTGCATCCTGTATTTAGCCAATCAGGTACATCACCATATTGGAAAACAAATGTGATACACCTCTCTGCCTGTTTTGTGAGCACTCTCAGGCACTCTGATGAGTGCTCACATTCAGAAAGAAAGCAACCAGTCACTCGTCTAGCACTTGCATTGTTGAACACACATCAGGCGTATATCTGAGTAAAGAGGTTTAACCTACCTGGTGCCTTTGAGCGGAATGTGTCTGGGTAGTTATATCTGAAAAAGGCGCCTGGCAAGGAATGTCTTGAAGGTGGCAATAATATTGGGGAGGGTGTGTCTCTTCGTCGAGGACTGTAGGTTCTTGGTCTCCTGTTCTCATCATTCATCATCTGCTCTTTCTATGGAAATAGGAGGGCAACAGAATTTCATATAGACATTATACACCAAAATCTCTCTATAACACTATTGCTGGGATCCAAAGTAAAAATGCGTTAGCTAAACAACCATGTTGTATCCAAGCAAAAATGTATAGATTACATAGAAAAATGACCATAAATGGTCATTTTTCTATGTAATCTATACATTTTTGTTTGGATACAAAACCTTTGGGGTCCACCTTTAAACTGTCTTATATCTGAAACCATTTTGTAATCATTACGAAAACATGCCTATTCAAATATATTGAGAATTTTACCACCAAAAATGAAAACTTTCAGATGAAAAATTCTGGCAGATTTCATATTTCTGCTCAAAACATAGACTGTGGGTACTGGTTAGAACTGCCTCAATGAGGCAGTTCTAATGAGTACCCACAATCTATGTTTTTGAGCAGAAATAAGAAAATTAATTTATACCCCTGTAAACTCCAGTTTTACTGTATAAAAGTGGGGTTTAAGGGGGGTCAAAACTATATAGGCATGTTTTCATGATGGAACCATCTTAATGAGAGGTTCCAGTGTAATTTAAAGAATGGTGCGTACCTCCAGGTAGTAATACAAAAATCTGTGCTGTCAAATACTATATTTATCCTAAGTATTGTGACAAACAGGCCTGGGCATACAGTGCACACTGTTTGACACTCATCCAGCAGGGTTTAGACACATCAACAGGTAGTTAAATGGGCTTGTTCAGATGTTAGAGGAAACATGGTAAGGAACTGAGGACTTAACCCTTGTCCTGCTGAACCCTGATATATTCTGCCTTTGCAAACAGTGTAGATCCAGATCAGTTGGCTTCTTCAGAAGCCAACTGATCTGGATCTACACTGTTTGCCATTAAGTATGTGAATCTATATCAACAACCTTGATCAAGTAATCTGATTGGCTGGAAATTAGAAATGGGTGTGGCTTCTTAATTTATTCAGCAGGACAATGGTTAAGGAGGAGTATCTGATGATAGTTCTGGGATAATTTCTTATCTTCTCCATAAATACATAATCATGTTGTGGCTACTCTAGAAGCACCTCAGTGAGGTGCTTCTAATGAATTCCTACAACATATATTTTAATGGAGAAATAAGGAAAATTATCCTCGAATTGTCATCAAATGGTGTAGCCCCTATGTGACTGTTGCCCAGCTACATTAAAAATCTGATTGTCTGGTTGAGTGTCATTAAATAAGTCTCTGTAACAAGTCCACTGGTAAGGAATTTAAGTATTTACGGTTAATATAGAATACAACTAATGAACCTTCAAAACCATTGATCATCTTCTTTATTTCTCAACCAGAATGTATTGATAGTTTTCTTATTTCTCCATGAAAACATACACCTTAACCCTTAAAGCGCCAAGAAAATCTGCATCTGTAAATGTCGTCTGTTTATGTCGTCTGCTGAATATTCTTGCAGACTTTTCAAACCTATTTTTTGCATACAGACAAACAGTGTGGACCCTGATCAGATTGTTCCTAAAGGAGCAGTCTGATCTGGGTCCACACTGTTTGCAAAAATGACTTTTAAAATCACAAGCAGATGACAAAGCAGACAACAATAGTTGTGACTGGCGCTTTAAGGGTTAAGTATATCAGAAGTCCTTAATTGAGTTGCTTCTAATGTGTTCACACAACATACATGTACTATTATGTTTTCTTGGAAAATAAGAAAAATATTATCTGGATATGGTACACAATCTAAAATTTTCTACGCCAAACTTTCTGTTAAAATCACATAGGCAAACATTGCAGACCCAGATCTGTCTGCTCCTGTTCAGGGTCTACATTGTTTGCCATTCCACTATTTTTTTAAGAAACAAATGCATAAAAAGCAAAATTTAGGCCAAAAAAGTATGAATAAATTTTAGAAATTTTTTGGACATTCACCATACTGCATTAGGACAAAGGAAGACACCAAGGTAATATGGTATATCTTCATACACCGACAGATCTAGGTTTAAGCTGATTCGTAAGGTTGATTTTTATTTGAGCTAACATCTTTAACTTGAAGTTTCAGAGAACAAGTATGTCATGTATGTGGTCATTATACAGCATAGTTCTCACTAAGGCACTTTTTTCAACTGCTAAATTACTGATATTTCTTATTTCTCCATTAAAACACATGTTGTGTACATTCATTAGAAGTGTCTCAGTGAGGCACTTCTAATGAGTACCCACTACTTAAGTTTTTGTAGAGAAATAAGAAAAATATTATATAGACACCCTCTCTTACCTGGAGCTATGTACAATATTTTGAAGGAAAAAAAAATAACAGGAAAGAAAATCACAAACGAGTGATATTTCTCTTTTTTTCTTTGGAAAATCCCTGGATGGTTTTTAACCATTTCCACTCTCTGGGCTAGTGCAGCAGAAGACAAATTGATGAAAGGAGACTGGGAAAGACAGTCCTGAGTAAACAGTGTAGACCTAGATCAGATGCTATAGATTGTGGTGTTTGTCCCTCATCCAGCAGGTTTTAGACACAAGTACTAAAATGGGCTTGTTCAAATTTTAAAAAAGTATGAGTTACTCAAAGATGTCAAAATACTTGCAATATATATGGTACATAAAACTGAGCTGAGATCCTAATAATGGCCCTTCTAATTTACTCTACCATACTCCATGCCAATATTGTCCTAAAATTTGAACAATCCTACTTTACTACATACCTTTTGATGGATCTAAAAGCTGCTGGATGAGTGTCAAACAGTGTAGATCCTGATCAGACACCACATTTTGCAGCATCTGATCTAGGTATAACCTATTTGCATTGTTTGCATTGTCTGTCCAAATGCTTAGGGTAAATACAGTATTTTATTACTAATCAACCAAATTATTGTTCTAATATGTGCCAAACAGCCTGCATCATACCAATGCAATGTTTGGCATGTTTTCTATACAGTTTTGGCCCGGGGGCTAAGACTGAAAGTTACAAGAATTTAGGGGATGAAAATCAAGGGGTTCTGGAGGGCCAATATTTTATGGTATTCAGTGGGCCAATATTTTACAGTATTATATATAACCAGTTTTATCAGTGTTTTATTGACTTTCAACACTTTATAAGTTGAAAACAAAAAATTGATTAATAAAAATGTCATGAAATGGATGTTTTCACATATGCCCTGGCTACAGGTACTCAGCCAGTCATACTGGCCTTTGGATGACTGTACTGGCCCTCTGCTTCTCCTCAGGCCAATACAGCAATCCTCAGCCAAATACAAATGCCCTCAGACCTGTAACAGGGCCAATATGAAAAACATCCATTATATAACATTATAGTATTTTTTTTGCACAACACTCTCATTTTCTGGTCATATTAAAATTGGTTTTAATGCAGAACCTGCAGAAGACTGTGCATTTATCACAGACAGGTGTTTACCATAAAAAGTATTGTACAATATCAACTTACTCGGATTCTGTCAAGCAGTTCTTGTCGTCTTAACATAGCTTGCTGAAGCCTCGCCTGGTTTTCCAAATCATCCCTGTTGCCTGAAATAAACAAATAATTTTATCTGTCTAAAATACTAAATTTACTCAAAATCTTTACCCTGCCCAAACAGTGCAGACCAACACAAACTTGCTCAGTTTAATAAGTGTCTGCACCCAGCAATATTTGCCATTCCTATCAGAAATTTTTAAGTACATCACTAGCTAGGGAGCAAAATTAGCTTATTAGCCCTTAAAGTGTAAAGCAAAACACTATAGCAGACAACATTCTATTTTTTATTAGTCTTTTTAGAAAATAAGATTTGGCAGATGATTCACATGAAGTGTCAAACCTTTTTGTCTCTCTAAAATACAAAGCCAATAAAACTAGAATTCCCAGAATCGGATGTGTCGCCCTGCTTAAAACGCCAACCATTTGATATGAAAAAGGAAAAAAAACATTGGTCCTTATAATCGCTCCTATACCTAAAGGCGACTAAGTAGAAAAAGGGCCATAACTTGCCCAAAATTTTGTGGATGATTACCATTATCGAACTTGACCTGTATTTTACAATGATATATCCTTCTGCAAACTTTCAATAAAATCAATGCATCCCTGCAAAAGTTACTGATCGGAAACCAATATCAACACACCAACAAAAACTAAATCAAAAAAGGGCCATAACTCGGCCAAAATTTGGCAGATGATTACCAATATCAAACTTGACCTGTATTTTACAGTAAATAAAGTTCTGCAAAGTTTGAATGAAATCAATGCATTCCTTCAAAAGTTACTGAGCGGAAACAAACAACAAAAACTAAGTCAAAAAAAGGGCCATAACTCAGCCAAAATTTGGGGGATGATTACCAATATCGAGCTTTACCTGTATTTTATAGTGATATAAAGTTCTGCAAAATTTGAATGAAATCAATACATCCTTTCAAAAGGTATTGAATGGAAACAAAAAGTGTAAAGACGACACCGACGCCGCCAAGGATGCTGGACGACAATGCCGACGATGCGGACGGACAACATGATCCCTATGTGCCTGCCATGCTACCCAGGTGACACAAAAATAACAAGCAAATTCAGAGAATTTATGTCCCCCGCCTTTTAAAAATCCTCCAAAAATGACCAGGTCAACAATGTACCTAAGTGACAATGTGACTGAAAATCTGATGATTATGTCCAAACCACATACAAATTTGGAAAATGTGTGCAAAGTTTCAAAAATATTGGTTAAAAATGTAGGAGGAGCTGCGAACACAAGACACCCACTAAAAATATACACTACTGAGGCAAAAAATGACTAAGTTCACAACGTGGAAAAAAGTATAACTATACTTTGAGGATTGTGAAAAAAGCACATGCATATCTTCGGACCATGATTAAAACATCTGAAAAGTTTCAGAAGAATCGGCCCAAAACTGTAAGAGTTGCACTCACAAGGCACCTACCCCCTATACACTTCAATAGAATTGAAGCATGAAAATTGTCCAAGTTAAATATGAGAAAAAGGCAGAGAAAAATAATTTTAGGATTCTGTAAAAAGCAAATGCATATCCTCAGACCATAAGTAAAACAACTGTAAAGTTTCAGAAAGACTGGCCTAAAACTGTAGGAGGAGTTGCACTAACAAGGTACCTACTACCTATACACTTTCATAGTATTTGAGCACAAAAAAAAGCCGAAAACTATGTCCCCTCGCTTTTCTTTGAAAAGGCAGGGGACAAGAAGTTTGTCTGCTGCAGTTGTGATTAGCATTTTAAGGGTTAAATCTGAGGATAAGGAGATAAAGTATCAGAATATTTAGGGTAAATATGGTAAATCAAGGAGTACCTTCTTAAATATGAAAGGCATCAAGCAAAAAGGGACTATAGAATACACTATATTTATCCTAAATATTCAGACATCAAATTCCTTACCATACTTGTACTAAGTCTTGAACATAGCCAATTTGACTGCTTGATCAGGGCCCTGTTGTTCGAAACTAATGATGTCCATAGTTAACATATCATTAAAATTTTGATCATTAAATATGGCATATACACTAATATTTTTGCTGCAAAAGCTACTCACATTTTTTCAGCAAACATTTCTGACTATTAACGAGCTCATTAAGCTAAGGAAGCTTTGAACGACTGGGCCTAGGTGTCTAGATTGTGACAGAATGGCAAATGGTGCTGACCTTGGTCAAACTGCTACTTTTTTTTACCATTGTCATGCTGAATAAATTAAGTGCCACACCCATTTCTAACTGTCAGCCAATCAGATGGCTTGATCCAGGTTGGTGATACATATTCACATACTGAATGACAAACAGTGCAGATCCAGAACAGTTGAAAAAGGGCCATAACTCCCAAAATAATAGGTGGATTTTACTCTAAATTAAACTTGACCTACATTTTATCATTATATACCTGTGTATAAAATTTCAATCCAATACACCAATCCTTTCAAAAGATATCGCACGGAAACTATTTGTGTTACGTGCAGGACGGATGGACAGGACAGACATACATTACAACAGCGGTGATACTATATGCCCCCCCACTGAAAATGGCAGGGGCATAAAAAAAACAAAAAAAAAAACAATATTCATATGAATGTTTATATGCCATGAGTATGATGACAAACAAAACTCCTGATACATATGCATTTTAAGAGTTAACAAAAAGTAGGAAATGTTGTTATCAACCAAATAAGTTTGGTCGAAGGAGATTCAAAATGTTACAAAAGTACATAATAAGTCCAAGCTTAGTAGAAATTGACAAATAATCTTACTTTGAGGTACTCTAGGGAAAATAAACCCTTATCCTGCTGAACCCAGATATACCCTATCTTTGCAAACATTGTAGATCCAGATCAGTTGGGTTCTGAAGAAGCCAACTGATCTGGATCTGCACTGTTTGCCATTAAGTATGTGAATTTATAGCAATAATCCAGATCAAGTAATCTGATTGGCAGAAAATTAGAAGTGGGAGTGGCATCTTATTTTATTCAGCAGGACAAAGGTTAAGCACTCTTTAGGCAAATTCAGCAGATGAAAAATTGATGTTGTTTTGTTTGTTTGTCCTTTTTTCCTAGAAAATGGGGTTTGACATTTTATGCTCATTGTCTCCAAAGAAAAATGTCAAATCCTATTTTCTGGGAAAAATAAGAAAAAATATTTCAAAATGTCTGCCAGATCCCGCAGACAACAAATTGAAAATATCTTATTTACTTTTCCTAGAAAAATGGGGATGACATTTCATGCAAATTTTGCATGAAATGTAAAGCCTTATGTTCTTGGAAAAATATTTTAATTTTTTGTCAAAACTTTTAGCAAGCATGCTAAGCATTAACCTATATGGGGAAAGAGAAGACTTACGGTGAACTGAGGGGATAATTTGAGTCCTTAACCCTTGTCCTGCTGAACCTGGATACGCCTTGCCTTGCAAACAGTGTAGATCCAGATCAGTTGGCTTCTGAAGAAGCCAACTGATCTGGATCTGCACTGTTTGTTGATAAGTATTTACATTTTATCAACAACCTGGATCAAGTAGTCTGATGGGCTAAAAATTAGAAGTGGGTGTGGCATCTTAATTTATTCAGCATGACAAGGGTTAAAAAGATACATAGTAAATCGCTACAGTCATGATAATACTGCAGATACTTGCAAGCAGCTCTCTGCCATTGTTTGCTTGCCACTTGGAATGGTTTCCACTTGGGTTCCTCTTTTACTAACAGGACAGCATACGTACCTTCAGATCAGATAGGAGCCATGTTATGTGTAAAGGGATGTTTGTGTCATTTGTGAACCATTACAAAAACACGCCTGTTCAAACATATTGAAAATTTCACCACCGAAAACTGAAAGTTTTCAGATAAAATTCTGATATTTTTCATGTTTCTGCTCAAAACATTGTTTTACTATATAAAAGTGGGGTTTATGGGGGTCAAAATTATATAGGTATGTTTTCCTGATGAGCAGAAGCCCATCCCAGAAGCCCATATCAATTCATACAATATCATGGTCTGATAATAATGACTTTTGGAGCTGATCAATAAAATTTTTCAGTACAAAAATGATTCATTTTGTGCTGAAAATAGAATCTACATGCAGATAGCAAAGGCCCTGACAAGACTGCATGAATGTGAAGGCCAATCTAGGCTTATGATTTAGGCATATGCCCAAAAGACACATTTTTACATGATGCATCTTGTATCTTTTTCAATATAAATGAGTATTTTACTTATTTCTCCAATGTAAATATAGATTGTGCATGGTGTTTATCATTGAATCCTTCTGCCAAGGTAATTCTAACATAAGCACCCAAAACATGTTTTCATGAAGAAAATAACAAAACTAGAAAGTGCATTCCCATGTGTTTGTAAAACACTATGCCCCCAATTATACACTTGTCCCTAACAATAACGAAGTTAAAAAGGGACATAACTCTCACAAAATTAATCCAATTATTTTTTTTTTAAATTAATCCTGTGATCTACTCCCCAGCCCAAGTAAGCTCACAAAGTTCCAAAGCCCTAGCTCAAATAGTTATCAAGATACCTTGCTCACAAGAAAAGATTGACAAACTGACAGACAGACAAAAAGACAGACAGATGGATGACCCAAAATCCTCCAACTTCTTCAAAGTTGGGTGCATAAAAAAAATACCTGGATAAGCCTGACTTAACTAGAGCCATGGTGAAAGGGTGAAGATACTTATTGATAATCAATGAAGTCAAATCAGTGAGATAAATATAAATCCCAATAATCTTAATAAATGGGTTTGTAACTTAGTAATGAGGATACCACCTACAGTACTGTGTATCCACTCTCATAAATATCTACCCACCAATATACATGTACATGGTCAGGCACATACCCAAGTACAACTGTCCTGAACAGTCCAAAAAAGACAAACTACTTCGAGAAACATAAAATACCATACTCAATCAAATAACTGCACTGTGAGCTTAGGTTTTTCATTGGGGAAAAAAAAAACGTAGTAAAATATCCACTTAATAAGGACACACTTTAACCCATTGAAGACTGAATAGACTGTCCAACACTATATATTGGAAGAGTCCAATTTCAATTTTTGGTATGTCCGGCTATGAAATTTACATATTTCTAGAGAAAAATGGCTAAACTATTTGCAAACAGTGGAGACCCTGATCAGATGCCGTGTTCTGCAGCATCTGATCTGGGTCTGCACTGTTTGCCAATTACCCTTTTACGGGTTTCCCCGACTACAATGGGTTAAAGAAAAATCAGCAGAGGACTTCATGAGGGGCACATTTAATAATGTTTATGTGATATTCTTTTTTCCTAATTTTCATTAGAAAGAAGTAAATAAAAGTACATGGGATGTAATCTAAAGACCATGAAATTGCTTGACTGTGCACTTATAGGGGTTTGTAAGGTAGTAAGGTTATATAACTGAATAAGTTGGAAGAGCATATTGTTTTTGGATTGTTCATCCATCCATTCATTCATTCCTCTGTTCAATCATCACCCTTTTCTTGTTAGAAAGATACCTCAATAATTATTTGAGCAAGGCCTTGAAACGGTGATCTTATTGGGGCTGAGGAGTAGAGCACCTGATTAACTTTTAAAAAACAAATCAGATTAATTTTGTGAGAGTTATGCTCCTTTTCAACTTTGGCATTTTGTAGGGACAAGCATATAGTTGGAGGTATGGTGGTTTTCAAAGACACATTTCTAGTTACCCTAATTATTGGGACAGGTAGACCTGAGCAAATAGTGTAGGCCCAGATCAGAATGTGTTCTCTGATCAGGCTGATCAGGCTCTACACTATTTGCCACTCATCCAGCAATTTTCAACCATCAACAGGTAATAAATTGGACTTGTAAAAATTTTAGAACAAGTATGGTAAGGAATTAAGATGTCTGAATCCTTATCATAAATATGGTACATAAATATGGTAGTCCTCCATCATGCTAAATATTTTGAAAATATACCAGTATGCCTGGCAGACACATGTACTTGTCATGTTAAACAGTACCCAAGGAAACAGCCTGCAAAAAGAATTTGTCCTGGTAGTTTTAGTATGGGTACAAAACAAAGCATCCATGGATAATGCTGTTTTGCCTTTTGGGGGCACTGACTAGTTTGTTGGTCTAGACCTTGACATTATCCTTACTACAGATATTTTCATCCCAACTGCTATCTCCATTACCTCTTTGAATGGGGTTGGAAGGTTGGACAGTGGGAGCCATGTGGACTATTGTTTTGATATATAACTGTATGTTTGAGTATTAAAAACTTTACTATCAGTCATCTGCCCAGATACAAAATTTGATGCCAGCCAGGATAATGTTTGAATTGGTCACTCAATTTTCTCCCAATATACAAAGATAAGGCTATGACGACTATACTAATGCTAAAACAGCGGGATTCTGGCATCTATGCAATAGGGTATTAAGATAAATATTTATAATTTCTCCATGAAAACAAATGTTGTGGGTTCTCATTAGAATTGCCTCACTGGGGCAAGTCCAATGAGTACCCACAACATATGTTTTCATGAAGATCTAAGAGAAATGCCAACATTGTGTTTTTGTCCACAAAAATGTGTTATCTAGAGTGACAGCAGATATCAGCTTTTATGAGCTGAAGTACTTGACCACAGCCCACCTTATTTGAACTGGATTAATATGAAGCATGCTTGTTGCCAACATTTTAATATTAGGTTATGTTCATTCCAAAAACATCAATATTACTGTCCACACTTAGTACATATGACTTTGGGTATAGCTGGTGCACACTGACCTGTCTTTCTGACCCCTTATTTGAATATTTTAGTTGGTATTGTCCATTTCAGGAAAAGGATGCCTGTTGTACACACTTTTATAGCAAATCTTGTTACGTAATTCATTGACTTGACATAGGGCATAGCCAGTTAATTGCTGTTTGTAAATTCACTGATACGAGAAACCAAATCAAGAATTATACTATAAATCATGTACAAATATGTAAGCAAAGGTTTAGAAGTAAAGCTGGCATTTGAGCTTGAATTTTGTCACGATATGTTTTGACTAGTTTAAAACTATTTTTTCGAAGCTCCTTATTTCATCAAAGAACACATTGACACTAACCATTTTGCTCCTTAAAAACACATTGCACTTTATTCTAAATTCTGCTTAAAACATCAATGAAACAAATCTTGTTTTAGACTTGCTATTATTTCATTACAAACAGACAAATTGGACGTGAATATTCAGTTAGGTCATGACTAAATAATAACATTAAATTTTGCAAATGCCATCATAATCACACTGGTGAAGGTTTTGGTCAACAAAGGATAAGCAGTTTGATCGAAGAGTCATCAGCCACATGTGACTGAAAAAAGCATAACTTATAAATTTTACTGCAAGTTAGCTGCAACAAATTTCTAGTGCATTAAAACAAGGTAATTGTTAACACCTGTGCATCATATTTCTCAAATTAGTTGACTGTTACCCCCTGGAACTAAAGTTCTAAGAAGACCTGCACATGAAAATGAATTTACCTGTGAAAGTTGTGACAGATGTAATGTTGTAACATTTATACATGCTCGTAAGCAACTATAGTTACAAGCTGTCCATTTCATGGGCTAAGGACATGATGGCATAGTGGTGAATGAAGATTTATGCACTTTCAACCTTTCACCAGAGGTGTTTGTTTCTGTACGTAATTTAAATTAGAAATGGTTTGTCTTTGATCAACTGAGTATCATAATTTGGTGATTAACATGTACATGAAGTAATTTCAGGAGGATGCATGGGCATGAAATAGGTAGGGATGCCGCTGCATATTCATTATGCAACAACAGTAGACATGAGTCAGACACAAGAGTGAGATGCTCTAATTTTCTCATTACATTTTGAAACCATGGCCATCCTCTAAGCAAGCGGTATAGCACATCTGCTGTGCATTAAAAAAATCAAGGCCCATTCGACTGGCTCAGCTGACAGAGCTGTTGCCTTCAAATTGGGAAACTTTGGGTGTGTCATACCTAAGACTTTTTTAATTGGTACCAACTGCTCTGTCTTGATGCTCAGCATCAGGAAGAAGAGCTAGAACTGGTCACACTGGTAACAATATAATATGGCTGCTATAGTATCACATCAATGTTGCTGAGGGCATGATGCTGCAGAGGGGCATCACTGTAAAGGGGCATTAGTTCCCATCATTGCATCCAGACACAGAAACAGTCACTATATGAATGAAAGTCTGACAGTCTTAACAATGGTGTTTAACCCTTGTCATGCTGAATAATTTAAAATGCCACACCCACCTCTGATTTTCAGCCAATCATATTACTTGATCCAGGTTATTGATACAAATTCACATAATGACAAACAGTGCAGATACAGATCAGTTGGCTTCTTCAGAAGCCAACTGATCTGGATCTACACTGTTTGCAAAGTCAAGGTATATCCGAATTCAGCAGGACTAGGGTTAAACTCATCTCAACCAAATAAAAGCCGAAAAGTGCCATTGACACATTACTGTATTCCCTGAGACTGCAAGAAATGTAACCAGCAGGGCAACTTTGCCGCTGTCTTTTAGTCCTCTGATCATGTAAATATGACTTAACAAAAGCTTAAATGTTTTCCAACTTAGTTTACCTACTTTGCCATGAATCATATTCACAGACCAAGGTCAGAAAGACAGGTCAATACGCACCAGCTATACAGTGTGCTGCAGAATTTATAGGAGGGGACAAATTTTAATGTCCCATGTCCTCAAAACATTGTGGGATAGTGGCTTAAAAAGAAAAGATAAATGATAAAAACAATAAGAAAAAGGTACAAATTTCTGGGGACTATTTCTGCACTGTTTGTCATTAAGTATGTGAATTTGTATCAATAACCTGGATCCCACTAATGCCAAATTTTGGCATTTTGAAATTTTATATGATAAAAAGGTCTTGGCAGAATACTGGAAGTATGATTACTTACACATGACAGTTTCATAAGGCTGAACAGTATTATTAGCCTGCATACTTGCACAGACAGATCAGGCCTTAGATGTTTGTTAACCCTTGTCCTGCTGAATAAATTAAGATGCCACACCCACTTCTAATTTTCAGCCAATCAGATTACATGTACTTGAATCAGATTGTTGCTATAAATTCACATACTTAGTGGCAAACAGTGCAGATCCAGATCAGTTGGCTTCTTTTGCAAAGACAGGGTATATCCAGGTTCAGCAGGACAAGGGTGTACCGATCATCAATATCCCATCCAAGGTTCTGTAAGTACGGTATATACACTGAAGACCCTGGAAAGAATGTGAAGTCCTACCTCTGTGAAGTCCACAGACAGATCAGGCCTTAGATGTTTGCTGATATACTGGTAATCAATATCCAACCCAAGATTCTGTAAGTACGGTATATACACTGAAGACCCTGGTAAGAATATGAAGTCCTACCTCTTTCATTGTCCATGCTAAACCCAGCTATTTTCTTTTCTTGACTCAGATTAAAAGGGAATGAGATTAAAAGGGAATGGATGCATCATGTTTTTGACTCTTTATATGCTGGGTAATTTTGAATACTTTTTTGTTATCTGTGGATTTCTTTTTAAGTCAACTTTTTCAAAAATACCTTTCAGGAATACCATCAGAACATCAAACAGTTTGGATCCAGATCAGGCTTGATGCTTTGTCGGGCCTGATTTGGGTCCAAACTGTTTGCAAAGGTTATCAGCAGTCCAAGTATACTTTGAGAGGCATTTACATCTAAATGGTCTGACAGACTGGGCACATGGTTAGTATAAGAAAATAAAAGGAAGGCAAATAAATATGTTTGTGAACAAAATAGTGGTTATCCACATAGCACTTCCCAGTGGGTATAAACCAAGCTGAACTGCACATCACGAAAACACGCCTATATAATTTTGACCCCCTTAAACCCCACTTTTATACAGTAAAACTCAGGTTTGCAGGGGTATACATTATTTTTCCTATTTTTGCTCAAAAACATAGATTGTGGGTACTCGTTAGAACTGCCTTGCAAAGGCGGTTCTAACTAGTACCCACAACCTATGTTTTGAGCAGAAATATGAAAAATAACAGTTTTTTATTTGAAAAATTTCAGTTTTTGGAGGTGATATTTTTTCTATATATTTGAATAGGCGTGTTTTTGTAATACTCAGATCTACAGCATCTTGAACACAAGGCAACCCCTATAAATATCCAAGTAAAAACATCCTTATGACAAAAACAACAAGCATAGATCTAGATCAGTATACATCAGGGATACATTGTTGGCTCACAATAATTTTTAAAGTCCATACACTATTTTAGTGAATCTGATGAGACTGCACAGATCTACAAGCTGATCTAAGTATAACTCTGTTCATGTGTCATAAGGTTTTAATTCTCATTTGAATAGAATAAAATTTACTGGATCTATATAAAACAATGTTTTATGTAAACTCATCTGCTAAGCAGACAATTGACAATAAATGTCATAAAATTAATGAAAAAGTTCAGGAACTGACTTATTTTCAAGCCTTATTTTCTCTGAAAAAAATAATAGAAAAATTCAAAACGTTGTGTGCAACAGTTGTGATTGGTGCTTTAACCCTTGTCTCCTGCTGAGCTCAGATTTACTCTGCCTGTGCAAATAGTGAAGATCCAGATCAGTTGGCTTCTGAGGAAGCACTGGTACCAAATCATGGACAACTTGTAACAGCCCCTTATGCCATATACAGGTGCTGACCCAGATCAGTTTTGATCAGGGTCATTCCTGTTTTTCAGTACATTTTACTGTATCTGTCAGTTCCTTATGCACAAAAAAAGTGCAGGCTGATACGGGCCATCACTGCCCACATATGAGATGGGCCCTTTTCTCATAGTGTGCCACAAATGGCACTGTAATTACCATATTTATTCTAATATAAGCGCCCTCTCTAACAAATGCCCCCTACTTTTCTAGGACAAAAGCATTACTAAACACATGCAAAATTGAGTTTAGGCCGTCAGACTGTTTTATTTTTGGCCCAAATTTAGACTCAATACAATCATTTTAGCAGCAATGAATTGCAATGCCCCTGGCATAAATATGGTTAAACACTTACTCTCTTCTGATGGTGGCCTCCGCATTAGTTTTTCTTTCTCATTAGCAATTTTCTGAAAGAAAAAATTAAATCAATGTTACAATTTTATAATATGTTCTTTCCAAATTCTTTCCAATTGGATGGCAATAATATATGGGCTGACCATAACCTTCTGCACTCAACATATATGTACTTATGATAGTGACTGAAAAACTCTTTCTTTTCACATACCAGTTTGTTTTGTTTTTTTTCTGATAAATTGCAAGGTAATAGGGAACATTAATTTGCATTGCAGAAAAGAAAGAAAAATTCTCTGATGGACACACTCAAAAGAGAAATTTCATTCATAATAAAAATTATCATATGATGTCTCTATTGTTTAGTGGATAATGTCATAAAAATGATATGACCACATGTTACATAACACTTGGTTACTGGCCCGTAACATCATCATGCTGTCCATAACAATGCTGCATTTTCTACTGTAAAATGGTTCAACTTCTATGGCTATAAAGTACAGTGAAAAAGTCATATTATAAACAGAATCTTACATTTGTGGTCATTTCATATGAAATTTATGAAACACGCCAAAGGGCCCTTTCATAAATTTCATATGAAATGACCACTCATGTAAGATCCTCTATAGATGAGCAAACCCAAGTTAAATGATTTCTTTGAGGCATATGTGAATAGCTAAAGACCAGGGCCCAGTTGTTCAAAGCTAACGACGTCATTAATTAACAATTCATTAAAATTTACATTGAGTGATACGCAAATATGCTGAAATTTTTTGCTGAAAAAATGTGAGTAGCTTTTGCAGTGCAAAAGCTACTCACATTTTTTCAGCAAAAATATCAGAATTTTATATACTGAATCCGCTAAAACAGTTAACGAAATGACCCTTAACAAGCTCGTTAAGCTAACGACACTTTGAACAACTGGGCCCTGAACAGCCAAAACATCTGCACAGTCTTATCAGGGCCTTTGCTGTATACTTACAGTATCATATATAGCTCCAGATAAGGTGCCTTTTTTCACCTAAAAATTATGGAATATTTTTTCTTATTTCTCCATGAAAACATGTGGGTACTCCTTATATTCCCCTCAGCATGGCCTACTAGTTCCCACAATATACATGTATTTTTTTGTGGAGAAAAAAGAAAAAAAATTATGTGGATAACCCTTTTATCAGGAACTGTGATTATTGGATACTGTAGAACACTCTTTTGAGTCTGTGTGGAATCACAGCATGATTTAAATCGGACCATTCTGCATATTCTGGCAATAGCCCTCTAGAAGACTACTAAAAGAAATACAATGAAACCCCTCAACAGAAGCCATCCTTTTAGATGAATGAAACTGGCTGTTGTTGAGAGGTAGCTGTTGTTGAGAGGGTAAAAATATGGTTAAACAACACTTTTAGAAATTTGGACATTATAGGAAGGTGCTTGTTATTCAGAAATGAACAGGTCATGGAAGTAGCCATTACGAAAACATGCCTATTTAAATATACAGAAAATTTCACCTCCAAAAACTGACAATTTTCAGATAAAAAAAACTCTGATACTCGTATTTTTCATATTTCTGCTCAAAACATAGATTGTGGATACTCATTAGAACCGCCTTGCAGAGGCAGTTCTAACTAGTAGCCACAATCTATGTTTTTGAGCAGAAATAAGAAAAATAATGTATACCCCTGTAAACCCCAGTTTTACTATATAATACAGTACATATTGGAAGAGTCCAATTTCAATGTTAGGTACATTGTACATCCGGCTATGAGATTTAGATATTCCTAGAAAAAAAAGTTAAACTATTTGCATACAGTGGAGACCCTGATCAGAAGCTGCATTCTGTGGCATCTAATCTGGGTCTGCACCGTTTGTCATTTACCCTTTTAGGGGTCTCAAGACTACAATGGGTTAAGAGTTAATGAGGAAATAATTTTTGGATTTATAAATTTACATGATGTGCATTTTTTTATGACACAAGAAAAGAAGTTCAAACAGTTCTACACAGAACAAAGAGTATAGAATTAACCCTTGTCCTGCTGAATAAATTAAGATGCCACGCCCACATCTAATTTTTAGCCAATCAGATTACTTGATCCAGATTGCTCCTATAAATTCACATACTTAATGGCAAACAGTGCAGATCCAGATCAGTTGGCTTCTTCAGAAGCCAACTGATCTGGATCTACACTGTTTGCAAATGCAGGGTATATCCGGGTTCAGCAGGACAAGGGTTAAAAGATTTTTAACATTTTCAGACAAATATTATAGTTGTGTAATCAGAAAGATTTTGTTTATATATCAACATACCCCCATCACCCTGTATAAAAAAAGTCAACATTCAAACTAAGAACATAATGTAATTCCATGATGGGACCAACTACAGTTAATCAAAACATTTTAATCTTTAACCAGTCTTTTTTATGCCAGACATAATAAAAGTTTATTGAAGTGCCAGCAGTCAACATTTTCAAACAAATATTCTAGTAGTGTAAACAGAAATTAAAGCTTTATTTAGATAAAATAATAATAAATTGTATCACACAATTCAAGTCAAATTCAAACCATGCAAATTATGTAATTCTATAATACAACCAAATATAGGTGATCCAAATATTTTAACCTTTAATTTTAAAAAGAACTGAACACATAAAAACAGTTTTTAAATATTTTTTCTTAGTTTCCGCAGAAAATTGATTGTGTTTGGGTTTAACAGCACATCAACCCTTGTGGGTCATTTTGTGTCGTCTCCCAGAGAAAGGGAGAAAAGAGATAGTAGAGGAGATGAAAGAGAGGGACAGGGAAGAAAGATGAATAGGACTGAAAGTGAAGAAACATTCCCCCTCTACCCTTACCTGCTACAAGGATAGCAGGCCTTGCCCAACTGTAAGCCAATATCAGTTGGATGCCCCGGAGACGTGAGATACATGACACCTTCATACCACCCCTGCAGAAAAAGTGTCCAAATCATTTACAGATGCTATGAATGCAATGTTAAGCCCTGTATTCTGGGCAATAAGGATAAAAAATAGCCAATAAATTTTACTGTCAGGTAATGCCATCGACATGATCAAGAAGCATTTGGGTGGCTGAGTGGTTAGCACTCTTGACTTTGGGTCACAAGGAGGCAGAATTCAGCTCATGACTGTAGCATGCTTCATGGCACAGTGCCTTTATCATTCTTCTATCATCTCGATATGACCTTTAAATAATGTTAAAAGGGATGTAAAACACCCAAATCATAATCATCAATGTCGCATCTAATCTCAGAATTTCAGGATATTAACCATTAACCCTTGTCCTGCTGAACCCAGATATACCCTGCCTTTGCAAACAGTGTAGATCCAGATCAGTTGGCTTCTGAAGAAGCCAACTGATCTGGACCTGCACTGTTTGCCATTAAGTATGTGAATTTATAGCAACAATCCAGATCAAGTAATCTGATTGGCTGAAAATTAGAAGTAGGCGTGGCATCTTAATTTATTCAGCAGGACAAGGGTTAAATATTAATGTGCCAAACTAAAATGTAAACTGATGACATTTTAAACTATGGTAAATGTCCTAAAATTTTGTACACCAAATGTTCTGAGAAAATGGCATATGCAAACTGTATAGACCCAGATCAGACTGTTCCTGAAGGAGCAGTCTGATCAGGGTCTACACTGTTTGCCATTCCACTAAGAATTTCAAGAAACAAGTGCCTAAAAAGCAAAATTTAGGCAAAAAGTATGAAATAAAGTTTTCAAAATTTTAGGATATTTACCATAATTCCTATTTTCGAGAAAATAGGCTTGACATTTCATAAACAGGGCTTGATATTGCGTGTGACTTCTCATACCTGACAATTCACATGAAAATTCATGCCATATTTTCTTAGCTCATGAGTTTTTATCTTACAAATATGTCTTGCACGTAAGCATCTGCAATTTCTCATAACAAAGTTATATTTGAGGTGGGTGTGAGAAAAAGGTCTTCAGGACTTATGTGAACAATGAGGGACCAGATAAGCCTGTGTATCTGCAAAAGCTAAAACTGCTGTTAGCCTGTCATTACGAAAACACGCCTATTCAAATATATTGAAAATTTTATCACCAAAAAAATGAAAATTTTCAGGTAAAGGCGGTTCTAACAAGTACCCACAATCTATGTTTTGAACAGAAATAAGGAAAATAATGTATACCCCTGTAAACCCCAGTTTTACTATATAAAAGTGGGGTTTAAGGGAGTCAAAATTATATAGGTATGTTTTCGTGATGTCAATCTATAATTATACTTCCCAGTATCAGTGAGTCTGAAAGTGGACAGTGAAGGCCTTGAGGTCTAGAAGAATACATACATAAAATATTATTACCAGTACACTGTGTATACTTTTATGCTTTCTTATTTATGTATACTTTTATGTTTAGAAAGACCAAACAACTCTAGATAAGTGCCTTTTTACAACCCCCAAAATATTAACCTGTATCCTGCTGCACTTTCTTCTAATCTGCATCTTTGAAAGAGGTACCTTTACCGGTGCACCTATTATTTCCTTTGTTTTTCAGACTCATATGTGATATACTAATAAACAAGCTTTAGTATATGTAGATCAGCCATGATCACTTGACATTATGTGACAGCCAGTCATATGACAAACCAGCATTTGACATTATGTGACAGCCAGTCATGTGACAAACCAGCATTTGACATTATGTGACAGCCAGTCATGTGACAAACCAGCATTTGTTTAAGATACTTAAAAAAAAAAGAAACTTTAACACATTTAGCACTAGAAGTTGTTAACCCATTGTAGTCGGGATACCCGTAAAAGGGTACTTGGCAAACAGTGCAGACCCAGATCAGACGCCGCAGAATGCGGCGTCTGATCTGGGTCTTCACTGTTTGCAAATAATTTAGCCATTTTTCTCTAAGAATATGTAAATCTCATAGCCGGGGTACCTAAATTGAAATTGGACTCTTCCAATATTATATAGTGTGGGAGAGTCTATTCCGTATACAATGGGTTAAGAGTGTCTGTTTTGCACAGGATACTAATGGATCTGATAGGGTGAAAAGGAAAACTAATAAAAATGGTGAAATTGTCAGTTATGTTGGAGAATTCCACAAGAAAAGGATGGGTATCATTTCTGAAGACTCCTGACATGCATTCAAGTAGGTTTACTCAACAAATGTAATTATACATGAACAGCAGGATAATGAAAGTGTAAATATACATGAATAACAGGTTAATTTTTTTTTTCTTATTTCCACAAAAATGTATGTTGTGGTACTACTTAGAAATGCCTTGCTGTGGCACTTCTATGTTGTGTAACCACAACATATGTTTCCATGGAGAATCAAGAAAAACCTTTATTTAGAGACACCTCTTATCTAAGCTATGTGAAGTGGTTAGGAATTTGGACACTGATATGGTATTAATTTTTCCCTTACTTTATTCAGAAGGTTAAGAATACCTTAATTGATCTTCAACATTATCATTTTTCTTTCTTTTTTTTTCTTTCTTTCTTTCTTTCTTCTACTTCTTATTGTCTTTTTTTCTTTCTTTCTTTCATTCTTTCTGTCTTGATTTATTTTTCTAATTCACCAGGACCTATGTTCTTGGATAAAATAGCTGACTGAGAAACATATTGAAATTATCCCCTTAGATGAAGCGCAGACGCCCTATTTTCTAGCATCACAAAATCATTCCTACATAATTTTGACCCCCTTAAACCTGACTTTTATATGGTAAAACTGGCGTTTACAGGGGTATACATTATTTTTCTTATTTCTGCTCAAAACTCAGATTCAGGGTACCCATTAGAACTGCCAAGGCAGTTCTAATGAGTACCCACAATCTATATTTTGAGCAGAAATATGAAGAATATCAGAATTTTTTATCTGAAAATTTTCATTTTTTGGTGGTGAAATTTTCAATATATTTGAATAGGCATGTTTTCATAATGAAGAACAACTAGAAACTATCAGCAGAAGAGTTGTCAAGAAGGACTATTTGATGACAATTCTGAGATAATTTTCTCCATAAAAATATATGTTTTGGGTACTCATTAGAAACACCTTAGACTGGCTCCAGTCTCTAGTGACATAAAATTTTTCTTATAATCTGTTTAATAATCCACTAAAATAAAACCAAAGTAATATCATGACTATAAAGGCTGGTCATTCTAGTGACCAGCCTTTATAGTCATGATAGTGTTTTGTTTTTATTTTAGTGGATTATCAAACAGGATTATGAGAAAAATATTTAGCCACTGGAGACTGGAGCCAGTCTAGAAGCACCTCAGTGATCATGAGGTACTTCTAACAAATACCACAGCATCTCCAATTGTCCATAAAACATATAGTGGGTACTCATTAGAAGCACCTCACTGAGGCACTTCTAATGAGTACCCACAACATATACTTTTATGGAGAAATAAGATTAATTATCCCAGGATTATCATGAAATGTCCCCCTTTTAACAATTCCTCTAACCATTACAGTTCTGTTGTCTACCAATACTATAATGACCATATAGGCACATACTTGAGGTCAAAACAATCAAATAACAGCATGACAAATGTAACTGTAAGATACTAGTTAACAAATTGAAAGAAAACACAAAAATATCCAAGCGACCAAGAAAACCCTTAGCTATTTCATTGCCTTTTAACCCTCAATACACTACAGACATCTGATGACTTGACAATGTCATGATCTTATCCTCAGTACAAATAAATGATAGTACTGGGACATCCTAACAACAAATAATACTTGTCATTAAATTTGATCAAGTCCTTTTTTTACCTGTTGAGGTATCTAAAAACTGCTGAATGAGTGGCAAACAGCATAGACCCTGATCAGATGCTGCTTTCTGTGGTGTCTGATCTGGATCTACAATCTTTGTTCAGGTTTGTCTGCCCCAATACTTGGTGTAAAAACAGTAAATAAAATTGCAGTATCACTTATCTACTTTGTCTTTGGCAGTAAGATTAATGTTTGGCATGAAACATTCATCAATTTGTCGTCTGCTTACACTTAGCATGCTGGGTAAAATTTTCAGCAGATGACATTTTGAAATATTTTTTTCCTAGATAACATTACTTGACATTTCATGCAAACTGTCTCCTTAGGAGACATTTTGCATGAAAATTCAATTCCTGTTTTCTGAGAAAATAAGAAAAAAAAATCATCAATTTGTTGTCTGCTAAATTTGCCCACAGCATCTTAAGTGCTAACATTGCCCAGAGAATGTTGAAAGTCCCTTGCATGGTGATTGTGACTTGTGTTTTACTTTTTATTTTCAATGGTATTTCATTTATATCAAGACAATGGGAGTTTGGTAATGAAAGGATGTGTTCAAGTGGTGTCAACCTAAGAAATTTGAATGAACTATGAAGCCTTATGTTAAACATTGTCATGCTGAATAAATTAATGTCATGGCCACTTTGAATTTTCAGCCAATCAGATTACTTGATCAAGCTTGCTGATTCAAATTCACATACTTAATGACAAACAGTGCAGATCCAGACCAGTTGGCTTCAGAAGCCAACTGATCTGGCTCTACACTGTTTCCAAAGGCAGGATATATCCAGGCTCAGCAGGACAAGGGTTAAGAGAAATAGTGCAAAACTGTCATCTGCTCATTACCCCTAAGCTTGAAACTTCATGTAAATTATCTGTCCAGCAGACAATTCACATGAAATGCCAATTCCTATTTTCTCTGAAAAAGACTTAAAATCAAACTGGAATATCACCTGTCATAATTTTGCTTCATGCTTTAAGGGCTGAACATTGCTCTAGATAACAGGAAAGTCCAGATAAGTATTTCTTAAGTTTCCATGAAGTCCTTTAGTTGTAGATACTTGTCACAAGCACTTCTAATATACTTTCTGTGGAGAAACAGAAAGAATATCAACCCCTCATTTAATAGTGGCTACGCCTGAGCTAACCTGCTTTAACCTGCATGCCTGTGTAGATGCATGCATACATGTGTTTGTGTTGAAGTTAAACAGCCCTGTTAGGAATATTTGTCATGCTGAGCTGTTACAATCTATGGTATGTTATCTCTCACACAGGAAATAGAGATCTAATATCTCTCACAGAGGAAACAGACATCAAGCATCTCTCACACAGAAAGCAGACATGAAGCATTCTCACACAGGAAGCAGGCAGCAAGCATCTCTCACACAGAAAGCAGACAACAAGCATCTCTCACACAGAAAGCAGACATGAAAGTAAATAAATATGTGAACTCAGGAACAGATGGGCATCGAGTTCTCAACATCAGATGGAAAGACAAACAAAATTAATACAATTAACCTTTACCACTCTCTGGGCATTTTCAGCAGACGACAAAATGATGTTATTTTTCTTATTTTTCCCAGAAAACAGGATTTGACATTTCATGCAAATTGTCTCCTTAGGAGACAATTTGCATGAAATGTCAAATCCTGTTTTCTGGGAAAAATAAGAAAAATATTTCAAAATGTCGTCTGCTGAAAATTTTACCCAGAGTGCTAAGCGTTAAACAAACACATAAAGAACAAATGGAAAGCAGAGTTTGCAACAGAAAAACCTTTGTAAGTGAAACACTACAGAACATTTAACAGAAAGTACCACAATGAAAGTACCACCTTGGGACGGTCAGTAATAAATTAATCTAGATTTATCAGATCCCAGCCCTTGCTCTAGGCATCCATAGTGGTAATAAAACATAGATTTGTTTGGCTCATGTGGAGGTCTTCTAACTCATCATTAAGGGCAAAAAAATAAATCACAGATAAAGCCTATAATGAAGCAAAGATGGGAACTCAACAGAAAAAACTTGTTGAGACACTTGGAGATCCCTGGGGTGTTAAACAACACCACTGGAATACTGGAGCAAAAAAAAAACCACCAGTTGATTCCTGGTGGGCCAAGAAGCAGACATAAAATGCTCCTGCCCAGACCATCTAAAGAATAGTTTTTAAGTCAGGGTCATCATACAGTCTGAACCAAGACTCACTGGTGTGCAATTAAAGAGGTAAGCAAAGTGGTCAACCATGATGGGTCAACTGCCAAGCAAGTGGACTGTTTTATGACATCAATGTTATACCCCTTCTGTTTACAACATATGACAGTTTTACTAATACAGGAAATAGACAGCAAATATCTGTCATGCACAGGAAGCAAATTGCAAGCATCTCTCCACCAGGAAACAGAAAGCAAGCATCTCACACAGGACGCAGACATCAAGCATTGCTCACACAGGAAACAGATATTTAGCATCTCTCACACAGGAAGCAGACTGCAAATATTTCACATAGGAAGCAGACAGCAAGCATCTCTCACACAGGAAGCAGACAGCATGCATCTCTCAAACAGGAAGTAGAAGTATATCTCAAGCACAGGAAGCTGCCACCAAGCATATTTCAAGCACAGGAAACAGATACCAAACACCTCTCACACTAGCAGCAGACATCAAACATCTCTCACAAAGAAAGCAGACAGTAAACATCTCTCACACAGGTAGCAAACAACAAGCATCTCTCGCACAGAAAGCAGGCATTAAGCATGTCTCAGACAGGAAGCAGACACCATGCATCTCCCACACAGGAAGCAGACAGCAAGCATCTCACACACAAGAAACAGACATCAAGCATCTCTCACACAGGAAGCAGACAGCAATCATTTTGCAAGTACAAGAAGGAAGCTGCAAACATCTCTCTGTCAGAGGAAGCAGACAGCAAGGATCTCTCAAGCACAGGAAGCAGACTGCAAACATCTCTCACACATTAAACAAACATCAAGCATTTCTCACACAGGAAGCAGACATAAAGCATCTCTCCAGCAAAGGAAGCAGACTGCAAACTTCTTTCACACAGGAAGCAGACATCAAGCATCTATAACACAGGAAGCAGACATCAAACATCTCTCATGCGTACACTGTCTACTGTCCTTTCGACAGCACTCGGAAAGATGTTCTTTTGCTTGGCATTTTATTTTAAATTTTGTTCTGATTGACCATGTCTATATCAGAAACCATTTGTCTTTCCTGTTTATGTGTTCTATTCTCAAACATGTACCCTAAAATTAAATTTACAGCCAAAAATTTGTCTGATCTGTGCATTCTATGGTAAAGTGATTTGTTTTTAATTTTTGTCCAAGAAAATAGTTTATACTTTTCTTTCTTGAATTTATGTTATTGATGTTTCAAAACAATATTGTGAAAATTTCAGAAAAATTGAACAAGCCGAACTTGTTGAAAATCTGCCTCCAAGTTACCTACACTACAGATTTCTCACATAATTTGCATTCATTTTTACTATGGGAAAAAGTGAAATATTTGAATTTTTAAAAACCACTGACTAGAATTAAAGTTTTTGTGCATAGGTAGTTACAACAAATGGTTTTGCATTAAATCATTACATAAGTTTGCAAATTTACTTCTGTGTAAAGCGCCAAGCAAAAAAACAACTTTCTGAAAGATGTCGAAAGCACAGTAGCAGATTTTTCAGATGGTTCACATGAAATACGAAGCCTTATTTTCTCTGAAAAATAATATTGATAAAAATAGAATGTTGTGTGCTGCAATGTTTCTAGCACTTTAGGGTTAAAATATAAAAATATATATATATATATATGTATATTGTATAAATCCTCCTTTTATCTGGAACTGTCTATCACAGCAATTCTTTTATTAATCCTTAGAGTGCTAATAACAACAGCAGCAGACAACAATGTTGATGTGTTGTTTTTTATTTTATTATTTTTCAGAAGAAACAATTGGCATTTCGTGTGAATCATCTACTTGGCAGATAATTCACATGAAATGTCAAGACTTTTTCTCTGAAAAATGAAATAAAAATAAAACAAGAGGCCCATGGTCCATGATTCGCTCACCTGAGTAAAACAGTCATTGCATATCTGCAGATGCCATGCAATATTCTTCTAGTATTGCATAGCAACAAGGACACAAATTTGACAATGCCATAAAAAGGTCAAAAGTCAGTATAGGATCATCATTTGAACGAATTTGGTAGACCTTTAATCACCAATGCTATATACCATATTCAGTCTCAAAGCTTTTTTAGTTCTGAAGAAGAAAATTATTTTAAGAGTTTTTTACAATACATTGTATATGGACATGGCTGCCATCTCGTTTAATAGTGCAGACACATTTGAACAAATTACCAATAACCCTTCGACAGAAGGCCCCATGTGAAATCTTGTGAAAATTGGTCAAGCAGTTTCAGAGAAGACATTTAAAGATTACATGATTATATACATATATATAGCCAGGGGCAAGGGCAGATAACCCCTGGGGGACAAAATTTTGATTGTCAGTAATCATACATTGTAAGTTTCAACCATTAGTCTTTAACACATTTTGAGAAAAATGATCTTTCAACATTTTTCCCATACAAATATATGGAGATGCAAATTTGATCTTGCCATAAAAAAAGGTCAAAGGTCATCCAGAGATCATCACTTGAACAAATTTGGTAGATCTTGAATCCCCAATGCTATCTACTGGGATTCAGCCTCAAAGTTTTCTTGGCTCTGAAGAAGGCAAAATTTTAAGTGCTTTTTACCATATAATTATGGTGGGTCACCTTTGAACAAAATTTCAATACGCCTTAGACAGAAGGTCCCAAGTAAAATTAGGTGAAAACAGGTTAAACAGTTTCAGAGAAGACAATATTTAAAGATTACACAATTTTATACATGTATGTAGCTCAGTGGCAAGGGCAGATAACCTCTGGGAGACAAAACTTTGACTGTTACTGAAATGTTTTGCTACTTTAATCATACACTGCAAGTTTCAGCCATTAGTCTTTAACACATTTTGAGAAAATTATTTTTCAACAGTTTCCCCATACAAAAATATGGGGAAGCAAATTTGACCTAATCATAAAAAGATCAAAGGCTATCTTGGGATCATCACATGAACAAACATGGAAGATTTTGATTCCCCGATGCGATTCACCAAGACTGAGCCTCAAAGCTTTCTTGGCTCTGGAGAAGATTTTTAAGTGCTTTTTACCATACATGGGCATGGCAGCCATCTTGGTCAACGGTGTGAAACTATATGAAAAAAAAATTCAATATCCCTTTGACAGAAAGCCTCATGTAAAATCTGATTCAAAGTAGTCAAGTAGTTTCAGAGGTGAAGCCGTTTTAAGATTACACAATTTTATACATGTATATAGCCAAGGGGCAAGGGCAGATAATCCCCAGGTGACAAAATTTTGATTGTAACTGAAAAGTTTTACTACTTTAATGATACACTGTAGGTTACAGTCATCAGTCCTTAAATATTTTGAGAAAATGATTTTTCAACATTTTCCCCATACAAATGTAAAGGGATGCAAATTTGACCTTGCCGTACAAAAGTCAAAGGTTGAAAGAACATCATGAATCATTTTAACAAATTTGGTAGACCTTTGAGTTCCCAATGCTATATACTAAGTTTCAGTCTTACTGCTTTCTTGGTTCTGGCGAAAAATATTATTAAGTGTTTTTACCTTATATGGACATGGCAGCCATCTTTATTAACAAACCATGACCATTTGTACAAATTTTTAATCCCCATTTAACAGAAGGTTCCACATAAAGTTTGAAGAAAATTAGCCAAGGGGTTTTAGAGGAGAAGTCGTTCAAAGGTGTGGTCAGACAATGGACAGACACCGGACGGCAAGCAATCACAGAGCTCAAAAATTTTGAATGCCATCTGCTACAAATTTTGCTTTGTCCATTAAGGGTTAAAGATTGATTTTAATTTCTTCACACCATAGCACAATCAAATGAAGTACAAAGCTCATTGTAAGTAAAGTAATCGTATCAGTGGGAATTTATTACATTAGACACTTAGGTAATGTTAAACAAATACTTCATACCCATTTCTTTACCTGAAAATCTCATTGTTGAAAGTACCCTACTGTGAGTAATTTGTCAGTTTAAAATAATTTTATTGTTTGTTTGTGGTGTAATATAAATTTGCTCTGTACTCAAGTGCCACTCTAACAGATATATGAGAAAGTTTATGATATTTACCGTATTCGACCTAATTACCGCACTGTGTGCTTAGGTTTTTCAAAATTACTGGGAACACTCAGTTGTGATAAAATAAGTATCTACCTATTAAGGATACACTATAAAAAGATCAGAAAAGGACTTATTTGATGATGATTATGCGATTTTTTTTCTGATTTTCTTTTTAAAAGCATATGTTGTGGGTACTCATTTGAATTGCATCGACAAGTCGATGCAATTCAAATGAGTACCCACAACATATGCCTTCATAAAGAAGTAAAGAAAAAGTACACTGACTATAATCTGAACTCTACGGAATGTCTTGACTGTGCGCTTATAGGGGTATGTGCGGTAATTAGATCGAATACGGTATGAGAAAGTTTATGATATTTAGTTCCCTATATAGTGGAACCTCATTGATTTAGCATTACAAAAAACACGCTTATTCAAAAGTATTGAAAATTTTACCACCAAAAAATGAAAATTTTCAGATGAAAAATTCTGATATTTTTCTAACGAGTACCCACAATCTATGTTTTGAGCAGAAATAAGAAAAATAATGTATACCCCTGTAAACCCCAGTTTTACTATATAAAAGTGGGGTTTATGGGGGTCAAAATTATATAGGCATGTTTTCGTGACGGTACTTGCCTCTTTCTTACTTGTGTGGTTCTGCACAGCTGAGCTGCTTCTCCTCTCAGATAATAGAAACTGGTGTCTTGTCTGAATGGCTAGGCATGATATCTATGATGTGTGTGAGTGTGACCAGTCCAGGGATCAGGTGGTCTGGTTACAGCGGTGGGGGCAGGGTAATTGGCATTCACCCAGTGAAATGATATGTGCCAAGGAGTGTTTAAAATGGGTGGTGGGGATGTTTCAAATCCCACAGGGATGTATGAGTTTGGGGTTTTATCACTCTAATGGAGATATCTTTAAATGAATTATATATAATTGTAACAGAATTAAATATATTACTGTTTTAATAAAGAGATCTTTATTAAACACAAGGTATTTTATTTGAATTATAGACACCTTTAATGCGACTAAAGATACATGTATATTTCAATTTCTTTAATTCATGCATAGATATCTTTAGCTAGTTTATCAAGATATCTTAAATATAATAAGATACCATTAATTCATTTATTTATGATATTTTTTAACTATGCTGTAATAAAGAGATAGTGGATTTAATTAAAATATCTGTAATTCTATTTAAAATCTCCAACTGGAATTAAGGATATATTTATGTATTTATGAAACAAATAAAGACAGCTTGTATTAAATTAGAAGTACAATGTATATGTAAGATATTTTTATTTCAATTAAAGATACCTTTACTTCCATATAATTAAAATATTTTAATTGAAATAAAAATAGTTTTAGTTCTATTAAAGAAACGTCTCCCAAAGAATGATGCTAGAAGCATTATAAGGTTTCCAAAGCTTTGACAAAAGATTGAGTATTAAAAATTTGAACTGAACAAACTGTCTAAATGGGAACAGAGCAATAATTTAATGATAATTTGGAACACTTTTAGAATTTGTCTGCCATATAATCTTACCCTAACTGTCTATATTAAATATTCCAATTTTCCAGATGTAGGTATGGTTAAAGTGATTCTAAACTACCCTTACTTTAACCAAGCTCTTGCCTAACCCTATCTTTCTTTGCAGTTTATATGTGTTTGCAGACTCACATACTCACAGACTCATTCTGAAGTGTAGTCAATAATTTAAAGCCAGCACTTTCACAGATACTTGGGGTCAGTAGGGCAGTGCAGGGCCAAAAAAATATCTTGTAAATATTTTTTCTCGAGTTATTTTTGTATTTTAGTACAACAGAAACACTGCAGATAAAATATAATCATATTCTGTGACTTCTGAAAAGGTTCTAGAAAACATCACATTTCGCGCAAATGGCCTGCACTGCCCTACTGACCCCAAGTATCTGTGAGCACTTTCAATTGTTAAAGATATCTTTTGTTCCTCTGAAATAAATGACATTATTCCCCTGTTCTCCGGAACCCCTGTGAGGGCCTCAATTCAGTATTTGCCCAGCGAAAACAAAAAGCATGGAAACCAAATTAAGAAGACACCAGAACTGATGCCAGTACAACAACAACAAAAAAAAAAAAAAAAAAAAAAAAAAAATGCGCGAGAATTAGGAGAAGCGAAACTACAAACATCACGATTATCCTCGAGTTTTGCGAGGCGGCTGCCATCTTTTTGCATCCGGATATGAGTGTATACGATTTGAAATCAAATCCAGCCAATTTTCAAATGGAACACTGCGTCGGTCTTGTTGCGCACTACATAATCCGAGCCTTCTCTGACTTGCCTTCTGATATTTACTGATTGGCGGCCCTAATCAATCAAAAGGCTTTGAACAGCCAGCGAAGGCTCGGGTTACGCGCATTACACAGTACACAATAAAACATGTATATACTCCGAGTAACATTTGCTATGCTATGTTTTATGAATATTTTTATCAATGTATGTTTTTCATTTGGAAATAATTGAAAATAGTATATATTCGTTTAAGCTGCAAATGTCCCTTTTATGTGACGCTAGGTATAAACGGGTTAAAATACCTCCTGGTATAATGTCAGCACTGACAGTCAAGAGAATGAAAGCATATACGTCATAAATACAAATCAATTACATAGAGACTCGACGACAAATAAATTCTGAGAAAAAGGTAACCTTTGAACGCATGCACTTTATAAGAATACTCCCGATTCATGCCTCCTAGCGCCAGCAATCATGATTCTGATTGCTTAATTTCCACAGGGAGCATTTAACACAAGCATACTGTCCTCCAAAGGAAGCTTGGCAAACATTGTACGTACAGATCAGACGCCACAAAAAATGTCTGATACTGTTATGATATCGGCAATTTGCAAAAAGGAATAAATGCAATTTCTGTGTAATCTCTTTAACCTGACAGATCCTTCTGACTGAGTCCGTGGTGCGTCACGAAAACATGCCTGTAAAATTTTGACCCCCTTAAACCCCACTTTTATATTGTAAAACTGGGGTTTACAGGCGTATATATTATTTTTCTTATTTCTGCTCAAAAACATAGATTGTGGGTACTCATTAGAACCGCCACGGCGAGTCGAGTACCCACAATCTATGTTTTTGAGCAGAAATATAAAAATATCACATTTTTTATCTGAAAACTTTCAGTTTTAATGCTGAAATTTTCAATATATATTTGAAAAGGCTGTTTTCGTAATGGTAGAGGTTTTGAAGAGAACGGAATGGGTTTAGTGTTCAAAACAAAGATACAAATTTTCTTGGTTAAAACTGCACCGAATTTGTATAGGACGGACAATATTAGCAAAGATGTCCAGGAAGAGCCACAATCATAAAACACAGCCTACTAATGACACAGCATTACGAAAACACGCCTATTCAAATATACAGACAATTTCATTCCCAAAAACTAAAAATCTTCAGATAAAAATCTCTGATATTTTTCGCATTTCTGCTTAAAACATAGATTGTGCTCAGCGAGGCGGTTCTAACGAGTACCCACAATCTATGTTTTTGAGCAAAAATAAGAAAAATAATGTATACCCCTGTAAACCCCAGTTTTACTATATAAAAGTGGGGTTTAAGGGGGTCAAAATTATATAGGCGTGTTTTCGCGATGGGAGGAAAAGTAAACAAACTACGACGGACAGCACACTTGACAAACCACCAAACGGATTCAAGCACACCATCAGATATTCTGACGATATACGGGTTACATCGGCGAAAATCCGACTCTTCCGGTATAACATACATCGTACATGTTGTGTAACTCTTAGATTTTCAGCAGACGACAATTTGAAATATTTTTCCATTTTTTCCCAGAAAATAAACCTTGACACTTCATGCAAATTGTCTCCAGAGGAGAAAATATGCACGAAATATCAAAATCTATTTTCTGGGGAAATAAGAAAAAATATCAATTTTTGCCTGCTGAATCCACCCATAGAGTGGAAAAGGTTTAACATTTTGCATATGGTTGAAAGCAATCATATGTTTGATCAAGCATACTAACAGATGAAGGATAAAGCAGTCGGAAAAAGCTACTGTTAGTAGTATAGGGCCTATACTACTACTGTTTCAAAATTATATCTCTTTTAGCCACCAATCAAGACACCACGCATTCCCCAATTAAGATGCTCTTTTGAGAAAACGATTCAGATATTTTATTATTTCTGCATGACATACATTGCGATATCTCATCAGAATCATTCTATTGAGACATGTTTTCAATTTAAATAAGCAAAGTACTTTTAAAACCTAGATCGCTTATCAACAGTTTCATGCAATGACAGGCCAATATAACAATGATGTTACATCGAACTTTTCCATTTTTTTTAACATTCGGGCACCTTAGCCTCGTACCATACTTGTCCTGGTATTTCAGCAAGTTCATTTTACTACCGTTGATGAGTTAAAAAACAACAACAAAAACTGCTGGACGATAGGTTAACTGTGGCGTTATGGGTCTACGCTGTTTGCTCAGGCATGTATGTCCGAGGTCAAATACGGAAGTAAACTGAAAACATTCAAAAATACATAAACTGCTTGCTGACAAGTTGAAAACACAATAGACTTATCATAATATATATTTGAATATGTATTAAATTCTTAATTATTATGAAATATTATCTTTCATAATAAATAATACAAATATCTAATTATAAATAACTATAGATCTAAAAAGCTTTCAATTTACCTATTATACTATAAAAGCACCGACAACTAAACACAGAATATACTGTTTAATAGTATCTTGGTGTTATTAGTAGGCTATGTTCTGTAACTGTGGCTATTCCTGGACATACTATTTTTCGGCACTAGTACGTTTACTTTGGTACTGATATGAAACAAACTTAATACTATTTCCGATGAAAAATTTCTAAAATGTTCTGAAAATAACAGGACCTCCTTGCGGGAGAGATTATAATAGTTTCCCTTTTTTAATGCACTTGGCTTCAGTCGCGTGTATATCTTCCATACATATGCGACTGCCTTGCTTCGCAGTGCAGTGCTTACTAACATCTGCACTCCAACATTTACTTTCAATTTTTGGGGTTTAATGCTACTGCCACACACACACACACACACACACACACACACACACACAATCAGAAATAAACGCATAAAGTATGAACGCTGAATTTGGTAGGGTTACGTTTAATGTCACACACAAACTAGTCAAAGTATTCACTTGATTAAAAAAAAGTGACTGGTTGAGGATAGGAAAATGTGTTTTACGTAGAATTTCTTTACAGATTATAGATGGATTTCGTTTATTTTTTCCTTACAAATAAGTGGACATTGTTCTTGACGCTTCTCTAAAAATGCGTTTATTTGAATACAAAATGCGTATAATTGTTTTATTATTACTATTTTTATTATTGTTCTTGAGTGGTCCATAGTGATGATATTCTATATACCAGCAAATGGGAATTAGTAAACTGACTGGATGGAAGCACAACAAACCGTACGTTAAACACGCGCAAAGGTTCAGACCATCACGCTGCATATTCACGGTTATGCAAACTGGGGAGGACATTCCCTTTTTGCACATACGTTTTCTGTCATAGAATGGCATGGTACTTTATACTATGGCTGTGTTTTATGTATGTTTATGTTCTTATGTATTGTATGATGAGATTCTAATAAACAAATAAACTACAATGCTTGAATTTTGTAGATTCTAAACAACGAACATCTGATAAGACCTGGCCAAGCGTTTGGCCATTCTAATCCGACTTTACTGCTCGTATAGTACAGATAAAGAGGTTTCGATATACAACGACAAAATACTTTCCGAATGCGATGCAAAACGGGCTATAAGTATAATGATCCTAGTCGTGAAGAAAAGTGGTCTTCAGGACATAGTCCGACAGGAAAGCCCTTAAATCAGCCGCGTATCCACACAGTCTGATTATGGTCTGATCATGTCAATAATTTCTATGATTGTGAAAGCGGAGAGCAATGGCCCTGTCAGCTTTTGTGGAAACATACAATTTCACATACCGTTATTCAAATAAAATGCCAAGCATCGTAGCGCCTTTTCATCATATTCAAAAGGAATAAAATTTATACATATTTGTTATGCTAGTAAACAAGAAAAATTGAAACCACTTTTACGTACATGAAAGAAAGTTTTTATTTGTGTGAACAGTTAACTCTTAGCACTCTGGATAAAATTTCATCGGATGATATTTTAAAATATTTTCTCATTTTTCCCGAAAAACAGGATCTGACATTTCAGGCAAATTTTCTCCAGTGGAGACAATTTGCATGAAATGTCGAATCCTGGTTTCTGGGAAAAAATAAGAAAACTATAATTAATTTTGTCGTCTGCTGAATTCACCAAGAGAGTGGTAAAGGTCAATTCTATTATGAAATAACAACCCTTTATCATCAATGTTTAATCTTGACAAAATGATCGGAAAATGCTTCTGTTGTGTACACGACAAATAAAACGAGTACATTTGAATATTATTATACATTAACGCTTAGAGATATTTTAACAATTGCTTGTTTTTGCAAATGAAATGTTCTATTTTGTTAAAACAATATGTTTTATTGTAAATTACCATTTAGTCCTTTCAAGTATGATTGAATTACACCTTGAAGATAAAACAATGAAACCAAATGCTATTATGCGCCACTTCAAGTGAAAATATATCTTCGAGACATTTGCGTCTTCGCTTCTTTACAGTCTGATCAGAATCTTTGCTGTACGCTTATAGAAGCATTAGCTATTGTAGAATACATCAACGTACAACTAAGGCCATGCACAGGCTTATCTAGCCTTTTTGCTATATGCATCAGTCCGAAAAACATTTTTTTTTTCGAAGATTAAGCTCGTTTCAACCAAACAACAATACAAACCCCAAACTGACGTCAGTCTTGTAATACTAAATATAATGCACAGCGCGAAAGGTAAGTAGAGATTTCCTAATGCTATTTTCTTTATCGCCTCATGTATCAATCCGAGACCCCATTATCATTTGCCCTGAGGGCAAGTAATGGTCGCTGGTTGATACAGAAGGCGATAACCAAAAGAACATAACTTTATCACATATTCTTAATGTGTCAACAAAATTGGTGATTCCACACACAGTACATATAATCACAAATACATGAACCTATAATGAACTGATTATGCTAGCTAAGAACATGGTGTTTTTCACAGAAATACACAGCCTGAACTGGGCCTTCTTTGTCCGCATATGACTTATGGGTCATTTTCATGGATCGGGTATTCTCATTACGAAAACACGCCTATTCAAATATATAGAAAATTTCACTTCCAAAAAACTGAAATTTTTCAGATAAACAACTCTGATATTTTTCATATTTCTGCTCAAAACATATATCGTGAGTACTCGTTAGAACCGCCTTGGTGAGGCGGTTCTAACGATTACCCACAATCTATGTTTTAAGCGGAAATAAGAAAAATAATATATACCCCTGTAAACCCAAGTTTACTATATAAAAATGGGGTTTAAGGGGTCGAAATTATAATGGCGTGTTTTCGTGATATTAATTATATGAGCCGCTACGTGAGAAAACGCACCTTCTGATGTGTGCGCCCAATGCAGACTCAGATCAGCCCACGTATCCGCGTATCAGAATCTTCATTGTCCACATGAAGAAACGTTGCATCCTTAGCTATAAAAATGTGCTCAGTGACGATTCAGATCGGACTGCGCGAATGCGCAGACTGATCTGAATCTATCTGGGCAAACATGTCCAAAGGTACATTTTTTTTCTGATATTGCGGATCATATGGTGTCACTATGGGAAAAGTCTTTCCATCACGAATGTGATTTACTGTTATGAGCATAATTAGGACGCCTCATCACAAAAACACGCCTATATAACTTTGACCCCCTTAAACGCCTTTTATTTAGTAAAACTGGGGTTTACAGGGGTATACATTATTTTTCTTATTTCTGCTCAAAAACATAGGCGGTTCTAACGAATACCCACAATCTATGTTTTCAGCAGAAATATGAAAAATACCAGAATTTTTATCTAAAAGCTTTCAGTTTTTGGTGGTGATATTTTCAACATATTTGAATAGGCGTGTTTTGGTAATGAATTCACTTTTTTTTGTTATAGCTGAATATCTTTATTCGTCATTTTGCTTCCAATATCTGTTGCAAGCTAAGAAAGTTGATATATTCGACATGTTAATTTGCATTGTACATATATAATATAGGTCTTATTACAGATTGGACATTTTATGCAAAAATACTCGCAAACTGTGCACAATTTCTGTAAAGGAGATGAACTGTATGTATAAGCTAACATGCCTCCATTCCGTTACACACCGGTCCTTTAGTTGTTTAAAATGTATGTCATGTCATGACAGCAATACATTTCTCATCGCTACAAAATGACTGAAATTGTTTAAAAATGAAAATCTAAAAGATGCGCTTCGACATTTCTTCATGTGGACAGAACGTTTGTTGACAATAGTAGAATACCGTCGGATAACGTCAAGACACGTCTTTCTGCTGGATTCAACTCAGAGATTAGCGCTTAAATAATTAAGCCACCCAACGCTTCATAATACATGCATTTAGAAACTGGCCACGAGGTTAGAAAACGTGTTATCATTTCTCTAGTAATAAATATGAAAATATCAACATTTTTCATTCTCTGCTATGCTTTGCTGCTCAGCTGAGTTGAGCCTGAAAACAGTTTTCTAACCTCGGGGCCAGGTTTTGAAAATTTGAGAAAATACGACCACCTACCTGACGGACCAGTTTCATCTGTACGTCCGTCATATGTTGCTTGATGCTATCCGTGTCCGCCGCCATTTTAATTTCCTTCGGATGGAATCCTTATAACAGTTAAAGAGAATAAAATGTATATTTTCCGTTAAGAAAACATGGTATTACATACTGCTGTCACTTTTGGCATAATTCCGTTCGTGTGTTCGCAATATTCAGTTGATCTTAAGTACGCTCAATGAGCCGAATCAATTTCTATTGAACTTATTCATATAAATATGGACCGAGCCCTATGAAAAAAAGTACAGTAATATATATGCTACTAGCAAAGAACAGGACCAGCCTGCGCATCTGCTCTGGACTGCAGTGAATAAATACTAAATAAATGTAAATGGTGACATGAAAAGCCTGATCAGACTGCGCGCATGCGCAGGCTGGTCGGGATTTTCGTTGTTCACTTACTTTCTTCACTTTATTTTGCATACTTAGTTTAATAATAGATAAATGAATAGATGATATTGCATTAAAACCGTAATCGTGTTTAAAGAAACTCTCAGGATCGCCCATCGACACCTACAAAACATCCAGCTATTTAAGAAGTTAAATTGATTTGAATGTCAAAATGGCAGCGTATCGATTGATAAATCTATAAGGGGTATATTAAACAAACAAGGTACTCGACTGATTATTTTGATATTGTCGCTCTCTCTCAGATCCTGATAAGCTTATGATCTAAGCCTGACATAGTGATCATTCAGATCCTTAGTGGATTCCTTGGTAACAACAATAGCAACAACAACAGCAACAACAACAACAATAGTAATAATAATATCATTTTATTATACAGATCAGTCTTTTGAAAGGCCCTTTCTTGAAGCCTCATTCAGGAGTTAGGAAATTCAGGAGTTTAATCTCCTAATTGGTAAGTTCTGTGTTAACCCATTTATGCCGAATGGACTGCTACCTCAATTCTTTGGACAGCACATTTCCAATAGAAGGGGTAGCTGATTTTTTTTATCATTACCATGTTTTAAAGAAATTTCTGTATTCCTGCGTTCTGCGGAGTCTGATCTGGGTCCACGCCGCTTGCTAAAGTTCCATTGATGGGACGCTTCGCAAAAATGGGTTAAAATCATGTAATCATACGAGGGGCGGTCGTAAAATATATTCAGAATTTTTGCTCTTTCTAAAAATAACATCAAATATTTTTTCAAATGTTCTTTTTATTCTTTTCAAAATATTCCCCACCTACGTCTATATACTTTTGCCATTTTCGTGGGAGCTTTTATATTATCTCTGCAAACCCAGATATATAGAATATTGACAGGTATATTCATTTCTGATTTACCTTTGTTAAGACAAACAACGCAGCAATTCATTAACCTATTTATGCCTGGCGTGCCACAAAAGGATATTGGCAAACAGTGTAGACCCAGATCAGACGCGGCGTCTGATCAGGGTATACACTATTTGCAGTAAGTACAGAATATGGTAAAAATAAAAACTAACCAGACACCCTTTATACTGGAGATGGACCGGTCCGAAGAGTGAAGGTAGAAGAGTCCATTCGGCAAAAATGCGTTAAGATATCACAATATACCTCGCTTGCCCTAAGTATTCGGCCACCTCAGCTCTTTATTATGTCTGTCCAAAACAAATAGATCTAATTATCGGAGGCTATGAGATGACGTCATGCAGTGTGGATCTGAGACTGTTTGCTTAGACCTGTCTGTCAGAGGGCTTAGGGTAAACATGGTATCTACATGAGAAAAGAAAGAACATATATAAGATTACCTTGTGTCTTTGAAATTTATCAGCACTTGGCTTTAGTAAGGGTAATAACAAAAGAAAGAAAGAAAAAAAAATGGACGGACATGTCCTTCTTTTTTTCTGTCATGGTATGTGTAAACAGAGGGAATGTTTGCGGACAGCTGTATGGAGAATTCTGGAACTTCAGTATAGGCGATGGGAGTCTAGTGCCTTGTCACAGGTAGTAAATACCTATCGAACCATACAATATTTTGTTTGTGTGTAATTAAATATCTTGAATTTATAAATTTTGGAATAGAATAAAGCAGTCTGCAATGCAAAATTATTGATAAAAAAAAAAAAAAAATATATATATATATATATATATATATATATATATATATATATATATATATATATATATATATATATATATATATATATATATATATATATATATATATATATATATATATATATATTACCTCAGTCTGCAAACCATGAAGTAGACCGACTGCTGACGTACCGATTTACGGTCTCATATTTGTTTCCATCGAGCCTTGGTTTCAGTTCTGGAAACAAATAAAACTCACAGGGGGAGGGGGTGCAAGATCTTGGCTGTACGGCGGGTGGGACAACAATTGCCATTTGAAGAATATACAGGCTTTATAAAAAAAAACTTTCATGCAACTTTTGAAAAAAATGTAGCAAGATTTTTCATCCTCTAAAAGCAGGAAATTTATTACAGTTCTCTGTTCCTCCAGCTTAGAGTCCACAGAAGCCCTAACACCTACCTTGTTTAAATGCTCAAAACCTCGTGCATATACACTTCTCATTGAAAGTACGCTGGCCAATTTACAGGCGATAAAATGTAGTTCCGCTCATGCTTAATACATGTTTAAGTAACTGTAGGTGGAAAGACAGGAACATGAAAAGTCCGGTTATTTGCCGACCGCCCCTCACATATAGGAATGTTTATGCTATAAAGTATTATATCAGTTAGAAAGGGAATCTCAACAGAAAGGAGTAGGTGACGCCGATACCACCCAGTAAGTATTCTTTATAAATCTATAGCGGGACGATAGCGGCCCGTCAGGGTAGCTGACAGGGCCGCGAACGGCCCGCTATAGCTTTATAAAGAATGCTAGCTGGGCATGTTCTTGCATAAATACCCATACCTATACCTGTTTGAAGCACTGGTCGAATGGGCAGTCATGTGCTATTTGAACATGGCTTTTGCTTAATATTTTCATTCCCTGAATTTTTGAAGACTTTTCTATCTTTGAATTTGAATGTGGTCAGAATCATTGTTCCAAGTAGCGCTCTCAGTCAAAAACCAAAACAGAATAGCAAACAGAGAATATCGTGATTAGACGTCCCATTATGAACAACCTCATCAAAATCTACACTGTTTGTAAAAAAAAAAAAAAAAAAAAAAAAAAAAAAAATGGTATGCAGGGCTGAGAGGGTTAAAAATCCTTAGAACAGACCGTAGATTGTTTACATTTATAACGTTATGCAACACAATGCTGCCACCCTGCTATAAGCGTGTTTTTGTTTTGTTTTGTTTTTTTGTTAAACATTGCTTGACGTCAACGTAATTCTTGTTTTTGCGGAATAAATATGTTTTATGGGATGTATAAAATTGCAAGAAAATCGAGTTGTTGATTTCAGTATATTAACATTTGCCGCGTCCCTCGGATGACATTTGAACACTAAGCCTGTGGTCTCATGTTCAAACAACTTCCTTATGACCTAGAAAATGTTAATGCATGAAAAAAAAAAAAATAAAATAATAATAATAATGTTTAAAATATAGTTCAGCGTGTGCAGGGCACAAGCGCCTTCAAAACTAAACTGAAAGATGGATAATCTATAAGGTTGTCTTTGGAATCTAAGAACATACAAAAGAAGGAAAATTGGATACGCGGTTTAGTTGAAGTATTCCCTAGATGTGATGGTTAAAAGGAGCTTCCCCGATGTATCATTAATTGGCTCCCTGTAAAAGTTTCTTGCAGATCTAGAGAAAGGAATCAGATAGGCGACCATCACTTCAGAAAAGGTCCAACCCTCTCATAAAGAACAAAAGTGAGCTACCCAGGAAATGCCACAATCATGAAGCCCTTTCCCTCCCGGGGCACCAAAGGTTCCCCAGCTAGCATTCTTTATAAATCTATAGCGGGCCGTTGTCGGCCCGTCAGCTACCCTGACGGGCCGATAACGACCCGTTATAGATTTATAAAGAATGCTTACTGGGAAGGAACGATAAAGAAAGAAAGAAAGAGAGAAAAAAAACACAAGGACAATACAAACGTGGTGGTTTTCTTTGAAAGCTGGATCAGTTATTATTTCAGCTAGCACAGCAGCTTTAGACAGGTTTGCTGTTTTTCAGTATTCATCAGGACAACTAAAATAGAGGGGAGAGGAGCACCCCTCAGTGCACCGTACAGTATTTACACCTTTACTGAAAAATGATGTACACTCATACATAAAAATTATACAAAGGCCTATCAAAATAAATCAACCTATCTGATGCTTGATGCCACACAAATTGGATACTTGCGAACAGTGCTGATGCGGATCATATTCCGTACAATGTGGCACTAAATCCAGATCTGCACTGTTTTTCCATTAAACTATAACTATAAACTTCATACTTTAGTTGATACACAGATCAATCCTACTTTCAAGATGGACTAATCCATCAAGCGTAAGTAGTTTATTTATCTGTTTTGTAATGCTTTTATTTAAAACAGTTTTGTTTTTGAGTTAACAATGCTAATGGGAAAATGGTGTGAAAGAAAAACAAAATACAAAGATAACATGGCAACAGAATAACAAAACACACAAGATGCACTTGCAACAGTTAGCAATCTACCACTTCTTTCAGTAACATGTATCTTGTATATATAATACTGTTATAAATAACACGGTATAAAATGATGATGTTATGTTTAAAATCAAGTACGGTATTGAAATTTCAGAAAAACATTTCGGGTAACAATGTCTCTGAACCAGTGGGTGGATTCTAACCAAACTTGCAGGGATATATCATTGGAACTGGCTGAATGTATGTTTAGTTGTCCCTTTTTACAATATTTAAACCCAGGGTGACGATTTGGTACCACATCACAAAAACATACCTATATAATATTGACCCCCTTAAACCCCACTTTTATATGGTAAAACTGGGGTTTACAGGGGTATACATTATTTTTCTTATTTCTGCCCAAAAACATAGATTGTGGGTACCCGTTAGAAACGCCTCGCCGAGGCGGTTCTAACGAGTAACCACAATCTATGTTTTGACCAGAAGTATGAGAAATATCCGAATTTTTATCTGAAAATTTCCATTTTTTTGGTGGTTAAAATGTTCAGTATATTTGAATAGGCGTGTTTTCGTAATGAGTAGAATCGATTTAAAACCACCGGTAGTTTTTACACTGATCGTTCTAAGGCGATGGTTCCTACGTTGATAGTTCTTTGTAAGATTTAATGGTCCCATACTGCACATTAAACCCTGTTTGTATTATAGCATTTTGCTCACATGTGCACATTTGCTCTGTTTTGTTTTGCGTGACATGTTTGTTGTTTTTTGTTTGTTTTGAAATCAGCATATTGTGGTCACATCACCTTCAATAGCTGTCCACTTTGCCTTCTGTTTTTTTTCTATGTGAGGTTTGTTTATTAATGTTTTTATGTGTTGTTTGCATCTATGCGAGCCGAGCATTTCTTTTACATTTGAACCAAGAGTAAACATTTGGTACCAATAATTTAACCCCCAACCACGCCACCCCGCCCCAAACTATAAGTATTTTACTACTGACCGTTCTAAGATGGTGGTTCTAGTGTTTAATAACTTTTGGGTGGCATTATGGCTGCATCACGAAAACAGACATATAATTTTGACCCCCCTCAAACCCCACTTTTATATAGTAAAACTGGGGTTTACAGGGGTATACAATTTGTTTCTTATTTCTGCTAAAAAAACATAGAATGTGAGTACTTGTTAGAACTGCCTCGGTGAGGCGGTTCTAACGAGTACCCATAATCTATGTTTTGAGCAGAAATATGAAAAATATCAGAATTTTTATCTAAAACGTTCAGTTTTTGGTGGTGAAATTTTCAATATATTTGAAAGGCGTGTTTTCGTAATGACCCGCTGCGGCGCTTTTGTCGTATTTTATTCTGTTTATTGTTTTACTGTAGGGTTTGGTGGACCGTGTCTGTCTGATCACCTCATTTAAGAAGAGGAAATTGGTTTATTTGATATTTTTTTTCTCGAATTTTGTTATATATGCGCTGTTTGTCATAGTTTATTCGCTCTTTCTCTTGGTAATTGTTAGGCTATGTTGATTGCGCGCCTTCCAGAACATCTTCTATTGAAACTATTTTTTCACTATGAATTGGACATCTTCTAAACTATTTTTGCTATGAAGTTTAGGTCAAACACGGCAGTTTAAACGATTTTTTCATGCTATACTCAGCTGAGCATGAAATTGTCCTGCGAATAAATCTTAAATTACTAACAATTCCAAATTCTTTCTTGCTAAACATAGCTGAGCATGAAAATTTCTCTGCTAATAAATATGAAAATGCCAACTATTGTTGGCATTTTCATATTTATTAGCAGAGAACATTTCATGCTGTGTTGAGCATGAAAAAAGTTTTATAACCTCGGGGCCAGATGTCAGCCAGACGAAGCCTGTGGGCACAATCTCTTAACTCAGTGGCTGGGGTCTAATAACAAATACAGACAATAACTGTTTTCGTGTATGTTTTGGTGTATGATACCAGCAGGGGACAATGAAAGCGTAATACCGTATATTATCCTAAATATTCATGATATACACCTTAATTACTTACCATACTTGTCTCAAGTCAGATTAAGGTCATTTTACTACCTGCTGGTGTGTATGAAATTTAAAATCGGTGGATGTGTGGCAAACAGAGTAGATCAAGATCAGACCGCGTTCTGCGACATCTGATCTAGGTCATTGTTTGCCCGAATAGCTAGGATAAGCTCGGTAATTAAATACTGTCATTGTTCAGGAAAAAGACATCTTTGAGCTGGTAACCTGTAGTGAAGCTAAGTGATTGCTTTCAGGAAGATAATGCTATAGATGACGAGAAGAGCTAAACAAATACAAACCAATACAAAACACATTCCAGCTACTCTCATAACACTTGATTAAGAACAATGCTAACAGTTATGTAAATGCAAATGTTTTCTGCGAGCCATTAATAAATTGTTAAGAGAGGGACATACGTATTTTGTTCGTCAGCAAAACTGAAGCGAGCATTAAATCGTGTTCTAAGTTAAGACGAATGAAGTTCAGTTGCTAATCTGACGTTTAAGAATTAGGTTGGCAGAAGCCTTATGAAAAATGAAACGTACGTATTTTTGGTTTAATTTTCTGAAGTTTATTTTGAATATCTCTCATATTTTACAACAGGCATATTCTATTTTGCGACAATGTGAAATTATAGGGGTTAAACTACATATTGAGAGTTTACCATTAACAGTGCAAATGATTTGGTTTTGATATTATGGACATGACGAAATGCGCGGCGATTCCCCTCAATATGCATTTTTAAGACTTAGTAAGTATAATTCACTGTTCTGTACAAATATTTTTTTTTTTTATAGAAAACCATAAGCATGAACACGCGAAAGATGTCTGGTAAAATTCAAAATGTGTCATTCAAAATGGTGTCATAAATTTGCAATCAAACGTTTTCTTACAGGTTTATCGTAGAGGGCATATTGGACGGAAAATGGAACATTTCTATATACCTTCAAATAAATGCTGTAGAAAACGGTAGAAGATTTATTTGTAGTGCAGTTTACATGCAAAAGTTAAAAATTGACGTCAGACAGGAAAACAGGGTACTTTCCCTTGAATGCGGAAAACAGCGGCAGTGTCACTCATGGCTTCATATTTGCATATGCACATGAGAAAATAAACATTCTGTTTTGAGCATTTTTTTTCTTTTTACTTTTATGATTTTAAGCTGACTACACAAGGTTTTGCACACTTAGAATTTGTTAATTATCAAATTTGCCTCCACAGAAACGTACACGTTTTCGTGAAATGCAATGCATGCATAGTTGCTATTCAGTTGTTTATAAACAGACGTGTCAAGGTTTTCTTCCTATATCGAAATAAATCGTATATCTTTCCGATTCTAGGGTTAGCAAAATTTTTGTACTGGAATCCGTACTAGTTACAAGAAATAATTCATCAGTGCCCTGAAGCTCTCGCGTAAAAATACACGAGTGAGCGACAGCCAACGCCTCAGAGCGTTGGTGGATTATTTCACCTTAATCAATCAAAACAACACAGTTAACTGCATGGTTTTGCTGTTAAATTCGTACATGAAAAAAGGGACCTCGTGATTTTCCGGTTTGTGGTTCTTCCATTGCGCATGCACAGTCTGCTGTTTGGGCTACATATATACGTTTTGTACCTGAAGCTTCCACAAGGTCTTTACTACATGTCTGCGAATAGCAAAGGCTCGGGCGAGACTACCCTTAAGCACAGCTGGTCGCCCAAAGTACCCTTTTCTTATGTGCTGGCCAAATCTACTTTTGAAACGTTCAAAAAAAGTAAGAGAAAAGTCGAGGGAGTGCCACAATCACAAACCGCAGAATCTCAGTCGCCATTGCGATTTCGTTAAAAAAAAAAAAAAAAAAGAAGAAGAAAACGAGCGTGTTCTTCAAATATTTATGCTTAATTATCTTGAAGCCGAACTACTTAAGAAAATCAAGCAGCATCGTTGTATTAAAGATCTTTCTCAAAAAAAAAAAAAAAATTAAAAAAAAAAATAAATAAAATAAAATAAAATAAATAAAATGAAATAAATAAATAACGTTAAAATCGCCGTTAAAAGAACCGTCAATCCTTGTTGTTAATAAATGAAGAAAAACATTTAACCTTCATTGAAGTATGAACAACATCGGGTCACGAGCAAAGTAAGTGAACTCTTGTTTAATGTTCACTGAAGTATGAGCGACTTACATTGCTCGTGACCCGATGTTGTTCATACTTCAATTAATTCTAAATAAATAAATAAATAAATTAAAAAATAATGACGACAACATAAAAGGCAAAAAGAACAGTCCAGGGACTGCCACAATCGCAAGCCGCAACAAAGTTCTATCTGAAGAAATGAAATAATTCACTCTCGGGCGATTTTGGGTAATAACGTTTAATTCCAATGCAAATTATTTCTATGAAAACCTTGGAAATTTAATCGTCAAAGCAGCATTGTATGTCCAATCCCTGTGAGCAGATTTACATGTAAAATAAAATACAAACAAACAAAAAACAGTTGATATATAGATATTAATGTAACATGTAACGCTTATTAGCACGTTATGTTTCATTTTCTAAATTTAAACTATAAAAATGATTGCCTTTGTTAGGAGTTTATGTCCAGTTGCTGTCTGTCTTGATGATTGTGACAGAAAGAGAACTCGTCACGGGAAAGCACAGCTTGCAGCAACAAAAGCTTGAAACCATACCAGCGACGATACCCAAAATACTGAAAGCTATACAACATTCAAGATCAGCGTTTCTCCAAAACACAGAAGCAATAAAAGCAGACAAAAGAAAAACGAGTAACCTGTCATGGCTAAAGATATCAGACAGTGTCATCAATGAAACAAAAGGTAATGAACATGCACAAAGTGAGTCGATTTGTTATATAAACAAAACTAATATAAGGGAGCCTGAAGCAATGAAAATACTTTGCAACTCCCTTGCCCAAGAAAACCTAATAAAAGCAAAGCGACCAAATGATGATTCGCCAAATGATTGTCTAAGTATGCGAAATAGAGAAGAAACTGAGGATAACGTTAGTTCGCACAGTACTTCAAGTGACTTAGTGGAAGATGGCGTATCTAATTTACTTGATACGAAACATAAATGGAATATGTGGGACTTGAAAACAGGTATTGTGTATATCCATAGCTTCTTTTAATGAGTGTTCTTCATCTCGTGCAAATTGGGTATTTATTGCACAGTTAATCCGATATCCAATAGCTTTCCTGGGTAGCTTAATATTTATTTTTATTGTTATATCAAGATTTCATCGCAGGAGTTGTTATTTCTTAAACAGACCTATGAAAATAAAATTTTGACTTTGAACAATTTTGAAAAGATTCACGATCAATCTAAAATAAATTAACAAACGACACTACAACAAACATAATAGTCCATATACTTCATGTAATTCTAGGAAAAACCACTAATCCTTTGGTTTTACATTGCCATTTATTAAGTCCTTTGCTTTGTTTCATCACAGTGGTTTTGATTATATGTGTTTTACTGTGATGCTTCACAGATGAGTACCCCTATGCAGATCGAACATATATTTGTAATTTGGACCTACCTCAGAATTAAAAGTGAGGTTTTGCGCGAGTAATATTCGTTTAACCTGTCGCATTCCTCCATGCCCCCACCTCTCACACACACGCACGCACGCACGCACGCACAAGCGATCCTGCTGACCGTTCCAAGGCGGTATCTCTGCAGCAGTTCATTACGAAAACACGCCTACTCAAATAAATAGAAAATATCACCTCCAAAAACTGAACATTTTCAGATGAAAAAGACATCACGAAAACATGCCTATATAATTTTGAACCTCTTAAACCCCACCGTTATATAGTAAAAAAGGTAAAAGAAAAGTCCAGGGAGTGCCACAAACCGCAGCCCTTCCCAGACCCCAAGAGGAAGAGGAAACCGACAAGTCTAAACAAGCACAAACCGAACAAACGTACGAAAAGCACTAAGATTAGCTCTCTCTTCCCCAAGCGAGGTAATCGCAATACTAAAAGGACTGAAAAACACAAGAACAAAATGACACACGGAAAGACACACAACAAATCGCCTTGTAGAATAAACCACAAATATATATTTTTCATATATCTGCTCAAAACATAGATTGTGGGTACTCGTTAGAACCGCCTCGGCAAGGTGGTTTTCGAGTATCCACAATCTATGCTTTTGAGCAGAAATAAGAAAAATAATGTATACCCTAGTAAATACCAGTTTTACTATATAAAGGTGGGGTTTAAGAGGTTCAAAATTATATAGGCATGTTTTCGTTATGTCTTTTATGTGCGTCGTTGGTTTCATATGTGTCGTTTGTTTTGTCAATCTTTGTTCTCCATCTCTCCTTCTTTTGAAGCCTCGGGAAGGCGTATATTTTTTACAAAACAAAACATAAAAACGCCTTGTAAATAAAAAAAAAAGATCACGTTTACTTCACTCTGAAGACGAATCTACTCAAAAAAAAAAAAAAATAAAATAAAAAATAAAAAAATAAATAAATAAATAAAATAAAAAAAAAAATGATGTGCTATCCTTAAGAACAAATTCTTTCGTTTTGGAATAAGCCCAATTTCAATAAAGGCTGAGTGTAGCGGAAACTAAGTAAGAAGTCACAAAAGCTGTCTCTTTGTAAAAAATGGCGACATAATAAAGCAAACGTATCCAGTCCCATTAATTCGTATTTCCTCTCTAAAGGAAAATTCATCATGAAAACATGCCTATATAATTTGACGCCTTAAACCCCAAATTTACATAGTAAAACTGGAGTTTACAGGGTTCTCATGATTTTTCTTATTTCTGCTCAATAACATAGATTTTGTTGGTACTCGTTAGATCCGCCTCGTAACGAGTACCCACAATCTGTGTTTTGAGCAGAAATATGAAAACATATCAGTTTTTTTTTTTTTCTGAAAATTTTCAGTTTTTGGAGGTGAAATTTTCTATATATTTGAATAGGCATATTTTCGTAATGGCTCCAAGGAGACCAAAGTCTTTCCTTTCATAATAAATCTTTTTTAGAAGGGACAGACCGAAGTCTTTCCTTTCAGAATAAACCTGTGTTCAGAAGTGACAGACCGAAGTCTTTCCTTTCAGAGTAAACCTTTTTTTCAGAGGGGCAGACCGAAGTCTTTCCTTTCAGAATAAACCTGTGTTCAGCAGGGACAGACCGAAGTCTTTCCTTTCAGAATAAACACTTTTTCAGAAGGGACAGAAACAATTTTGACAGAATTTCCTCTGTCATACGATCAAAAAATATATCATATATCACTGTCATCCCCTTATACAATATCGTGTTTATTTGAATGAGACTTTGCCGCCGGACTGACTATTTCTTCTCAGTGTTCTAACTTCATGACGTATAACGACATAGTAAACAATGTACGGTCATAAAGTTGCATGATGGGTTAATATTTGTCATTTACAAAGTGTGTAGAATCACTATTTTGATATCTGCAAAAGGTATATTTAACGGAGTGGCTATTTGCAGTCAACTGCAAATAGTCAAAAAACGATAAAATGGCCATTTGCAGTCGACTGCAAATAGTCAAAAACGTTAAAATGGCTATTTGCAGTCGACTGCAGATAGCCTCGACTGCAGATAGCCAAAATACGTCAAAATGACTATTTGCAGTCGACTGTAAATAGCCAAAAAACGTTAAAATGACTATTTGCAGTTGATTGTAGATATAAGGGCTATATGCAGTCATTCCAATGTCATATCAACTCGATGTGGATTCTGTAGATCGAAAAAAGAAAGTATCTTTGATTGAGGATATTTTACGCTTACAGATATATTAATTTTGTTTCGATGGATGTTTTACGTGTCCCCGTAAATAATCTTACTCATTTATGCCCCTTACCATTTAATTTTGCATATGCTCTGCCACTCGGAGAGAGTAGGGTTCTGGCTCTTTGAATGAGGTTGTAATAAGGTCCCATGTTGGTGTGAGAGAACAGCGAAGGTTCTTGCGAGACTGTGCGGATGCGCAGGCTCACCTGAACCATTGCTGGTCACATATGCTGCAATACACAAATTCGCTTGACGCGGCCCATATGTAACAATTTTATGAGTGCACAACGAAGACTGTGACAATATTGCGCGAATGAACAGTATGATCTGAGTCTTCTTTATTATTTCTATGTAATTTGCAAGAATTGCTGTGCGAAAGTTATAGTATATTTTGTCATCTTTCTTTTCTTACTCTACATACTGCCATACGCCCTCTCGGACATTCTAGGCAGGTGTACACTGTACACTCCGGGTTGCAGGATGAAGGCCTACAAGTAACCATTTCGAATTACAGTAGGATTCTTTAACCTGCACAGGGTGTGACTTTCCCTGCACAGGGGGCCTCCAGTCAACGTCCCGATCCGAAGGACGGCGCACTGTTTTCATGTCATACCAGGTGGTATGCCATACCATCTGTCAACAAACAAGTCAATGAACATTTGAAGTGTGGACTTTTTAAACGCCACTCAATGTACCACCTGGTTCACACAGAAATCGAGTTTTTAACATTAATGAATGATACACGCATTGCCACAATCATATGCCGTCGTCTACCAAAAGCAACAGTGGAGGAGAGAAACTGTGTAGAGTAAATTAACTAGCGAACAGAAACTACATAACCAGGCCGCTTTTTCCGGGTGATTAGGTTGCTAGAAAGCTCTTTAAACGATCAACAATGTAATATAAAACACGAATTACGTAAGAAAAGTTCACAAGACTGTAAATTCCAGTTCTTCCACAAGACCATAGAAAACAACCAACAAAGAGAATAATTATTCCAAAACTACCATCGAACTTAAATTAATGTAGCAAAACATATGTCATGCACCGTTTTGTCTGGTGCTTTTATATTCTGATATTTCAGATTTTTCATATTCTGATTTTTGCGAATTGTCCTTGCACAATTAATATGAAGCATCAAGCGACAGGAAAAATATAATGCGACTGCAAATAGCCACTTTAACATTTTTTTTGGCTATCTGCAGTCGACTGTAAATAGTCATTTTAACGTTTTTTTGGCTAACTGCAGTCGACTGTAAATAGTCATTTTAACGTTTTTTGGCTATTTGCAGTCGACTGCAAACAGCCATTTTAACGTTTTTGACTATTTGCAGTCGACTGCAAATAGAATCTTCCTATATTTAAACCAAATATTTTCTTTCCAACGGTTAACATGAACATGTCGAAGGATTAAAACAGCGATTTGTTCTACACGCAATTTCAAGTAAAAAGTGTATTTCAATGGAAGGTAAAATGACGATTGAAAATAAAGAATCCGATTACATAAACAATTCCGGCAAATCCAAGTTACATCTGTCCAAATATGATATGTTTGTGCGTTTCAGACTCAATTTAATTCAAGTGAGATGCGCCTGTATGTAGTTCCTCTTCCCAAACAATATCAAAAATATATATCAAGTTGCCTAGGAATGCCACAATCACGAAATACAACCTACAAAAGCTCTGAACAAACAATGACAAAACGAAACGGACTATTTGCAATAACAGACATACGAACATAGAAGAACTGCAATAGGAACCGCTTGGGAACGACCGGTCAGCTAAAAACAAGGGGAGGGATGGGGAGGCATGAGCGATGTTGCACGTTACAACAGACTCGGTAAAATCGTGCCTCCTATTTCTATTTATTTAATGTATTTCTTGCTTCTAATCTGGCTGTTTCCAGACTTATATCTGATGGTTTTGTCACAGTCTAGCTATAAAAACCTTTCTAAACCCCGGACATTAATTCCCGTATTTTTCTAAATCTCTGTTCAGGCTTACAGGCATATGGGCAAAGCGTGCTTATAAAGTAATGCCTGAGTACACCCATTTATTTTAGGTCCATATCTCTCTGTCTGAACATTATTAATTTTGCTTTTGTGTATATCGACTTTATGCTTTTCCGGAATACGATTATCGTGTGTTGACATCAGACTCGTTCTAAAGAAACCCTCTTTTGAAAATCTACTAAATCAATGATACTCTCTAAAGCTCGATCTGGACTCTGATGCAGCTCCATTTTACAAAAAAAGTAAGAGAAAAGTCCAGGGAGTGCCACAATCACAAGCCGCAGCCCTTGACAAACACCAAGAGGACGTGGAAACAGACAAAACCAAACAAGGGCAAATCGAACAAACGTACGAAAAAAACTAAGATTAGCTCTCTCTTCTCCAAGCGAGGTAATCGCAATGCTAAAAGGATTGAAAAACACAAGAACAAAGTATTGCTCCTGTTATATTTTCCTTCAATTTTACAAGGTAGGCAACTTTTTATGGGTTTATTGTGTGCTGGCTTTAAATAGCTAAGGTACCTTTTTAGCTCACCTGAGCCGGGGCTCAGGATGAGCTATTGTGATCACCCCACTTCCGTCGTTGATCGCTGGTCCGTCGTCTGACCATGTCCTTTGAATGACTATTTCTCCTGTAAACCCCTGGGCCAATTTCTTCAAACTTCACGTGAAGCCTTCTGTCAAAGGGGCTGAAAATTTGTACAAATGGTCAAGTAAGATGACTGCAATGCCTATAATAGTAAAAACACTTAAACATCTTCCTCTTCAGAACCAAGAAAGCTTTGAGAAGGAATCTTGGTATATAACAAGGTCTAAATGATGACCATAGGTTGACCTTTGACCTTTTTACGGTAAGGTCAAATTAGCGTCCTTATGCATTTGTATGGGAAAATATTTAAAAATAGTTCATTCAGAATGCATTGAAGACTAATGGCTGAAACAACGTTTCATCAAAGTAGCAAACCCTTTTAATCACAATCAAAATTATCTACCCTTTAACCCTGGGATATATGCATGTATAAAATCACGTAATCTTTAAATGTCTTCTTCTCTTAAACATCTTGACAAATTTTTAACCAGATTTCACATGGGGGCATTGTCAATTTGTGCAAATGGTTCTGCACCGTTGTCCAAGATGGCTGCCATGACCATATATGGTAAAACACTTAAAATTTTTCTGCTCCAAGAATGCTTTGAGGCTGAATCTTGGTAGATAGCATCGGAGACTCAATATCTACAAATTTGTTCAAATAATGAGCGTAGGATTAACTTTGACCTTTTTACGACAAGGTCAAATTTTACGTCCCCATACTTTTGTATGGGGAAAATGTTGAAAAATTATTTTCTCAGTACGAAGGTCCTGCAAAAAGTTTTGTCACTGGGTTCGGATTACTTCAGTGCTGCGTTTTATCAAACATATTTTTATTACAAACCTTCAAAGTATTCCCCCTTTACTGGAACATATTTGTGTAACCTTTTTACCCAGTCGCGAAAAGCAGATAAATAGTCTCCTTTTGGTATCTGTTGGAGACACAGATAAATAGCGCTGCCAAGAGAACTTCTAAACGTATACTTACTTCCAGAAAGCAAGTTCTTTAGCCTTGGAAATAAAAAGAAGTCACAGGGACTCAGGTCAGGTGATTAAGGTGGACGGTTTAAAACTTTCACTTTTTCAGAAGCCAAAAAAGACTTAACAACCTCACAGTTGTAAAGGCGTTGTCATGTAAAAGGTGGACTCCTGACCACCCTATGCTTGGTCGTTTCTTATTGTAACAAGTAAATTGGTCAGTGTATGACTGCATCTATTTCAATTTAAAATAATTCGGTCAGTTGGAAAGCAATTTGCACGAAATAAACGTGTACGTTAGCTATTCAAAAACCATTCAAGTGCAGTGAAGCATTTTAAAATATACCTAGGATAAAACTAAAGAAGCCTATTAGTGACAGAACCTTTTGCATGACCCTCGTATGTATTTAAGACTAATGGCTGAAATTTACACAGTGTGATTAAAGTAGCAAAACATTTAAAAGTTACTATCAAACTTTTGTCCTCCAGGAGTTATCCGCCCTTGTCCCGTTGCTATATACGTGTATCAAATTCTGTTATCTTTTAATGTTGTCTTCTCAAAAACAGCTTGACAAATTTTCACAAGATTTCACAGGGACCCTCTGTCAAAGGGATATTGGTCATTAGTTCAAATGGGTCCACACCATTGAGCAAGATGACCGCCATGCCCATATATGGTAAAAAAAACTTCTTCTCCAGAAGCAAGAAGGCATTGAGACTGAATGCTGTTATGTAGCATAAGAAACTCAAAAAACTTGAAAAAAAAAAAAAAAAAAAAAAAAAAAAAAACATTTTTGCAAAATGTATTAAAGACTACTGGCTGAAACTGACAATATTTAATTAAAGCACTAATCATTTTAGTTACAATATTGTTCCCTATGGGGGTGGAGGGGGTGGTTATCTTCCTATTCCAATGGGTTATATACATGTATAAAATCGTATAGTCTTTAAATGACTTCTTCTTTGAAACCGTTTGACTCATTTTCACCAGATTTCACATAGGACCTTCTGTCGAAGGGGTATTGTGAATTTGTTCAAAGGACTCTGCAGTACTAAACAGGATGGCCGCCATGCCCATATATGGTAAAAAAATACTTAAAATCTTCTTCTCCAGAACCAAAACAGCTTTGAGTGAAACTTGGTATATAGCAATGGGGATGCAAGGTCTACCAAGTTTATTCAAATGATGATCCTAAGATGACTTTTGACCTTTTTACAGCACGGTCAAATGTCTTTCCTAGTTGTTGTGGCAATACTGGAAGAATGTTGCATGGCATCTGCAGATATGCAATGACTGTTTACTCAGGTGAGCGAATCCTGGCCCATGGGCCCCTTGTTTTGTTTTAGCACAGTTTTTTTTTTATTATATGTCTTTCACTGTAGTGATTCACAGATGAGGTACAGGAACCCTATATGGACCGAACATATTTGCACTTTGGAGCTGCGTCAGAATTAGGCGGAGGTTTCGCGCCAGTAAAACTGGTTTAAGCCCTCCTTCCCCACCCTCCTCCACTCCCTCTCCCCCTAGTAGTTTTCATACTGATCGTTCCAAGGCAGTTCCACTGTTGCAGTTCGTTTTTGTTTGTACGTCTGTGCCATGGTTTCATAGGTGGCGTATGTTTTGTCTGTTTGTTTCTCATCTCTCCTTTTTTGGTACCTCGAGGGGGTTGTGCTTCGTAATTGTGGCATTTTCTGGGTATCTTATAGTTTTTAAGGCAGGCTAGTCAGAGCTGAAAAGATAATCGATTATCAGTCTTGCCATTGCGATCGATAGTCGATTAGTTATCACTGAAGAGTTAGTCATAATTGTACCTGTCTGTCTGAGCATGACTTACCAATTGTTGTACTTTACTGTATGTATTTGGCCTGACAGGCCTGAGCAAACAGTGTAGACCCTGATGAGACGCCATAAACGCGGCGTCTCATCTGGGTCTACACTGTTTGCCACTCATCCAGCTATTTTAGACACAACATTGGGTAGTAAGTTGTACTCGTTCAAATTTTAGATTAAGTATGGTAAGAAGTTGAGGTGTCTGAATACTAAGGGTAAATACGGTAAAGTAAGAGACACAGAAATTAAATGTTCGGTTATTAGCAAATCTGTAACAATGATCATTTCTGTGGAATTTATCGATCAATTAATCGATTATCCGATTAATTGTGACAGCCTTAATAGTTTTCTTATTTGCTTTCCTGCAACTATGTCCCATCTGTAAATATGTCTGCTTTACGTGAGTAGACCCATTTTCAGAAAAGGTCCACTCTAAAACAATCTTGAAAGAGTACTTACTCTGTCACTTTTGTGGAATTTATCGATCAATTAATCAATTACCCGATTAATTGTGACAGCCTTAATAGTTTTCTTATTTGCTTCCCTGCAACTATGTCCCATCTGTAAATATGTCTGCTTTACGTGAGTAGACCCATTTTTAGAAAAGGTCCACTCTAAAACAATCTTGAAAGAGTGCTTAGTCTGTCACTGAAAGTCTTTAAATCATAAAGCGGAATAGAAACTATTCAGAAAAAACAAACACACACAATCAACGGATACAGCCATTCTAAGTTAGCCACCAAAAACTAGAAGCGAGAGACAAGTACGCGTTATATAATACTCCATTAGCACCACAATATACACCCCACGTAAATAACAGAACAACTAACAAGACAATAAAGAACATTTACATACTTACAGGGTTTTCTTCTTTCAGATAAACCATTCCCAGAAATGTTTCAAGTACAAGAGAAGCAGTATAAGTTCATGGATCGCCAGGTTCCTGTCACATACAAATGGTTATGCAGCGTGAATGCCTCGTTCGAAAAACCGGTACCAGGCTGTGAATGTGATACGGAATGCATTCTGTTTGGAGACTGCTGCGTTGACGCATTTGAAAAGTCACTGGAGATAACAGATAAAGAAAATCTTATGGACGCCCTGAAAGAACCAGAAACTCTGTATACCAGATCGAATCCTTTAAGTTTTGAGTCCTTCTATCTAAGTCTTTATCATAATTATAGCAATTGTTATGAACTGAACGTAAACAATAGTGAAGTTGCCATATCAGTAATAGACAAATGTCCGGAAACAAATTCTACTGAACTAGAGACTATTTTCCAACGAAAATGCCATAATGTCTCAGCTTGTTTCCTGAGTTCTATTCCAGCAACATTATTGCTTTCTAAAAACTGGCAGGTGGTGTTCAGAAATGTTTACTGTGCTCGGTGTCACGGATTAGACAATGACGATATTGTACTGTGGGAAGCCTATGAAAAGTGCCCGGATGGTTTTAACCTAACCGGTATAAAGCATCCAGAAGATATAAGGTTCACAGGTTGTACTGGAGTGTATATGCCACCAACGAATACAGGAAACCTTCGACAATGTTTCAGAGAACAGGACCTAATATCTGGATGTAAACCCCTATCAGGCAAAAATAAGAAAGACGTTTTAGCATGCCCAAGCTATATTGCACCTATTATATTCAATAATAAACCCTACAAAAATATTCATTGTGCATACTGCAATAAGACATTTGCAACGAAACAAGACAGTTTTAAACCAATTTTGGAAGTCTCAGTAGATAAAAAGTATCAGTATAATGACGCATTTGGTGGGCGAATGCCTTCAAAATCAACTCCTTTTGCGGTATTTCCTGGCATGATTCCAACCATGGACACTAGTGGCGGTCATGCCGCAATGGAAATACACAGACAACCTACTATGAAAGTCCTCTTTGATTTCAGTTTCCAGGCTGGATTTATTTTCAATATAGATGGCAGGCCAGACTCGCGCCATGTTCTAGCCAATCCGTGTGGCAAACAGTCAATTTATGATTATTTATCGAACTCTTGCAGAACAGTGATTTGTCCCTTTGGACGTGAATGGATAGATGGAATATGTAAATACAGTGAAATTGTATACGTTGATGATTCAGTCCTGTATCCAACATCTGAGATGGAAAAAGGCCTGATTGTTTCTATAGTTGCTCAGGCGCAAAACTATCGTAACATCTCTGAGCATCTCACAAAATCCTATATGCATAGGCTAAACGAAATAATTGCAAAATATACAGGAGATGCCAAGAACAAAAGCCATGTTGAAATAATAAAATATGTTTCCGGTACTGAAAGAAATGTTTACGGTACTGAAAGAACAGAGTCGCAATTTCCAGAATCTGGTAATATGACACTCGCCTCTCAGATACAGTTTGTTAGAGGACAAGATGTTGCTCTATATGAAGTTATTCAGTATGTTGCAAAGTTTAGAAAACTGATTTCAAAAGGAAACATAGACAAGTTTTTTAAAGTTATAAGTGTGTCGCTTTCAAACAGAGACGTCATTGAAAAGTATATCTGCAATGCTGATAGACATTTGAACCATCTTAAGGGGCTTGCTGTTGACATACAAAACAATACTGTATACTTAATTAATGGTCAGACAAATGTAGCTTATCAAGCCCTGACAACCAGGTTTACTTTCTCGTTTTCACCCGAATCATCGACACCAGATGTTTATGACGCCTTTATCTGTTCACAGCTCCCTTGTCCCCAGATGAAACTATCGAATTCGGAATACTCGTTCAGTAATGGGACACTTCTGCTTATTCCAACTGGTGAGCGCCTGTTGCCAGAAAAATACGAAATACGAAATGACAGCGTCTATATTTGCATCCCTGAAAGAAACAAAAAGAGTAGAAGTCCTTTTTCTAAATACCTCTACAGTTCCCTAATGATACAAAGAATAACTTACATATTGTCGTTGACAGCTTTGAGTTTGACAATACTGATTTACATAACGTCCGCTTCGGTGAGAACCCTGCATGGAAAGACACTTGTCTCTTTGTCTGTAAGTCTAATAGGTGCACAACTGATGGGCCTTCTTCAAAACGAAAACGGCGGCGCATGGTGTAAACTTGTAGCCATTATTATGCATTTCTCTTGGCTTGCAGCATTTGGTTGGATGAGCATGATTTCATATGATATGTTGCGAACCTTCTTCGGTAAGCAAACCAGAATTACCGACACACACGCAGAACGTAAACGTTATTTTATGTATTCCATTACTGGCTGGTTGGTACCTGGGATGATTGTTGTGACTTGTATTATTCTTGATAACATTGACGTGCCCGAAGTCGTAAAGATTGGCTATGGAAAGGATGGTTTTTGCTTTATTGCCGGTACAAGAGCACTTTTCATATTCTTTTCAATACCATTTGCATCATCTGTTCTTTTCAACACCACAGCATTCATTCTGACTGTCTACGGCATATCGACAAAGAAGAAAGCAAATCCAAATTCAAAACGATCCAAAGATCGCCTGTACAGCCTAATCTACCTAAAGCTGTCCGTTGTGATGGGCGTAACCTGGCTATTTGCAATCCTTGCATCAATTACGGATCAACCCGTTTTCTGGTACCTTCATCTTGTACTGAATGGACTACAAGGAGTATTTGTGTTCACTTCGTTTGCATTGAGAACAAGTATTTGGAAGAAGATTAAAATTAAGAAACCTCTCTTTAAGAGGAAGACCATTCGCTTGAAGGATTCTACATTCTACAGTATATCCGGTTCGCCTTCACTTCATTCATGAGTGCTGAAAATGCTGAAGGACAAAATGTTGCACATGGTACGTACAGATGAGTAAAAACGCTTGATAGAGTTGTACATGACTTCGCTCGCAGAAAATACAAAATGTACACAGCGCAAAGACAACGGTGGAGTGATTCCAGCTGGCATACTACTTACATGTGCTTCTTTTCCGGGCCGTTATCGGTCCAACAAGATTCCAGAGAGGGTGTTTGTTAGTCGGACTGATAACGGTGTAATATAGATTTAAGCAGAATGCTTAATGAGATGTCTAAATGACGTTGTCCCGTCATTGTTTATTTACTGGGCTGGTTCTTTTCGCACATCGTCGGGACAAAATTTTACAAATATTTAGCGGATTTTCTACGCAGCTATAGATTCCCGACGATTCATAAACAGTGTCATCAGAGCATAATAACGGTCTAATATACACGTAGATTGAAGTGTAATCCTTACGAGGGTTTCTATTTTTCGAGTAGTGAGTTTCGAGTAAAAAAAGTGAGTTTCGAGTTAAAAAAAAAAAGAGTCTCGAGTAAGAAAAGCGAGTTTCGAGTTAAAAATGTGAGTTTCGAGTAAGAAAAGTGAGTTTCGAGCAAAAAAGGTGAGTTTCGAGCAAGAAAAGTGAGTTTCGAGTAAAAAAAGTGACTTTCCTTACTCGAAACTCACTACTCAACTAAAAGTGAATCACAATGCTTACTTGGATGTTTAAATGACGTTGTCACGGCATTGTTCATTTTCTGGGCAGGTTCTTTTCTCACGTCGTTAGTACAAAACGTTATATACATTTTGCGGATTTTGTACACAATTACTTATAAACAGTGCCAACAGAGCATAAAATTAGTTATAGATATGTAGGTACTCGGAAACAACGGAAAGCTACTGAAATACACATGCGGACACAAAGGCGTACAAACTCTGACAAAGTCACTTTCATCAAGTATCTTCACATCAAGTCAGTATGACAAGATGGACCTAGAAATGTTTGATCTAATCAAGTTTGACAAGCACTTAATCCGGTTTTAGATCTGATGTATGATTTTGGCAGGTGAGATGTACAAAGCTGAACAATGCATAAGGCTGCAAAGAAATTTACATCATATATTCTTTTGAACTGATACCTGAATAGCAGTTAATCCAAGCCATGCTGAACAAATTAAGATACACTCATATTTCACGCATATTTTTTTTTCAGCCAGTCAGATTACTTGATCCATGTTGTTGATACAAACTTACATACATAATGGCAAACAATGCAGATCCAGATCAGCTGGCTTCTTCAGAAGCCAACTGATCTGTTTCTACATTGTTTGCAAAGGCAGGGCATATCCAAGTTCAGTAAGACCAGGGTTAATTGACAGGAACTCGAGACATGTTACAATTGCTAAAGTACATATACTATTGAATAACAATTCAAAACAAGATGAAACGAAACACATCAAAGTGTCACGCTTTTGCGTCCACGGGTGTAAAATTCAGAACACAAGACGGTGTACATTTCGTTGCAGACTCCTGCATCGTGCAAATTAAAGCATACCTCAGATGTCAAGAACATACATCCGACCTAAATATGGAACAAGTGCTTGCCAAAATGGATGAGAACAATCCATGCACATTGCTTAATCCAGTTTTAAAATTCTTGGATGAATGACATTTGGTTGTCAAACTAACTCTGTGTAACAATCCATGCACATTGCTTAATCCAGTTTTAAAATTCTTGGATGAATGACATTTGGTTGTCAAACTAACTCTGTGTAAAGAGATTCATTTGAAGTTACTTCATCAGAGTTTGCACTGCTTTGTGTCGTGTCCACATTTGTAGGTGGATTTATCACAACTTTTTCGACAGACTAGCCTTAGCAAACTGTAGACCCAGAAAGCGGCGTCTGATCAGGGTCAGCACTGTTTGCCACTCATCCACAGTTTTTAGACACATCAGCAGTTAGTATAAACGACTTGTTCGTTTTGACTGAAATAAGGTAAGAAGTTATGGTGTCCAAATATTTAGAGAAAAATCGGCAGTTTCTTGCAAACAATATAGAATAAAAACTGGCCGACAATGCAACTGGAGATCTAGCTATATGTTCTTCTTTTAAAATGGTCCAGAAAAAATGTCAAGGCCTAGCAAAGTCATTGAGTTGGTATAATCAATTTAAGGAGACTGGAGATACTTTGTGGATTTGCTACCATTTTTAAAAGAGAGACAACATTTTGACTTCTTCTGTTTGCTCTCCTGTACACCAAAACTCTTCCGAAAAGGGCTTGAGTCTAAAACAAAGGAAATTTCATTACGAAAACGCGCCTATTCAAATATACTGAAAATTTCACCACCAAAAACTGAAAATTTTCATATAAAAACTTCTGATGATTTTTTTTTCATATTTCTGCTCAAAACATAGATTGTGGGTACTCGTGAGAACCGCCTCGCCGAGGCGATTCTAACGAGTTCCCATAATCTATGGTTTTGAGCAGAAATAAGAAAAATAGTGTATACCCCTATAAACCCCAGTTTTACTATATAAAAGTGGAGTTTAAGGGAATCAAAATTATATAGGTATGTTTTCGTGATGGCTCTACGTCTTCTCCAAAAGGAATTTGCTCACAAGGGGAGAAATTCTTTCCCTTTACAGTAGACCCCTATTACAGACAGCTTAAAAAAAAGACAGTTTTGAACAGGCTGCCTCCTCTGAAAGAGTATTCATTTCCCCTAAATCGAATTAATTTATTTCTGAACTCACCCAGCCAACACACAACGTTGAAGTAACGTAGTTTCGACGTCGCTGCGATGTCATGACGTCGCAGCGACGTCGGATCGATGTTATTACGACGTTGTGTGTTTACTGGGTGCACAGGTGATGCTTAGTTTTGACCCAACTGACATCTAAATATTGAGATACTAAGTCGACTTTTTCCACTTTTATGTCGACTTACAATGTATGACGATGCTATATGGACTTCCGATGATAATGGTTATCGCGTCTGCAGGTCGTAATATTGCTCTAAGCTGCCTTCAAGAAAACAAAGCGTGTTAACATTGTATGACGACTTATTTTTTTTTATGTTATTTTTTATTATCTCGACTTCCGGTTCTTTTACATGTCATAATTTCCCAAGAAAGCCCAGATCTCTGATATTTGATACACACAGCTTTGCCTAATAGACCTCTACCAAGATTGTTCAAATTGTAGCCCTGGGGTCAAAATTGGCCCTGTCCTAGCAGCCACATGTTTTACAAAAACCCTTATAGGGAAAAAAACTTTAAAAATCTTCTTGCCTGAAACCAGAAGGCACAGGTCTTTGATATTTGGTACACAGCTTTACATATATCTAATGGACCTCTATCAAGATTGTTCAAATTATAGCCCTGGGGTCAAAACTGGCCCCGCCCATATGTTATACATAGACCCTTATAGGGAAAAACCTTTAAAAATCTTTTTGTCTGAAACCAGAAAGCCCATCCTTTGATATTTGATACACATCTTTGTCTAGTGGACCTCTGCCAAGTTTGTTCAAGTTATAGCCCTGGGGCCAAAAATGACACCGCCCAGTGACCCTCATGTTTTACACGGACTTATATAGGGAAAACTTTGAAAAATCTTCTTGTTTGAAGCCCTTTGATATTTAGTACAGAGTTTTGTCTAGTGAACCTCTACCAAGATTATTCAAATTGTAGCCCTTGGGTCAAAATTGCCCCGGCCGTAGGGGTCACATGTCATACATAGACCCTTATAGGAAAAAACCCTTTAAAAACTTTGTCTGACACCAGAAAGCCCAGGTCTTTGATATTTGGTATGTAGCTTCATCTAGAGGACCTCTGGCAAGATTGTTCAAATTATAGCCCTAGGGCCGAAAATGGCCCCGCCCAGGGGCCAACATGTTTTACATAGACTTACATAGGGAAAACGCTTAAAAATCTTCTTGACTGAAACCAGAATGCGCAGTTCTTTGATATTTGATCTGTAGCTTTATCTAGTGGACGTCTATCAAGATTGTTCAAATTGTAGCCCTTGGGCCAAAACATTCATTTTCAACAAAATTTAAACATACATAGTCCTATTAAGAGAAACCATAGTCTTTTAGAATATACTAGGGATAATGAAACTCTGGTGAGCGAAATAGGGCCCTGTGGGCTCTCTTGTTATTTTTGCCGGGATCGCCGGTGTGTGATGTTTCACCCACATATTTAAGTGTTTGTATCCAAGCGATTAATGTGTTGATTTCGGTAATGTCCAACTTTGAATGCGCATGTTGAGACACTCAGAGCGGCTAGGACCCGGTTGTTTGGCTGAGAATGCACGTTTGAGGAACTAGCTAAGGTTCTGGTGAGATTGCACAATTGCGCAGTGAGTTCGAAGATCGCTCACCGAGCCGCACAAATAAGTATTTTGAACCACAGTGAAAGTTGAGGGCGAGGACTATAACTGACCGTTCCAAGTCGGTTCTTTTGTTGTGGTTTATTACTGTTCTGTGTTTATATTGTTGGTGATTTATTTCATTTTCTGGTTTTACTGCAGCAGACTTGAGCCTAACTAAAGTCAACTTCCGGCGAACTATCCTGTCAGGCGATAGGTTTTATAAAAAAATATTATACATTACAATCTGCTTATAAACAAATTTTGGAATCCAAAGCATAAGCTGTTTTATTTAAACAAATTTGTTATATCCAAACAAAAATATGTAGATGTTATAAAACATAACCATTAACTATCAGTTTTGATATAATCTATACATTTTTCGAATCCATCTTTGAACCATGCTATATCTAAAACCATCTTATAACAAAATGTGTTATAAACAGATTAATGTCTATTTTATTTTCATTTCAATCAAAAAGTTTCATAAAGCTTAATAAAATCATACATTAAAGAATCACATTGTTGTCCTTTTTTACCTGTTACACTGAAAATTTATTAAACTTTAGTATATCCTTGTTCCATATCTCTAAGTAAACATGAACAATTTGCGACGGTACTTAGACGTTTACGTCTAAATATTTTGTCTTATTTTATTGTTAGCGGTGAAATCAGTGTATAGATACGATTTATAGTTTCACTCCTCGCTTTGGACGACTTCGGTTTTCTTCATTGTTTCAAAAGTGGATGTTACCTCCACTTCAGATTTTTGAACACCTCTAACTGCTTTGTTTCTGAACTAAACTATCAAGTGTTGGAATGCATTTTCTTAGTTAGAATGTAAGGAATATTTTGGTATAAAGATTATTTTGCTTTGCCGAAAATTTTTGTTTTTGTCTCTCCAGCGTTTCAATGTTAAGTAAGCACTGAACGTCGACGCCATGACGTTAATGTTTTGTTTGGTGACGTTAGTTATGACGTCAGAAACGCGCATTGGCGTGTAAACAATAAAATAAAAAGACAATTTACTCTTTTTCAGTGAATACCATAAAAAATTTCATCTCATGTAATGAAAACATTCAATTTTCACTCGTGCTTCGCACTCGTGAAAATACTGATGTTCTCATTACACTCGATGACAATATTTATGGTATTCACAACAAAAGAGTAAATATCCTCTATTTGTTTACCGTTCTGCGGCGTCTGATCTGGGTCTACACTGTTTGCTCAGGACTGTCTTTCCGAATACACAGAGTAAGTATGGTAGTTTGATCAAATCGAACCTCCTCTGAATTCATCCTGGATCCACCACTGACGATGCTACTCTGGCTGTCTATCTAGGTTAAGTATGTCTACAGTCAATTCTTTTTATAACGGCATATCAACCCTCCTTATAACGTTATTCATTATAAGAGCAAAATTATAATGTCATTGTACTATATAGTCAGGTTAGATTAAGGGGAAATGGATACATTTTCAAGGGAGGCAACTCTCATAAAATCGTCTTATCTCCTCTCAGAAGCTTTTTGTGCAGGAAAGCAAACAGTAAGTCACAAAGGTTGTCTCCCTTATACAAAATGGTGGAAAATGTATCAAGTGTATCCAGACCCCTTAAAATAAATGCAATTTACTGTTATGAGCATAATTAGGGCGCCTTGCTGACCTAATGCATTTTTCTCCGAGGATTGCTTAAGTCGGGAACTTTTCATCGTATAACGTGACCATATATACTGAGAGGCAAAAATAAGTATACAGGTATTTTTTTTTTATTTGTCACCAGATTTTTTACATATTTATATTAATCGTTGATATCATAGTTAAGAACAATCATTTACGAGGGTCCTGCAAAAAGTTTTGTCACTGGGTTCGGATTACTTCAGTGCTACGTTTTATCAAACATATTTTTATTACAGACCAGATGGACAAGGCACTTGAACGACTGGCCCACTTGAATTAAAGAAAATTGCGTACAACGTCTTTTTCGAACTTATGGTTCTCTTGGCAATACATGGGCGTTTTTTTTTTTTTTTATCTTTTCACTTCCATTGCTTATTATCAGCCCTTTTTGTGGCTCAAACATGTGCACCCAGGTTTCATCACCTGTTAGCAAGTTAGAAATAACCTAACTATTACTGCCTTTGTATGTTTTCAAAAGCACATTTAAAGCGTTGTGTCTTTTGCTCTTCGGTGAGCAAATGAGATATCCACCTAGCGCAAATCTTTCTCAGGTCCAAACGCTTTTTCAGAATTGTTTGCACACTGCCTTCTGATACGCCAGTACAACTAGCTATATCTCTGACAGACAATCGCGCATCCTGTTCGACTACAATCTTTACAGCAGCGATGTTAGCCTTGATAACAGAGGTTTTAGGCCTTCCAGGACGGGTATCATCTTCAACAGAAAATTTCCCAGCTTTAAACCACCTAAAAACTGTGCGCATTGAAGTGGTCTGAGGTCCATATATACCACACAATTCATTAAATATCTGCTTTGAATCTATATTAAGCCTAATGCGGCATTTAATATAGCTACGAATTAGCTTTCTGGCCCATGTTCCAATGTAACAAGTAAATTGGTCAGTGTATATGACTGAATCTATTTCAATTTGAAATAACTCGGTCAGTTGGAAAGCAATTTGCACGAAATTAACGGGTACCGTTAGCTATTCAACACACCATTCAAGTGCAGTGAAGCATTTTAAAATATACCTACGACAAAACTAAGGAAGCCTATTAGTGACAGGACCTTTTGCATAATTTGCAATAATTTTCAGGAAATTCTATCAAAGAGCAAGGAAATGACATTCAGGGAAACGAATAAGGGGTCTAAATCAACATTTGCTTATGAGTAGCTTCCTTTAATCGTGCATTTTAGACAAAGAAACTTACAATTATGCATTTGCATTGCATTCTGTCGATAGAAGGATATGAATGCTGTGAGGACATGTTTCAACTTCGAATTCATAACAGCGTACACTGTATAATTTCTATACCAAGGACATGACGTTTTTTGACATTTTCGTTCCTCTTCTGACTGAATGCACTGAATTTTTATGGGACATTAATTGACATTGTTCTGTTAGATAAACGGTTTTAAGAGATTTCATCTGTATGTGGTACAAGGAAGCTTAGCCAAGCAACTCTTTTTCGAAAACGCCACTTCAGATATAGACTCTTTAATTTCCCTATATTTTTTAAAGGGAGATAATTTGAGACGGGAAGAAATTTAAATTCAGCTTGACGTCATTTGATGGGAATTTGGAATTAAATAACATTGTGGTTTTACTCACAGACATTTGTTCAAGACATTTATGAAAAGTAAAATGACATTTGTTTTATACAAAGTGAGTTTGACTGGAAATGCTGTTTTTAATTAAGGGCTCATAACTCCATAATTTATGACTGCGAAAGCATTACCTTTGTGATTTTCAAAGACAGACGTTTGACAAAAATGACCATGAAAACATTTTAGCGAAAAAAATACAGAAACACGAGCCGGTAATCAAAACTCGAAACTGTATACTTTTTATTGCCTTTGAGTATATATAGACGACTTTAATTATGGGATCGTCTTTACAATTTACAATCACTGTTCTGACAGCATTTCTGTTGTCGATTAAATAATTTGTGATTGCGTTTTCTGGGTAATTTCATATATATTTTACTGTGGGTTCAGTTTAAGGTGGACTGGGTGACATTAGTCGGGACATCGGTTTTATGCTTCTGTGGAAAGTCCATAAAAGCAAGGTTGTACTAAAACATGCAGCTACTGACACACTGAAAAGTACACATCTGAAACGTTGTTGGGAGGACCATAAATAGACTCTAAAAGAACTAAAGCAAGTGCCCAGAGGGTCAAGAATACCGAATACCCCGGCCGGTGCCATTTCTTAATTATAAAAAATATTTTTAAGTCAATGGCAATGATATAAAGTAGAAATCAATGGACCATGAAATATAGGCCACTGACCCACATGTAGTGTACAAGGTCAGTCTCTGAGTGGCACTGATCTATCATCCCAAGTACAACTTTTCTGGAGTAAACAGTCTTCAAGACATGAAGCAAAATCGCTGGACCATAAAATATAGGTCACTGACCTACATATACTTGAGAGGTCAATCTGATATGTCACATTGGTCCATTATACCAACTATATTGTTAATCCATTGATTAAAATAGACGATATTTAGCAAAATCACTGGACGATTAAATATAGATCATGCTGATTTATAATTACTTTGAGGTCAAAGTTTGGGTCACACTGTGTCATTATATGTAAATATGACACTAAGACATCAAATAGTGGAAGATATGACAAAATCACAGGGCTATGAAATCTAGGTCACATAATCCCAAACTATGAGCCATACATCAAGTGATCTTCAAGATGTAACACAAAATCATTGAACCATGAAATATAGGTCACAGTGACCTACATTTACTTTCAGGTAAACTGTCGGATCATACTGATTCATAATCTCAAACAATGATGTTCATACAACATTCAAGATATACGGCCAAAATCACTGGACCATGAAATACATATCAAAGTGACCTACATTTATTATGATGTCAATCATGGTGTCACACTGAATCAATATCCCAAGTATCAGATTAATCCATGTAATAGTCTTCAAAATATAAGGCAAAATCACTGGAGCATGAAAATAAGGTCACAATGACCTTGACCTTTTTACACTGACTGTTGATGTGATAAACATGTCTAATGCCCATCCTTCTTTATTCAGAAGTTGTTTGTATAAGCAAATAGCAATATACTACTTTATTGAGGCGTCCTAGATTTTGATCTCTAGCCCCGCCATGGGGCATGAGCCAGAGTTCCATAGATGTAGAATGGAAGAGAATCCTCCCAGGTAGCTCCATACCAAATATGAATAGTTTCTGATGAGTGGCTGCGGTCCAAAGATGTAGAATGAAAGTGAACCCTCCCAGGTACCCCCATACCAAATATAAATAGTTTCTGATAAGTGGCTGTAGAGATATACATAACCAGAAAACTTCGAAGTAAAACTTGGTTATAGCAGGTGTTAACGGACGGAATCACGGACGGAAGGACGGACAGACAAACGGACGGACGGAACCGACGAAAACTATATACCCTTTCGGCATACTTTGGCCGGGGTATAAATATTATCCGCGGCACAACATTTCCGCCAAGATTGTATGTGCGGCAAGCGAAAAATCCGATAAGCCTGCGCATGTCCACAGTCTAGTCCAAGTCTTTGCATGGCACTCTGTTTGTAGCCAAGGATCCAAAGTGTCTTCAGGTGGACAGTGAAGACTCTGATCAGCCTTCCGTGCAGGCCGGTCTGAGTTCTCGTTAGGCGTACATGCAATATTGCATGTACGCCTAACGAGAACTCAGACCGGCCGGAAGTGATGTGTCCCGGCTCATATATCCCATTACCACGTCTTCAGGAATGCAGGTAGTCTAAGCAGTTTCAGTGCAGCAATGTCCAAAGCTGTACTATTAAAGTTTTAAGAAATCAACTTCGTGAACTTTCCTGTCTCCACTGGACACCGACGATAAATTATACGCGTACACGTGTATTATCCAAATTGTTTCTGGTATTTTTATTTTAAAGCGAGAATATTCTCAGAGGATATTCAGATCATTTTAACATGTTATTTCATCGTGTTTTGTAAAAAAAAAAAAAAAAAAAAAAGAAAGAAAAAGAAAGAAAGGAAGGAAATGCACATATCAAGAATGACGAATTTAAAAAAGGGAAAGAGAAAAGTCAAGGGAGTGTCACAATCACAAGCCGCATCGAAAAACACTAAGATTAGCTCTCTCCTCCCCAAGCGAGGTGATCGCAATGCTAAAAGGACTGAAAATACAACACCGGGACCACCGCCTTAGAACGGTCAGTGGAGTAAACCACCGGGGGTTCAAAGCACTTTTACAGCTAGCCAACTTCACCCTGGGTCCCGATGCCACTCTTAATCACAACTAGTAAAACAGAAAGCAAAATGGGCAGCTGTTGAAAGTGACTACAATGCTGGCATCACAACACAACTAGTAAAACAGAAAGCAAAATGAGCAGCTGTTGAAGGTGACAAAAATGCTAGCTTCACAATACAACTAGTAAAACAGAAAGCAAAATGGGCAGCTACTGAAGATGGTGACCACAATGCTAGCGTTGCAACACATGTAGAAAAACAGTAAGCAAAGCTACCTACAAAGAGCTACAAAGAGTAAGAACAACACCAGGACCGCCGCCTTAGAACGGTCAGTAGAATAAACTACCGTGGGGTTTAAGCACTTTTACAGCTAGCCAACTTCACTCTGGGTCCCGATGCTACCCTTAATACAGAAATACATAAAAATTCGGTTCGCATAAGGGCTCCCAACTCAGTCAATGCATCAAAGCGAAAACATAAAAATCAAATTAATCACTTTGACAAAAGAACTCACAATTGTCAGCTTTTTGATTGATAAACAATTACAACATCTAAACAACTCAAAGCATTTATATTTTTTAATTCAAAGTTTGATTGTATTACCTCATTAGGTTTTGATTTCAGATTATTTTGGTAAAACCTCACTTTGACAAGTTATTTGACAGCCTTACCTGCTTCACAGGAAGCTGCCAGAAGAAAGTGCTGTTCATTTCATGTATATTTCAGTGACGTATTGCGTAGTTCCATTTCCTCACATTGTCCTGACTTGACTACATAACACAGGAAAAAATAATGGAAAATGGAATTTGTTGTAGCTCCCACTCGGTTCCTTCTTTGTTAAAGACATAGGCTAAATGAGGCCAAAAGTGGTACCACTCACTAATGATTTTATTACCCCTACTTATGCACTATGCAAGGTAGATCAAAGACATGTCATAAAGAGGTGATTATGAATTACCAGCAGGGTGAAGTAAAGAGGCCTCCTAAGGGGTAATCAATATTTTTGGAGGGATAACAGATAGTTTGGCTTATTTAGAGAACAGAGTTAAATGGTTTATTTACTAATTCGTTTCTTTCAAACTTATAATATTTATTTTATTTATTTCATTTTTTGTTTACTTAAGAGGCATCTGAAGGGTAATAAATATTTCGAAGGAATAAAGCATGGTTTGGAAAATTGGAGCAGACACGAAAGTGTTTTTATCAATTAATTAATTTATTTCCTTGTTAAAATATTTTTTTTATTTTGTGCATTTAAGTTGCGTTCTGAAGGTTTATAAATAGTTTTGGGGATAACAACAATTTAAAAAAAAAAAAAAAAATAAAAAAATAAAAGTTTTTTTTTTTTTAATTTCATTTTCAAATTTGTTTCTTTCAAATTTGTTTGTTGGAGTATTTATCTATTTTTATATTTTCATTTATGTCTTTAGTGGCCTTCTAAAGGGTTATAAATATTTTTAAGGATACCAAATATTTTGTGACTAGTGGTATTCAACCAGTCTGCACATCCACAGTCTACTTAGTCTTCTGATCAGATGTGCAGACTGGTGTGACTCTCCGCTCAGCGAACAGGTAACTTTGAAGAACAATAGCTGTGTGCCGGTATATGATATTACCTATGGAGGTAAATAAATCCATACTAAATTCACAAATATTATAATCACCCCTATTGGGCCTCTACCCGTTTATCTCATTGACAGAATACCAGGTTTTAATGTACCCAGAGATAAGACTAATGACCTAGACTCATCAGATTTTTATGTCTTTAAAATGGCACTCCCTGTAAATAAAAGTTACTGATGAGTATCTACCATCCGCTTAAATGAATGGTTTATTTATGAAATCGTGAGTCAATTTAAGCAGGCAGTCAAAATCATTATTCCGGTGTTAAAAGATGCTTTGATCACATTAGTTTGACTTCTAGTTCGGCAGCATCGCCCAGCTTATGTGTCCTATGCATAGCGGCTTAATTCATAGAAGAAAATTATCCTAGTGGCTCGATCTGTATGGGTATATGAAAATCCAGAGGGTATCGGTAGATTTTTTTTTTCTTGGATTCTTGTCACTTGTAGTGAAACTGACAAAGTCCAGCATATTGTCTGAGAGGAAACTGTGGCCATTTGTTGGTGTGACTGATTACAAGTTTTATCATACTCCTAGCATGGTTTGTGTGGTTGAAAATCATGTTCGTGACGGAGTAAAAAAAAAAAAACAAAAACAAAAAAAAAAAAACAAAAAACGAGCAAATCACGATTATAATCAAAGATCAGGATTGTGATTTGAAATAAAAAAGAAAAAGAAAACGCGCTTCTCGAGGACAACTGAGCAGTAAACCATTTTATATGAAATAGTGGACAGTCTCTTTTTGAAGGATATCAAAGCAATGACTGCTGGAGGGTAATGACCGCGGGGAAAAGGCTAAATGTAGAAAAAAACTGTTGGTGTGGAAAATTTTCTGAACTTCATCGCATACACAGATATTGTCAATGCAATGAATTACAACATCTGCGCTGCATTCTTGAAAATATGCAAGTTATTCGAGCGTTTTGCCCTGGATCCCTACTCCTGTTGGCACTCGTCATTTGGTACAGCGATTTAGGAAAAAAAAAAACAAAAAAAAAAAAAAAAAAAAAAACAACAACAACAAAACATTCACTATCATTTTGAATGCAGCCCTGATAATATCGCTGATCACCGGGACTAAAAACCGGAGTTTTCTCCGCTAAGACATAACTGTTGATACATTGCGGCACGCATTTCTATGTACATGATGTAGTAAATGTTGTTCTTGTGCTTTTTTTTTTCAGTTCCCTTTTAGGACACCCTGTATGTTGCTCCGTTGTCTGCACAGTTGAAATCTCCACCAACGAAAATATGATCCTTTCCGTTTGTCAATGTCATTTTCAATGATGAACTCCTCGAGGCTTTTATATAAATCTTGTTTGGTGGAGATTGGGTCGGGAATAAAAAAAAAAAAAAAAAAAAAGAAAAAGAAAAAAATGAAAAAAAGAGCCCAAATACAATGTCTTACGACCAGTGATGATCAGCTCACAGCAACCGTCTCGCAGTTAGTGTCCAGTTCCTCAGGCTGTGTTTCCACACAAACTAAAATATAAGTAAAGATATGCCACAATCAGGAATCACAGCCTTCCCGAGTCACTAGAAAAGGAGAGATGAGGAAAAAATCTATGACAAAACAAACATATGAACCACCGACGCAAGAACAAAGCAGAACTGCAGAAGAGGAACCGCCTTGAAACTAGAGGGGTAGGGGTGGGGTGGAGTGGGTAAGGGGCTTATATTAGTCAGTTTACTTGTACGAAACCTCACCCTTAATTCTGATGCAGCTCCAAATTACAAACATTTCTTATATGTTATCATCATCATCATCATCATCTCTAGCCTCCGAGGCTAGAGTTACGGGACCGTTATTCGTAGCCTCCGAGGCTAAAGGTACGGGGTCGTATCTGCCGACATCATCCTCAGCTTCATGAAGGCTTAAATTATGTCAGTGTCAAAGCTCACTCAAAGATCTGGCAAAATCCAAAAAAAAAATAAAATAAAATAAAACCATTTTATTATTTTCTTGTTTGCCATTTTCATTTTCATTTTTTTTCTTGTTTATCAATTCCATGTGCACTTCATGTAATACTCTCCTTGAAGTGTATGGAGTACCAGGCAGATTCAGATTAAAAAACTATATTCTGTTCTATTGTACTTAACACGGTACTTGGTATCATGCATAATAATAATTTATTCATATTAATTGTTTTCTCTATATGAGCATAATAATAATAATAATAATAATAATAATAATAATAATAATAATAATAATAATAATAATAATAATTTTGGGAACTAACATTCGCGTTATCCATACACCCATCACCAATATAAACAAAGATGGAGGCCAGAAGTCGAAGTCCCGCTGGTTCAAAAAGATTGGTAATGCATTACAAGTGCTGTTAGCGCCTTTAAATGTTGTTCTATGGTGCTTTTAGTGGAGATATGAAAATAAAATATCTTTGTACTCATTTTACTGGATTCACGTCTAGCATGTATGGATAAATGCAGAAAAACACCATAAATCTTGCTCAGACTTGTTTGATCTTTGCAGTTTACAGAATTATTATTACCTGTGCCATTAAACGTTAAGGCTGTGCAATTGATCTGCCGTTACTCAGTGGAGTAGCAGTGTTCATTACACGTCCTTGAGTTCTGCCAGAAGTTATAGAAGTTTTCTTCACCTTGCAGTGTTACATACATGCCATTAGCTGTTGACAGAAATCTGTGAGATTTTGCAAATTTTTAGGGGAGATTGATAAAATTCTGTGAAGTTTTTTTATGAAAATCACTTTCAAGCTTACATAAGTAAGTTAAAAGTAATTATTTTAACGAATTAAGCTTGGTGTAGCTATGCTAATGTGTGATTTATTTCTAGTTCTTCAAAAAATAGCTTATTAAATGGTATGAAAATTCTGTGAGATTTGAAAATCTTATGGGAAACGAGGTCCAGAAGGGCCAAAATTCTGTGAGATTTTGTCTCACAGTGTGAGGTATGGCATGTATGCAGTTACGTTCAAATCTGGCGCCTCTTGAGACATAGGCTGCTGTGTGCATAGTATAGCTACTGGTGTAGCTGTTGGCATTTGTAGCACTGTTTTGGCATCTGCATTGAAAGGCTGAATCTTATCTTGTAGAAGATGCCAGTGGCTGCAGATTAAGTGTGTTAGCGAATAATGATCATATGTAATTTAGTCATTTAAAGAAGATTGATAGTGCTGGCCATGTGATGCTGAATAAAAATAGATTTGTAAAAAATGCAGCAAGGTCTGCTATAGCAGATATATGTACCGTATTCGCCCCATTTAGCACCCTGGACGCTAAAACAATTGGAAAGAGGGGGCGCCTATTAGGAACAACAATGTTGCAAGAACGGCGATTTCTTAAATCCAGTACACACGGTAGCTTCATCATCAGAATATATGTAAAGGTATACTGTGTACACACGGTGTAGTAAACACCGTCATAGTAGCTATTTTATAGATCAGGTGAGCTGACGCATATTGTAAAAATAGGAGTTGATTAAACACGCGGCCACTATTGCAACTGGGGTCTGTAAACAGTCTGCAACAGTCCGGTTGCCAGTATCGTTGATAGAGTTTATAGGCTGATCAGGACTGTCGCTATCTGCAACAGTTTACTGACACGAGGGACTTTTTTTTTCTTTGGGTACATTATTTTCCCTTCTGAGAGCCCCATTTGTAAAACAGTCAAGTTTTGGACAGATCCAAATTTCGGAAGGGATGACAGCGTCTGTTTCTTTTCTTTCTTTTCTGTTTTTTTTTTTTTTTTTTTTAAGTAACTAACTGGGGTGTGCGAAGTGAAATGATATCAAGAAGAGTAGTTTTAATTTTGAGGCTTGGCTAAAGCATTATCAACGCGATATCGTTCGGCAGCAAAACTCTTTCTGTTGTGAAAGTGGGAAAGTCTGCTTTGCAATGTGGGAAGCTGATTGTTTTGACCACGAGTTTTGAACATACAAAAGTTGTGACATTGCATCGCAGATTTCATGTTATAAAAGACGTTTGGACCCAAAGGGAAGGAGAAATTCTTGCCAGGAAACTTAATAACCAAATATGATAATGCAGGGGAAAAATCTCCATTGGATATGTACCGCGCAAAATTAGTTGCTTTTTTTTCATGAAACATAGTGGAAGTGTAAACGTGTAAAGTGACAAGCAGTCAACACAGATGCATTGAGATAGCGGAGGGCTTTAAAATGCCTTTTATGTTCAGCTTTACAGCAGATCCGGCAATGACTGAAAGCCTGAAATCTTTACTTTCGGTAAGGGAAAAATATTTTTTCTGCGACTGCAGAAGGGGGCGCTAATAACATTTTTCTTGGAAAAACAGTGAGGGGGCGCTTATAGGGGCAGGGGCGCTAAATGGGATGAATACGGTATATATATATAGCTGCAAAAAATGCAATGGCTGTTTCACTTAGTTAAGTGAGTCCTGGCCTTCTTGTTTTTTGATGTCAATTCATACGATACCTTTGTAGTACAAGTAGTATTAGTTTTCAGCCCTCAGTAGGCCATCATGACCTATGCTACAAAGTGTTTGTTTTTGGGAGGCAATTCAAACTGTTCTTATAAGTACCCATATAAGCCTGAACTTGTGTACCATATGTTAGGTCTGCCAGGAATCCGAGCATCATGGTCACCTATACAGGTACTAACCAACATTGCTTAACTTTGTGAAGCCAGCCTCAGCGGTTCAGTCAGATGCGTGTCCAACAAGTGATCAGGATGTCACGGTTTCTATCCCCATCAGGTGCGGCAATACTCATTCATGGAGATTGATCATGTAATATTTTCTACAGTTATTCTCTCCCTTCCACTAATTCAAGAGGGGCAGTTGTCAGTTTCTGTCAAAAAAAAAAATGTGCACAAGCACTGCATGGTTAACGCAAAGAGTACTAAGCCTGCCCAGGAAAAGTGTGGTTAGAAAAATGACAGGCTCAACATGACCTTAACGGTGTTCACTGTGCCGTTAAACTCCAATCCAACCAACCAATAATTTTGTGAAGGAGCCAGTCATTATATAAACATCACCATAATACAGGCTTCCACAGCAAAGTTGTTGAAGTGATGTACCTTATCTAATCTGTTACATTTCTCTGCCTCTTCTTTTGACTGCCCCAAAGTCACCAACACTGTTAATACTGCAGAGCTGAGGAAGTAGCTTATGCAATGCTACTAGGGACACCTATCCCTGCTACAGGCATCTGGAAATGATGGTGACATCTGTCATCCCACTGCTGCCACCAAATGTGTTTGCTGTCAGATTCCATTTCACGGTCACCTATCATCATCATCATCACCAGATTTTTGATTAATTTGCAGGTACATGGGCAACATCCACATCATTGGGCCTCCTTCAAGGTAACTGGCTTACTGCATGCATGGCAGATCTCACACGAGATCTCCAGGTGTGTCTCCAGGTACCTACATTGTATCCAGGTACTAACAGCAATGTACATTGCTTGACTTTGCAAAAAGCCAAAAGCCAATTTCTCTGCAAGCATCACCTTAAAAGCTGACTTCTGCAGAAAGTAAAAGTGATAGGTATCTGAAGTGATAGGTATATACTTAGCTGCAGTAGAAGTGATATATACATGTATATTCCATTACATTTCTCTCCCTCTTCTCTTGACTTGACATCAGCCTAGTTGTCAAACACTGCCCACACTGCAGACTATAGGAAGAAGCCTGTACACTGCTGCCAGGAATATGTCCCAACTACCATTGTATTATCTCTCAGCCCACTGCTACCACCAACTGTTGGCTTTGCGGGGTCTTCTACAAAGTCATGCTCACTGATCCAGCTAGTAGCCATAATGTGTATTGCCAATCACTCTACAAATGTTACCATAAAAGTTGGTTTCCACAGCAAGGCTGTAGAAGTGATGTACATGTATATACCTATTCTGTTACATTTCTCCCCCCCCCCCACACACACACACACACACACACACACATACCTCTCCATTCCCTCAAAGTCACAAACACTGCCCATTTGAAATCCAGTGAGCATTGCCAGTGCAGGTAAATTTAGTGTTTGTGGGGTCTCTCAAGAAGTCAAGCAAGCTAGTCAACCATCCAGGTACCAACTGCAATCTGTGTTGCTTAACTGTGAAAAAGCCACATTGCAGTTAGTACCTGTAATTTACCTGGAAGACCTGGCAAATACTACATTTGGTGGCAGTGGTAGGATGAAAGATGACACCACCATCATCTCGGGATCCTGGTAGATGGATAAGTTTCCTTGGCAGCATTGCATAGGCTCCTTCCTTGGGTCTGCAGGATAGGTAGAGTTAGTGACTTTTGGGTGAAGTCAAGAGAAGAGGGTGGAAATGTAAAGGAACAGGTATATAGATCAGTTCTACAGCCTTGCTGCAGAAGTAGACTTTTATGGCAGCATTAGAAGAGTGGTTGGCTCCTTTACAAAGTTAAGCAACATACTTTGTGGTTATGGTAAATGTCCTACAATTTTGAACACTATTCCATACATTTTTGGCCTAAATTGTGCTTTTTATGCAATTGTTTCTTAAAATATTTAGTGGAATGGCAAACAGTATAGACCCTGATCAGACTGCTCCTTGAGGAGCAGTCTGATCTGGGTCTATACTGTTTGCATATGACATTTTGTCAGCAATTTTGGTGTACAAAATTTTAGGACATTTACCATAGTATCAGGATGTGAACCATAGTGCTTGACTTCGTGGAAGACTCAACAAATGATACACTTATTTGTGCTCTTTCTTGATACAATTTGGATTCAAAGACTGTAATCAGTAATTTATTATATTCTGTCACACATTTGGTCTATTTCTACATATACATATACCTTGGTCTCCTTTTGATAGTCTGATGATGATACTCTTGTTGATGAAAGCCCAAAAGATATGCCAGTGTCAGGAGATACCCATCCTGTCAAGGAGGTATCAGAAATATCAACCAACCCTTTCAGCCCTGCTTACCAAAACACTTAGCTTTGCAAACAGTCTAGATCCATATGGGATGGCTCATAATGAGCAGTCTCATATGGATCTATATTGTTTGCCATTCAGTTTTTTTTATTTTATGATTGACATTTGACTTATCCAAATACAAAAGGAAAGATCCACTTAGAAACTCAGGGGTGAAAGGGTTTATACAGTACAGCCAGGAGAATATTCTAAATAACCAACTTTCATGTGAGGAATTCCAATTGGTATTTTTTTCTTAAATATATTACCTATTACATTCCACCTACCATCATAGCTGGCACCTACCATCAAAAGAATGTGACTAGGATGAATGGTTTCATGGAAGTTTTTGCTGAAATTCCACCCTAGCAATTAATGGACTAGTTTATATTCTTCATATATACATATACCGTTTTTTAGCTAATGACCACACTGTGTGCATAGGTTTTTCAAAATTAATAGAAAACATGCAGTAAAATATCCGCCTATTAAATAAGGTTACACTTTAAAGAAAGATCAGCAGAGGACGTCATGAGGAGCGTATTTAATGATGCTTATGCATTATTATTTTCTGATTTTACTTATAAAAACATATGTTGTGGGTACTCATTTGAATTGCCTTGACTTGTCGAAGCAATTCAAAAGAGTACCCATAACATATGTTTTCATAAGGAGTATATAAAAGTACACTGGTTGCAATAATCTAAAGACTACTAAATTGCTTGACTGTGTGCTTATATGAGCATGTGTGGTAATTAGGTTGAATACGGTATATATACTTTTTTTGGATAGACAAAAACTTTGTCTCGTATTTCATAATACAATCCTTTTTTACTGACATCATATCTTCAGAGAAGATTTATTTTTCAGGCAAAATTTTTTTATACTTTTCTGTTTCTTCACAAAACATTTGTTGTGTTATTCATTACAAGTGCCTCGTTTTCATGGAGAAATATTTGTCTGATGCCCACTCTTATCTGGAGCTATGGAATGCCTTATAATTTCTGAGCTCCCAAGCAAAGATTATTGACCCAGGTCAGAACTGTGATACTGCAAAATCCAGCATCTGATCAGGGTCTAAACTGTTTGCGGCTTATTCAGCAGTTTTTTTAATCCTTCTCTTGCTGAACACGACATGCCCTGTCTTAGCAAACAGTGTAGATCCAGATCAGTTGGCTTCTGAAGAAGCCAACTGATCTGGATCTGCACTGGTTGTCATTAAATATGTGCAATTCTGTCAAAAACTCGGATCAAGTAATCTGATTGGGTGGAAATTAGAAGTGTGTGTGACATCTTAATTTATTCAGCATGACAAGGGTTAACACATCATCCAGTAGTAAAATGGACATTGGAATTTTAACCCTTGTCATGCTGAATAAATTAAGATGCCACGCCCACTTCTGATTTTCAACCAATCAGATTATTTGATCCAGATTGTGGATATAAATTAACATACTTAATGGCAAACAGTACAAATCCAGATCAGTTGGCTTCTTCAGAAGCCAACTGATCTGGATCTACACTGTTTGCAAAGGTAGGGTATATCCGGGTTCAGCAGGACAAGGGTTAAGACAAGTGTAGTAACGTATGGAAACATAGGTCCAGAGAAGGTGGTTTTTGTTGCAATAATATAGGATAATTTTATTCTGCATCAAAACATATCTTTTAGATATTTAGTACTACATTTACTTTCAAATAGCCTCTGTGAGGCAATTCCGGCAAGGCCCAACAAGATATGTTTTGCCAACTTTTGATGTGAAAATAAGTTATTGTCTGAATATCATTTCAATTTTATCTAGGTGAATAGTGGAAGGGTGGGGATTCAACTCCTTGGTTGTACTGTATTATTTTCATGTTTTCTAACAGTTTTATTATTAAGCTGGGTGGTTTTTAGTTCAGCTGTACATGTGTGTGGGAGTGATATGGCGTTCTCATGTCTGAGTTGTCCTTATTTGTACTCTGTTTATATAACTGTCATAAACAGTGTTGTTTTGTGCACAAGTTAATGGATAATATTATAACATTTTCTCTGACGTCACCCGCCTTATCATGTATGAGTCATACCAAGCAAAGAGTTGTGAAAAACAAAGGTCCAAGTTAGTCTGCATATTCATACAGTTGGGCTTTTGTTTTCCATTTAACCCTTGTGATGCTGAATAAATTAAAATGCTACAACCACTTCTAATTTTCAGCCAATCAGGTAATTTAATTCAGATGGTTAACATAAATTCATATACTGAATGACAAACAGTGCAAATCCAGATCAGTTGGCTTCTTCAGAAGCCAACAGATCTGGATTTGCACTGTTTGCAAAAGCAGGGTCTATCCGGGTTCAGCAGGACAAGGGTTAAGACTCATTAGATACAATAGAATGAATCAAGATAGAGAAGTGGTATGATGTGAATCAGGACATATGGTCAAGCACATTTTCATTTCACATGATCCATTTTTCAGAATATCCTTCCTTTTTTTTTTATTATTTTATTATTTTGTCATAGTAAGCAGACATGCGACAAACTTCTGACCATAGATAATCTTATTACCCAAGGTCACCATGCATCATGATAAATCTCAGCAGTATACTGTACTTTTTGGAAATGTAGGTCATACATGTGGTTTCAGTACCACAATCCACAATCACAGAACATAGCCTACCAGTGACACCAAGAGGAAGAGTAAACAAGCCACAGACCAAAGAAAGCAAAGTAAAGAGCCTCTTCCCCAATGAAAAGGTGATCATAATGCTAGACAAGACCCACTAAACACAACAATAAGACAATAAACAGTACATAACGTGAAAAAAAGTCCCACAGCGAGAGTAGCCACATGTAGAATAATCAACACCGGAACCACCACAGAATGGTCAGTAGCAAATACTATAAGGGGGTTTAAATCCATTCTACTGGTACCAAATTTTCACCCTAAGTTCATATGTTAAAAATACAAAAATCAGGACCCAGTTGTTCAAAACTAATGATGTCGCTAGTTGTTCAAAACTAATGATGTCGTTAGTTAACCTATTGTTAAAACTTTTATGCGAATATTTTTGCTGAAAAAATGTGAGTAGCTTTTGCATTTGCAAAAGCTACTCACATTTTTTAGCAAAAATACCTGTTAATTAAATATTGTACTTACTAGAACAGTTAACATTTTGACCATTCATGAGCTCATTAAGCTAACAATGCTTTGAACAACTGGGCCCTGTTTTTTGTCCCCTAATACATGTAGTATTACTGTTGATTGATCCAAGTTGGTGCTTCTGCTGCAGTTCCTCTTCAGATAAATACTTATATTTATCAGTAGTTCAAGATTTTGCCTTATGTTTCTTGGACTTGTCATTAACAGATAAGCACTCTGTTACATTGTATATTGAACATGGCAATTTAATTAAAAAGCTGAAGAATTTGATTAATCAAACTGCAACATTTATTTTGCCAATTCGCACATTGGTCCTGGTATGTATCAGATTAGTTAATATCTAATAGTTTTTCAGTAGTTTTGCTTAACTAACAGTATTAACCGTGGTCTTTATATTATTTTTTGGTCTTTAGCATATTATTACTTTCAGAACTTGCAGATTTATTGTGCATTTTTTTAAACTAATCCTTTAAATTGACATCTGTTTCTCTTTGTGAGAAACCTTTGGTCAGTTGTAGTCAAAAGAACTTTCACTACAAAAAGCATGAAGTATTAATAAAAATAAATCAGAATTTTGAAAATGAATGACCTCAGTTCACTTGAGCATCCATAAAGTGCAAGTTATAACTCTTTGGGCACTGAATAAAAGATTAGCCCTAGTCCTGCTGAACCTGGATATGCCCTGCCTTTGCAAACAGTGTAGATCCATGATCATTTGGCTTCTGATGAAACCAACTGATCTGGATCTGCACTGTTTGTCATTAAGTATGTGAATTTGTAACATTAACCTGGATCAAGTGATCTGATTGGCTGACAATTAGAAGTGGGCATGACATTTTAATTTATTCAGCATGGCAAGGGTAAGAAGACAACATTTCAGTATTTAAAAGATATGGATTTTCAGGAAAGTTCTTTAAAATTGTTTTTGTCCCCACCTGAAAAGGGGTCTTCTCTTTTCAGTTGTTTTCAGTCATCGAGGGTGTTAACCCTTGACCTGCTGAATAAAGTAAGATGCCACGCTCACTTCCAGTTTACAGCCAGTCAGTTTACTTGATTTGGTTTTTTGCTATAAATTCAAATACTGAATGTCAAACAGTGCAGATCTAGATCAGTTGGCTTCTTCAGAAGCCAACTGATCTGGATCTACACTGTTTGCAAAAGCAGGGTATATCCGGGTTCAGCAGGACAAGGGTTAATTTCTAACTGACAAGAGTCATTCTTTTGATATGCAAAAAACAAACAGAATATCACAAAAGTTGTCTTCCTTGTGAAAAATAGCAGAAAATCTAAGTGTATACATTCCCTTAAAGATGAATGAATACACCTGAAAGAATTTGTCAACATTTTATAAAGGGAGGTAACTTTTTCAAATGGAAAGTTGCTTCTTCAGTGCTTGAAACCTTTCAGTAACTGTGGTCTAATGGACAGAATTAGAATGAGCAAATTCTTTCTTTTTAGAGTTGCCCTTATTGAGAATGGAGGCAAATACTTCCATGCCTGAAGGTGAATTAACCCTTACCATGCTAAATAAATTAAGATGCCACACCCACTTCTAATTTTTAGCCAATCAGAATACTTGATCCAGGTTGTTGATACAAGTTCACATACTTATGAGAAACAGTGCAGATCCAGATTTTTGGAAACAGTGTAGATCCAGATCAGTTGGCTTCTTCAGATCTGGCTCTACACCGTTTCCAAAGACAGGAAATATCTGGATTCAGCAGGACCTGTGTTAATTCTCCTAATAAAGATTTTCTTTTATTTTCAAAGAAAACAAGGCTTGACATCGCATGCAAATTTTCTTCTTTTTTAAGTTTTGCAAAGATGATGCATGAAATGTCTTTCCATTTTCTGGGAAAATGAGAAGAAACTAATTCATTTGTTGTTTTTAAGTTCACCTCTCACTGCACACTACATTGGATTTCCATATTATATAATCATCTAACAGTTTTGATGGGTGGTGGGTTACCTTCGTTGATAGCTTGGTGGTGAAAAAGTATGTGTATACATGGAAACATCTTTGTAATATGACACATTATGACATGACTTCAGCTATAACATGGTTCAGTGATGGACCCCAGCAATGTTTATATAAAAATGATCATTTAGAGTCATTTTTCAATATACCAAATAGATTATTATTTTTCTTTCTTTTCTGTCCATGAAAATATTTGCTGTGGATACCCCATGCAGTGTCATAAGGGTGATTTCAGTATGCACCTACAACATACTTTAGCTTTAAGACTTGAGAAAACATCACACAAACATACCTATATAATCTGACCCCCTTAAACCCCACTGGAGTTTACAAGGGTATACATTATTTTTCTTATTTCTGCTAAAAAACATAGATTGTGGATACTCGTTAGAACTGCCTCACCACAATCTATGTTTTGAGCAGAAATATGAAAAATATCAGAGATTTTTATCTAAAAATTTTCAGTTTTTGGAGGTAAATTTTTTCTATATATTTGAATAGGCGTGTTTTCATAATGATACCTTCTGACTTGTGCACCCAACAGAGACTCAAATAAGTCTGTGTATTCTGATCAATTTTTGTTGTCCACTTGAAAAAACTTACAATCCTTGGTTTTCCAAATTGCGTCTGAGTAAATGTGTAGGCTGATGTGAAGATTTGATGGTAGCATGTGTCAGAACTTAGAAGGTATGGCATGGTGGCTTATATGTTTTCATAAAGAAAGAAAGAAAAATATTTGTCTAGCTAGTGCCATCTTAATTCTCTAATACTTACATTGTTATTTGTTATATATTATTTTGTAAGACAATTTACAAGACCATTGATAGCTGCAATATATATTTACTGCTCAATAAACTCTGATAAAATGTGCATGGGTGGAAAAGAAAAATGTCTTTCTAATGAAAAAACAAAACAAAAAAAGAAAAGAAAAATAATAAAAAACAACAACAAAAAAAAAAAACAAAAAAAAAACGTGACAGGGCTGTGGAAATACCATGCCTGACTTGTCCAACTTGTCCCATTTCAGAAATTTCAGTTTGCTGACACTGGGACAAGGACTTCATAGCTCTAGCTAAGATGACTATCCAGATTATCAGATACATTTTTCTTATTTCTTGAAGAAAACACTCACTGTGGCTCTTCTAATGTGTACTCACAACATATGTTTTCTTCGAGAAACAAGAAAATCAATTTTCGGTCAAGTAAATCTTGGTTGGACAAGTGGATTTACTTGTCCATGGACAAGAAATAAAATCTGTTAATTCCACAACCCAGCATTTGATATTGTTGAGTTTAAATTTTGGAATTTTCAGATGTCTTTCAATTTGTCTGGCTCTGTTTTGATGATACAAACATTAATAATGATTTGGTTTTATGTCTTTCATCATTATTTCAGTTATACTGCAGGGGCTCTTCCACCAAGATGTTTGTTGCATTTAAGTTAGTGGAAAATATTAGATTAAATATTTACTTATTTTTTTTTTAATTAGTTTTAAATTGCACATATCAAATGGCCTTTTATTGTGCTTTTTTAGCCTGTTGGTGAATGTGACTGGCCAGCAGTAAATAAGAAACTTAGAGAGTATGGATTACCGACCATCAAAATTCAACATCCAGCTGAAGTTCAACATATTGCTGGTAAGGATCTAATTCTGTGGTCAGTGACTAACAGTATTTGTCTCTCTTAATTGTTTTTTTTTCTTCTACTTTTATGCTATATATATGAGTCAAAAGTTCTAACTAGCCACCATTTGGCTTAAATCTCCATAAACAGTAATTGATTTTTTCTATTAAAAAAAGTAGCCAATAAACTTTTAAGATTTTTCACTGAATAAATCATCAGTATAGCCAATACTCAAAAGAACAGACTGGAAATGGAATGGCCGAATTGTTCTTGTGTTATGGACTAAGTTTCCATTGAGGTGAATGGAAAATTACAAAATTCAAAATTTTGAAACTTCAGTGTTATTCTCTTGCCTGACACATCAACAGAACTGCAGTTTTTAATTTTTTTATTGTTAGTGATAAAGTTTCATCTGAGTCTGTTTATTTTTTTGGAATTGAAAATCATAGAATAAGGATTGCACATGCGCATTTATTGTTTTTTTAAATTTTGCTAGAAAACTGCATTTGAATCTCAAAATTGCCTTAATGTTTGCCAGCAAACCATATTAGAACATCTAGAAAAATTATTTTAGACCTAGTTTATTTCAATCCATTCACACTTAATAGGATTTACCAAGAAAAACAAAAGTGGCTGGTTAAATGATTTGCCCAGTATATTTCCGACTTTTCTTCAGTCTAGAGCAATCTGCTTGTAACAAGGCAGATATCAAATATATAATGGTTTTCCAGATTTTTCTTGAAACATACATGTAACTTTAGATAAGGTACCTTTTTCAACTGAAAAGGATTGATATTTGAGCCCGCACTTGACAAAGCCTACAATAAGACCTGTGTAACCAGCAAAGACTCAGATCAACCTGTACATCCACCCAGTATGGCAAGGGTTCTGGTTTATCCCTCCTTGGATAACCTGGAGGCTGTAGAAGGTACATGCAATCAGATAAGACTGATCAGACTTCACAGATGCGCCGGCTGATCTGAGTCTTTGCTGGTCGCACAAGTCTTATTATGGGTTTTGTCCTGCATTTGCTCATTTTTTCTTACTTCTGCACAAAAACATAGGTTATTGGTAGTCATTAGGAATACCTTGCCAAAGCATGTTAGTACCCACAACGTACCCATGTTTTTGAGGAGATAAAAGAAAAATATCTGCATACCCCTCTTGTTTGGAGCTATGTTGAAACACAGCTTAACCCATTGTAGACTGAATAGACTCTCCCAAAGTATATATTGGAAGAGTCCAGTTTCAAGTCTAGGTAGACCTGGCTAGGAGATTTACATATTCCTAGAGAAAATGGCTAAACTATTTGCAAACAGTGGAGACCCTGATCAGATGCCACATTCTGCAGCATCTGATCTGGGTCTGCACTGTTTGCTGATTGCCCTTTTATGGGTCCCCCAACTACAATGTGTTAATATCAACTTCTTTGGCCAGAACTCATAGGAAGGAAATAATAGTATTTGATAGCCATGGCTTCAATATATTGCAACCATAATAGCACTATATTGTATAATTAATAACAGGCTCTTTGAGACACAGTTTATGTAATAATACTCAGTAAGCCTTCAGGGAGTTTTATTTCCCTCTGTAAGTTTCTTAGTCTGTTTCCCATGGTCAGAAATGTTTATAATCCTTGAAAAGCTAGGTTTGTCTGTTGTGGTTGCAAGAAAGCAAAATTTTTTTATTCAGTTTCATTGTGTAATGCTACCCAATTACTGGTCATCTCATAGAGACTACCCAGCTGTTATTCTACTTTATATGATATTGGACCGCATAGCACTAGATAAGGTGCTTTTTTCAATCCAAAAGTATTGATATTTTTTTTATTTCTCCACAGAAACATATGTTGTGGGTACTCATTAGAAGCACCTTGCTGAAGCGCTTCTAATGAGTACCCACAACATATGTTTTCATGGAGAAATAAGAAAAATATTTACCGGATACCCTTCCTTATCTAGACCTACCGACCATTTTCAGTCTGACAGGAATCCTGTCAGAATTAACTGTTTCAGTTTTCATCAACATGCAAGTGTACAGGCTGTTAGAATTTTATATATTTGTTGGTTGTAGAACTAAAGTTTCACATGTCCAGATGAAGAGAGTATATGGAAGATAATCTTTGTTATTTTTTACCAAAATATTTTGAGGTATTTGTCAGTGTTACATGTACTAAGGAATTCTGATTAATATCAACAGTGCGTTTTTTTGGTGTAAAAAATAGCAAATATTATGTTGAATTATGATCATAATTATCGCCTAATCTGGAAAATAGTGAAGCTGTCCAGGGAAAAAAAAATGGTCTGCTGAAATTTTACCAAGAATTCTATGCAGTATAGATTTGGAAGATTTATTCTTTCTTGTAGGGAATATGGTCTGTTTGGATAAAGATGGGAACAAAGTTGCCAGGGATAACTTCATGTCATTGATGACAGACTGTGATCACCGACAGACACTGGTGCAGGATCTCATTACAAAAAACAACCAACTCAAGTAATGTTGTTAACTCGTAAAATGTCAATTACAAATGCAGCAGGCAACATTCTGATTTTTTTCTTTTTTTTTTTTTTTTGATTTTTGATTTGATTTTATTTTTTGATGTTTCAGAGAAATTAAGACTTGACATTTTATATGAATTGCCTGCTAAGCTGACAATTCACATAAAATGTCAAGTCTTATTTTCTCTGAAAAATAAAAACAAATTGAGTCAACTGCTGCATTTTAAGGGTCAATCCTTAGAGTGCCAAATTTAAATATTACAGGTAGTAGAATGCATTTTAAACATATCTTTCTGACTTTCCCAAGAAAACAGCATCACGAAAACATGCCTATATAATTTTGACCCCCTTAAACCCCACTTTTATATAGTAAAACTGGGGTTGACAGGGGTATACACTATTTTTCTTATTTCTGCTGAAAAACATAGATTGTGGATACTCATTAGAACCACCTCACTGAGGCAGTTCTAACGAGTACCCACAGTCTATGTTTGGAGCAGAAATATATATCAGAATTTTTTATCTGAAAATTTCCATTTTTTTTTTTTTGGTAGTAAAATTTTCAGTGTACATATATTTGAATAGGCTTGTCTTGGTAATGGGATGGGACATTTCATGTGAATGGTATGCTGAGGAGATCTCATTTTCTCAAAAACTGGTAGTCTGATACTTTTTTGTTTGATTTAAATTTTCAAAAGAAGAAATTTGAAATAAGCAGAAATAAACTAAGGCCGTCTATAGGAAAATTAAGATAATATTTTTTAAAAGTAAAATAACAATCTGAACATGTTTGCAGTCTCATCAGAATTTCTTCTTTGTGTATAGACAGACAAAAAACCCTGCTCAGGCTGAACAATACATGTAATAGACTGGCCTTGGCCTTTACGGTTTGTATATGGGGATTTTGGTTTTTGTTGCACCTGCTTTAGCAGAGCGACTTAGGCATGCAAGTTTCCATCCTTTTGTCCGTCTGTCTGTTCATCCATTTGTCCTTCTGTCAACATTAAATTTTACCCTCTTACAGTTTTATATTGATTGTTTTGAAGCTTTGCATGTGTTTTCTTCATGGTATGAGGATGTGCATATGGTTTGGATATAATTGTTAGATCATTTTTTTGTCACTTTTCCACATTTCCACATTGTGAACTCAGTCATTTTTCACCCTCAATATATAGATAGTGGATACCGCTTGAGCACAACTCCTCATACAATTTTATACCAATCTTTTTGAAACTTTGCACATGTTTTCTCCTTAGTCTGAAGGTCTGCATGTGCTTTTGATATAATCCTTGTTTTAATTTTTATCACTTTTTTCTACTTTGTGAATTTTGTCATTTTCTGACCTCAGATGTATAGAGAGTGGGTACCTTGTGATTGCAACTCCTTGTACAATTTTATACTGGTCTTTTTGAAACTTTGCAGAGGGTCTGCAGAAGTGCTTATGGTTTGGGTATAATTTTTAGAATCATTTTTGTTACTTTTTCCACTTTAACTGTCATTTTCTTACCTCAGATTTTTTGAAGATGTATAGACGGTGGGTACCTTTTGAGCTCTACTTCTCATGCATCATATGAGAATATGCATGTTCTTTCGATGAAATTCCTATATTAATTTCTTCTACCGGAAATAAACGTTACTTTTTTTTTATTGGGGCAGGTGCGACATCGATCTATATTTTCCACAATAATTGTCAGTTAACTCTTAGCAAGCTGGGTAAGAATTTCAGCAGAGAGCATTTTGAATATTTTTTCTTATTTTCTCCATAAGATAGGACTTATGATTCCAAGTGAATTATCTCCTTAGGAGATGGCTTGAACAGACAGTACTTAACCTATTGTAGTCTGTAGACCCCTAAAAGAGTATTTGGCAAACAGTGCAGACCCAGATCAGATGCCACAGAACATGGCATCTGATCAGGGTCTCCACTGTTTCTCTCTGAGAGTATCTAACTCTCACAGTTGGATATACCTAAAATTGAAATTGGACTCTTCCAATATATAGTGTGGGTGAGTTTGTTCAGTCTACAATGGGTTAAAAAGTACAGCAGAAAAAAAATGAACACCAGACTTGATTAATTTCAGTTCAAGGTCTGTTTATAGGTTTTCTTGTGTTAACCTTTGTGTTAATTTTTTAAATTTTGCATTTAGTGTTCTTTTAACTCTTTGCTTGCTGGGTAACTGCATGCATTTTTTAGAATAACTTTTTCAAAAACATCTTTCAGGAATACAATCAGAGTGTCATACAGTTTGAATCCAGATCAGGCCCGACATTTTGTCGGGTCTGATCTGGGTCCAAACTGTCTACAAAGGTTGTCAGCAGACGACAAAAGTTGTTGATAGCAGGTAAATTGTTAATTCTTAAGCATGCAGCAAGGTAGGGACTCCTTTATACCTTGGATATTTCTAATTTGTTTGTTTATTTATTTATTCACAGAGAAGAGCTGACTAGACAAACAGAAATGACAGAAAAATATTTCAGCAAAATGAAGGATCTAAAAATTATGCTGGAAAGTTCAAGGTCAAGAGTAAAGGTTAGTTATTTTTGTAGTTTTTATGTGTTTTTAAGACCAACATTCTGATTGAGCCTGTTCAAACATTTTTTTTCTGTCAAAAACATTTTCTTGAACTCATTTGTAACTATTCTGATACAACGTCAGAATGGCCTGGCCAGAACATATATTGTCATGAAAACAAAACAACACAAAAATGAACTAAAACAATATATATATCCTTATTTTCCTGGAATACATGAACCTTTTACTTGATCCTGCATTGTAGCTGTATCTCTGAAGCATTCTGATGGCCAAGGAGTGGTTAGCACTTCCAACTTCAGACCACAAGGCCCAGAGTTTGATTCCTGTCTGCGGTGAATGAATCCTGCTGGTGTCCGAGTTCAGCTCATAACTGTATGCTGTATTGCTCTTTATTGCGCAGAGAATTTCATTAACATGCTTCCATCTTCTGGATATGGCTAAAATAATGTTCAAATGGACTTGAACCACCAAATCATCAACATCATCATACTTGTATCTGTCTATAACATGTTAAGCCTGAACTCATCATCATCATCATCTGTCTATAACTATATTATTATTCCAAAACTTAATGTATCATCAAATTGAAGCAGAGACATTTGTTTTATTCGTCAGTGTTTCATGTTCGTGTGCTATGTGTTGTGTTGTATGCAAAGAGAACTAGTCTCTATGATAAATAATGGCCCTGATTGATAAGTCATGCATGATAATCACCTGTAAAGGCTGAACTTTGAGACTATTTTTACTGGCATAATGGCCCATAGGGTGAGTTCAAGATGGTGTTGTATAACTAGGTTCTTCTGCCACAGTCAGTACAGGTTTGAATCCTGTCTCTACCCAGTTCAATAATTTTTCATATATATAATACCGGTAATATAGTCAGCCATTGTCAGCTGTAATAACCCTAAGTATTGGGACAGATAGGCCTGAGCAAACAGTGTAGACTCAGATCAGATGCTGCATCCTGCAGCATCTGATCAGGGTCTACACTGATTGCCACATATACAGTTATATTTTAGACACATCAGGTTGTAGAATGTACTGTTTCAAATTTTAGGACAAGTATGGTATTAAAGCAGATAAGGTGTCCCAGCACTTAGGGTGAATATGGTATGTTTTATGTGTGTCTTTAGCATTATTACTTAGGAGTGAATGATATTTTTCAATATTTTGTGAACCCAAAATGGCAAAAATATCTGGTAACTGTAGCTATAACATTGCACCATAGCTCCATTTTATACTTTTGAATCATTATGTTCCCCAAACAGAGGGGATAAGGGCATATTGTTTTTGGTGTGGATCCTGTTGGCAGCGCAGTTGATGTGACATTTAATTGTCTGCACCATATCTCATGAACCATCAAGTTTTGTTTGTTTGTGTTGAGGTTTTACGGCCCAGTCAACCCAATGGGGTCATGTCGAGCGCGGTCAGTTTACCTAACCACACATTTACTGGGCAGGCTTAGTCCTCTAAGCGGTTAACCAGTATTGTGCACATTCTTTCACCAGAAACTGACAACTGCCCTTCTTGAATCAGAACCATCAAGTAGATTCTTACCAAATTTGAATAGATATATCATTAGGACTAGATAATAAACTGATTAGGTTTTGGTGACCTTGATCTAATTTTCAAGGTCACTGGTGGACTAAAGCTGTAAATTTAAGTACTAGTGCCTTTGAACAGCAAAATCAGTGTGTGGGGGCTGAGTGGGGGGTGAGTGGGTGTGGGGTGGTGGTGGGGTTCTGAAATACTGCTTTTGTTTTATTATAACTGCATTATATCTGCATATTGAAAGTGGGAGCTCTTTCCTTTGGCTTGCTCTGGGTATGTCACTGACATATGTAAACAAATAGATTCTGAAAGGAATGACCCTTGACTCTTGACTGACTCAAAAAAAAGTATCTTAAGTGTCTTCTTGGTCAGACTAGCTAGTTTCAACCAGTTAGGTCTCATCTGACAGGCATTTCTAGTGATTGTGGTGCACATCATGAGAAACATGTCCTTATGATACAGGTATCTAATAATAGCAGTTTGATCAGGCCTTCCACTGAAAAAGTCATAATGACAGGCAGTCAAAAAATATCCTTTTCATGCTCCTGTCCTGTCTTTCCACATGCAGCTGCCTACACATAAAATGTATGAGCAAAAACTTCATTTTATCGCCTATAAATCAGTTTATTTTCGTTGATAAATGTGTATACACTAAGTTTTGAGCATTTAAAGAAGGTAGGTGTTAGGGCTACCATGGACTCTAGGCAGGAGGAACAGATATCTGTTCTAAAATTCCTGCATTTAGAGGGTGAAAAACCTTGCCATATTTACAAAGGTTGCAGAAAGTATTTCTAAAGTTAAATCTATGCAGTCTTGTTCAGCCTTGCAAAGCTGAGTTTCACAGTTTAGGGAGGGCAGGACAAGTGTGAGGGACAAACCTAGGTCAGGGAGGCCTGCTGAGGCAGTGACTCCTACAATGGTGGCAAATTTTGAGGCTTTTGTGACATTACAGGATGTAGCTAATCAGTTTAGAATTGGTAAAATGTTGGTATATCAGATTTTACACTAAAAAATAGGTATTAGCTAGGTATTGGTAGGTGGGTGCTGAAGCAGCTGACAGAAGACCAAAAGGCATCCAGGGTAACCGTAGCAAAAGAACTTTATTGTCACTAGGGATGAAATGTGGTTCATTATGCTGAACCTGAAACAAAGCTCAGTCAAAGCAATAGAAATGAGCTGGTTTTCCACCTCCCAAAACGTTTAAGCTGTTGTCATCAGCTTGCTGGTTGCTTTTTGGGATTGACATGCAATAATACTGGCTTATTTCATGCCAAAAGCTCAAACTGTGACTGCTAGATTCTATTCAGAAGTAATTTTGAAAAAAAAAAAAAAAAAAAAAAGAAAAAAAGACATATAAAAACAGAAAAAAAGTTGCATCCTAGGCTAACCCAGAAATATGTCTTTCTTTTCCATGACAATCATTCCTCTCATATGCCCCATCTATAGTAGAACTTATCAATTCCTTCAAGTGGCAGTTGTTGTCCTACCCTCTGCACAACCCAGACCTTGCCCATCTGTGACTATTTGTTTCCAGAACTGAAAAAAAATTCTTGCTAGAAACATATGAGACCAGGGTGGCTTTGATTTCAGCTGTAAATCGGTACCTCAGTAGTATGTCTACTTCATGGTGTGCAGAGGGAATACAAAAGCTCCCACTAAGATGGCAAAAGTGTGTAGACATAGGTAGGGAATACTTTGAGAAAGATTAAAAAGATTTTTAAAAAAATATTGAACAGTTTTTACAAAAGAGCAAAAGGTCCAGATATTTTTCAACTGCCCCTGGTAGGTATTTTAAAGTGTGAAGACCCTAATCAGACAACATATATCAGCAGGCAGAACTCTGCTTTCTCTATTTGCATATAAAATAGGGCCGTTTTCTGATGCTGTGCATCATCTGGTGTCTGGATGACGTAAAACTTGCAACAGTAGATTCTGTGGTTTGTATGTGAAAGAATGTGAACATTTCCATATTGTGACAGTGAACCATGAATAGTCTGGATAGACTGTCTGGCTAGTATTCATTGTACACTTATGTGGAATTGATAAGAATTTCCAGTTTTTGCTTGACTGTTAATCCTTGTCATACTGAATAAATTAAGATGCCATGCCCACTTCCACTTGTCAGCCAATCAGTTGCTTGATCCAGATTGTTGATACAAATTCACACTGAATGACAAACAGTGCAGATCCAGATCAGTTGGCTTCTTCAGGAGCCAACTGATCTGGATCTACACTGTTTGCAAAGACAGCGCATATCCAGGACCAGCAGGACCAGGGTTAAGAATATAATGTAATAAGGCAAGCTGCTCACTAAAGTAGTGTTGTATCGTCATATTTTTATAGGAACTTGAGTCTGAAGCACCGTCTAGAAGTTCATTTATGAGTGATGGTAAAGGTGAAAAAGTCAGTAATACAAGATCAGCCATGCATGCTAGGAACAAACAGCTGGAATATAAGTGTCAAGCCCAGGAGAAAGAAGTAGATCGATTAAAACAGAAAGTTCATAATCTGCAGTTGCAGGTATGAAGTTATTTTGAGAGTTGTCTTATAGTGAAACAGTCAAATTTCAATGGCTCAAACATCACTGGGACCATGGAAATTTGTTCTAGACATGGGTATTACCAGCCACTCATACATTATAGTACCTGGTTAGGAGCAAATGAGAATAATTCAGTGATACCTTTGATCTTCTAAAAATAATAATGGTATGTTGTGTGTACTCATTAGAATTGCTTCAATAAGGCAATTCTAATGAGTACACACAACATACATTTTCATGATAAAAAAAAAGAAAAATCCCTAAAGTATCCCAAATTTGTTTTCTTGAGCTGTCAGACGAATTTTCAAGGGACTCAAAAACAAGTTCGAAGCAGCCATGGTAAACCGGCCATCAGTAATTGAGTCATTGAAGCTTTACTGTAAATATATTAAACATAGAAGAAGGAGTATACACGTAAATTTCAAACCACGGCTAATGCAAACTATTGTTTTTTTTTTTGTTGTTGTTGTTATTTCTCTGCAAAAACATATAAAATGGCTACTTATTAAAATTTTCTAGCCAAGTACTCCATTGAGTATCCAGCATGTATGTCTTCATGAAGAAATAAGAATTCCTCTGTCTAATAAATAACATTCTTTTCTTTTTTTTGCCAAGAAAAGTCTATTGTTTTTTTTCTCTATATGTTTACAATACATGCATATAGAAGTTAATAACTAGAGAAATTCTTAAGTTTATTGTCAAATACACATAGCTTCAGGTAAGATGGGGTATTCACATAATGTTTTTCTTATTTCTCTACAAAATCATATGTTGTGTGTACTCATTAGAAGTGCCTCAGCACATCTAATGAGTACCCACAAAATATATTTTCATGGATATATAAGAAAATATCAGTGTTTTTCAGTTGAAAAAAGCACCTTATCTGCAGCTATGGATATAGGTTATAATATTATAATTAATATGTTCTGCAGGAAGATAAGAGAAGTCAGAGAGTTGGTGCTGTGTTCCAAGAGTTCAGGAGAAGAACTGCCAGAGCCCATAATACCATGGATGATAAGTAATATGTTTTATTTATTCAGGGGTATCTCATTAAATTGTCAGAATCATAAAATATGGTCACAGCATTTTATCATTTGGCTCAAAATTTAAAAAAAAAATGAGAGGCTTTGTAATTTAATGATGTTTTAAGGAGTTACAATGTCCAAAATATTAACTCTTGTCATGCTGAATAAATTAAGATGCCACACCCACATATAATTTTCAGCCAATCAGATTATTTCATCCGGATTGTTGCTATATATTCACATACTCAGTGGCAAACAGTGCAGATCCAGATCAGTTGGCTTCTTAAGAAGCCAACTGATCTGGATCTACACTGTCTGCAAAGGCAGGATATATCTGGGTTCAGCAGGAATAGGGTTAAGGTTGAATACTGTATGTTTTTGCACAGTTTATTTCACAAACAAATCTCTACGTTTCGGTTGATTAAAGTTTTTTTCAAGAGAGTTAAGTGCTTTCAATGCTACACCATCTTCTTATCAATGCTGTCAACCATTTTGAATACAGATGTTATGCCTAACGTTGTCACGAAGTCATGACATCCAATTATCCGCGCCAAGACGTCATACTACCATTTGGCGCCAAAACTGAAGTAACAGAGTTATTTAGACTTTTTCAACAATCGGATCACCTAATGAAATGCAGTTCACAATGAAATAAAACTGTATGACTTTGCAATATGCATGTAACCCATTGACATTTTTTCCCAAATTGTATCCTATATTATTCAAAGAAAAGTGAACTTAAATACTTTTGTCTCTTACATAGCAACTCATTTAGAACACAAATATTTCAAATCCCTAAATTGTAATTTAGTACCATATTTTCCAAAAATATTCAGAAAGGCATTCATGAACCAACATTCTAGACCCACATCTTAAAGAAGCAGTTCTGTCAAGGTCTGCTCTATCTGCATATCAGCCAACACTTTTTAGACATATCACCAGGGCCCAGATGTTCAAAGCATCGTTAGCTTAACAAGCTTGTTAAGGGTCATTTCGTTAACTGTTTTTGCAGATTCAATATACAATATTCTGATATTTTTTGCTGAAAAAATGTGAGTAGCTTTTGCACTGCAAAAGCTACTCACATTTTTTCAACAAAAAATTTCAGCATATTTGCGCATCACTCGATGTAAATTTTATCGAATCGTTAACTAACGACATCGTTAGTTTTGAACAACTAGGCCCAGGTAATCAGTTTGCTTTATTCAAAATGAAACTATTCAGGTTAATTACAGTAATCTGCTATATCGTATTCCATAGGAAAAAACATTAGTGCCCAGAGGAGTTGTAAAGGAGCCGTATTTTGTGATAATTCTGGGATAATTTTTGCTTATTTCTTCATAAAAATGAACGTTGATGGTACTCATTAAAAGTGCCTGGGTGAGGCACTTCTAATGAGTACCACAACATACATTTTATGGAAGACTGGAGAAAATTATCTTAGAATGATCATTCAGTATTCCTCTTTAACAAATTCTCTGTGTCCAAAAAGTTATTCTTAACCCTTGTCATGCTGAATAAATTAAGATACCACACCCACTTCTAATTTTCAGCCAATCAGATTACTTGATCCAGGCTGTTGATACAAACTCACGTACTTAATGACAAACAGTGCAGATCCAGATCAGTTGGCTTATTTAGAAGCCAACTGATCAGGATCTACACTGTTTGCAAATGCAGGACATATCTGGGTTCAGCAGGACAAGGGTTAAAATAAAAAATAGTGTCCCAATGCCTATTGTAACAGTTATGCTCACTTTCAAAGCTGCTTGTTTGTGTTTGTGTAATATTGTTTTTGCGTTCTTTGTTTTCAGATTATTAGATGTTATAGATGCTTATGAAAGACAAATACAGACTTTACAGAAGGAGTTGCAATTTTACAAGTAAGTCAGAAAATTAAGCAAACATTCATACAGTGCTGCCTTATTAACCATTTCAATGCTACTGTCCTTTCAGCATCCTTTGTAAAGCTGTTTTTTGCTTGAGGTTTTATTCTAAACAAAAATGTTTTGTTCTGATTGACCATATCTTATCAGAAATCTTTCATCTTTTCTGTTTCTGTGCTTTGTTTAAAAATAGTTACTCTAAAATTAATTTTACTGCCAGAAATGAACCTGACCTGTGCAATTTCTATAGCAAACTAGATTTTTTGATTTTTTTTTATTAGACACTATTTTTTTTGCTTTTCTTCACTGATTTTAAATTATAATTTAACATATTGTAAAAAATTCAGCAATTTTAATAGTAAGTAAGTTCTTTATATAGAGAGGGTGACCCATTTGGTACAACCAGTCTTCCATGGGGCCCTCTTTTTAAAAAGCATCTACATTAACAATATATACAAATACATTAAAATGACAGTCAGAGGAAAAACATCCTGAAAAATAGAATAACACAGAAGTTACATATGTTACATGAAAATGATATTTACAACGATAAAATGTGGTTGAGAAATTATACAAAAATAATATTTACAATGCAAATCTGTGGTGGAGGTGTGAAGGTTGTTTAGGAACTATTTAATTTCTATGTATAGAAAGTTGCCCTGAAGTACACCTTGTAAATATACTTGTGCAGGTCTGGTGTGGACACAGAACCAACTGAGGAATCTGGTGATGATGATCTTGCCTCATTTTACTCTATACCTCAGGAAAAAGATACCTCATCAAATTTCAAGACATTAGTAAGGGTAAGTTAAAATCTGTCTGCATATGTGTCTGTCATTGACTTTGTCTTCTCTCCTTTGCCCTTAGTTTGAGCCAAGAATGGACTGATAGCCACAAAAATGAATAGAAAATTTAATGACAATTAGTGACTGCAGAGTATGGTCAGATCATGCACTTCTATGTAATCTTGCTAGAATTTTAAGGCATATTTGTGTGCTTTCACGGAAGGCAACTCACTCTAAGAGGAAAGAGTTTGAAAGAGATGTAAACCCATTCCAGAAGGAAGATAAAGCAACCTTGACAATATACAAGACAAAGATCAGTGTGCTGTGAAGCAAAAAAGACATCACAAAAGTTGTCTCCCTTGTAAAAATGATTGATATTAGATTGGTTTTATTTCAGGCCTACGAAAAACAAATTAAAGACCTTAACAAGACAGTGAAGAAGTTAGAAGAAGAAAAAGATCTCATGTCTCTTGATGCTGGTGCTAGGTCAGTAGCTGTAAAGTGTTATTATTCTGATTAGACAAAAACATAAGCCTTTGCAAACAATGGACATTCAGATTAGCATACATGCCATACCTCACAGTGTGAGATAATACCTCACAGAATTTTGGCTCTTCTAGTACCCATTTCCCATAAGATTTTTGAATCTCACCGAATTTTCAGACAATTTAATTCGACATTTTAAGAAGAACTAAACATAAATTAGGCAATGTAATTGTTATCCTAAGATTAATTCAGTGAAATAAAGGCTTTAAACATACTTATGTAGGCTTGATAGTGATTTTCATGAAAATCACACAAAATTTTATCAAATCTCCCCTAAATCTTTGCCATATCTCCCAGATTTCTGGCAGCAGCTAATGGCATGTATGGATGAGATGTTCAGTCATTCCGGTATCTTTGCTGTTTATCAATATAGTGTTGTGCTTATAGATTATATATGATGCACAACCCAGATAAAAAGGTCCCAAGCCATATTCAAACAGTAAGACCTGCACATCTAGTGTGATCAGGGCCCAGTTGTTCAAAACTAACAATGTTGTTAGTTGACGTATCGTTAAAACTTTGATCATTAAATATAGCATATATGCTAATATTTTTGCTGAAAAAAATGTGAGTAGCTTTTGCATTTGCAAAAGCTACTCACATTTTTTTCAGCAAAAATACCTGTGAGTTAGATATTGTACCTACTAGAACAGTTAACACTTTAACCACTAATGAGCTCGTTAAGCTAACAATGCTTTGAACAACTGGGCCCAGGATTTCTGTGTTTGTTGATATAATCTACAGTACCCTTTGATTCTGTAAGTGGGCAGCATAGGCCCTGATGAGACAGTGAGAATGTGCTGAATATGCTCAGAGAGTGATAGAGGTTAAAGATGGTCTTGTATCAGTAAAGTGTTTTGCTATTCCGGTGTCATCTCATTTTTAAACTTTTAAAGTAGTGTAGTATGTTTTTTGAAGTGGGTTTGTGGTCAAAGGTAAGCCAGTTCTCTGTGCAATTAGAGAAAAAGCATTGCCAAAATTTAAGGAGCAGCCTCATTAATGGTACCACATGTATTCATTTTTCAGGCCTGAAGTAAAAGACTACCGTGTGGCACAGCTTCGCATCAAGAAATTGGAAAAATTATTAGCCCTCCATAATATAAGGTAATTCTTAAAAATACCACGCCTTCCTTAAAAGGAATGACTGTGGAAGTTTATCTTCTCTAGCCACAATAGTTGTTATTCATATTGTTGGTATGGACTATTGGTCAGTGATAATGTTAGTAATTGAAAAATATCATGTGGAGAAATCACATAAACCAATAGCTTCCTTAATAAATAAAACAGTTTGAATTGTTTTAAAATGCCATGTGTTAGAATCACTTTTGAAGGAAAAATAATAGGAGGAAATGTATCTTATTATACCAATATTATTGCATTGAATAAGGTAATTCTGTTGCCAATAAAGACAGATACAAAAATAAGCAACACAAACAAAGTAGTTGAAAATGTTGTGGATTCCTTTGAAAGGCTGTGGTAAAAATGTCTGTCTTCATTTCAATGGAGTCATATAAATACCTGTAGAAATGACTTCAGACACTGAATCTGCACTGCGATATATTAGAACAAATTGGATCAGTCTATGTTTCTGTAAATGTTGAATTAATATACAAATACAAGCAAACATACATGTAACCCACTATTGGCTCAGTTTATCTGAAACAGTTTGAAGGGCCATATAAGCCTGGGCCCAGTTGTTCAAAACTAACAACATTGTTAGTTAACGATTCGTTAAAATTTACATCGAGTGATACACAAATATGCTGAAATTTTTTGCTGAAAAATGTAGTAGTTTTTGCAGTGCAAAAGCTATTCACATTTTTTCAGCAAAAAATATCATAATATTGTAAATTGAATCCGCTAAAACAGTTAACGAAATGATCCTTAATGAGTTCGTTAAGCTAACGACGCTTTGAACAACTGGGCCCTGAACTCTACAACCACTAATAGATATGCAGATCAAGAAGGGATTCAGGGGTTTCAGTTGAAACCCATTTAGAGGCCAAATTCATTTTTCATGAGAAGTTTTGTATAATTTATCAGTTTGGATAGATTTATCAAATCACCTCACCCCCTCCTCCTTAGGATATTTAACCGTGATTCAAAAAAATTCTAGGTGTGTCCCTGTATCATGACTGATGGTCAGGTGCTTTTTTTAACCAAAAAGTATTAGTAGTTTCTTACATTTCCATAAAAGCATATGATTCGTTTCTCATTAAAAGTGCTCACAAGGTGCTTCTAAAGAATACCCTGAATATATGTATCCAGGAGAAGTAAGAACAATATTTATATGGAACTACTTTTTACCTAGAGCTTTGCATCATCTTTTGATTTTAATAACTTCCATTTTTATTTGGTCAAAAGAGGCATACCATTTAAAGTTTTCCTGTCATATTTGCCATATATATTTTCATGTAAGTTACGTGTTTGTAATAGTCTTACTTATTTTTATAGTGTACCGGGAGAGAAATTAAAAACAGATCCTTACAGATTGAAGAGAAAGTTCAGTACAAGAGTTGAAGACCTTGATTATCTCCCCCTTGATCTCTGTCATCAGTACCTAAAGGTATTAATTTGTTTATTTTTTCACAGCTTGATATCCGGCATAGTCTTTCCTTGATCTCTACAGTCAAAGCAATTCTTGGTCTTTGCCTCTATTAATACCATCATGCTCTGTTTCTAAATGTTTGTTTGTCCACTTGGTCATTGCCATCAATACCTCAGAGTGTCAGTTTGGCTTGATACTGCCAGCACAGTAGATTATGCTTAATATATTTTGGTCACCATATTGTTGACATTTACCACCGATTTTTCTTTTGTGTGAAATTTAATAATTTGTAGTATTGATTGCTGTCATTGATTGTCAATAATATTTCCTGTCTGAACAAACAAAAGAAATATAGTATAAGAAAACACCCCAAAGAAAATCACTCTGACCCTGAGGTAGAAATGCTCCAAAATACAAGAATTTGCTTCCCGTAGAGAAGCCCTGTTTGAGAAGGAATTCATTTAACAAGGAAGCAAATTAATTTCTGCTGGAGTAGTGTCCTTTTAAAAAGGAGGCAAGAACTTGCACAGCTTTGATGTAAATCAATCACCTGAAGCTCCATATTCCTCAAAAATAGACATTTTTTATGCAAGAAAGGTTTAATAAATCGATATATAGTATTAATACGATTATAAAATGTGGCATCTGACAGCCTGTAAAATTTCAGTAAGTTTCTCAGTTTTTGAACTGGATCAAAAATGAAATGATTTTTTTATTGTATCTCTGAATTAATGTTGGCAACATTAATTCAGAGATAAGTAAAAAAATCATTTCATTTCAAGAATGAACGACTAACTGAAATTTTAGAGGCTGTCAGGTGCCACATTTTATGATTGTATTAATACCATATATCAATTTTTTTTAACCTTTCTTGGATAATAAAGTGTTTATTTTTGAGAAATATGGAGCCTTTAAGGGGACTGGAACACATAGTTTTTTTTCCACCATATTTACAGGGATGACAATTTTGACTTCCATTTTGCATTTCTGCACACCAAACCCCATCCAAAAATGGGTTTACCCAAGGGGAGCAAATTCTTTTCTTCTAGAACAGACCACCTCACTTACGAGGCAAAACCTGATAATGTATTCTTCTTCTTTCAAGTTTGTTGAAGAACCACTAAAGTAGCATAGTTACACTATTGTGAGCTTCGGTAGATGTCCCAAAATTACGAACACTTTTTTTTCCATACTTTTTGGCCTAAATTTTGCTTTTATAATAAGAGATGTTTCTTAAAATACTTAGTGGAATGGCAAACAGTGTAGACCCTGATCAGACTGCTCCTTCAGGAGCAGTCTGATCTGGGTCTGCACTGTTTGCATATGCCTTGTCAGATACTTTGATGTGCAAAATTTTAGGACATTTTACTTATGTACATCTGATGGAGGGTCTTGTGTACAATCTAAAAACAGACTAATAGCATCTCAGAACCTGGTGTTCACCAGGTTCTCTATTCATTCCCATTTAAAATGTTTTTATTGAGTACCAAGTGAATGTTTCATGTCAAACAGAGGAATGAGTAAGGTTTCCTTTGTTTCCTTCACAATGGCAGCAAGATTATTACTTTTGAATCTTGCATAAAGAAGAATCTAAAAACTAGTGTGTTTATTTTCAGGATATAAGCAGTGAGTTAGAAGTAAAAGATCTTGAGACAATGGTGCCAAGAATACAGAGAATGTCTAATGAACTAGCCGAAGTCAACAAATATGAACAGGTATTTCCTCAAAGCAATTCTAAATGAGCCACACCAAGCAAAATCAATGTCCTTGAGACATATACCCACAACTAATTCACAGATTAAAGGCTCCGTAGTCCTCAAAAATAGACATTTTTTTTAATCCAAGAAAGGTTTAATAAATCAGTATAAAGTATTAATAGAAAGGTTTAATAAATCAATATAAAGTATTAATAGGATCATAAAATGTGGCATCTGACAGCCTTTAAAATTTCAGTTAGTCTCTTGTTTTTGAACTGGATCAAAAATGAAATGATTTTTTATCATATCTCTGAAGTAATGTTTGCAACATTAATTCAGAGATACGATAAAAAATCATTTCATTTCAAGAACTAGAGACTAACGGAAATTTTACAGGCTGTCAGATGCCACATTTTATGATTGTATTAATACCATATATCAATTTATTAAATCTTTCTTGGATAATAAAATGTCTATTTTTGAGGACTATGGAGCCTTTAACCAGTACATGAGCAGAATCTGATCACAGTCTCCCGAATCATTAGAAACTGTATAATAGAGTGACTGGGGACTAAAGTCCTTGATGACACTGCACAGAAACGGAGAATAATCTGAGTCTTGGGCCCAGTTGTTCAAAGCGTCATTAGCTTAATGAGCTCGTTAGTGGTCAAAATGTTAACTGTTCTAGTAAGAATAATATCTAATTCAAAGGCATACTCACATTTTTTCAGCAAAAATATTAGTGTATATGCCATATTTGATGATCAAAATTTTAACGATACGTTAACTAACGACATCATTAATTTTGAACAACTGGGCCTTGGCATTTAGCTGATGCCCAGACAACTTTTCACATGACATGGCCCTAATTAATGTGTTGTTGAGTCTTGTGTTATGTTAAATATTTTGGTAAAAGACTTAACACTTTAATAGCAGGCTGGGTAAAACTTTTAACAGATGACATTTGGAAATATTTTTCTTAGTTTTCCCAGAAACAGGTCTTAACACTTTATGCAAACTGTCTCCAAAGGAGACAATTTCATAAAATATGAAAGCCTATTTTCTGCTGAATTAAGAAAAATGTCACCAATTTGTTGTTTGCTGAAATTGCCCAGAAAGTGATAAAGGTTAAATATACCAATATGCTTTACATAATTAAGCTACTAAACATATTTGAGCCAGCGCAGGATAAAACCTACAAAATGGCATATGCGCCCACCAAAGACTCAGTCTGATCAGAGTCTTTGCTGTCCGCATGAAGAAATCTTGAGTAATGAGCTACCCATTGAGCCCACAGCAAAGACTCTGATCAGACTGGGCAGATGCCCAGGCTGATCCAAGTCTTTGGTGGACGCACATGCCATTTTTAGGTTTTATTATGCGCTGGCTCATTTATCATAAATTTTTGGATTTCTTATCTTCTAACCATACTTCTGAACAAGTCCATTTTACTATGTGTTGATATGTCTAAAACTGCTGTATGAGCAAACAAACAGTGTAGACCCTGATCAGATGTCACTTTCTGCAAAAAGTGAAGATCAGCCTTTTTGTCCAACCATCAGGGCCATCTCTGTTTGTATAGCATCTGTTAATTTTATAAGTGGACAGTTAGAGACTAGATGAGACTATGTGGATGCTGATCTGTGTCCTTGCTGTTCACAGTTCACATATGACAAAATGATTTTTTTTCTTTCGATCAGGCTTATATATGACCAACATACATCAGGCCAGAGTCAGCTCTTCCAGAGCTAATCACTGTGTACACCTAGCAAAGCCTAGGATCTCGTAGTGTTGCAACCTTAGTTCAGCTACTGATGTATTGACATGTGGGAGCCTAGGAAGCCACTATTTTCCTTTGGCATACAATTCTCCGTGATGTTATGTGACCACAAAATATAATATAGCAAGATCAATGCCTAAAAGATTTATATTGATTGTTACATGATTAGATAGTTTGACATTCAATGCCTCAGGTAATAGAGTTCTCCAGATAAAGATTTTGTCTTATTTGTTCATGAAAACATATATTATGATACTCATTAGAAAAGCATTACTGAGGCAATTTTAATGTCAGAGTACCCACAACAGACTTTTTTAGTGAAAAAATAAGAACCACCCCCTAACTTAGCTAGAGGTCTGAATTATCTATTTTCATATCAGTCTGAAACAAGATGTCTGAGTGATAATGTTCTTCTTTTTTCCAGTTTTGTCGAACAGTGCATGGGATAGTAAACAGCCTCGCAGACAGCAAAAGAAAGGAGAAGCTTGGTGGCAGTAAACGGGTGCCCGATTTATCATCCAATCAACTGAATCATGTTATAACTATCATTGAGAATTGGAAACAGGATGAAGAGGGATTACAGGTCGGCTACATTAAAAAATCGCTTACTATATTTACCCTAGCTTTTTGGACAGACAGGTCGGAGCCAACAGTGTAGACCGAGATGAGATGCCACAGAATACAGCATCTGATCAGGGTATAACCCTGTTTGCCATTCAGCCAGCACTTTTAGACACATTGTTAACCCATTAAAGACTGAATACACCCTCCCACACTATATTTTGGAAGAGTCCAATTTTGATTTTAGATATGTCAGCCTATATGATGTAGATATTCCTAAAGAAAAATGGTTGAACTATTTGCAAACAGTGGAGACCCTGATGAGATGCCGTATTCTGCAGCGTCTGATCTGGGTCTGCACTGTTTGCCAGTTACCCATTTAGGGGTCTCTAGTCTTCAATGGGTTAAGGAGTAATAGTGATATGTTCAAATTTTAGTACAAGTATGGGAAGGAGTCAAAGTATTCAAGGCCCAGTTGTTTAAAGCGTCGTTAGCTTAACGAGCCTGTTAATGATAAACTTGTTAACTGTTGTAGCTAAAGTATTTTCAAATACATTGATATTTTTGCTGCAAAAATGTGAGTAGCTTTTGCAAAGCTACTCACATTTTTTCAGCAAAAAATATCAATGTATTTGCCATATTTCAAGATAGAAATTTTAATGTCATGTAGCTAACTTTGTTAAGTTTTAAACAACTGGGCCCTGATATTTATGGTATTTGAAGTATTCAAATATTTAAGTCATGGATCAAAGGCTTCTGTAGGTTGATAGTAAAGACTTAGATCAGAATGTGCACATGACAGTTTTTCACCTTGTTGCGAGGGTGAGGTGAAGGTGTCCTGTAGCTTTTGTCTCCCGGACACCCAATTGATATTGGCTTACAGTTGGGCAAGGCCTGCTGTCCTTGCAGCAGGTAAGGGTAGAGGGGGAATGTTATTTCTTCTGTTCCTTCACTTTCTTTCATTTCCCTCTTTCTTCTCTATCCTTCTCTTTCATCTCCTCTACTGTCTCTTATCTCCATTTCTCTAGGAGATGACGCAAAATGACCCACAAGGGTTGACATGTCATTAAATCCTAGCACAATCAAAATCTCACCTTGTTGCTCATTTATTGTTTTATATTTCATAACAGGAGCTACAGTTATCAATGAACCGCCTTGCTGAGAGAGTTGCTCCTTGGTTGAAGATACGAATGGTGGGTGAGCCATCCATAGCACAGATAAATGAGACAGTTGACAGAATTGTTTATGATGATGGCTTAGAAGATAAAGTGCATGTGAGTATTCTTGAGCCTTTAAAACTGCTCAATAGGGCTAATAATACCACCCAGCATTTGAAACATGTAGAGGGTATATAGTTTTTGTCTTTCCATTTGTCCATTTGTTTGTTCTGTACATATGTTGTCCCATCCGTTAACATCTACATCAAAGTTTTGCATTAAAGTTTTTAAGAACTTCAATTTTCCAAGCCACATTATGGATTTGTTTTATATTTTGTATGATGATAGATATTGGTCCCTAGCACCAGCTGACGTGGTATTCAACGTTTAGTAAGCAGAAAGGACTCAATGATCCCAAAAGAAATAAGATATAATAATCTGCACTATAGTGAAGTATTGGGAGACATTTTGCTGTCACTATATGGCACTTAACACCAGCTGCAGTGAAGTACAATAAAAATCTAAAAGGCTGCCTTTGGAAACAAAGAACACACAAAAGAACAAAATCAGAGATTTGGTTTTATTAAATCTCGTCATATACCGCAGTGTAGTTTGAGAGACTGTTATATGCCTCTAGCACCAGCTTAAACTGTATTCAACTTATTAAAGTAAACAGAATGTGCTTGATGATCCCAAAGGAAATATATATATTTTTGGTTGAAAAGTTTCAATTTTTGGTTGAAATGCTATAATTATAATTTTTTAATATAATCTGTTGCAGATTGGCCAAGAGCATCCAAGCAGATCTGTCCTAGAGAACATTGTACAACATTTCCAAACCTTATTTGATGTGCCAAATATTGCCGGAGTTTATCCCAGAATGAACCAGATCTTCAGCAAACTTGGGGAAGTCCATAATGTCCTCCATACTCTCAAAAATTTATTAGGGTTAGGTATGTATGATGTATATTTTGTATGAATACATTTGTAGCTGAAAAAGCCTTACTATATTTACATAGAATATTCAGACTACATGTACATGGCTGACCAAAAAAGTACAGATCCAGATTAGACTGGAGCAGTTTGATTCAGGGTCTGCATTGTTTGCCAAGCACATCACCAGTAAGTCAAGTGGACCTATTCAGATTTTGTGATAAGTTGGAGAGACCTTATCTCTCTGAATATTTAGCATAATTATGATAAAAAAATGTGTAGTGCAAATAACAATTAATATCGTTGCAGCTCATTGAAGAGGGTGTGCACAAATGTATTTTCAAATGGTGGTCCACTATCAGTGACAGTTTTGGTCCACTGTCAGTGACAGTTTTATACAACTAAAATTAAATAGACATGTACCTCTTACTACAGAATGTAAGCATGTTAACTTTATTTGGTTAACCACAAAACGTGTAATATTGTCATTAATTATCATCTACATTGTATCTTTAGCAATGTATTTGGCATGCCATGTTTTCAGAAATGCTTTGTAGTTTAAACCTTAAATAGTGTTTGCAGCTTAATTTCTACTTAACCCTAGCCCTGCTGAACCTGGATATGCCCTGCCTTTGCAGACAGTGTAGATCCAGATCAGTTGGCTTCTGAAGAAGCCAATTGATCTGGATTTGCACTGTTTGTTATTCATTATGTAAATTTATATCAACAGCCGGGATCAAGTTATCTGATTGGCTGACAGTTAAAAGTGGGCACGTCATCTTTATTCAGCATGACAAGGGTTAATATTTGGACATACTAGATAGATTGGAAATCTCTAGATAAGAGAAATATCTAGCTATGTATTTTACTTAATTTACACGTAGAAACAGGAGATTATCAAAATGCCTTGAGTTCAGACCTTTAGTTTTATTTCTTTTTGTTTTCACATAATGCAGAAATCTTTATAATTTCAGAAGCTGTTCAATGATGCAAAGATGCTATTAGTGCATGTTTATGTTTGCTGTCAACGTTTCTCTGATAGAAATTGTGGAAACATTAAAACTCACAATATTAATTCATATGTTCCAGATCTGTTCATTATTTTATTGCTTGATGGGTTTAGACAGTCTGGATCATTTTTTCTGACAAGGCATAAAAGGGGACAAGCAGCAAAGCCTCAGATCAGCCATGCAGTCAGACAACGGTTTCCCTGTATAATTACAGAATTACTGATTGCCCTTATCATCGTCTCATTGTAACCCGTCAAGTGCTAATCACAAATGCAGCAGATCACATCTTGATTTTCTTATGTGTATATTTTTCGGAGAAAATAAGACTTGGCATATCAAGTGAATCATCTGCACAGATGATTCATAAGGCTGGCTAATTAGAGCTGAAAAGATAATTGATTATCAGTCCTGCCATTGTGATCAGTAATCGATTAGTAATCACTGAAGATTTGGTAATAATTTTACCTAGCTTTCTGAGCATGACTCTAAGCATATGTTATGCTTTACTGCATGTATTTGGCCAGACAGGCCTGAGCAAACAATGTAGACTCAGATGAGAGGATGCTGAAAGCGGCTTCTCATCTGGGTCTACACTGTTTGCCACTCATCCAGCTATTTTTAGACATAACATTTGGGTAGTAAATTGTACTTGTTCAAATTTTAGATAAAGTATGGTAAGGAGTTGAGGTGTCTGAATACTAAGGGTAAATATGGTAAAGTAACAGAAATCAAATGATCAATTTTTAGCATATCTGTAACTATTATCTTTTTTGTGGAATTTATCGATCAGTTAATCAATTATCTGATTAATTGTGCCAGCCTTAATGATTCATATGAACTGCCAAATCCTATTTTCTCTGAAAAAATAATAAAACAGCAATTAGAGTGTTGTCTACTACAATTTTACTTAGCACTTTATGGCTAGGTTAAAAGTTTCTGTTGGTTTCAGGTGAAGATGCAAAGTCGTCAGCAATAGTAGACAGTGTTGGAAGGCTTGTCACACAACATAACAGTACTACAGTTCAGCAATTGAAAACTTTACTTCAGACAGAAGATCTTGATGGGTAAATATCGTATGAATTAAATATGTTGCCAGATTGAAGAGGAACTTGGGGACATTGATTTCAGTATGGATCCCAGTTCAGCGTTGATGTTAGGATGACAAAGTCTTGTATAGGTGTGATCTCTGTCTGACTACTGGATAATATTTGACAAATGTTACATGTATATGATGAGACTGTTTGGAGGTGTAGGTAAACAGATTAGTTTTTGGTGGCAATTTTATTTTCAAGATTATCACTGGGATTAAAGGTTATGGGGGATAAATGTTGTTTTTTTTTTTGTTTTTTTTTTCTAAAACTGGATATCATTAGCGGAGTACCAGCTGGTACTATTACTTTGTTACTACTATATTTAGATGGAATTAACTTTACAAAATTTCCATTATAAACTTTTAAAAAGGGTACAAGAATTAAGATATTCTTCTTGTTTGAGAAGTGATTCATAGTGGGTTTTACTACTATATTTAGATGGAATTAACTTTACAAAATTTCCATTATAAACTTTTAAAAAGGGTACAAGAATTAAGATATTCTTCTTGTTTGAGAAGTGATACTTGGTGGGTTTTGTCTACCTTTTTGGTTGGTTTGGGTTCATTCACTATTGTTTATTGTGGCAAACATCTCCAATCAGATGTCTTTGGCTGTCTTGTTTTATGGGTCTTGGCTGTTGAGGTGTTTTTTGAGCTGATGTCGACTTTGCACCTCTTGTGTAGGCATTTCCTGTCTGATGTCAAGGCTACTACATTTTGTGAGTCATGGAAGTTTTATGTGGGCTTAGGGGGATTGGGTAAGGGGTAGGATGCTTGCTGATTGCCGATACCTGCTCTTATGTTATACAAATATGTATGTGTATCCAGTAATTTAAATTTACGGTAAATGTCCTAAAATATTGAACACCAAAGTGTCTGACAAAATGACATATGCAAACAGTGCAGACCCAGATCAGACTGCTCCTGAAGGAACAGTCTGATCAGGGTCTACACTTTTCGCCATTCCGCTAAATATTTTAAGAAACAGCTGTATAAAAAGCAAAATTTATTGCAAAATAGTATGGAATAAAGTGTTCGAAATTTTAAGACATTTACCGTAGTTCTGTTACATTTATATTTACCACATAAATATCATATATTTACCAAAGCCATAATGCACATAGTAAGGTGTACGAAGAAAATAAAATCAATTGACCTGTCACATTTGATTATAGTGATGACCTAAAGATTCCTGCTCCTTTCTGTGTACTGATTAGGCCCTTCCATTGAAATCAGTTTTTGTATTTACCCTGTCTAGATGGTTTACAACTTACTTGTCCTTAAATCTGAGCAACCCAGTCTGTCTGTTAATGAGTCTAAAAATTGCTGGATGAGTGGCATTTTGTTTTGTCTGATCTAGGTCTGCATTGTTTGTTCAAGCATGTCTTTTTGTTAACCCTTGTCCTGCTGAACCTGGATATACCCTGCCTATGCAAACAGTGTAGATCCAGATCAGTTGGCTTCTGAAGAAGCCAACTGATCTGAATCTGCACTGTTTGCCATTCAGTATGTGAATTTATATCAATAATCTGGATCAAACAATCTGATTGGCTGACAATTAGAAGGGGGTATGGCATCTTTATTTATTCAGCATGACAAGAGTTAAGAGATAATCAGGATAAGTATGGTATATACATTGTGTACAGGTGTTACGGGATCCAGAATTTTTTTGCATAATATTACTGACAGTGGTCCAGATGAAGAGAATATTCAGAATATAATTTTTGTTATTTTTGCACCAAAATATGTTGTGTGTTCTTCATAGCATTGGTTTGGAAAGCAGCAAACATTCATACCTTGGCTACACACCATACTCACTGCAGCATTTGAAATATTAAATTTCTTAGTGTCAGTGGCCTGTGCCAAATGAAAAGATATCACAGCCTTCATTGCCTTCTTGTAGAAACTTTGGATACTGTAGAATACATCAAGTTGGATTATATTCATTTCTATATTGCACACGACCTTTTGTGTATGTGATAATGTATTGACAATGTATTTCCGATACCTTAGTTACAATATCGATGGATACAGATAATCAGTTAATCCTTGCCATGCTGAATAAATTAAGATGTCACGCCCACTTCTAATTTTCAGCCAATCAGATTACTTGATCCAGTTTGTTGATACAAATTCACTTACTTAATGACAAACAGTGCAGATCCATACCAGTTGGCTTTTTCAGAAGCCAACTGATCTGGATCTACACTGTTTGCAAAGGCAGGATATATCCAGGACCAGCAGGACTAGGATTAATAACTGGAAATTGTGTATTTTGAATGGAAAACGGTTATTGGACTGTATGGGCTGATAACTGGAAACAATGTATTTTAAATGGACAGAGGTTATTAGCACACTCCCAAAGTTATGTTGACATTGTCAACAACATGGCATAATGCAAATGACAGGCTGTGACATTATGCACTTTTGCAATGGAATCATCATCTGTTTTAACATCACTTTTGATGATTTGGGATTTTAATAGGGTTATCTGTCTTAGCCTGTGTTGCATTGAAATCCATAGAATATATCAAAATAGGGTGACTTGACAACTTAACTGTGTTTGTTTTTGCCTACAGAGTTATCAGAAGATTGAATGAACATAAAGAATTCTTCCCAGCTTTCTTTGAAGTCATGAACAAATTGTTTGAAATTTTGGGTAAGTATTTGTCTTCATTTTAACCCATGTCATGCTGAGTAAATTAAGATGCCACACCCACTTCTAATTTTCAGTCAATCAGATTACCTGATCCAGGTTGTTGATACAAATTCACATACTAAATGACAAACAGTGCAGATCCAGATCAGTTGGCTTCTTCAGTCAAAACTATCATCCCTGAAAGCCTCAGGCAATAGTTCGTCAGGTCCACAGCACCTCTGGACTGATAGTTTGACTGTCACCCAGAAAGGTATGAAATAGCAAAGACTCAGATCAGCCTGTACAATCTTGCCAGTCTTTGCTGTTCACTTGAAGAAGCCTTGCCTATCCACAAAGCACCCAGCCCCTAACAAAGACTGATCAGGGTGCACCGATGGGCATAATTGTCAGGTAAGTTTTTCATATTACACATATAATATTCTGATACTATTCAGCTAAAGGGACTTGATTAACTGAGTGCTTTTGCAACGATTTTTGATAGGGGAGACATCTTTTTATATTTTTCTGGTTGCTTTCCTTCACAGTGTGCCCTTTCTGAAAAAAAGTTTTACTCTAAGAGGAAAGAATTTGCTCCCCTGTGAGCAAATTCTTTCCTTTTTGAGTAGACCTCTTTTCAGAAGGAAGGCCATACCAGTTTGCTGGAGTTATCTACCCTGAAATTGTATCATCTCCCCTTAACTGCAGAGATTGTTGATGGGTTAAAAGGAGAAGATGGCTGTGTTTTAAACTCAGCATCATTTCATAGATGGACGGTAATGGTGTCCAATTAATTCCATAAATGTCACTGATCTGGGATACAATATACTATAGTTCAATACAGTAGCTTCATCAAATATAAACCACTGAACATTTTTAAAGTTATATATAGCCAGTTTCATAAAGACACAGGTTCTTTGAGATTTGTTATAAATTGTGTATTTTCATCATGTTCCCACACAGACAGCTGTCATGGACTGTGATGAGACTTCACAGATGTGCAGGTTGATCTTGTGGTGCATGGACTTGCCGGTTCTTTAATTGACTAAGTTTAATCTTTGTGGATACTTCTGAAACATTTCCAGCTATTTGGAAAGGTTGACTAGCAGGCAGGAGTGGGAACTGATGTTAAAGGCAAGGATTTACTCCCAGTGGGGACAGATTCTTGCCTTTATGAGTGGCCTCCATTGAAGAGGGAATGAAATATTTCCATATTGGAGTTATTCCTTTGTAAGCCAAAGCTCTTGATAAGATGCTTTTTCAGTCTAAAAGTATTGATATTTTTCTTATTTCTTCATGGAAACATATGTTGTGGGTACTCATTAGAAGCATCTGGATGAGGCGCTTCTAATGAGTACCCACAACATATGTTTTTGTGGAGAAATAAGAAAAATATTCACCTGATACCCTCTCTTATCTAGACCTGTGGAACTTAAATGTATCCATTCCAAATAATTTTCTGTTTCAGATGTGAGAAGAATGGATCAAGTTATTCCTGCAGTTCGAGCCCTGAAACTACTTGCCAACTAAGTGAACTGATGGAGACTGCCACAAAACACTAGAAACATTTATATTTATTTCATTCGAAAACATATAGAATATTGTGAGAACACACTAGACTGGTCCCACAGAGATGATTTTAATGAGCTATTACAATATATGTGCTGTCACATGGGAAAATGTACATTCAACATGTAGGCTTGCACAGTTTGATCAGTCTTCACTGGACACTCTGTGGATAGCCAAGGATCTGCTGTCTCTTTATGTGGACATGGAAGACTTGGATCAGACGAATGATGTGCATGTTGATTGGAGTCTCTGCAGGTTGTGAGGTACATTTTCAGGGCCCAATTGTTCAAAGCATTGTTAGCTTAACCAGCTCATTAGTGGTCAAAATTTTAACTGTTCTAGTAAGTACAATGTCTAATTCACAGGTATTTTTGCTGAAAAAATGTGAGTAGCTTTTGTAAAAGCTACTCACATTTTTTCAGCAAAAATATTAGCATATACGCCATATTTAATGATCAAAGTTTTAATGATATGTTAACTAATGATATTGTTAGTCTTGAACAACTGGGTCCATAGAAATAAGAAAACATACACTATTTGAATGGATAATCTCATTGTCTAAGAGCATTTGTGGATGTGCATTCCCTATAACTCCAAAAACAGAAGTTGTCAAAAGATTATTTTTGATGTTTGCACAAAAACATATTTGTGTGTTCTTACTGGAATCACACCACTGAGGCAGTTCCAGTGAGTACCCATAAGGTATTTTTTGTGTACATATTACAATTATTGCCTCAGCTACCACCTTAGCTGGAAGTCTGTTTCCAGGGTCATATAGTTGAGCAAGATCACAGCAGAACTAGCACTGTTCCATTATGTCATAGCTTCAGATAAGATGCTTTTCACACACACAAAAAAAAAATGGTTGATTTTCTTAAATTTCCACAAAAACATGTTGTGGTACTCTTTGGAAATGTCTCATCAAGGTGCTTCTGATGATGCGAAGAAACAGGAAATATATTTAGCCTCTCATCAAGAGCTATGTGTAGGTGAATGCTGAAGGACTAAAATATTCTGTGTAACTGCCTATTATGTTCTAAGGTTTAGAATGTTATATTTTCTGTATTTATTTTAAGCAAGAGGTTTTTAGCTGTTGTTTAATTTGTCTTGCTGATTTTCTGTCTTTTCTTATATCAACCCTTAAAAGTACCATTCACAGCTGCAGGCAGTGACATTCTCAAATATTTCTTTTTTATCTGTAAGGGAAAATAGGGGGTTGACATTTCTCATGAGCTGTCAACCCTTATTTTCTCTGAAAATAAAAACAAAACTATTTCTGAGTATCTGCAAAACTTATGCATAGTGCTTTGAAGGTTATAATGAACCATATCAAAAGGAAAGGACCCCTATCCTATATCAAGATTTTATAGCCGGTTTTGAAAAAGTATGTTGGGGGTAGGGGGTGGGGGTTGGGGGAAAAGGAGTATAGTGGTATAGTTAGATCCTGTGACAGTTCTAGTTTTACCAGTTCAGTTATTCTTTTGTTCCAGATTCAGCTCCAGATGAGGCACTTTTTTCAACCAAAAAGTAATGATATTTTTCTTTCTCCATGAAAACGAAGGAACTTTAATAAGTACCCATAACATGTTTTCATGGAGAAATAAGAAAAAAAAAATTGCTAGATACCCTCTTTTATCTGGAGTGATGTGCCAGACTGCCAAGTATTTTTTTGGCCCTGGAACTATTACGACCAGATGCTGAAATTTGCAAGCTATTCATCCAAAATGATTTGGTCTCAGTGCCCCTGTTAGAGATAGCACTTATTCTTGTAAAGTTGTATTTCGTTATATATAATTTTATAGTTCAGTATTTTAGTTTGATAAAATACTCGTATAATATGTTCTTTTCAGTCCTTTGTTGAGAGCTGTCATTTTAATTGCAGTTTTTAAAATAAATATCCTGTACAGGAACAGTTTTCAGAACGTTTGATTTGAGCATTCCTTATGAGAAAAGATGTTTCATGTTATATGCTAATAGAAATATTCATTCAGTCTTTAATGGGAATGGATATATATACTTTCAGGGAGGACAACTCTCAGTTGTTTTGCCTCCCTTCTGAAATGGGTCTACTCTTTAAGGAAAGAATATGTTTCCTTGGGAGCAGATTCTTTTGTTTTAGAGTAACTCTTTCAGAAGGTGCTTGGTGTACAAGAAAAAAAGAAAGCAAACAGGAAGACACAAAAGTTGTCTTCATTATATAAAACGGAAGAAAATCTAAGTTTATCCAATCCTTTTAAGGAGAATAGATAACCTGGATATTTTGCCACCACTTTTCAAAGAGAGACAAGTTTTGCAGACAGGTAATCACTTCCCAGTTTTAAATCTTTCAAAATTGTGGCTTCTCTTAAAGGAAAGAATTTGCTCCCAGAGGGAGCAAATTCTTTCCTTTAAGGGTAGCACCCCACTAAGGAAGGCAAATATTTCCGTATTTGACATATACCTCAAGTCAATATCTGTTTGCTTTTATGTATTTTGTTAAATGGTGCATACCCTGATCAGACTAGGATTAGGATGATCTGTGTCTCATTCTTTGTTTATCATCATGATTAAAAAAGTTTTATGAGAAGATAATTGTAAAGGCCAGTCACGCAAATGATATTAGAGATTCTAACTTTATAAAATTTAACTTTATAAAAAAGAAAGTTCAGATAAGTACTAGGACACTATAACTCAATTCCGAGGTTGTCAAAAATTAAAGCAAGTTCAGTTTACTAGACGTTGATGTGTGTAAAACTACTGGAGGAGTTGCAAATAGTATAGACCCAGATCAGATGTCACATTTTGCAGTGGCTGAACTGGGGATATACAGTTTGCTTCGGCCTGTCTGTCCCAATACTTAGGGTAAATACACTTATACTTTGACTTTAAATATTAGAAGACATTTTAGAATCGTTTTATTTATTTATTTATTTTTTTTTTTTTTTCAAAAAAAAATGATAGACATTTAATGCAAATCATCTTCTAAGGAGGCCATCTTTCTTCTGGAAAATGTCTAAATATCACTTGTTTCTCATCTATTACACTGTCATAAGCAGATTCAGGGTTCATAATCAACACATATTAAAAGAAATATTGACTTTATAGTAAATGTAGTCTCATATAGACACCTGCTTTGTAGTTTACATGGATACATGTCTGTGAATAACACATCATAGAATGTGTTTGGTTTCCATTGATAATTAACTGGGTATGACTTATTTCAGTGCAACAATAAATATTGAAAAACTCAAGTTTGCAATAATATTTTTTTAAGGGGTCTGGATGCACTTGGTTGATTTTCCACCGTTTTTGCAAGGGAGATAATTGCTTTCCTGCACACCAAACCTTTCCTGAAAAGGGGGTCTATCCTAAAAGGAAAGAATTTGCTCCTCAAGGGGAGCAGATTCTTTCCTGTTGGAGAAGATCCCTTCCCAGAAGTGGGGAGAAACAGTTTTGACAGAGTTGCCTCCCCCTGAAAGTGTGTTCATTCCTCTTAACAAAAAATGCAATATGTGTAAAGTGCTTCGTTGTATTATGATAGTTCAACATAGTATAGATAGTGCTTGTTTTGTGATATAAGAGGTCTTAATTTGATTGGTTAAAACACTGCCTACTAGTATATGAAGCCCCAGTGTGGAAAGTCGGTGTATTCTCATTTATGGACAGTAAAACTGTAGGCCAGTGCAAACATAATACCAGGTTACAGTGGCCATTTTTTTATTATTATTTTTTTTTATTTTGCATTTTGTTGACAGAATTTAATCACAGAGGAAGCATTTCCTCCCATTATGAGAGCCCTTTTTCAGAAGAGAAGCAAACATTTTCTGATTAGAGTTATGGTCGGTGGCTCAGTCAAATGTGCATCCGACTGGTTATCAGGAGGTCAGGGGTTCGATCCCCGCTGGGTCTGGCAACATTCTTGCATAGAGATTCATCATGAATTATTTTCTTGGTCATTCTCTCCCTTCCGCTGATTCAAGAAAGCCAGTTGTCAGTTTCTGGCTGAAGAATGTGCACAAATACTGATTTACCACTTAGAGGACTAAACCTGCCCAGGAAAAGTGTGGTTAGGTAAACTGATTGGCTCAACATGACCCTAATAATTTTAACTGGGCCATTAAACTCCAACCCAACCAACTTTTCTTTGGAGTATGTCAACATAAACTATGAGAATAAATGCCATAGAAAAACAGGCCATACCAGAATTTTAGTATGACTTTAATTTTGGCTCTTTCTTTTGCAATTGAAAGTTTTTCCAGGAAAAGGCTTACATTTGGGTGGTGCCATGTACCTTGGGTCATATGCAGGTAGTGAAGGCCCAGATCAGACTAAATGCAAGAGTTGGATCGGGTCTTCCACTTACAGAATTATTGCATACTTTCGAATATCATATATAGCAGTCCCTGATCAGACCATATGATTTTGCTGTCTAATCTGAACCTTTACTGTTTACATTTGTTTATATTAAACACCTTTTCACATGGCACAACTGTTGTTTTGACAGTTTGCTAAAGAAAAGCTTGAAATACAGTTGCACCTCGTTATCTCGAACTCGCTTATCTCGAATAACCGCCTATCTCGAAGTGAAAATCTGATCCCTGTTTAAATATGAAAATATAATAACAGGTACCAAAATATTGTGGGAAAGAGGAGAAATTGCTTACATTTTCATTTGTGAAATGTGGTTGTCCAGTTTATGTTTTCCTTATATCTGTAAATCTGATATGTCGATGTATGGATATCTCGAAGCATTTCAGAGAGTCCATTGGACTTCGAGATAACGAGAGTTGACTGTAGTATTTTACTAGTTTCACTAAGTTCCATATATACTCTAAATGTTCAGTCACTATTACACCTTACCAATCTTACCCCAATAGTTCCAAATAAGGCACTTTTTTCAACCAAAAATTGTTGATCTTTTTTTTTATTTCTCTACAAAAACAAATGTGGGTACTCATTATATGTGTAAATGGAGAGGTATGAAAGATATTTTACTGATACCCACTTATCTGGAGCTGTGCTCAGCCCAGTAAATATGGTATAGTTTATTTTTTGCACTCACACTTGTTCTGATTTAGCAAACAGGGCCCAGTTGTTCAAAGCATCTTTAGCTTAACGAGCTCATTAATGACAAACTTTAACTGTCGTAGCTAAGGTATTTTCAAATATATTGATATTTTTGCTTCAAAAATGCAAAAGCTACTCACATTTTGTTTTTCAGCAAAAAATGACAATGTATATGCCATATCTAAAGATAGAAATTTTAATGTCACTTTAGCTAACAACATTGTTAAGCTTTGAACAACTTGGCCCAGATATGGATAAGGGGTGTATACAGCTCCAAGGGAAAGGCTCTGATATCGTTGTGTCATTAGCCCTCTCAGAGGGGGCTGCTTTTAAAGAATTTGCCCAAGCAGATTCTTTCCTGTAAGTAATTTCCTTTTGAGAAGGGATGCTCATACCAACTAACCAGATTCATGTCTACTAGACAACAATATTCAGTTAAGAGCGTTCTTTCTTTGAATAGTATCTGTTTACCTCAACATCATATTTGATGAATCAAAATGATCTGTTTCACTATTCAGTAAGTACTGGTTCTACAGATTATCAGGTAGTACATGTATATTGGACTGGCAAAAACTTTAGGATAAGTATGGTAAAGAGCCAGGGTGTCTGAATATTAAGAATAAATATGGTTCTCATTTTGTTTAAGCTTTAGCCTGCCAAATTAGAAAAAATAGCAGATGACATTTAAATTAGTTTTTGTTTCCTTGAAGAAAGGCTTAACATTTCATTCAACGGAGATGTCGAACAAAATGAAGCTGTGTTTTCATAACTCATTTGAAATGTCAAGTCCCATTTTCTGGGAAAAGATAAAGAAAAAATACTACTGATTTCTTTTCTGCTGTTTGTTTTAGCTTAATTTAATTTTATTCAATAGTTTTGTATTTTATTCTGTGATATTAAAGCATGGCAGCAATTTTTGTCTGTTCCGTTTCTTTTAATCTTTTTTTCTTTTGTTAAAGTTGTAATCATCTAACATGTTTAGAATGTTTTTTCATAACACACTATCAGCAGCAATAAATTATTTAATATTTTTTCAAAGTTGTTCCTTGTATTTTGCTTTCCTACAAACATGTTTTACTCCACCAAGTTCTGCTTGCAGGATGGCACAGGATTTCTAACCCTTGTCCTCCTGAACCCGGATATACCCTGCCTTTGCAAACAGTGTACATTCAGAGAAGCCAGCTGATCTGGATCTGTACTGTTTGCCATTTTGTGAATTTATATCAATAATCCGGATCAAGTAGTCTGATTGGCTGAAAATTAGAAGTGGGCGTGGCATCTTAATTTATTCAGCACGGCAAGGCATAAAAAAAAATGAAATTGGAAAAGAAAATGAAAATGTGTGTATTCAGAGGGCTGTGTTCTGTGACTCTGGCCTTCCTGGGTATCTCCATATTTCTTGTTTTACTATGTCCCCAACCTTGTTCTTGAAGAGGACATGATTTCAGTTGTCATTTATCACTAACATGAAAGAAGACCAAGAAAGGACAACACTTTACCAAAATGTATTACTAGTAAAGTGTTGTCAAAGAAAACAGACGTCCCCATTGCAAATTTTCAGTTTTTCAACTGCTGTGACCTTGAAAATTACTGTGCTTTCAAAGCTTGACGCTTTTCACAGAAGAAGGGAATTTGCAAACTTTTGTCATGATTTAATGCAAAACCATTTCTCGTAACCACCTATGCACAAAAAGTTTTATTCTAGTCACCAAAACCCAAGCGCAAGTTCACCCCTCGCCTCAAAGTTTGGAAGCTTAAAGACCCTCAGACGAGCAATCATTTCCAGGTCTTCAACTTCAATTTGAGCACGTCTGCAGGTGTAGCTGATGGAGCCACAGAAGATATCTGGAACAACATCAAGACTGGACTGCTCAAGACAACTGAGGAGGTGTGTGGCACAACTCGGCTACACTGTTGGCGTCGTGAAACCTGGTGGTGGAATGAACATGTGGAAAAGGCCATTGCTGCCAACTGGAAAGCTTTCCAGGCCTGGAAGACTGGTAAAGGCACTAGGGCATCATACGATGCAGCCAAAAGCAGTGCCAGACATGCAGTGCACCATGCTCGTCAAGAAGCCAACAAGAAGGTCTACGAGAATATTGACCCCAAATCTTCAGAAGTCTACCGCCTTGCTAACCAATTTAGAAGAGAGAACGCTGATGTTGGTGACAAACCAGTGAAGAATGATGCAAGAGAGATGTCAATGAGCGAAGACTCAAAGCAGAAGGCCTGGTTAGAGCACTACCAAAGGCTTCTCAATGTTGAGTGTCTGGGACCCAGACCACCTGTCTTATCAACCACCAGTGGAAGGCCTGCCCATCCCAATAAGCATTGATATGGTTAAGATGGTTATCTCACAGATGAAGGCGCCGGGCCCGTCAGACATAGTGGTGGAGATGATATGAGCAGCTGGTGACCTGGGCGCCACCGTGACCTCGCAGCTGCAATCATCTGCGATGGCAAGGTACCCTCTGACTGGGAGCAGAATTTCAAAGGAAAGGGGGACGTGTTGGAAAGGGGCAACTTCCGCGGTCTCAAGCTGACAGAGCAGGTCATGAAAGCCCTGGAGAGGATTGTTGACGGCCTCATCAGACAGTTGGTGTCAATCGACGATTCCCAGTTTGTCTTCGTCTCAGGCAGAGGCACAACAGACACAATCTTTGTTGTCAGACAGCTGCCAGAGAAGTATCTTGCTGCCAACAAGAGACTCTACATGGCTTTCGTAGACATGGAGAAGGCGTTTGATCGAGTACCTCGGAAGGTCATCTGGTGGGCGCTGAGAAAACTTTGTGTGGAGGAGTGGATTGTGCGACTGGTGCAGGGGATGTATGCAAATGCGCGTAGCCGTGTCCGTTTTGGTGAGGGGTACAGTGAAGAGTTTGAAGTGAAGTGACCAAGGCTCAGTAATCAACCTGCTGCTCTTCAGTATTGTGCTTGAAGCCTTATCACGGGAGTTCCGCTCTGGGTTCCCATGGGAGGACCTATATGCCAATGACCTTGTTATCACTGCTGAATTGCTTGAGGAATGTGTCAGGAGGCTCTTGACTTGGAAAGAAGGAATGGAAAAGAAAGGACTGAGAGTAAATGCAGAAAAGAGAAAGATCATGATCTGCGGTACTGGCCTGGACCTTCTGCAGAGTTCAGATGAGTTTCCATGCGCCCTCTGTCACACTGGAGTGGGCAACAGCATCATCTTCTGCAATGGCTGCAAGCACTGGGTGCACAAAAAATGCAGTGGGCTCAAGCGCTTGACAAAGGACCCTGACTACAGATGTACACGGTGCCAGGGAACTGCACGCCCCTTGGACGGCAGACCACGGAAGGAAGTCCAGGTCGGATCTGACAAGCTGGAGGGAGGTGTAGCTTCCTTTTGCTACCTAGGAGACATGCTCTCTGCAGCAGGTGACTGTGAACTTTCAACCACAACATGTGTGAAAACCGCCTGGAAGAAGTTCAAGGAGCTGCTACCAGTTCATTCTTCCCGCCACCTCTCTTTCAAGACACGTGGCCGTGTGTACAGCTCTTGTGTGCGGAGCGCATGCTTCATGCCAGTGAGACTTGGCCATTGACAGCCAAACCTCCAGCATCTGCAGCGGAATGACAGGACAATGATCAGATCTGCAATGTCAGGCCACAAGACATTGTCACCACCAGGTCCAATGAGCTACTTTTGCGGCTTGGGATTGAGGATCTGGACCTCATTCTGAAGGAGAGAAGACTCCGCTGGTATGGACATGTGGAACACTCCAATGGTGCAGTCAAGACAGTCTTTCACATACAGGTTGAGGGAAAGCGTACAAGTTGAGGGAAAGCGTGGGCCTGGGAGGCCCAAGATGACATGGAAGCAGCTGACAGAGAGGGATTGCAGAGAGTGGAAGCTTTTGGCTATCAACCCTCATGATAGACATACCTGGAGATCTGGTTTGAGATCTGCCATGTGTGCAGCAAGCCATCTATCTGGAAGGGGGCCCACTGATGTGGATGTTGTGCCTGTACCTGCACGTTAATCAAAAATCCGATTATGATATGATATGATTGCTTTTTAAAAAATCAAATATTTTCACTTTTCCCATAGTAAAAATGAATGCAAATTATGCAGAAATCTGTAGGGTAGGTAACTTGGAGATAGATTTTCAACAAGTTCCACTTGTTCAATTTTTCTGGAATTTTCACAATATTGTTGTCAAACATCAATTATTTAAATTCAGCAAAGAAAAGTAAAAGATATTTTCTTCGACAAAAATTCAAAAAAATCACTTTACTATAGAAATTGCATAGGTCAGACCAATTTTTGGCCGTAATTTAATTTTAGAGTATATATTTGAGAACAAAACACAGAAACAGAAAAGACAAATGGTTTCTGATAAGATATGGTCAATCAGAACAAAATATTTTCATTTAAAATAAAACGCCAAGCAAAACATCTTTCCGAATGATGTCGAAAGGACAGTAGGTCAAGTTTACCAAAATCTAATCAGTTCTTTGCTAAGTCCAAATTATATATCACTGAAAATTTGGTAAAAATCAAACCTCTCATTCACAAGATATTATGCAGACAAGAAAGTGTCACGCCAACACTGACACCAATGGGATCCGCACCAAAAACAATATGCCTATGGGGAAAGAGGGATAATAAAATAGATCCTAACAGTATTTAAAGATCAGCTGTATCTTTCAACTGGTATGCAAGTTGAAAAATGATGAAGTTGAAACGAGGCAGAACTCTGTTACAAATGAAATGATAATCTACAAAAGGTAAACTGGTACTCTTCAGCTTCAAACAGTATGCAAAAGGACAAAAACCTTTTTTAAAGGCTCATGCATCCAAACACTCCATATATCTTAAGTATTTGGACAGACAGCCATTATAATACAGCACTGATCCAGCAACCAGGTAGTAAAATGGACAAGTTCAAATTTTAGGACAAGTATAGTATTTAGTTAAGGGTAAAAAGTATTTGAAAAAAATTTAAGTAATTCAAACAGGAAGCCAAATGTAAAATGTGGACAGGAAAGGCCCAGCTTAACCTGTGCATTGTTGCCTGCCTAAAGAATCAAATAAATATGCAGCAAATGCACTGATTGGATTGTGCAGCTTTGCTGGCTAATCTGAATCTTCACTGTTCGCATATATCCCTAAGACATCATTTCTCTTGGTGCTACTCAAATGAATGTACTTAATAGCTAGATAAAATATGGCAACAAGAGGGAGAATTCAGATATATATATATATATATATATATATATATATATATATGTGTGTGTGTGTGTGTGTGTGTGTGTGTGTGAGTGTGTGTGTGTGCAAGGAGTGCTAGTCTCTATGATAAATGATTGCCCTGTTTGATAGGTCATGCATGATAATCACCTGCAAAAGCTGAAACTTTGAGACTTTTTTTACAGGCATAATGCCCACTTGGTGAGTTGATAGTCTTGTTTAACTAGGTTCTTCTATCACAGTTGGTATGGGTTTGAATACTGCCTCTGTCCAATCATTAATTGTTCATATATAATGATGCAAACACTCTGATCCCATATGTAACAAGCTTAAGTCCACACCACCCAGAAATATAGCCCGAGATACAAAAAAAAAAAAAAAAAATAAATAAATAAATAAAAAATAAATAAATAAATAAAAATAAAAAAAATAAATAAATAAACAAATAAATTCTTATTTATGGATGATCGTTTGGAATACCTACAGAACAGCTCAAACGTTAATCAGATGATGTACATACTGACATTAAATAGTATGCCAATATAATAATATTAATGTCCTGGCTCAAATATTCGGCTTTTCCGAAGAGCTTGGCAACAAGTTCGCATTTGGTTCAATATATGGAGAAAAAAGTATTAAAAAAAAAGGCTTAATTCAGTCAAATATTTATAAAACACTTTCAATAATTATTTCAAAGACCTAGACCCTCTACAACAGAACACCTAATACCAATGAATCAGATGTACCCCGTTTTCCCTAATTTCAGACAGACAGGCCTGAGCAAACAACATTAAGAAAACACGCCTATTCAAATATACTGAAAATTTCACCACCAAAAACTGAAAGTTTTCAGATAAAAATTCTAATATTTTTTTCATATTTCTGCTCAAAACATATATTGTGGGTACTCGGCGAGGCGGTTCTAACGAGTTCCCACAATATATGTTTTTGAGTAGAAATAAGAAAAATAATGTATACCCCTGTAAACCCCAGTTTTACTATATAAAAGTGGGGCTTAAGGGGGTCAAAATTATATAGGTATGTTTTCGTGATGGTGTAGAATCAGCCCATATGCCATATATTGCATAAATAAATGTTTCTTTCGGTCAAAAACTGGAAAATGAGGGTACTTCAGTATTTTATTTCTAAAAAGTATGTTCCACCCCATGAACCAGCTTTCCAATCAAATATAATGTGCGAATAGACCACGGAAGTCTACAGTATAAAGGACGACGGAACATTCTTTTATTTTAAAAATACTGAAGCACACTCTTTTTCCGGTTCTTCACCGGAAGTAAAGATGTATTTATTTATGTTTAAATGAAAGAAGAAAAACAAAAGTGAATATTTAAAATTAAATTTATTGTGCATGTTTCCATGGCAAATCGAAGAATCAAAGATAACGGATCACTATATGTTTAGTTTCTTGAACACGTGAGGTAGAAAAATATGTTGATCTTAGGGTAGGTAGCAAAACCATTGTTTCTCTCCCCATTTTATGACACTTGAACCAAGGACGTAAATAATACATAATTTTATACGTCTTTGACTTGAACTGTCAAAAATAACAGTATTACATAACTAACATATGTGGTTGATCGAGTGGACCAAATAATTGCTCCTGTCGATCACACCTTTTTAAAAAACGACCTCATCAGCTTGGACTCTTTTGGGTGAATCTCCGCCTTAATCGTAGATGTCTTTTCTCGTTTTAATATTAAGATATTAATTGGTTGACACAGTGCATAATATTGGACAGCTCTGATGTAGGCCGGAAGACTCCACTATTCACCACAAAATCACAATCGCAGCGGACGTCTTTCTTAAATAGTTTTTATTATTTTTCAGATAAAAAAATGACATTTCATATAAATCGTCTGCTGAAAAAAAAAAAAAATAATAAAAATAAAAATATCTTTGCTGCAGCTTTGCTTGGAACTTTAAGAGTGAAAACTTATCTCCTTCAGCCTGGTAAATCAAGACTTTTCGTTTCCTGAACAGCATCGCCGGCGAAGTAATATAAACAAGCCACACAACAAAGCAATCACTGCAACACCGAGAAACACCGCATAACCACCTCTGATACAATCATTGCCATAACAAAACTCGCCTCCATCAGACGTCAGATGGCTGTCATAAAGTGCACCAAAACATTCTTGCGATGCAAATGCCACAAGAGCCGCGAAAAATAGTGCAATTCCCCAATTTCTTCCGAGGTTCCGTACATAAAACTGTTCTTTCATTATTGTTGGCGATAATGACCAAACAACTCCGATTCCTGCGCCTGCGCATACTGTTGCAATCACAAAAACTGTAAGTTTGTCGGCAAATGTCATAAGAAGTACTTGTGCTAAAACAAACAACAAACATGAACCCGTTACCAGAACCAATCGCGGTACCTTTTCCTTGAAAACATCTGACAAAATACCTATCGAGGCACTTACGATTGCATTAGTTACTGGAATAATAATCACAAGCTGATCATTATGATCGTCTAACCCAGCCGATCTAGAGGCCACCGTGATATTATTTGTATACACAAGTCCTACACTTGACACAAGGGCGAACATCCACACAAAGCTGTGGAAATCCAGATTACATACAATTTCTCTCAGGGACATATGCCCATCTTCATCGTCCTTTCCAAAAATAGTCACATTATTCTGAACGTCCAAACTTTTCCCGTTAGTAGTGGTAGCACCATTTAATATGATTCCGTCCGTTTCTTTGTAATATTTCACCTCGACCTTTTCACTGTCGTCATGTTTAGAATAGACTCTAAGGAAAACCATACACAGGATGTTCGCTATGCCATACATTACGGCAAAGAATAACATAAAGCCGGCAAAATTCTGGTTTTCTGTGTTTGTTTGGTCGCCATGTGTAAAGATGTTATAATAAACAGTGGCAAACACGGAGGGACTTCCGGCGAAGAAGGCATTCAAGAAACCAACAATTTTTCCTGTGTGTTTAGAGCTGAAATTTATAACGTTGGTGTTCAGAGCTACCATGTAAGTAAATACTGAGCCAAGTCCTGCAATGAAACCAACAGTATTCTAAACAAGCAATTTTTACTCGGGATATATGGAAAGGGATTAACACAGGAATTTTTGCCTAATATGCTGAATTCTTCATTGAGGTTATTTCCCTATCAGCTGCGTGTGGCATCTTGACAAAGAGGACGATGTAATACGCATTAACTGTCAAGTCCTATTTTCTGGGAAAAACAAAGGAAAGCTACAGTCGTTTGATGTTTTCAGATTTTGTCCTCCGCATATTAAGTGTCAAGAGGTTTCTGTTATTCTTATGTTTTTATAATTTGTTGTGTTTTGGTTAACGACATGTCAACCCTTGGGTTATTCTGCGCCGTCAATTTGCGTCGTCTCCCAGAGAAAGGGAGAAAGGGAGAAAAGGGATAGAAGGAGTAATAGACGAGAGAGAGGAGAACGAGTTATAAACAAACTAGAGATGGTGTTTATAAAACACTATGCCTCCAACTTGAACTTGACTTATACAGAACTTGTTTGTAAACAGACTTATAATTTAAAGTAGCAAACCTGACAAATGCCCAAATTTACAAAGGGCCATAACTCATGAAGTATTTTTTAGATTTTTTTTTTATTCAAAAATTAATCAGATCATCCACTCATCACTACCTATCTATTTACCAGGTTTCAAGGCTCTAGCTTCAATATTTTTTGAGACATTTTGCTGACAAGCTTTCATCCGTATTTTTTCAAAGGACCATAACTCAGAAAAAGGGGCATACTCCTGATGAGAAAAAAACATGTATCACCTATTTTTTCATAAGGAATCTATATGTGAAATTTTAAAACCATAACATTCTCAGTTCAAAAGTTATGCTATGCATCAAAAAGCATGCAATGTAAAATGCGCAAAGTTATAAAGGGTCATAACTCATGAAGTATTTTTCAGAATTTATCCAAAAGTTAATCAGGCCATCTACTCATCACTGCCAATCTATTCACCTGGTTTCAAGGCTCCACCTTGAATGGTTTTGGAGATATTATGCTGACAAGATTTCATCCATACTTTTTCAAAGGGCCATAACTCAGGAAAGGGGCATAATCCTGATGGGAAAAAATATGTCAGCTATTTTTTTCATGAAGAATTCAAATATGAAATTTCAAAACTCTAGCATACACGGTTCAGAAGTTATGCTATGCATAAAAAAGCATGCAATGCAAAAATGCCTTAAGTTACAAAGGGCCATAACTCATGAAGTATTTTTCAGAATTTATTCAAAAGTTAATGATGCCATCTACGTATCAGTACCAATCTATTCACTAGGTTTTAAGCCTCTAGCTTTAATGGTTTTTGTGATATTTTGCTACAAAGATTTTATCAATATTTCTTCAAAGAGCCATAACTCAGAAAAGGGGCATAATCTTGATGAGAAAAAAGTATGTTTCACCCATTTTTTGCATAAGGAATCCATTTATGAAATTTCAAAACCATAGCATGAACGGTTCAAAAGTTCTGCTATGCATCAAAAAAGCACGCAAAGTAAAATGCCCAAGGTTATAAAGGGCCATAACTTATGAAGTATTTTTCAAAATTTATTCAAAAGTTAATCAGGTCATCTACTTATCACTACCAATCTATTCACCAGGTTTCAAGGCTCTTTCTTGAATGGTTTTGGAGAAATTTTGCTGACAAGGTTTCATCCATATTTTTTCAAAGGGCCATCTCAGGAAAGGGGCATAATCTGGATGAGAAAAAAATATGTATCAGCCATTGTTTCATGAGAAATCCATATATGTAATTTCAAAACCCTAGCATGCACCATTTAGAAGTTATGCTATGCATCAAAAAGCATGCAATGTAAAGATACCCAAAGTTAAAAAGGGTCATAACTTATGGAGTGTTTTTCAGAATTTATTCAAAAGTTAATCAGGTCATTTACTTATCAATACCAATCTATTCGCCAGGTTTCAAGGCTCTAGCTTTAATGGTTTTGGGGATATTTTGCTGACAAGATTTCATCCATATTTTTGCAAAGGGCCAAAACTTAGGAAAGGGGCATAATCCTGATGGGGAAAAAATACGTGTCAGCTATTTTTTCATGGGGAATCCATATATAAAATTTCAAAACCCTAGCATACACGGTTCAGAGGTTATGATATGCATCAAAAAGCATGCAACGTAAAAATGCCCAAAATTACAAAAGGCCATAACTCATAATGAAGTATTTTTCAGAATTTATTCAAAAGTTAATACTTATCACTGCCAATCTATTCACCATGTGTCAAGGCTCTAGCCTCAATAGTTTTTGAGATATTTTGCTGACAAGATTTCATCCATATTTTTTCAAAGGGCCATAACTCAGGAAAGAGGCATAATCCTGTTGGGAAAAATATGTATCAGCTATTTTTTCATGAGGAATTCATATATGAAATTTCAAAACCTAGCATACACGGTTCAGAAGTTATGCTTCGCATCAAAAAGCGTTACGGGCGGACACACGCACGGACGGACGGACGGACGCACACACGTCCCAGAAGCAATATGCCCCTCCAACTTCTTCGAAGTTGGGGGCATAATGACAGTGGAGAAACAGAAGAGAACAAAACGTGTCCCCTCCCCTACCTGTGGCAAATGTGTTATTATAAGCTTGTTAGGGGAAACCATTACACAGATCCTTGAGCCAAGGGAGTTTTGTGGGTCTGTACAACAGAATAAATATCATTTTTGTCTAATTAGAGTAACAACACATATCCTGCATCAGCCCAGTCACGGAAACATGCCACTTCCCCATACTAGAACTGCTAAGATCCAAATCAGAAGTCAGCCAACTTGTGTAATAGCTGTACACACTGATCAGGGCATTAGCTGTGCGTTTACAATATCTTTGGACATTATTGAACATATCGACAGAGACGGTCCGGATCAGACGGTGTATGTGTGTCGGCTGAATTGGGCTTCGCAATTCACATAAGAAAAATAATCGCTAGTATGGTCAATAAGCTGAATGAACTGCAACAAAATATTTAAAACGCTATTAAACCGTATTTATTCTAAATAATCGGACACATATCCTTACCACTCTTGTCCTAAAATTAGAACGTCGATTTTATTAACTGTTGAAAACAGCTGGAGAAGTGACAAACAGTATAGACCCAGATCAGACGCCGCAAAATGCGGCATCTGATCTGGGTCTACACTGTATGCTTAAGTCTGTCTGTACGAAAACATATGAAAATTACGTAAACAGATAATAGAATATTATAAAATACTAACCCATTAAAAGAAAATATATGGACATTAACCAAGCATGGTTGCTATAGAAATTCACATGTCTAGTGGTGCTCCATATCAGAATTAAGATGGGCACGCTGACAATAAGACCTGCTCCAGAGGTCAAGGTCGGACCAAATCTATCATAGAACATCCCTGGTAGAAATCCAACACCAAGACCTACATTCAGCATTGATGACAAAAGCTCAACTGAAATAAAAGAACAAATCAAAAGCATGCGTAATTTGATTATTTTTTCCAAACATTTTTGTACGCTCCATAACTCAGTGACCGTTAGGGATATCTTCATGGAACTTTATAGTATTATGTATTAGGTCACAAGATGTGTTGCGCACAAGAATGATTGTTCCCCCTTTCTTATTTTCCAAGTTATGCCCCTTTTATTAATTTTTCCAAACATTCTTGTACGCTCCATAATTCAGTAACAATTCAGGATATCTTCATGCAATTTTATAGAAATATGTATTAGGTCAGGACGATGTGTCGCGCACAAGAATGATTGTTCCCACTTTCTTAGTTTCTAAGTTACCGGTATGCCCCTTTGATTATTTTTTTTTCCAGAATCGTCCGTCAACATTCTTGTACTCGCCATAACTCAGTAACCGTTCAGGATATCTTCAGGCAATTTTATAGGAATATGTATTAGTTCAGGACGCCGTGTCGCACACAAGAAAGAATGATTGTTCCCCCTTTCTTAGTTTCCAAGTTACGCCCCTTTGATTTTTTTTTCCAAACATTCTTGTACGCGCCAGTAACCGTTAGGGATTACTTCATGCAACTCTATAGGAATATGTATTAGGTCACAACGATGACTCGCGCACAAGAATGATTGTTCCCCCTTTCTTAGTTTCCAAGTTATGCCCCTTTGATTATTTTTTCCAAACATTCTTGTACGCTCCATAATTCAGCAACAGTTCAATATCTTTATGCAGTGTTTAGGAATATGTATTAGGTCAGGACGATGTGTCGCGCATATGAATGATTGTTCCCCCTTTCTTAGTTTCTACGTTATGCCCCTTTGATTTATTTTTCCAGAATCGTCCGTCAACATTCTTGTACGCTCCATAAGCCAGTAACCGTTCAGGATATCTTCATGCAATTTAATAGGAATTTGTGTTAGGTCAGGACAACGTGTTGCACACAAGAATGATTGTTCCCCCTTTCTTAGTTTCCAAGCTGTGCCCCTTTGATTAATTTTTCCAAACATTCTTGTACTCTCTATAATTCAGTAACCGTTCAGAATATCTTCGTGCAATTTTATAGGAATATGTATTAGGCCAGGACGATGTGTCGCGCATAAGAATAATTGTTCCTCCTTTCTCAGTTTCTAAGTTATGCCCCTTTGATTATTTTTTTCCAGAATCGTCCGTCAACATTCTTATACGCTCCATATAACTCAGTAACCGTTCAGGATATCTTCATGCAATTTAATAGAAATATGTATTAGGTCAGGCCACGTGTCGCACACAAGAATGATTGTTCCCCCTTTCTCAGTTTCCAAGTTATGCCCATTTAATTATTTTTTTCCAAACATTCTTGTACGCGCCATAACTCAGTGACCGTTAGAGATATCTTCATACAATTTTTTTAGGAATATGTATTAGGTCAGGACGATGTATCACGCACAAGAATGATTGTTCCCCTTTTCTTATTTTCCAAGTAATGCCCCTTTGATTATTTTTTCCAAACATTCTTGTACGCGACATAATTCAGTAACAGTTCAGGATATCTTCATGCCATTGTATAGGAATATGTATTAGGTCAGGACGATGTTTCGCGCACAAGAATGATTGTTATCCCTTTCTTAGTTTCCAATTTATGCCCCTTTGTTTATTTTTTTTCCAAACAATCTTGTACGCGCCATAACTCTGTAACCGTTAGGGATATCTTCATGCAACTTTATACGAATATGTATTATGTCACGAGATGTGTCGCACACATGAATAATTGTTCCCGCTTTCTTAGTTTCTAAGTTATGCCCCTTTGTTTAATTTTTTCCAAACATTCTTACACACGCCATAACTCAGTAACCGTTAGGGATATCTTTATGCAACTTTATAGGAATATGTATTAGGTCAGGACAATGTGTCGCGCACAAGAATGATTGTTCCCCATTTCTTATTTTCCAAGTTATGCCCCTTTGATTATTTTTTCCAGAATTCTTTTATGCAACATAACTCAGTAACCATTAAGGATATCTTCATGCAACTTTATAAGAATATGTATTAGGTCATGACGACTTGTCGCACACAAGAATAATTGTTCCCCTTTTCTTAGTTTCCAGGCTATGCCCCTTTGATTATTTTTTCCAAACATTCTTGTACGCTCCATAATTCAGTAACAGTTCAATATCTTTATGCAGTGTTTAGGAATATGTATTAGGTCAGGACGATGTGTCGCGCATATGAATGATTGTTCCCCCTTTCTTAGTTTCTACGTTATGCCCCTTTGATTTATTTTTCCAGAATCGTCCGTCAACATTCTTGTACGCTCCATAAGTCAGTAACCGTTCAGGATATCTTCATGCAATTTAATAGGAATTTGTGTTAGGTCAGGACAACGTGTTGCACACAAGAATGATTGTTTCCCCTTTCTTAGTTTCCAAGCTGTGCCCCTTTGATTAATTTTTCCAAACATTCTTGTACTCTCTATAATTCAGTAACCGTTCAGAATATCTTCGTGCAATTTTATAGGAATATGTATTAGGCCAGGACGATGTGTCGCGCATAAGAATAATTGTTCCTCCTTTCTCAGTTTCTAAGTTATGCCCCTTTGATTATTTTTTTCCAGAATCGTCCGTCAACATTCTTATACGCTCCATATAACTCAGTAACCGTTCAGGATATCTTCATGCAATTTAATAGAAATATGTATTAGGTCAGGCCACGTGTCGCACACAAGAATGATTGTTCCCCCTTTCTCAGTTTCCAAGTTATGCCCATTTAATTACTTTTTTCCAAACATTCTTGTACGCGCCATAACTCAGTGACCGTTAGAGATATCTTCATACAATTTTTTAGGAATATGTATTAGGTCAGGACGATGTATCACGCACAAGAATGATTGTTCCCCTTTTCTTATTTTCCAAGTTATGCCCCTTTGATTATTTTTTCCAAACATTCTTGTACGCGCCATAATTCAGTAACAGTTCAGGGTATCTTCATGCCATTGTATAGGAATATGTATTAGGTCAGGACGATGTTTCGCGCACAAGAATGATTGTTATCCCTTTCTTAGTTTCCAATTTATGCCCCTTTGTTTATTTTTTTTCCAAACAATCTTGTACGCGCCATAACTCTGTAACCGTTAGGGATATCTTCATGCAACTTTATACGAATATGTATTATGTCACGAGATGTGTCGCACACATGAATGATTGTTCCCGCTTTCTTAGTTTCTAAATTATGCCCCTTTTTTTATTTTTTTCTAAACATTCTTGTACACGCCATAACTCAGTAACCGTTAGGGATATCTTTATGCAACTTTATAGGAATATGTATTAGGTCAGGACAATGTGTCGCGCACAAGAATGATTGTTCCCCATTTCTTATTTTCCAAGTTATGCCCCTTTGATTATTTTTTCCAGAATTCTTTTATGCAACATAACTCAGTAACCATTAAGGATATCTTCATGCAACTTTATAAGAATATGTATTAGGTCATGACGACTTGTCGCACACAAGAATGATTGTTCCCCTTTTCTTAGTTTCCAGGCTATGCCCCTTTGATTATTTTTTCCAGTCATTCTTGTAAGCTCCATAACTCAGTAATCATTGGGGATATTTTCATGCAATTTTATAAGGAATATGTATTAGGTCAGGACGACGTGTCGCGTACAAGAATGTTGCTCCCCCTTTCTAGTTACCAGTGGTCGGAGCTGTTAATTATTATTCCATAACTACCCATATGCAAATTAATTGTTTAGGCTATTCTCATTCAATCCATAATGCCATAATCCTTTGAAATATTTTAATGAAATTTTAGGAATGTTTATAATAATGGAGCAATATATAATGAGCAAAAACCACACATCTGACTTACTTATGTCCTGAATTATTTGCCCTATAACTAAATTTGCTCTTCCCTCTCTAATTCCTCAACCAATTTAAATATTTTAACGAAACTTGATGGTGGTGTGTATATTGCCAAGGGAATACGTTAGGAGCAAGCGTGGTAACTCAAGTGTACTTAGTTTGTAAATTATTTCCCTTGTTTGACTTCTGCATTTCTCAACATCTGTGCCACTTCATCCTGTAAGCTCTATTTTTTATTATTATTATTTATACTAACAGTATTTAATATGTTAAATGTTTTAATATAGGTACAATCATTAATTACAGAGTTGCTATTCCTGTCTGGCTGCCTGTCCATCTTTTAGCCATACACGTAGTGTACATTGGTTATAATTCCTTTAAAAATGTTGGCCCCACTGTCTTAGCAAACGGGCGTATAATGCGCCGCTTGCGAAGCTCTTGTTGTAAATGGATCTACTCTAAAATGAAATTATTTGCTCCCAAGGAGAGCAAATTCTATCCTTTTAGAGTAGACCGCTTTAAGAAGGGAGCTAAAACAAGTTTGAAAGGACCCCCTCCCCGCCCCCTCTCCCTCTTGTTGTAAATGGATCTACTCTAAAATGAAATTATTTGCTCCCAAGGAGAGCAAATTCTATCCTTTTAGAGTAGACCGCTTTAAGAAGGGAGCTAAAACAAGTTTGAAAGGACCCCCTTCCCCCCCCCCCCACACACCCCCCCCTCCCCCCCCCCCCCCGCCCCCCCCCCCAATCCCTTGAAAGTGTATCAGTTTCCGTTAACTCTTTCGGTGCCAAATTTCTTTTTTAACAAACTATCTCTTGAAAAGAAGTCAATATTCAAAGTTGAAAGACTGAATTTCAGACAACAGAGATCCAGATGAGACGGCTCATATGAGCCGTCTCATGTGGATCTATGCTGTTTGTAAAAGCCTATTATTATCGCCCGTGTAGTGAAAGAGTTAAGTCAATTAAACGTGTACATTACCTTCTTTTTGTGTATAGTTAAATGTCTGCTTGATGGCGTCCTGATATACGTTGAACACAAAAATAGATCCAGTGACAAACTTTGCCAGGAAACCAATTGCCAAACCAACAAACTTCAATACCGTTATTTTTTTCCATCTGAAACAAACAATGCAAGACAAAAAAAAAATGTTAACCTTTAAAGTTCCAAGCATAATTGCAGCAGATGACTTTTTTTTTTTTTTTTTGGTTATTTTTCAGGAAAATAAAACTTGACATTTAATGTGAACCGTCTGCCAGGCAGGCAGACGGTTCATATTATGTTATATCAAGTTTGTTTGTTTTTTTTTTTTTTCTGAAAATAATACTAAAATATTTCAAAATGTCGTCTGTTGCAGTTGTGATTGGCATTTTAAGTGTTAACAGCAACTTCATGTTGTAAAACACGGTGGTCAACATTAACGGTTAGCATGCTGGGTAAAAAAATCAGCAGTCATTTTAAAATATTTTTCTTATTTTTCCCAGTAAATAGGTTTTGATATTTCATACAAATTGTCTCCTTGGGAGACAATGTGCATGAAATAAAAGCCTATTTTCTGAGAGAATAAATTTAATCAGTTTGTCGTCTGCTGAATTTGCTCAGAGAGTGATAATAAAGCAAAAATTCCAGAAATATAAAAACCTACCCTATACAGAGGCTGGCGGTCGCTCCTGAGGACTGGGGGCATATATTTCAAATGTCCGATATGTAAAATTATATCGCGTGAGATTTCGTCGAAATCTCCATTATCTTGGAATGACTGTTTAAGAACTAGCTTAAAGGATATGAAGCACAAGGCCGTATTTTTTTTTTTTTAGGTTTGAGGAGAGCCTACCCTGTGATCAATCATTAAAAAATAACCTCTTCTGGGGAATAAACTTGGCATTTGATAATCTATTTTCATTTTATGCTGATCCCCAAAAAAGAAACACAACACTATTAAATTGCAAAAGAGACGAAAACATATTTTACAGCTGTAAAACTGATCTAGTGTGTACATTACTGTGTACATGACAGTTTAGGGTATATATAAAATATTTATTGCTCAATGTAAAGCAGTCATGCAAGAAGTTGTGGACCAACAGATATAGATCGTTTTTATTAATCATACTTTTCTTTGCAGTTCAGAAGCGTTGCATTTGTTTTGGGATCCTGCTTCTAAGATTTTGAAGTCAAATATCACATTTTGATATGTACTCGTATTTTTGTTCAAAATTCATCATATTTTATGTAACCAAGCGTTTTCCAAATTTATTCATCATCACTCCCTCTCGACAGCAACCTTTTTACCAAACCCCACGTAAGCCTAAAGATAAAAAACTCTGGCCTAGGATTTAATTAATGGACATGACTTTGGCATTTTGCCGTAAAATATAACAAACTGCTTATTGCTGCCCAATGTGAGAAACGAGCCCTTATACGTCATATACGAGCGTATCGGCACATCACGAGAACATACTTATATATAACTTTGACCCCCCTAAACCCCATTTTTGTATAGTAAAACTGGGGTTTAAAGGGGTATACATTATTTTTCTTATTTCTGCTCAAAAAATATAGATTGTGGTACTCATTAGAACCGCCTCGCCGAGGCGGTTCTAACGAGTACCCACAATCTATGTTTTGAGCAGAAATAAGAAAAATAATGTATACCCCTTTAAACCCCAGTTTTACTAAAATAAAAAAAAAATATGAAAGTTTTTTATCTGAAAATTTTCATTTTTTTACGAGCTGAAATTTTCTATATATTTGAATAAGCGTGTTTTCGTAATGAACAAAGTCCAGATTGCCCTGCGCATCCGTACATCTGAACAAGGCTTAGGCTTACTTATTCATTCAAGCAAAACTGATATTCTTGTGTGTGTAACTATTTCATCAGCTTACCTATGTTCATATTTGACAGCATCAACGCACACTTCATACTATTATCTAAATGCTTATTTTTGAGAAAGAACATGTTGGTAGTTATGCTTTCCTGTTTAATTGCATGGTGATAAATATGACGGTGCCAATCTACATCTTTCGTTCATCAGTCTGTTAGTGCCTGAAGTATATTCTTTAATCGGTTTGCTTACCTTTGTCTCTCAGTGTCTGTCCTCAGAGTGTTTGTCGCATTTGCCATGAGCTCAACTTTATTTCATCACACCCATTTAATTTAATTTACATGTTTTTTTGCTGTGATGTTTCACTGAATGAGTTATGTGAGCACCAATACGAAAACACGCCTTTTCAAATGTATTGAAAGTTTCACCACCAAAAAACTGAAAATTTTCAGATAAAAATTCTGATTTTTTTTTCATATTTCTGCTCAAAGCATAGATTGTTTGTACTCGTTAGAACCGCTTCGACGAGGCGGTTCTAACGAGTACACACAACCTATGTTTTTGAGCAGAAATGAGAAAAATAATGTATACCCCTGTAAACCCCAGTTTTACTATATAAAAGTGGGGTTTAAGGGGGTCAAAATTATATAGATGTGTTTACGTGATGAGATTTTTGTATTATTATTATTATTATTATTATTATTTTCATTTATTTATTCTTTTTTACATTTGAACCATAGCAGTAAAATAAATTTAATCCCTCCTCGCGGTAGTTTTTATTGCTGACCGTACTAAGACGGTGGCTCCCGTGTTGTTCGTTCTTTGTGGGGCTTTGTAGATGATTGCTGCGGGACGTTTTTGCTTTGTCATGTTGAATGTCATGTTGTAATGTCCGGCATTGTGATCAGCTGGTTGGGGAGGAGAGAGCTGATTGCTTTGCTTTTCGTCGTTTTGTTATCCGTCATAGTGTGTTAACTCTTATTCTTGTTGTGTGAATATGACACTTCCCGCAAGTTCCTGGGCAGTTATACATATTGCAAAACTCAGACTTTTGGCCGTATAATTTAATGTTATGGTAAATATTTGAGAACAAAGCACTGAACTAGAAAAAGACACATATAATCACCACAACAAAAACGCATGGTAAGAAAATAAACAACAACAAAAAAACAAAAAAAAAAAAACAAAAAACAAAAAAAAAAAAAAAAAAAACGTTTTCCAGGCCGAAAGTAATCCAGTAAAGAGGATATACAGGAAAAGCTACAGCACGATAATTTGCCTATATAATTTTGACCCCCTTTAAACCCACTTTTATATAGTAAAACTGGGGTTTACACGTGTAAACATTTTTTTCTTATTTCTGCTCAAAAGCATAGATTGTGGGTACTCGTTAGAACCGCCTCGTCGAGGCGGTCTAACAAGTACCCACAATCTATGTTTTGAGCAGAAATATGAAAAATATCAGAACTTGTTTATCTGAAAATTTTCATTTTTTTGGTGGTAAAATTTTCAGTATTTTGAATAGGCGTGTTTTCGTAATTATCATGGAAGATAGCATACCAAAGAAACCAAGAGGAAGAGATTAAACCAACTACTACGGAGCGCACACGTTACATACCAACGAAAAGCAAGGAAAACTAGCTCCCTTTTCCTATTTCCTGAATGAATAAATGTCTGCCTGTATAATTACCCATTCTGTAATTTTACTCTCAATAGACTCATTTAAGCATAATTAATATTATTTGATGTAAATGTTCAGGTCCACCATAAAACAAAAGCAAGCTGTTTGCGTTATTTATGTCATAGGATATAAAGAACATTAGATCCTCAACGAGAGAAAACATACCTTATGACATGTACGTCCAATGAAGACTCTAATCAGCCTGCGCATCCGCGCAGTCTGACCAGAATCTTCGCCATCCGCATGGAACTTTGCATCATTGCCTATCAAAAATGTGCCCAGTGAAGATTCTGATCAGACTGCGCGAATGCACAGGCTGATCTGTATCTTCGCTGGGCGCACATGTCCGTTTTCTGATGTTGCGGCTCATTTAAATATCATATGAGCCAGCGCACGACTAACCTACAATAAGACTTGTGTGACCAGCAAAGACTCAGATCAGCCTGTACATCCACCCGGTATGACAAGGGCTCTCGTTTATCCCTCTTTGTTTAGCCCGAAGGCTGTAGACGGTACATTAGATTAGCAAAGGCTCTGATCAGACTGCGCGGATGCGCAAGCTGATCTGTCTTCGCTGGTCGCACAAGTTTTATTATAGGTTTTGTCGTGCGCCGGTCCATTTATCTTTAATGACTTACACCAATGAATTTTATACTCTCCAACAGCATACATGTATACACAAACTCAATATTTCAGATATGTTTTCGTCATGCGAACAAACTGTGCAATTGTGAAAACGTGCCTTCGGGTTTTATGCGGACAGCGAAAGACCAGATCAACTTTCCGTATAAATTGAGGAGAGCCTACGCACATGACGCAGCCCGCTTGTAGAAAATAATTACCCAGCAAGCATTCTACTTAAATCTACATGTTTATCGGATCGTTATCGGCCCGGTGGGATTCCTGTCGGGCCGATAAAGGTTCGATATAGATTTTAGAATGCTAGCTGGGTAGATACGGCAGAATATGTCGATGTATAACAAATGCCCTTATCAGATTATGGGCTTCTTTGTCTAATCTGAATTTTGCTGTTCGCATATACCCCAAAGACACACCTTTACCAGTAGCGATTCGTATATATTAAACAGTTTCTCTCCCTTTAGACTCCCCACCATCTCCCTCCCCGAGAAGAGGAGAACAAAATCGGATTTAAATCAGACTAATGGTGCAGAGGGAAGTATAAAATGGTGTCAGTTTAGAAAAAAGATGTTTATATGTAAGTCAGTTACATGTAGTTGTCCTTTCTGAAAAACGACTTTCAATATTTCTTATCGGACCCTGTACTGGTCTTTTTGTGGGTGCTCGTGCGAACAGAGATCACTAAACAACTCATCCCTTGATCGTATGTTGGATCCTCGTGCATTCATACATGTTAGTGGAATGAATTGTTGAGTGCGCATGCTGGTCTGGATCCTTGATGTTTGCATACTGTTTCAGTCTTACTACAGATACCCTAAATATCCGGACATTTTAACTCATGGCCGTAATTATCCTCATCACGAAAACACGCCTATATAGTTTTGACCACCTTAAACCCCACTTTTATACAGTAAAACTGGGATTTACAGGGATATACATCAATTTTCTTATTTCTGCTCAAAAACATAGATTGTGGGTACTCGTTAGAACCGCCTCGCCGAGGCGGTTCTAACGAGTACCCGCAAGCTATGTTTTGAGCAGAAATCTGAAAACTACCAGAATTTTTCATCTGAAAGTTTTTATTTCTTTGGTGGTAAAATTCTCAATATATTTGAATAGGCGTGTTTTCGTAAAGTACAACAACGGCGGCGACGACAATAAATAAATAAATAAATAAATAAATAATACAAAACTTACCTTCAGGTTCTATCACAAATGACTAAATAAGTATACAAGACACTGGAAACAAGATAATAGTAAAACACAAACTATAAGTGTCAGCGTTTTTCTGTACCCATGACATGTTGAATAAATAATAGCTGTATAACTGGGGAGTTAGGATGGAGTCTTTATAATTATGATCTTTACCCGACTCTGGGCAAATTCAGCAGACGACAAATTGAAAATATTCCTATTTTCCCAGAAAATAGGCTTTAACATTTTATCCAAATTAAGATAACTTGCATGATATATTAAAGCCTATTTCCTGAGACTTTTGCATATAATGTCATAGCCTGTCTTCTGGGAGAAATAAGAAAAATACCACTATTTTGTCATCTGCTGAATTAGTCCAGAGAGTGGGAAGACTTATTTAGCTACAAGATACAAGAAGTTTTATTTCACGTGGAATTACATGTATATAATAAATAACATTATAGCTGATAAGCTATTTTCCGACAAACACAAGTAAAGAGTTAATGTCAACAAATGTAAAAAAATGCTGCAAAAGAAATAAAAAGAAGTAAAAATTATGGAAATACAGTCGACTTATGTTACCTCGAAATCCAAATGACTCTCTGAAATACTTCGAGATATCCGTTCCTTGACATATCAGATTTACAGAATTGAGGAAAAAATAAATCGAACAACCATCATGAATACGTAATTTGACTATATAAAAACATATTAAGAGCAATTTCTCCTCTTTTCCACAACATTTTATTTCCTGTTGTTTGATTTCCATGTTAAAACAGGGGCCAGATTTTCACTTTGAGGTAAGCGGTTATTCGAGATAAGCGAAGTCGAGATAACGAGAGTAGGCTGTATACAACAGCACAAAGTATCCTATTAATGTAAGTAAAAATGATTAGCCTGAAGAAAAGTAAAATATTAAGATCATACATTGAAATAACATTATAGCTGTGATGCTTTATCACATACATTGTCACAGTGAGGTATTTACAAAAGCCAGAATATACATGACTAAACTTTTACTCGAGGACAGGGTCTTCATCGCTGATGCAGGCAACGCAGACCCAGAGCAGGCTGTGCATTCGCGCAGTCTTGTCAGGCCTTCGATCGTTGTCCATTCACAAAAATCATTGAAAACTGTGTAACGAAACAGTGGTGAATAAAAATTGACCTGATCAGACTGTGCACAGTCTTAGTTGAGTCTATAACTTGACAAAATAAGAAATGTCGGGCGTGGAGAAAACAGCGCTGCCACTCACTGTCAAATTCGACCAGTCTGTTGGTACATTCGGTAGGATAGCAAGTGTACGCTTTCTGCGTGAACGTGTAGAACAGGGACCAGTACGCGCGGTCGTAACAACAGCATATGAAATATATTTTGCAGATTTAACGAGCACTGACCCAGATCAGGACACACAGCTGCGCAGTCAGATCAGGATATACGCTGTCTTAAATGTTAAAACAGTATGTCAGCCAATTACACCTACCAAACCTGCGAGGTATACAAGCTGGGCTGGGTCTACACTTTGGCGGAATGTGTTGATTGTGTTGGTGAGGTTCATATTAAATATGAATACCGTATGAACGCTAAGTATTGGGACAGACAGACGTGAGCAAACCGCGTAGACCAAGATCAGACTCCGCATTCCGGGCCTACGCCGTTTACCACTTATCCAGCACTTTTAAACATTACCACACATCCAGCACTTTTAGACACATCAACAAGTAGTACTTGTCCTGGTTTGTTCCTTATCTTTCCTTCTTTTGATGGCTAGGGTCTGACACGTGAAGACCACTGACAAGGCTGAAACATTACCCAAAAAATGGGTGGAAAATAAAGATTATTAATGTTTAAATAGCGACAGCCGTGCTCACATGATAATTTTTTATTTCGATATCTTTATTTCTTGATCCGGCGATTTCGATCAATTTTGCTCCAAAATGCTTGATTTCTTAAGCAGAACGTTTTTCAGGCAAATATGAATTTTGTGAGTCTTTCCTTTAAATTCCCTCTTAAATAAAGCTAGAAAACCTGATTCGGTAGAATTTGAAATTGCCAAAAGGCAGTTGTTTTTTTAGAAGACACACATAAAAATAGTTTAATTGCATTTAAGCAACTTTTACAATTTATCTTTTACTTTCAGTTTATGAGCTCTTTACTAACTTTCCTTCAAAGATCGACCACGAACGGAAGTGAGATTAAACGTCGGTCAGAGAACTTTGTTATTGAACCAGCATGGGAGCTAGATATCGAACACTGAGAAATGATTCTTGAAGTTGCATCGCCATAGGAGTCCTGAGGGTCGACAGGTATCGTCCGATATGGTCTGATATAAAGAATAATGTTTGCTTTTATTAAGCTTTATGAAATTTATTGATTGAAATAAAAATACAATAGACATTAATCTGTTTATAACACAGTTTGTTAAAGATTTTTTATAGTTGCCGGGATCGTCACAACCCGACGATCCCGGAAAATGTAAAAAGTCCTTCGTGAGCTAATCGAATAGTCTACCATATGTAAAAATCCAAAGCTATAGCAAGAGACCGGCGCGATTCCCAAGCCGGTCAATAATTTAACGGACATAGGCTGGAACCCAGTATCTAGTGTTTATCAAAAAAAATAAACGGTATATCAGCCATACCCACAAAACATATCTGCAGATATTAGCATACCTCCCCCTTCTCCCCCCACAAAAAATCCCCTTGGTTTCACACAGTTTTGAAAGTGATCCCCCAAAAATACTTGCTAAATGGCCAATACAAAAAAAAAAAAAAATCCCCAAACCCCCCAAAAATAGTAACATTCAAAGTTCTAAATAATAAAAAATCCTTGCCTAATGTATAAAGCAAATTCCACCCTCCCCCCCTCCCCATCCCACCCCTACCCGACACACAAAGCCCCTTGGATTTTATCTAAAAAAAGAAGCGTTTATTGTCTTCATTAAAACTTATACAATTATAGCTTTTGTCGGTGAAATGTCTTCAAATGTGTCGGTGAACTGTCTCCGATTTTGTCGGTGAACTGTCTCTAAAGTACGTATCGGTGAACTGTCAAGCCGGTGAACTAACCTCAGGATATCGTGCTGCATTTTTCATAGAACAGAACATGTCTAATGTAAGTTACTGCTTCTGTATAACTGTTAACTGAATTTGTGCAGCAATATATAGGGTAGAAGCTCTCAAGCCCTGGTCGGCAATCCATCTAGGAGTTGGCAACTCCAAACAAAAACCTACAAATCTGGATATGCCTGTTCCACTTATGTAAAGCCTGCTTCGGCAGCTGGGGCGGAGGAAATCATTACTATGATTTAACGGCCAAAACGGCGATGCATGTTGTGGAGCGTGGAGAGCATGACAAGGCACAACAGAAGTCATGGTCATCCACTGCATCCGGATGTCGACACTGTCTTTCCTCCGGATCCAGCTAGGTCAGGATGAGAGAGTGAGGTTGACTCTGCGCGCCTCTCCCTCACTATAATCCAACTCACAGCGCATGTCATCTTTATCAGCAACACATATTCACAGCAAGCACACATATGCAAGTCATACAAAAAGCCCTGTGGCGATGGGCGAGCGACGAAGCAGCAGGTGAGGAAACACTGGAAGCTGTAGTTGCGGCCCTGTACACAGGCGGCTTGGTTCTATATGGTCGCTTTCCTTAAGAACGAAGCAGTACAGGGAATTCGGCAGCCGGACTGAGCAGACCTTTTCAGGATCGCCCTGCTCACCCCCATAGCATGGGGAAGGGGCTAGAAAAGGTGCCCTAAACAATTGCCTGCTTCAAATCTCCTGGCTGGTTAACCGCGATCAGCGGGGATCCCACTTAGCGGTCGAACAAGAAAAAAGAAGACGAAGATGATACCTTTAACCATCAGCACATGGAATGTGCGCACTCTAATGGACAGTACTGGCTCTGACAGACCTCAGCGAATAACAGCTCTATATATAGTTGGTAGAGAACTTGACAGATACAAAGTCGAGATTGCAGCTCTGAGTGAGACTCGCCTTGCAGAGGAAGGTTTTTTTTTTTAAAAAAAAAATGAAATTGGTGCTGGTTACACTTTCTTCTGGAGTGGACGCAAGAAAGAAGAGCAGCGTGAAGCAGGAGTAGGAATCGCTATGAAGTCACACCTTGTCAGCAGCTCTCAGGACTTTCAAAAGACATAAATGACCGCCTGATGACGCTGAGACTTCCCTTGTCCGGAAAGTGGCATGCAACAATTATGAATGCCTATGCACCCACAAAGACCAACCCAGATGAGGTTGAAGACAAGTTCTGTAAAATGATCTAGATTCTCTGATTTCTGCAAGACTCCGGACAGACAAACTCATCCTCCTCGGGAACTTCAATGCCAGAGTGGGCACAGACCACCAAGCCTGGGAAGGAGTGATTGGAACTGAAGGAGTAGGGAAGTGCAATGCAATGACCTCCTCCTTTTAAGGAAGTGTGCAGAACATGAACTACTGATCACCAGCATAGTCTTCCGTCTACCAACCAGACGAACGAGAGGAAAGAGTATAAAAGCCGGGAGAAAGGTCGAAAGTCGGGACCAAAAATCGGGAGTAAATTTGGACAATCAAATAATAACACTAAACATGCACCTATCGGGATGAAGTTTGGAACATAAGTAGAATATAGACTCTTCTTTAAAATGCATCTAAGATTTTATATCATCATCAAAAATGGTTCACGTTATAATATGAAATATACGACAAATGTCGCTCATTTTGGGGTCGGGACCAACTTTGCGGTATTGACGATATCAAGCATTTTACAAATTATGGTCAGTATGGGGGTTCCATGCGAATTATTTTATGTATTATCAGTTAAAAACATGTCACAGATCAGAAAAAAATATGAAAAAAAAAAAAAATAAATAATAATAATAATAATAATAATAATTATTTCATCGCACCGCCCAGTAAATAATTGACCTGGGAGTAGGTCGGGACTACAGTTAGGCTTGAAATCGACTCAGATTGCCGTCTTGCTAATGTCACATATAATGTATTTCTTTAACTTTGGATACGCCTTGTGACATAATGCACATATCAGCATGTATGGTTTTGTGTTTCATTGGTCGTTGAAAGAGGTGTTATTACTCACAGTGGTAACACACCCAGGAACTCTCATCACCCTTTCGTACCCCTACACATCTGAAATGATACCATATCCGACACTTTCTGTTCTCACACCCAAACATATCATCGACAAAATCAAGCATTCCACATCTGCAAGCGATCTCAATCATCTTCATTGACCGGCGCTGGAACGCCGGCCTCTTAATATAGCTTTGGATTTTTATATATGGGAGACTATTCGACTAGCTCATAAAGGACTTTTTATATTTGCCGGGATCGTCGGTTTGTGACGATCCCGCCAAATATAAATATTCTTATAACAAACTGTGTTATAAACAGATTAATGTCTATTTTATTTTCATTTCAGTCAATAAATTTGATAAAGCTTAATAAAAGCAAACCTAAAAGAATCACATTGTTGTTCTTTTTCACCTGTTACATTGAAAATTTATTAAACTTTAGTATAACCTTGTCCCATAACTCTATGTAAACATGAACAAAATTTGCGCCGGTACTTAGACGTTTACGTCTAAATATTTTGTCTTGTGTTTTTTATTTATGTCGATTTTGACATTTCTTAGCCTAGAATATTCCTTTGGAAAAGGCTGAAATTTTTCATTTTCAAGACAGGCAGTTAAATGTTTTCTTATAGATCCGATCTTTTGTTTAGCGTTGTATGTTTTTGGATTGAAACAGAATTCTACAGCATGAGCGATGGCGAATAGACCACAGTCGGACGAATTTGGCTGTTGCTGAACTTTTGGAACGTCAACTGACAAACTGGAGTTCGACCTGCCATAAACCTGAGCAATTTGAATTTGCAGCATTATCTGAAATCAAACTGTCTGCATAAATATTGTCGCGGCTGTCAGTGTTTTGACATGTGAAAATCCAATGGTTATTACCGTTGAAATGAACTTGAGCTGATGGTGGCAACTGTTCCTGAAACTGTTTTCTACTGAGTCGTTTACCCTGTGAGTCTGAACTGTGGTATGCTAATAGTCGCCTGCAAACCATTAACACTAGTTCTTCTGAAGATAAGTATTCACTGCACTCATATATGTCTGTCGTTAAGCCACTCATTACCAAATAAATAAGCGTGTCCTCACTTGTTAGACCTAAATTCTTTTTCCGAAAAGCCGATCGTTATTTTCTTTTTTATCATGTTCCGAATTCTGACTTAGCCCAGTATAGTTAATGCCAGATTTAGCTTTCTTAGGTAGTTTCAACGACAAACGACAAACTCAGAAGAATAAAGGGAATTGAAATGTCATCAAGTGAATGAATAGTCATGATTAATTACATTTAAGTACATTCATCAACATGATTAATGATACTCGTGACTTTCTTAAACTTCTTACAACATAGATGTAGGAGCAGGGGGAAGGGGGAGGGGTGGAGAGTGGGGGTGGGTGGTGGGGGTGGGGTGAGAGTCCTGATATGAAAAAATAAAATAATAATAAAAAAAATAATAAATAAATAAAACAAAATAAATACATTAAAATGTGAAAGACAAAACAAAATCATCCAATAAACAAACCTATCTTGTGCAAAAACTAAAAGACATAAAAACTTCTTTCGTTCAATTTGAGTTTGGTTTAAACAATATTTTTATTTGTTTCTTTACATGTAAACAAATATATACAACATCAAATTTTCCGGGATCTGACAGTAAGCTAGAAGCTTATACGGGACATTTCCTGGTCTACAGAGAACACATTTTCGTTCGTTTGATCGACTAGGAATGATAATAAACCAATCAGTATGTAATTGAGAGAGAGAGAGAGAGAGAGAGAGAGACAGACAGACAGACAGACAGAGAGCATCTCCACATTATTGCACATATAGATGGATACAATAATTATTTTCATAATAATTTTTTGGCATTATATTTAACTTACAGTTCTATTCTGTCTGGTAGTTGCCATACTTGTTTGGTTTAAACATATTTATTTCCGAAATGTTTACATATACAACACATACAAAAGTACAACAGTAGGATTAGAATGAAAGCATAAAAGCTTATTTAGTTCCTTTCCTAAATGGGCAATGCAGATGTATCCTTGTGTAAGTAAGCAGTAGTAAGTATACAAGATAGTGGTAAGTATACAAGATATAAGACAGAGAACTAGTTGTTATTTCAACTTCATTTAAATGTCTGATTTAAATACTATAGTGCACATAATGCATTTATGGAAATATAGAGTTTTTGACCGATTCCCCAAAAAAGGTAAGAGAAAAGTCCAGGGGGTGCCACAATCACAAACCGCAGCCAAGAAGTACATGTAATCTTCACGTGTATAATCATGAAAGTGACTTCGATTTCAGACATGGTTTTACAGGTGAGTTTCATATTTCGGCTTAGATGTAGAATAACATGCATTATAACTCAGATGAATCGTCTTGATTTAATTATATAGTCTTGAACTTTCAAAAACAGGGTCTCGTTCTCATTAACTGATGCAGTTTCTTTTCCCAATAGTAGTTCTTTTGTACTGTGAGTTTGAAGAATATTCGATAGATAAGTATTTCTAATGCCAATATATCTGGGGCATATAGAGAAAAAGTGATAAGGACTCTCAAAACCGCCACAATCACGGGTTGGGCTAGCAACTATATGTTTAATTAAGAGAACTGCATTCCACTGGTATCCTTGCGTGTAAGATCTGACCTATTCTTGTGCCAACATTATAATACTTGGGCGGTGACCGCTTGTTTCTATTAAGGCGATATTTAAATGCTGAGACAGTGTTTGCTTCTTTCATTTGCTCTGAAAGTTCGTTCCATGCACGTATAGTAGAATGGAAGAAAGAGTTGAAAAACAGGTCGGTATTGGCATGCATAAGGTGCAAAGCATTTGTATTCCGAAGATTGTAGGGATTGTTTTTCTGAACAAGAGGGGTAGTATCTCTGGCAGGTATCTCGGCGTAAGACCAATAATTATCTTGAAGAAAATAGTGAGTTTGTGCATGTTGCGCCTTTCCTGCAGAGAATCCCAACCAAGATCGGTGAGGAGTTTTTCAATGCTACAGAGCTTTGTTGCCCCGGTAATAATTATAGCTGCTTCGTGGTGTATTAGATCCAACTGTTTCTTAGATTTGTTTGTGCAATTGCCCCATACTGACCGAGGTGTTTGTGTTTCAAGGTTTCTGTTAGTACGATATCGTTCATTTTGAGTGGAGGATGTGTTACTGGATTGAGTTTCCTGGATATCAGAAGAGATGTAGTTTTTATTGGATTAAAATCCACCAACCATGAAGTCGCCCGCTTGTTTATAGTTTCCAAGTCTATAATAAGGCTGCAGACTGTGGGTTTTCAACGATAGTGTGCAGGCTGGTGTCATCAGCGAAGAGGCGGATAGATGAGTTTATATTACTTACTATATCATTTATATAAACTAAAACGAGAAGCGGTCCGAGAATACAGCCTTGGGGGACACCGGCGAGAATAGAAGCCCAGTCAGATACAATACAATCAATAACAACTCTTTGTCTCCGGCCTGAGAGATAACTTGTGAACCAACGCAGAAGATAGTCTGAAATTCCCATGGCCGCGAGTTTATACAGCAAACCTGTGTGCCAGACTCTATCTATTGCTGATGTCACAAAATACTACCCTAACTTCCTTACCATTATCAACAGCTTCACAGAACGTGTGGTAAATATGTAGCAACTGATTAGTAGTACTCGTAGAGTCTCCTGGAATAAATCCAGATTGAAAGGGAGAAAGTAGATTATTGCGACTTATATGATTGAAGAGATGTTTGTGGACACACCGTTCCATAGTTTTTCCTACCGTACTTAATAAAGAGATGGGTCGGTAATTAGATGGTGATGATTTATCTTCTTTTTTATGTATTGGGGCTACATTTGCGTCCTTCCAAGATGATGGGAAGTATCCTTGTTGCAGAGAACGATTAAAGAGTTTTGATATAGGTTTAAACAATACAGGAGCATCTTCCTTTAAAAGTCTCGGACTTATAAGATCAGGGCCACTTGCCTTTGTTATATTTAAGTTTTGCAGGACGTCACTTACATCTTCGATCGTTATTGTTATAGTTGCCAAGTTTTCATGCTGAACATTGACGGGTTGGGGTAAAGATTTATTTGAATCATCTACTGTTGCTTGTGAGGAGAAGTAGTTATTTGTTTAACATATTTGCTTTCTGAATGCTTGTTTCAGCATATTCATTATTCATATTAAGTGTACGTAGGGCTGCGGAATTTTTATCTAAATTGAGAATTTGCTTAGATGTTTTCCTAAATAGTTTTGAGTTTGACTGCTCGGTGTTTAATAGATGTTCAAGTTTGTCGAAATATTCCTGTTTTGAGTTCCTAATTTCATTTACTACCCTGTTCCGCAATGAATTTTACCAGGAAATCGATATTTGAGGTTTTTCTGTATTTTCTATACATACGTTTCCTTCTCCTGCTTATGTTTTTAATATGGCAAGATATCCAAGCGTAGTCGTTAGGCCGAATGGTAGCTGTCTTGTTTGGAATTGACTCTTCACTTGCCCTCAATATAGCTGCAGTTAGATATTGCACATTGTCATCTATGTTTGAATTACGCTCAATTTCGTTTTCAAGATCACTTTCCGATAATAGGTGCGATAATTATCAAAGTCTGCTTGATGATAATGCCACACTTTTCTCTTAAAGGTTTTGATGGATGGGCAGAGGAATTTTAGTAATACTAAAAAAGGTAAGAGAAAAGTCCAGGGAGTGCCTCAATCACAAACCGCAGCCCTTCCCAGACCCCAAGAGGAAGAGGAAACCGACAAATCCAAACAAGCACAAACCGAACAAACGTACGAAAAGCACTAAGATTAGCTCTCTCTTCCCCAAGCGAGGTAATCGCAATACTAAAAGGACTGAAAAACACAAGAACAAAATGACACACGGAAAGACATACAACAAATCGCCTCGTAGAATTAACCGCAAGCAACAAAGAAATTAATTTACCACACATTTTTGCTGACAGCAATTAGCAGAGATAAATAAAGGTCTCGTTGGTAAGTCTGGGGCATCACAGATTTTTGTGCTTCCTGAGCATGTCCAAAATATTTGTCGGTAAATTTTGTTACAATGTTGGGTGGTAGTTTAATTGTGGGGATCGGTCGAACCAAAAAGAGATAGAATAAAAGACAAACTAAAGCAAAGTAATGAGAAGAAAAGAAAAACAAAACACAAACGAAAATTACAAACAAAATCATTGTTTGGGAGATTTGAGTGATGCTAGTAAGCATTTCATTAGTTGTGCCTGATTATTCAATCTATTTCTAGCTTATCATGCTGTGTTGTAACTGTAGGAATTTCATTGTAAGAACTGATTTACAAAGATGATATTTATTAAGAGTTAATTTTTATTTAAACTTTGTTTAAGATATTTTTCACTTTGGTCTGCTACTCTCTAAATTGTTGTAATGTATAAAATAAATACTGTGCTCTTATATCATTGTGGTTTTAATAAATATAATGGCAAACTGTAAGGCTACAATGTCTTATATTATTTTATATTTTTATGCATTTTCCTAGGCTATTTTTGTAACGCATCTTTGCGGTGCTTTGTCTTTCATTGTCATGGCGTTTCTGTTCTGTATTGTGTTGTATTTGTTTTGTTTTGTATTGTATTATAATGTATTGTAATGTACTGTTATATATTTGAAAGTTTTTTTGTTTTGTTTTTTTTTGGTGTTGAAGGTGTTGTATTGTGTTACACTGTATTATAATTAGTATTATGATTAATATTCTAGTGTGGGTGTTTTGCTTTGTCGTGTTTTGATATAATGTATCTATGTTGTAAAAAAAAAATATTTTTTATTATTATTATTTTTTAGTTAGATTACGGTAGTCGAACTTACTGATTGGTTGATTAGCTAGCTTGGCTGATGATTAGACGAATGATTGTTAGACTGATGAATAGATGGATGAATTAGCGAGTGAGCGAGTGGTAGAAACTGATGTTCAATTTGATTTTCTTTCTTTCTTCTGATACTGTGTTCGGTCAATTCTGACCATGATAACAGGGTTGGAGTGTGGCACATAAGTTTCAAAAAAAAAAAAAAAAAAAAAAAAAAAAAAAAAAAAATGGATTTTGGTCCCAGATTAGTCCCGACCTGGTCCGGGGTCAATTATTTATTAGACGATCTGATAAAATAACTTTATCTTTTATATTTTTCTGATCTGTGACATGTTTTTAAATGAAATTGCATAAAATGATTCTCGTGGCAACCCCCAACTGACCAAAATTGCAAAATGCTTGATATCTTCAATACCGCAAAAGTTCAGGCCCGGATCCAGGGGTGGGCAAAAGGGGCACATGCCCCCCCCCCCCCCCCCCCCGAAGCGACCACTAGTCATACCTTGCCCCCGGTATTTTTCGATATTACACTCTCATGCATAAGCTACCCAGATACCTGTGATTTCCAGAAAACAGGGAATTCATATATGATAATGAAAGAGCCATTAGTAAAAGGCATGCTGTGATTTGTCAATAACTTGTTAATATTGCCCTGCTGATAGGTAGCATATGGTCAGTTACACATGTCTCTGTCTTATAAATACGTGATTTCACATCTTCTATTTATCTAGATAATGTACGTACATGGATGGGTAGAAACGGTTTTATTTTTTGTTTGAAGCGTTCTATTAATTTGTTTTCAAGGGGATTTTAATCCTAACCACTCTCTCTGCTAATTCAGCAGTCGATAGATTGGTGACATTTGTCTTATTTTGCCCTTTAAACAGGATTTGACAGTTCATGCAAATTGTCTCAATTAAAAACCTATTTTCTGGGAAATATAAGAAAAATATTTCAAAAAGTTACCCATAGAGCTAAGTATTAATTTATTTATTTAGCCTCATCACGAGAAACCCTGTCTTTGTGGAGTTACAACCAGGTATGAAATAGATCAAACTGCTGCAGAGAAAAACTAGAGTCTTGAAAAATTGGATACGTTATACCTTCTAAGCAGTGAACAGAAAATGAAGGCGTTGATCAGACTATGCAGATGCAACAGGCTGATCTGCGCCTTTGATGTTTGCAAAGGTATAAAACAGGTTTTCTTATGGCCAGGCTCTATTTATTTTTTATTGCCTCCAGGCTTGGGCAAAAATGCTTGCCCCCACCCCCGGCATTCCAGAATAATGAATGAGTGAATATTTTTTTTTTTTTTTTTTTTTTTTTGCGTCCGGTGGATTGGTTGTGTGTGTGTGTGCGGGGGGGGGGGGGGGAGGGGCATGGGAATCCCCCACCCCCCCTTTTACCCCTACCCCACCCAATCCATATATATTTGTGTGGGTGTGGTGGCTGAAGGGACAGGCAGGTTATCCAGGATTCTGCATGGATAGCATTGGTAATTATCAAACTAGCCAGAATTATTTTTGCAGCTTAGAAATTACCTGGATAAGGCGGAAGGTTTTATTTGTTTGTTTTGGAGTTTTACGACCCAGTCAACACTATTTAGGTTATTTTTGAGCCGGTCAATTTACATAACCGCACTTCTTGGGCAGTGTTATACATTAAGTGGTTAACCAGTACAGTGCACATTCTTTCGCTAGAAACCGACAACTGCCCTTCTTGAATCAGTGGGAGGGAGAGAATGACCCCACAAAAGAATGTTGCCCCAGCAATTTTCGAATCCGCGACCTCCTGAAATTCAGAAAAAAAAATCAGCCTGCAAGATTAATGAAAATGGCTTGAAAATAGCATGGAAATGCACTCTCAGGCGATCCAATTTTAAAAATTTTCCGGGGGAGGCCCCCTGGACCCCCCTTATAAGAAAGGAACCCCCTCTCATACTATCACCCGCTCGCGGCTTACGCCGCTCGATACATGTCCGGCAGTCAATGCCCCCCCCCCACCCCCGTCTTCAGACCTTCTGGGTCCAGCCCTGAAGTTGGTCCTAACCCAAAAATGTGCGACATAGTCGTATATTTCAGATTAAAACGTGAAAAAATATTTGATAATAATATAAAATCTTATATTCATTTTAAAGAAGATTCTATATTCTACTTATTTTCTAAATTTTATCCCGATAGGTGCATGTTTAGTATTATTATTTGATTGTCCAAATTTACTTCCGACTTTTTGTCCCGACTCGACCTTTACTATCGGTTTTTATACTCTCCTGAACAAGAGAACAGAACAGAATATTTCCCTGAAAGTCGTAAAAAACAACACAATGTAAATCCCAGACAACCTCGTTTCTATTTAAGATCAAGAAATTTGCATTATATTATTGCAAAAAATATGTTTTAGCATATTTGATCTCGATAAAGCCTATTTCATTTGTCTGTAATCCAGTTTCTATGTCGTAATCTAATTGCCGATTTGTGGAAATACCAAAGCTTGGAAAATGGCGGCGTTGGAGATGAATTTATTTTGACAGAGAAAAACAAGACTCAGCGAAAGCCTGGAAAGTGGAAAATGCCTTCTCGTCACGTATGGTCATCAAGTTATTGTGCAGAAAGCAATAAATTTATTTTCGAGAAGTTTGTTTTTACCACCTCAAAGAACCTTATTGTTTACGATTTTCTTTTTTTAGGAAATTCCTGCCTTGCAAGCCAGGTGCTCTGCTTACTGGCTGACAGTCCACGTTAACAACATGCTTCTTTCTTTTAAGGTTAAATGGCAATATCCTGTTATCTGCCCAGTCTGAATATAGTTTCTTAATAGTTTCCCCAAGAAATTGATCCTCAGCCCACACCAGATCCAGCAAAATAATCGATTGGAGGATGTAGTCCTACCTGGTATCGCATTTCCTTAAAATCAGTCCTATTTAGTTAAAATTTTGAGAGAATATGTGCCAGTAGTAAGCTGACATTTAACCAGGAGACAAAGCCACCGTGATTTCCCAAATGCGATCACATAACCAAGACTTGCTGTACTGTTAAAAAAAGATATTAACGCTCATTATATGCCTTTCTGAGAAACTGGCTATATACTAGTTGCTCAGTTATTTCTGCACATCTATCACTGGATCTGATTTCAAGAAAATAGAGTTTAAACTGGTGAGGGTGAGTCCAGAAGACTTGATAGCTGCAGAATTTGCCATTCAGCTCAAATATTCCAGAAGTTCTACCAGGAAGTATTCTTAAGTTGTAGGGGAGGTATATTCGTGGGAAAGCTGATTTCCTTCTGCATAGGCACACCATGTTTGAAGGGAACACATGATATTTGCAAATTGCCATTTCAGGTCCTTTAGCAACTTCTTATCATCTGGTCGGTAAGTGTACACTTCACCTTCCTTTGGTGGGAATGGCATAGTTGTAGTACACTTATGATAAAGGAAAAAGATGCCCATCCAGTTCTATGGAGAGGGGTCCCTGTCTTCCAACTATGACAGGTTCCAGCATGGGAATTTCAAGTTCCATTAGTTAATCACTTTTTTATGACTTCTCTCCATCCATTAACATCAGTATTTATGGCGATGTAACAACATTTAGATTTTTTCTTCATTTTTACACTGTGAAATAGTCTGTGTTTTGTTATTGAGTCAGTGACTTCTCCTTTGGTCTGTGAGTCTGTGACTGGTCCTTGTTTTGTCAACCACCCTGATTTGAAGGGATCACTATGTTTTTGTTGTTTTTTGTTTTTTTTAGGTTTTCAAATATACAACCTCATGTACACATGCATCAGTTGATATTGACAAATGAAACTAAGAGTTTTAAATTAGGGATGGATTTAATTGTCAAGTATCTTGATGGTAAAGTAATGTCTATAATGTATCATGTCCACAACAGAGGATAGCTGCTTAGATGAAGGCCACCATATTAAGAATAAATGTGAGAATGAAAATATCAAAGCTGTCTAAAATTGATTTCCTTAAAAACCTTCAAATGTATTGCGTAAATGCAGAGTAACTTTTCCATGCAGTCATAGAGTTGGGTGCTAATTTTTTTTCTAAGAATTCAGTCCCATTAATTTGAATGTTTGGTACAGAAATTGGAAACAGGACTATTTTTTTTTCATGAAAATTCTTCATATTTATATCATAATTAACTTTTCTCAATTTAAATGTTCATGTTTATATTTTTGCGTGCTTATATGTTTGTGGTCATTTATTTATGTGTTCATTCACCCATACTATACAATAATTGACTCTGCATTTTCAAGACATTTGTCAGCAACTTATTTTTAGTGACCTATTTTAAGCAAGTGTGTATGTTGTCTAGCAGATTATGTCAGCCATTTCGACAGTAAGGAGCAAATAGATTAAAACAGATGTCAGTACGTGTCACAGAACCAGGTAGCTTAATTTTAGATAGCATGAACTGTCAGTGTCTTCTGAACCATTTGAAATATTTAGTAACGCTGGGCATAAATGCCCAGTAACTAGTAAGTAATACTGGGGGACAGCTAAATTTAATTTTTATGACCATAGTCCTTATTTTAAAGTACATGTAAGCTTGGGAATCTGATGATAGTCATGGCTAGGAGGTTGGGTGTTTGTTTAGTAGGGGGTGTGGTGTATCTTTTTTCTCTAAAAATATTTTTGATTGAGATGGTAATTTTGGATGATTTTTATTATTTAAGCATCAAAACATATCTTGTGAGGTACTCACTGAAATAGTCTCAAGATATGTATATGTCTTGGTGCAAAATATTTTGTCTTCTAAATGCTCTCTTTATCTGGGTGTATAAACTGACCTCACTGCATTAATTAATAGGCACATTTTGAGGCTTAAGTTTGAGAAATCAAAATTCTCCAGAGAAAACCCTGATCTGGCAGACCAGCCTGTTTGTTATTCATCACAGTCTTGCCAGGTACTTTACACAATATTTAGACTTTCTAAAAGTTATTAAGTGAACTGCAAAGACCAGTCTGTGTGGATGCGCATTTGGCTTGAGTCTTTGTTTTCCATATCAAAGCTCCAAATCAGATGCTTTCTTCAGCCAAAAAAGTATTGGTAGTTTTCTTACTTTCCCAGGGAGACATTTGTTGGGGCACTCATTACATTCCCTCTTTGAGGCACTTCTAATAAGATAGAGAAATAAGAAAAATGATTTTCTGACTGCTGTTATCTGGAGCTGTGTCACATGATGAACATATTGGTCTTCCAACAGCAACCTCATTTATTAAGTACTATAATTCTATGAACCACAGCACAGTGTACCATATTTACTCTAAGTACTGGAGCAGGCATGCCTGAGAAAACAATAAAGACCTAGACTGGATGTCACTAACATGACATTTGATCAGGGTATACACTGTTTGCCGCTCGTGCATCAGTATTAACCCTGGTCCTGCTGGTCTCGGATAAGCCCTGCTTTTGCAAACAGAAACCAACTGATCTGGATCTGCACTGTTTGTCATTAAGTATGTGAATTTGTATCAACAACCTGGATCAAGTAATCTGATTTGCTGAAAATTAGAAGTGGGCATGGCATCTTAATTTATTCAGCATGATAAGGGTTAAGACATATCACTAGGTAGTAAAATGACTTGTTTTAATATATTTTAGGACAAGTGTATCAAGGAGTTCATGTGTCCCAATATTTAGGGTAAATGTGATATTTCTGGATAAGCAGAATATTCAGAAAACTAATTTTCTTATTTCTCCACAAAAGTATGTGGGTACTCAGTAGAAATTCTTCATCGGGATATGAAGAAATGAGAAAAACATCATTACTCTTTCTGATATGTGCACCCAGCAGTGACAGATCAGCCTGCACAGTTACACAGTCTGGTTAGATTTCTCAGTCTGCCTGAAGAAACCTTGCATCCATACTATCCAAATAGTACCTTGTGAAGACTGGTCAGAATGTCCTCACTGGGTGCACATTTCAGAATGCACATGTTCTTGCACTATGACTAAAATTGTTAGTGTAAAAATCTCCTGAATTGAGATCTGCAATATTTGAAATATCAGGTGATGCATCAGCATTAATTAAGCACTGTTTTTATATGTGCTATGGGGACTGGTTAAGGAGGAACTAGATTGCGCAGTCAATGACCAGCACACCCTTACCATGAGGGGAAGTCATGTAGCAGGTTTGGATGGCTGGACAGACTCGCTCTCACACATCCTTACCATGAGGGGGAATAGTGTGGTAAGTCTAGTAAAATCCGCCAAGTGATTTACAAAGAGATGGCATGACGGATGGACAGATGGAGGCATTCACAATATCCCCATTGCAAAAGCATGGGGTAATTATCAATAATAACTAGATAGGATAGTCTTCTCCAGTTCTTCAAAAACATACATTGTAGGTGCTCATTGAAGTGCCTACTGAAATGCATCTAATGAGTACTCTCAGTGATATTATTTTGGAGAAAAAAGTAAAACAGTATCAGAATTATCACCAAATAATCCCTCTTGACAAGTCCTGAATTCAGTGTTAGTTGGCTAATTCAGTAAACAAGAAATGAAATATGTATTTTATCATACTATGTATAAGCAGAAATTAATTATAGGAATAGGGTATGAGTAAAACAAAATACAGAACAACCAGACACGAAAGTTAATGTATTTACTCTTAAGTATTGGGACGGAAACCCTGAGGAAACTTAGCAGAATATAGCATCTGATAAGGTCTACACAGTTTCCCACTAATCCAGTGTTCTGCATTATCTAATCATGATTTACACCGTTTTCCACTAATCCGACACGCTTCAAGTTCAACCAGTAATAAAATCAACATGAACAAATTTTAGGACAAGTATTGAAGGGAATTAAAGTGTTCCAAGTTCAAGGTAAATACATTAGGACTAAGCAAGCATTAAAGACCCAGATCAGAGATCAGAGAATGTGTGGTCTTCACTGTAAGTGTTTACTGTTCATCCAGCAGTTTTTGGACAACAGGTAGTTGAATGGATTTGTTAAAATGTGAGGATCAGTATGATAAGGAATTACAGTAAAACCTGTATAAGACAGCCACCTTTGAGATTGACTTTAGTGGTTGATGTGGAAAGATGGCTGTCTTATAAAGGTACATGTCATGTAATTTTGCTAGCAAAATTACATGACATGTACCTTTATAAGACAGACAACTTTTTCCTATTCAACCACTATTTAAAGTCAGTCTCAAAGGTGGCTCTCTTACACAGGTTTCACTGTAAGGTGTCATAATATTTAAGGTAAATATGTTACACCCCAGGTATATAAATAGTGGGGCTAATCTATAAATTCGAAAAATTGAGGTTCAGCTTTTCAGAATGGGCTCAATTTTGAAACTGAGTATATGAGGTTGTTTTCAGTTTCACAAAATACTGGACTTCCATTTGCAATCTATAGATCATATTATCTAGAGTATATATCATATTTTACCCATACTATCTGTTAGTTGCTTTACTTGCATATTCATTATGCCCCTCCACAAAAAGTGGCAATGGTATTATGTTATACCCTCCGAAATTTTGAGTGTCTATCCGTCTTTCTGACCGTCTGTCAGCACTTCCATCATTCGTGTCTACACCATAACCCTGATACTGTCTGAGATATTTTCACAAAACTTAACACAAATAAAAAACGCTATGAGAGGACATGCAGAACACATGAACCGTCTGCACTGTTTGCCATTTATCCAATTAGGGGTCTCTGGTCTTCAATGGGTTAATATTGACACATTTAAATTCTAGGATCAGTATGGTGAAATGTCTAAATAATTTGAGTGGTACAGGGACAGTATACTTAGTATTGCACAGACCACAGACCATAATCAGTAGGCAGACAGAATCTTATTAGAGTTTGTCTTGTTTTGCTATAACATTTGCAAAAGCCAACCTGTGGACATAACCGTATTCAACCTAATGACGGCACATGCTCCTATAAGTGCACAGTCAGGCAATTTAATATTTAGATTACAGCCAGTGCACTTTTATCTACATCTTTATAAATATATAATCTGTTCGTACTTGTTTGAATTGAGGCTGTTCAAATGAGTACCAACAACATATGCTTTTAAGGAGAAAGTCAGAAAAATAGTGTATCATTAAATATGCCCCTCGTGAAGTTCTCTGCTGATCTTTATTTAAAGTGTAGCCTTATTAATTAGGAGGCTATTTTACCGCGAATTTTTCTAGAGATTTAAAAAAAAAAAAAAAATAAGCACACTGTGCAGTAATTAGGGCAGATACAGTAGCTCCGGATAAGAGGTTTATCCAGGTAAGTACTTTTCTTATTTCTCCACAAAAACATGTTATGGAGAAATAAGAAAAAATATCTATAGTTTTAGTGAGAAAAATACCAAAAAAACAACAACAACAACAACAAAAAAACAACTTTATCTGGAGCTTAGGAGGTTGGCCTGTAGGTATGCTAAAAAGTCTATATTTATGGTATTATGCTTTTTGCACATTTAATCCTTTCAGACCGCCAGACCAAAATAGATACCTGTGCAAACAGTGTAGATCCAGATGAGATAGCTCATAATGAGCAGTCTTGTCAGGATCTACACTGTTTGCCATTCTATTATTTGATCTTAGACTGAAACCCTGATTGCATCAGTGGATATGTCCAAATTCAAGGATGGAAGAGTCCACTTCAGAAACTCAGGGAGGTGAAAAGGTTAATACAGTATCTTAATGCTTGTAAATACCCATAGAAGCAGCTAACTATATATCTCATTTATTCCTACTTAAATTTTAGACGAGATCCAAGGAGGACACTTGGAGTACAGATGAACTAAGCAGAGCTCTTAAGGTGATTCTTCTCTTTCAGAAACTTCTCAACCCATTTATGTCTGAATATCTTCATTGAACTCTTCTATTTTAACTATTGGAAAGGTCCAGTTTAGTTTTTCATTTTTTTTCTAAAATCTGAATTGCTTTGACCATTATGCTTTACATAGATCTTATTCTGATAGCTTCAGTAAGTTTCAAGGTAAGAGAAAAGTGTAGCCTAGGCAAAGGAGAGAAAACAATGAAAAAAACAAAAGAAAGAAAATGTGGCCGGTGTAATCAGTGTCTGTTACTGGATTGAAATAAGAACAGAACCACTTCTAGCAGTGTGTTTTGAAGTTTCGTAACTGTTGCCCATTGGCAAAAAAACCCCTGTCAACTGGCCTCACTTTGTGTGTCTGGCAAAATGCTTGGTATGGATGTGTTTTACTTCCTTATATTGGCTGATGCTTTATATTGTAACATATAAGTAAAGCTTGGCAATGCCAATATCTAGGGTATCATGTAAATGTAGAATAACCATTTGTATACTTAAAGCGGTAATCACAACTTCAGCAGACGGCTTTTTTTTTCTGTATTTTTTTTATCTTTTTATTTTCAGAGAGAATATAGCTTGATATTTCAGTCAGATTGTCTGCCTAGTAGACATTTTACACACAAAATGCCAAGTCTTGTTTTCTCTGAAAATAATGAAAAAAAAAATTAGAGTGTTGTATGCTACAATTTTGCTTTCATATGGTAATGATTCATATGAAATGTCAAATTCTATTTTCTTAAAAAAAAAGAACGAACAAACATATTTGAGTTGTCATCTGCTGCTGTATTAAATTCTCAAAGTCAAATGTTTAACCCATTTATGCCTGAATACTTTTGATGAACTCTCCCATCATGAACTTTGAAAGGGTCCATTATCTGTCAAAAAGGGTATTATATAGAAATTGTCATAGTTGCTTTTATTATTGAAACTTTTTAATGTTATTGCAAACAGTGTAGACTCTGATCAGATGCCACATTCTGTGGCATCTGATCTGGGTCTACACTGTTTGCCAGTGTCCCTTTTATGGGACGCTAGGCATAAATGGGTTAGAGGTTATAGTTTGGATGAATGTTTACTGACCATGACATAACATGGAATTCCTGTTTAACATTGAAATTTTAGTATTCCTTATGTGACGTATTAAGGCCAGAGAAAATTAATTATTATATTCTCATCCAGATTTAAAAAAAAAAAGAAAATGGAGTGGGTGGGTGGATTTTATTTTTTATTTTCAATTCCTGGGCCATCCAGTGAAGAAGTAAATCATAAAAAACAAGATGACTGACACTATCATGAGCAAAAGGAAGAAAACCTTGTTTTAATACTCTTTTCATAGCAAATAGTTCATGTACAGTTCTAAAAGTGTTTTAAAATCTGTTTTCAGCATAAGTCCAATTGTCTCAGAAAAAGTTTACCACCTCAAAATGTTTTATTTAATCAGATTTTTTAGGGGTGGGTGGGGATGAGAATCTAATAATTAACTTTCTCTAGCCTAATAGTCTGTAACATAAAGGTCAGTAAACACTCATCTGTTTATAGTTTGCTTGTAGCACTACATACTGGGTCTCTGAATGGGAAGTGATATGGGATGGCAGATGGAAACCACAAAGATAGTGACCAGGGCCCAGTTGTTCAAAGCGTTGTTAGCTTAACGAGCTCGTTAAGGGTCACCCAGCAAACATGTATATGTGGGCCCCATATGGACAGAATCTGGGCATTTATCCCATTTAAGTCCTACATGGGCCCCATATAGGCTTTTTTGCCCATATAAGACCCATATATGTCCCATATTGGTAAAATTTGGCCAACAAACATGTATACATGTATGTGGGAACCATATGAGCAGATTCTGGGCATTTATCCCATTAGGGTCCTAAATGGGCCCTATATAGGCTTTTTTGCCCATATTAGACCCATACAGGTCGCATATTGATAAAATTCGATAACTATAAAAATAAATTCTTATCTGTGGGACCCCGAGATAAAACCTAAATAATCATGGAAAAATGATAATTTCAAGATACATAATTGGGGCCCAAATGGCTCCTATGGACCTCTATGGTTCCAATGTTGACCTCCCATTACTATATGGGACCCATATGGGGTCAATATGGGCATTAAGGGGAACAACTGTACCACTATTTAAACAAAATATTAAAAAAAAAATAGTAAATTTTCTGACATAAATGCAAATAATAATGATAATAAGAAAATAAAAATAATAGTTTGTTCATTACAAAATGAATGCATTTACTAAATTTATCTTGACTATTTTTCTGACATGGACGTCGATTCATGGTCATATTTTTATTTTAACTTGTATGTCCCTATTACTTTTAAAATTGAGTTATATATAAATACGCATGAGGCCACCATGTCCAACTATTAAAAAGGACGCCTATATCTTTAAGGCCTCTTGATTCTACGCATGTGCAATAACTTGCACATGTAAGAAGGTCTCTCTCTGTTGGGATCTTACCAGGCCATCATATGGGCTGGGACTGGGGACTTATAATCATTTGTGTAAAAATGTCTAAAAGTTTGTGTTTTTTTTTTCTGGAAGATAAATGTGGGTTGATTTTCCCATACTTAACCCATATAGTTCCCATATGGCTTTGCCCATGTGGGTCCAACATGGAACCATGTTGCAAATCCCTCATGAGTCCCTTATGGGTTGCCCATATAGGACCCATGTAAATACCCATTTGTGGCCCATGTGGGTCCTATATCGTTTGCTTGCTGGGCATTTCATTAACTGTTTTAGCGGATTCAATATACAATATTCTGATATTTTTTGTTGAAAAAATGTGAGTAGCTTTTGCACTGCAAAAGCTACTCACATTTTTTCAGCAAAAAATTTCAGCATATTTGCATATCACTGGATGTAAATTTTAACGAATCATTAACTAACGATGTCGTTAGCTTTGAACAACTGGGCCCAGACTGCTTGGTAGCACAGGCTGGTCTGGAGCCTCATGTTATCACTTTGAAGCTTGTCCCATATAGAGCCTCAATCTTTTGCTCACCATAATATCACTTAATACTTCCACAGACTATATGCACTATATGTACAGGGGAAGTTTTTGTTGGAGGACGTGGTGAATGCTTGCTCTGAAATGTTTGTATTTGAAATACAAAGATGGATGAATATACATAGGTCTAAATAAAGTAGATCTTCAGATGATATTTTTTTGTTATTTTTTGCACCAAAAAAATACCATGTAGACTAGTGACGCACTGAAATTGCCTCACTGAGTTAATTTCAGTGAGTACCTGCAATATACGTTCAAGGCAAATGCACTAAGTACCGACAAGATATGTTTTTGTGCGAAAATATAAAAAAAAAGTCTTAATTATCATCTCACCAATATATGCAGGACACAAAATAGAAACATTAAAAAAAAAGAAAAGAAAAACAGAAATGTTTTGTTTTGGGGGATTGGAATATAAAAAATTGAAAAAAAAAAACAACAACAAAAAAACAACAACAAAAAAAAAACAACATCAATGGAATCGACTACAGACTCTGTCCAACATTGCACTCTCACTATTTCAAAGCCCAGTAAATATTAAGTTAAAACTTTGAGAGTTAAAATATAAGGAGGTAAGGTAAAACTCAACCCAAGTGAGAGTAATTTAACTGTATAGCAATATTTTGAGATAATAACATGCAAGCTGGAGTATTTATTTTGACTTTTTTTTCTTCATAGTCTGATGAAAAAAGACGACATCGTGATCGAGATGAAGACAGAAAAAGAGATAGGATAAATGGAGAGGAACGACATAGGAGAAGGAAGGATGAGGATTCAGGTAGAATGTTAGATGTGTTAACAGACTTACAGCTCTAGATAAGAGAAGGATCTACATAAATATTTTTTCTTATTTTTCCACCAAAACATATTTTCTGGCTACTCATTAGAGGTGCCACTGGAATTAGAAGTGCCTTGCTGAGGCATTTCTGATGATTACCCTGATTACAGTAAATGCCCTAAAATTTTATACACCAAAGTGTCAGACAAAGTGGTATATATAAACAGAGCAGACCCAGGTCAGACTGCTCCTTCAGGAGCAGTCTGATCAGGGTCTACACTGTTTGCCACTCCACTAATTGTTAAAAACAAAATTTAGACCAAAAAAGTATGGTATAAAGTGTTGGAAATTTCAGGACATTTACCCTATACACTTTCATGGCTAGATAAGAAAAAATATTACCGGTACTACTTTTTGTTTGAAAAAGGGTCCTTATCTGGAGATATCCATGGGCCTAGTTAAATGGAGTTTGCTATAAAAAGCTTTCTTGGCTCTTAGAACCATTTCATTTATATTAGTCTAAGAGGTCTCAAACAATATTTTCATGATGAACTATGGAAAATAGCAATACATGTATTTCATACTTATAAGAACATATGTTATAATTATCCTAAATATTCAGATACTTCTAACCCACAAGCAAAGGATAATTGTTGATAAGAGAATATGGACATGACCCCATTGGGTTGACTGGGCCGTAAAACCTCAATACAAACAAACAGATCCACATGATTCGGGGGAGACAGCAAAAGGTCATATTTCAGATATTGTTTTGGGTTATAAACAAAATACATGTATTTAGATAAGTAGTTTGTTAATTTGTAATAATGCTGTTTGAGCTGCAGTATGACAAAGTGTACATGTGCTACCAACATATACTCAGATCAGTCTGCCCATCTGTTGATCAGAGTCTGTACTGTCTTCTTGGAAACATAGGGTTTTTGGTTGTCCAAAGAGCAGCCAGTAAATGTTCTTTGCTCAGTGCATGTCTAAAGGTAAATTTTCTCATTTTGAAGCGTGTTTTTTTTTTTTCCATTTTATCTGGCTGCTCTAACAACAAAGAATTTAATTTGCTTTCCTTGCATGACTTAACTCCAAATATTATGTCAGAAATGAAGCTAAGAAGCTGCTAGGAAATACACTGTCTCAAGAGAAAGTTATAAAACTATTTTTTTACCTTCTAAGGAATGGATACACTTAACTGTCAAAATTGTATTTGCTCCCTTCTGAAAAGGGGTCTATTCTAAAAGGAAAGAATTTGCTCCCCAAGGGAGCAAATTCTTTCCGTTTAGAATAGACCCCTTCTCAGAAGGGGCTGGGGAGCAAATTCTTTCCTTTTAGAATAGACCCCTTTTCAGAAGGGGCTTGGTATGCAGGAAAGCAAACAGGAAGTCACAAAAAATAGTCTCCCTTGTGAAAAATGGCAGAAAATCTACCATTCATATGTATCAGTTTCGCATATGTTTTCCATCAGGTATGACTTGTTAGATATAATTTTAGGAAAATTGCATTTATGACGCTTAATGCAACAATATTTTTACAGACAGGAGACGTCGAGATGATGATGATGACCGTAGAAGACGACACAAAGATGATGACAGAAGATCAAAGAGAGATGAGGTAAAGTAGGAAAATCCTTTCATATAAATTTTCTGTTGCATGGCATTAATGTATATTTCTCTGCATAACTCTGCATGTTTATACCCCTTTTTAATATGGTAACTGACCTTATAGAAACTTTATGTAAATGGCTGTTCTATTTCACAACTACAGTCGACTCTCATTATCTAAATTGAACAACAACATTTTAAAAATGAATGTGTAATTTGACTCCTGAAGTTAGAGATACAATGAAAATATTTTGAAAAAGAGAAGAAATTGTTCCTTCCTCCTTTTGACAATATTTTATTACCTGTTATTAGATTTTCATGTTTAAACAGGGACCAGATTTTCACTTCGAGATAAGCGGTCATTCGAGATAAGCGAGGCCGAGATAACGAGAGTCAACTGTAGTATCTATCCCAAGGACACATGCAAAGGTTTTTTTTTTTTTTTTGTTTTGTTTTTTTTACAAATGATAAGGTTGCATCTTAAGTCAGTTGTATAGGGGACTCTGATGACCCTTTTTGCAATTTCTAACTAAATGGACACTTAATAGAAATTAAAATGTGAACAAGCAAACAATTCAAGGGGACAGCATGAGACCAGGTCTTGAGCTGAAAAATTGTTTGTAACTTAAAGGTGCAAATGACCATGTCTTAGGCACAGCACAGAATTATGCACATAAATTGTTCAGCTGTACAGCTTCATATCATGTTCAGCCATGATATCTTAGTTGGTCAGCACACGTAAACCTGACCAACAATCAACTACTGATTATAGTTCTTTCTTGGAATTTCATTATCAGACTCCTGCAAAGACATTTTTGTCATGTTTTCCTCCACCTTGATTAATAAAATTGTAAACCAGGTTTCAGGCAAGAGGAGTACCTTTATTAATATTTCCTGTTCATAGAAAAAAAAAAGAGAATTGTCATTGAGATGTTCTGTATTTATGCCCTTCATTATGTCTTTTCCACACTATTTTTTTCTTCTCTCGCACACTTTCCTATATATTTGCACACAAAAACTACATATATTGTCTTATTACAGACAGTTAACTCTTATCGTGGGTGAAAATTTCAGCAGACAACATGAATTTGAAATATATTCCATTTTTTTGGCTCAAAAAGAATAGGTTTGACATGTCATGCAAATTGTCCCCTTTTCCTTGAAAATAAGAGTTTGCTGAAAATTTAAAGTAGAGACATGAGTTATGTAATGAGTAAAATAGCAGGTTAATGTAATTGTTGATTACATGTTAACCGTTGTCATGCTGAATAAATTAAGATGCCACACCCACTTCTAATTTCCTGCCAATCAGATTACGTGATCCGGGTTTTGATAGAAATTCACATATTTAATGACAAACAGTGCAGATCCAGATCAGTTGGCTTCTTCAGAAGCCAACTGATCTGGATCTACACTGTTTGCTAAGACAGGGCATGTCCTGTTCAGCAAGAAAAGGGTTAAAATACTCATTTCAGATTACTTGTTAAATTACCCATGCCCTTAATTTTAACCGTCAGCAGAAGATTCAACAGAGGACAGATTGATGACAGATTTTTTTTATTATTCCAGAACTTTGGTGTACAGTTGATATCATGGAAATGTGTGCAAAAGAAATTGAAAAAAAAAAATCTCAAAAAGTATGCAAATGAAATTTGCCTCTATCACTGTAACCACTCATCTCTTTCTGTTAGGCTTCAGAGCAGTTTTACTTCTCTGCAGTGTGGTATGAATCCCCTTTGAATATCACAATAAGGTAATTCTAATGCAAAACTCTCATAGCTCAATATAATGCTCTATATAATGCTCTGTTTTAATCAGTCAGCCTCGGTGGCTCAGTTGGATGCGCCGTCCGGCTGGAGACCAGGAGGTCGCGGGTTCAACCCCCACCGAGGTCGGAAACATTCTTTCGTGGAGATTGATCATGAAATATTTTTTATGGTCATTCTCTCCCTTCTGCTGATTCAAGAAGGGCAGTTGTCAGTTTCTGGCAAAAAAATGTGCACAATACTGGTTAACTGCTTAGAGGACTAAGCCTGCCCAGTAAACGTGTGGTTAGGTAAACTGACCACGCTCGACATGACCTCATTGGGTTGACTGGGCCGTAAAACCTCAACACAAACAAAATCTGTTTTAATCAAAAAGTGCTTATTGTATCTTATTGCTGCATGAAAACATATGTTGTGGGTACTCATTAGAAGCGCATCAGCAATGCATTTGTAATGACTATCCACAACATGTTTCTGTGGAGAAATAAGAAAACTATCTGGATAGCCCTCTTATGTAGAGCTATCAACTCTAGAAAAGAGGGGTAACCATGTAAATAGCAGGGGTGTGGCATTATCAAATTTCATTACTTGTCTATGGACAAGTAAATGGTCAAAATCCACTAGTCCAACTAAGATTAACTTTTCCGAAAATTGACATTTTTTCTTATTTCTGTAAGAAAACATATGTTGTGGGCACTCATTAGAAGGGCCTCACAGAGGTGCTTCTAATGAGTACCCACAACATGTTTTCTTCTAGAAATAAGAAAAATGTTTGTCTCATATCTGGATACTTTTCTTAGCTAGAGCTATGAAGTCCTTGTCCCAGGACAAGTAAACTGAAGTCCTTAAGGAAATGGGACAAGTTGGACAAGTCAGGCATAGTATTTCCATAGCTCTGTAAATGGTTCTTCATCTTCATGAAACACATTGATACTCATTAGGAGTGTCTCACTAGGCAACAGTAATGAGTACTCATAACCTGTATTTTTCTTGAGAACATATACTTTTGTTGAGAAGGAAAGAAAATACCTTTTTTGAAAAAAATGATAGCAGTGAAGTCTGGTGGTGGTTGTTGTGAGTGATATTTTATGGTTTTGCAGGAGAAAGAGGACCACAGACCAACATTAACAGAGGTAAGAGTAGAGTGATTTGAATAGTTGTTGGACTAGAAAACTTGAACTAAAAAAATATTCAGGCCAACAAACATAAAAAATTAACCCCTTGCCTCCCACCCCATCCCAAAATGATTGCAGTTTATTTTATCCACATATCGAGGGTTGAGCGCAAGACTATGGTAACTCAAACATATTTTTGAAACCATTGTTTAGGGGCAACTTGGACCCCTTTGTAAACAATGCAAATTTAGGTGCCATTGCTCATACGAGCAATGGCACCTAAATTTTCATTGTTTACAGAAAGAAATGTTGTAATCTTCATAACGCCTTCATGGTGAGGAGATTAGGTTTGGGGAAAAACAACCATCTGACTTACGCCAGTCTTGCGCTCAACCCTCGATATGGGCTACAGCTTACAAAAATATGTCTTCAGGGCATATGTAAACATTGACAGTCCATTATGCCATACACTATCTGACCAGGGTCTTTGCTGTTCATGAATATATTCCAGTAAGTCTGGAAGTGGACAGCCATGATCCAGATCAAGCTGGTTGGAACTGCAGGCTGCTTTGGGTTTGTCACTGTTTAGGGTCCTTATGCCTTATAATTCTGTGCAGTCTGCTCTTTTGTGCCTGCTTACAGAGTCATTGGATACTATAAAATGTATCAACAAACAGATAAGGCCCTGACCAGAATGAGCAGATGCACAGACAAGTGCAGTTTATGTTCTCATATGGCATAAGGATGCCGTTTTTGCATGTCGCATCACAGCTTTTTCCTAAACTCATGTAGGAAGATCTGATCTGCTAGTTTCTACTACATGTAGATTGTCACTCCCTTATTCTTTTACCTTGTTTGTATACCTCTTCCTCCTTGATCCACTGTATTTACCCATAATATGTAGACATACGTACATACCCAGCAAACAGTGCAGACCCAGATCAAACTGCTTCTAAAGAAACTCTTATCAGGGTCTGCAATGTTTGTAGTCAGCATTTTTTAGATACACACCGAGTAGTCTTGTCCAAATCTTAGGATAAATATATAAAAAAATTAATATTTCCAAATATTCGGGGCTAATATAGTTAGTATAACTAACCTATTGTTCTTATCGTATTTGCTCATGACTGTTTGGTACTTTAGTGTCACCCTTCCATCATCTCCATATGACTTAAATAATGTTGAAAGGACATAAAACACCAAACTCATCATCATCTTACCATGTTTATCTCAAGTATCAGACAGTCAGGCCAGAGCAAACAGTATAAATTCAGATCAGATGCTGCAGACCATGACACCTGATCAGGGTCCTTACTGTTTGCTACTTGTATACCAGTTTTTAGACCCATCAGCAGGTAGTAAAATGGACTTACGGTAAATGTCCTACAATTTCGTACACCAAAGTGTCTGACAAAATTGCATTTGCAAACAGTGTAGACCCAAATCAGGGTCTACACTGTTTGCCATTCCACTAAGTATTTAAAGAAACAACTGCTGTAAGGCAAAAATTAGGCCAAGAAAGGATGGAATAAAGTGTTCAAAGTTTTAGGGCATTTTTAGACACCTATAGTGAGGAGTTAAGTGTCACAATATTTAGAATAAAATGGTAATACAGTTCTTTGTACATACATGTCTAGATTTATTTATGTTAAACATAAGCTGACAGCTTTTCTCACAGAAAATAGGGACTGACATGTTATTTGAACTGTTAGAGATAGGGCTTGGCATCCCATTGAAGTTGTTGGTTACAGTGTATTCATATCAGCAGTGAATTGATACAGCCGGCCTCAGTGGCTCAGTTGGATGCCCGTTGGACTGGTGATCAGGGGGTTGTGGGTTTGACCCCTGCTGGGTCGGCAGCATTCTTTTGTGGAGATTGATCATGAAATATTTTCTACGGCCATTTTATCCCAAGGGCAGTTGTCTGTTTCTGGTGAAAGAATGTGCGCAATACTGGTTAACCACTTAGAGGACCAAGCCTGCCCAGTAAAAGTATGGTTAGGTAAATTGACCATGCTCGACATGACCCCACTGGGTTGACTAGGCTGTAAAACCTCAACACAAACAGAAGTGAATTGATACCTATCTAAATGGCAAACAATGTAAATCCTGCTCTTCTTTGATCTGACTCTACAGTGTTAATACTTTTGCTGAATATTTAGGGAGAATATGATATATAACCCTCACATGAGACTCAGTATGAGATTCTGTACCTTAAGACAAGTAGTCCTTGTCCGCATGAAGAAAGTTTTGGATCTTCAGGTATCCATAAACTGCCCAATAAAGACTCCAGTCAGTCAGTTTGATCTGAGTTCGTGCCGGGTATATGTCATAAGGTACATTTTCTTGTGCTGCAACGCCTATGTTTATACATTTACAGTACTTTGATACAGATTCAGAGTCGGAAGTAAGTCCGAGTGAAGCGCCCTCTGGGAAAATTCAGAAGATGAAAATTTTATGTTTTTTTTTTTTTTTTTTGTGTTTGTGTTTTGTTTTGTTTTTCCAGAAAATAGAGGTTTGAGTGTTTATGCCAGTTGTCTCCTTAGGAGTCGGCTTGGTTAATCCTCTGGTTTGGGGGGAAAAATAAGAAACTATTTCAAAATTATGCCTTCTGAATTTTTTCCCCAACATGCTCAGCATTAAAATCTGATTATCTAAAGGTACGGAATTATCATCTCACCTACCAAACTGTAATATTGGGTTATTTTTATTTATTTATTTATTTATTTTTTTTCTTAATAGAAAGTCAGTCAAAAATAGTTAGAGTGAAACCTCAGAAAATTCATTTTCCTTTTTTTATGGTAGGCTAAAGAAAGAAACAATACATATATTTTTTATGGTAGGTTAGAGAAAGAAACAATAAATATATTTATTCGTCTGGTACCCCACTTCTGCTATTCTTCTGTACCTACACTGTCTTGAAGCTGGACTATTGCAGATGTCTGCACCTTTCTTAAAAAAAAAGAAAACAACAAAACAACAACAACAACAAAAACAACATATATTCAGTTAGAAGACATGATTTAAAGTTATTGAGGAATATTAGATGAAAAGTTGAAGCAAGAGAATAATTTTTTACCAGGCAGACATTTTGACAAAATGACTAATTCTTGTTTAATTCTTTTAAGAGTTGTACTTTTTTGTGCAAATTTTGTAGTGCACAATCTAACAACTGTTAATTAGAAACTATGTCCTGATGTTGATTTCAACATATTTTAGTGAGATTAGTCATTGTTACAATGAAACTGTGTCATAAATGCAGTCATGTTGGAAATGGATTCAGTCTGAGCCTGCCTTCTAAGGTACTGAAGTATTGTAGAAACAGGGAACAAGGATCTACTGTTGCTTTACTTTGTTGTTTTGCTTATATGAGCTGTGTCATAAGAAAAGAGCTGTCTTATGAAAAAACTACAGACAGGTCAGGTATGTAGGTGTTTGTACACCACAGTTAGAAACTTGGAAGATTGTAAAATCAGTGTCAACGCTTAGAAATACTTGTACTGGAATTACAGCTAGTTATTTGGACACCCAAACTTCTTACCATATATACCCTAATACATGTATTTGAACAAGGGTAGTTGTCTCGGCCTTTCATCCGGCATATTTTAGACACATTGGGTAGTAATATATACCTGTTAAAATTTTAGGATAAATATGGTAAGGAGTTAAGGTGTCCAATTATCTAGGGTAACTGTGGTATAGTGGGGAGTTCAGATAATATGGTAATTAAAGTAATAGCAAAGATTTGATGAATGACTGATATAAGGTGACTTTTCTCTTGACATAGCTCATGTATTATAGCTGATGGTATGATTTTGATGTTTGAATATTATGAGCCACAATCATAGCTCCAGATATATGTTTTTCTTATTTTTTGTTCATGAAAATGTTATTTACCGTGTCTGACCTAATTACCACACATACCAGCCCTTATAAGCACACAGTCAAACAATTTTGTAGTCTTCAAATTAATCTTGTGTACTTTTATTTGCTTCTTTATAAAAGTATATGTTGTTTGTATTCATTTGAATTGCCTCAACAAGTTGAGGCAATTCAAATGAGTACCAACAACATATTCTTTTATAAAGAAAGTCAGAAAAGATATCGCCGAAGTATCATTAAATAATCATCTTATGAAATCATCTTCTTATCTTTCTATATAGTCCTTATCAAGCAGATACATTACTACAAGTTTTTTTAAGTAATATTGAAATTCCTAGGTGCAGGTTGACTACGGTATTCTCTTTAGAAGCCCTTCAGTGAGGTGCTTCTAATGAGTGCTTACAACACATATTTTAATGAACAAATGAGAAAAACATGCTTTGGTTTAAAAAAAAAAATGGAGCAGTGACGTAATGTGTGAAAAAACACTTTATGACATTTGCATCCAGCATAAACTCAAGCTCAGTCTGATCAGTCTTTGCTGAACCCTCAGTGGATAGGCACCTTAGACTTTTTCAGGTAGACAGCAAGGACTCTTTTCAGACTGCTTGGATGTGGACATGTCATGAGGTTAATTCTCTCACATTGTTGCTCTTAAATCAGTACACAACAAAACTGCCCAAGAGTTCATGGTTTTGAACTGTTTTTGAAGCTTATTAATGCCTTTGTATAGACACGTCCTGTCCAGTGTGAATCATATATGTCAGCAGCAATAATAGTCCTTTGTAAACTATAAAACTACGGTCTTTGTCAGAAATACAAGGTCAAATGAGATAAGTTTAACTAGAATTTTAATCTGTAGGCTAATTCACTGTTATATTTCTCTATGTTAGTTGTTTCCTCTTCATGTAGCAGAAAATATGCAGTTCTTGATAAAATACAGACAAAACAACAACTGAAAAAAATGAAAATAAATAATAAAGAAATAATGTAATAAAAAAAACAAAAAAAAAACAACAAAAATAAATAAAAAATACACTACAGCCTCTTTATAACACAGTTCATTATAACACAGTTTTGGATATAAAACGGTTCATAGATGGACCCCAAAAATGTATAGATTATATTGAAAAATGACCATAAATGGTCGTTTTTCAATATAATCTGTACATTTTTGTTTGGATATAACACGGTTGTTTAACTAACATGGTTTATGCTATGGACCCCAACAGTAGTGTTATAAAGAGGTTGTGGTGTAAAAACAATACCATTTACCTTTATTGCATGGTTTCTTCAGACCTTCCTGACTATAATCTTTGAAATACCATCTGTCAGTTAAAATCATGGAACTTCATACACTTCAGATAATATGCAGTGTAGGAATGGTAATAAATCGTTCTGTACAGTACTGATTTACAGTTCTTCAGTGTATGATAAATTGTATTATCACATAGCCCAGATAAGAGGGGTAGCTACAAAATAGTTTCTTTATTTCTCCATGCAAACATAATTTGTGTGTAATTAGAACCCCGGTGAGGTTAGGGTAATAGCTGAACAACCCCGGTGAGGTGCTTAACAACCCCGATGAGTACCCTTAACATATGTTTTAATGGAGAAATGAAATTTAAAAAAATGTTACATGTACTACTTTTTGGTTAAAAAAAAAGAAAAAAATGGCCTTATCTCAGGCTATGTTATAATCAAGATCCGTGTCCAACCCATGATATGAGAATGCTTTATTGTGCAAAAAAAGTTGCATTAGAACTATCCAAATGATTGGGAATGTCATGATCTGACCACTATTTATATGTACTGTCATTTTTGTATGTATTACTTTACATGTGATTGTGATTAAATCAGATCACTTTCTTTGATCTCATCAGGATGAGAGAGAGAGACAAAGACAAGAGAGGAGAGAAAGAAGAGAAAAGAAAGATGGATCCACCAAAGATAGGAAGGAAATACAGTTTGTAAGTGTACATTTACTCATATAATATCACAATTAGCAAAAAGTCAATATTGCAAGTTAAATTCACAGGAGCCAGATCAGCCTACTCTGTACAGTACCATATTTACAGTCAACCCTCTTTATACGGACACTCGATACAACGACAAAATTTGTTATAATGACAATATGAATATAATGAATCCTTTGCAGAAAAGGTGAGTTAATGAGAAATATGCAAGAATATTGTATTAAAACTTCAAGTAACATATGTTTTGGATATTTCTAACAAATGTCCAAAACATATGTTCTGTGAGGAAATAAGAATAAAAGAAGATCTTTCTTTCATATCATTCTGGCCATTAAGGATTCTTTACAACAGCAAATTCATTTTAATGGCAACATCTTTGGCAACAAATGCCGTCGTTGTAACGAGGGTTCACTGTACCATAAATGATTTGACAAACATAGCTGAACAAATGGTATATCAGACTTCTAGGAGCCCTTCGATGAGGGTCTGCAGTGTATGTCATTCAGCCAGCACATTTTAGACACATCACTAGGTAGTTAAATGTACTTGTTAACCCTTAAAGCTCCAATCAGAACTGCAGCCGACAACAATTTTTTTTTTATCCTTTTATTTTTTATTTTTCAGAGAAAACAAGTCTTGACATTTCATGTGAATCATTTGCTTGGCAGATGATTCACATGAAATGTCAACGCTTGTTTTCTCTGAAAAATAAAAAAAAATTTGAATGTCGTCTGCTACAAATTTTGCTTGGCACTTTAAGGGTTAAAAAAGGATTATGTAAAGCATAGTTCAAGATAAGAGGGGCACCTAGATGAATATGTTTAAAATTTCTTCACAAAAACATAGGTAGTCTTTAATGTGCCTCGAAGCAAAGGTTCTGATGTGTACCACTAATATGTCTCCTTTGAGAAATAAGAAGAAAACATACTTTTCAGTTGAAAATGGCATCATCTAGAGCTGTGGACTACAGCAAGGAGTTAGTCTAAATATTTAGGGTAATTGCTGTAAGTTGTATTAATGCTGCATTTCAATGGCTGTTTTGGCTATACTTATTTAACATTGCAGTCTGATCAAGGTGTTTACAAATTTACATACACACAGTATATGTATCTGAGCCTTGAAGCTGCTGTATCCACACCAGTCTTGTGTTTTATCAATGTTTTTTACAAAATATGAGCCTCATCATAATAAATGATATCTTTGGGGTGTATGCACTAGGGCTGGCTAATCAGAGCAGAAAAGATTATCAGTCCTACCATTATGATCGATAATCACTGAAGATTAGGTCATAATTTTACCTGCCTGTCTGAGTATGACTCTTACCATATGCCAGACAGCCTGAGCAAACAGTGTAGACCCAGATGAGACACCATAAAATGCAGCATCTCATCAGAGTCTACACCATTTGCCACTCATTCAGCTTATTTTAGACACAACATTGGTTAATAAATTGTAGTTCAAATTTTAGATAAAGTATGATAAGGAGTTGAGGTGTCTAAATGCTAAGGGGAAATATGGTAAAGTAACAGACACAGAAATCAAATGTTCTATTATTAGCAAATCTTCGACGATAATCATTTTTGTGGAATTCATTGATCAATTAATTGATTATTCAATTAATTGTGCCAGCCGTAATATGCACACAGCAAAGATCCAGCTCAGCCAGCCAAGTGTCACAATCAGATAATAATCTTTGCAAAACATTGGTATATTTTATGGTATCCAACAATTCTGTAAACGAAGGCTCTGATTAGGTTGTGTAGATGCAAAGGATTGTCAGGATCCTCACTGTCAGCATATGCTCAGAAGACACAGCTTAGCTTGACAAGGCTCATATCCGTTGATTCTGTAATGGACAGGGAAGTTCTGTTTAGATTCTTTGCAGGCTTACCTAGGTCTACTCATATGCCTCTAAAGTGTACAGTATAAGTCTGTCTAAAAGTTTACCAGTATGAAGCAGTCATCTGTATTAACCCTTGTCATGCAGAATAAATTAAGATTCCAAGCCCACTTCTAATTTTCAGCCAGTCAGATTACTTGATCCAGGTTTTGGTACAAGTTCATATAATAATTGACAAATAGTGCAGATCCAGATCTACACTGTTTGCAAAAGCAGGGTATATTCGGGTTCAGCAGGACTAGGGTTATAAGGCTACTTGTTCATATCCCTTGAAAGGCAAAATATAGAAATTTACTTTTAATAAGGGAGCACCTGTCTTAAACAGACACATTTTGTCTCTCCCCTAAGTGCTTGCTTAAAACAGGCTATACTGTAATTGGAAAATTCAGGATTGTGAGCAAAATGTTTACTCTGAGTTAAACTGAAAGGTAAACCCTATTTCAGAGAAACAGAGGTGATGATAGAGTACAGCCTGTTGATGTAGAAGATAATTATGAAGATGATAGACAGAGGCGAAGAAGAGATGATCGAGATCGACGTGATAGAGATGATGACAAGGAGAGACGGAGAAGACATAGGGATGAAAATGAAGAGGATGATGAGGAGGTTTGTTACTGTATTTTGACAAAATCATTTGAAGATATTTGAAGGGTTTTATGAGTGATGGGATGCAATACAGGCTTTATAATAGTTGATGCAAAGAGGTATCATAAAAACATGGTAATATATATATTACTTAACCATTTAATACTATCCTCTGAGCAAATTCAGCAGACAACAAATTGATTATACTTTTATTATTTTTCCCAGAAAATAGAATAAAAGAATATGAAAAATATTTCATTATGCCATCTGCTGAAATTTTTTACCCAGAATGCTGAGTGTTAAAATGTTTATTTATTAAAACTGACTGATATTCCAGTCCTTCAGTGTTTTTTTTGACATAAATGTTGTGGAATAAGCATCAAACCCTTTCTTTTGGAAAACAGGATTTGAGATGATATGCAGGCTCTTACCTGAGACAACACAGCACAAAATGTTAATCCCTATTTCTCTAAGAAAAAGTTTTAAAATGTCATTTGCTTAACATGCTAAGTCGTCAATATTACAAAATTTAAATACAGTGGTTGTCCTAAAATTTCATACCTCAAGAATTTTGTGACAAAATGGCATTTTCAAGCAGCACAGACCCAGATCAGAGCATCTGATAGGGTGTAATGTTTGCCACTCTATTGGGTATTTTGTGAAATTAACACACACATGCACACACATACATGCGCGCGCACACACACACACATGCACACACACACACACACACACACACACACACACACACACACACACACACACACACACACACACACACACACACACACACACACACACACACACACACACACACAAAAGAATGGATATACAAGAGGATGCATGTCTCTGCTGAGAACACTGGCAGGTTCTCTTGTGATATACCATAATAACCATAAGTATTGGGACAGACAGGCATGTGCAAACAGTGTAGACCCAGATCAGGGTCTACCCTGTTTGCCACTCAATCCAGCAGTTCTTAGAAACATCAAAAGGTGACTGAAGAGACTTGTTCAAAATTAAGTACAAGTATGGTAAGGAGTTAAGGTGTCCCAATATGGTTAATACGGTAATTTGATTTGAGGGACACTTTGCTTTTATTCCATTTTTCTACAGGAGGAGAGAGAAAGAAGAAGAAGAGAAAGGAGGGAACAGAGGGAAAGAAAATATGCCCCAAAAGAGGTAATGAGCTGGTCTCTTGACATCACTCCGAACTTTTAACCCTTTCACCCCTGAGTTTCTACAGTGGATTCTTTCATCTATAAAATTGAATGTGTCCATTATCTCAATAAGGGATGTTGCATAGACAAAAATTGAAAAGAAAATGGCAAACAAAATAGTTGCAAAATAGAAAAAGGCAAACAGTGTAGATCCTGATGAGATGGCTCATACGGGCCATCTCATCAGGATCTACACTGTTTGCAAAACTTTTTCTCTGGTCTGTGGAGTTGAAAGGGTTAATATATTGGTATATGATAAACTTTCTCGTTTCTCTGTAAAAGCATAGTTACAGGATTTCTCAAACCAAATATCTGTTTCCAAAGCATCTTTTTATGTAGCAAGAACAAAGTATATCAATATTTTTTTATCTCCAAACAACAACCGTAGCTCCAGATAAGATGATAATTGAGGTTATAATTAAAACAAAATATACACAGCAATTCTACAAGATAAGTTTTGGTACAAAAGTAACATAAACCTTTTTACCTTCTTAATACTCACCCTTTCTGGACCTTTGAGCCACATAGAGTTTAAAAATCTTGTTACATGATTTGTTAACTATATATGGGCCTTGGCCAATAAAAGGGACCTTACAACATTCTGCAGTGTTTTGAGCAACATATATTTTTAAACTGTTGAAAACCATTTTCTTTTTCATCGTCTTAAAATACATTTTGTTTATGAGCAAAGCATAGTAGCACATCCTAGCTTCTAAATTGGAAACACTTTGTTCAAAAGTCATGTGATTATTGCCTCTGTGGCTCAGTTGGATGCTCGTCTGACTGTTGATCAGGAGGTTGCTGGTTCGACCCCTGCCAGGTCTGCAACGTTTTTTCATGGAGATTGATCATGAAATATTTTCTATGGTCATTCTCTCCCTTCCGCTAATTCAAGAAGGGCAGTTGTCAGTTTCTGGCAAAAGAATGTGCACAATACTGGTTAACCGCTTAGAGGACTAGGTCTGCCCAGTAAACGTGTGGTTAGGTAAACTGACAGGGCTTAACATAACTCCATTTGGTTGACTGGGCTGTAAAACCTCAACACAAACAAAAGACTGAACCAGATACTATGCAAACAGTGTAGATCCTGATGAGATTGCTCATAATGAGCCATCTCATCAGGATCTACACTGTTTGCCATTCTGTTTTGATTTTTGACTGACATCTCTATTTGCAACATGGACATGACCAAATTTAACAATGGAAGAGTCCATTCCATAAACACAAGGTGGAAAGGGTTAAAGAACTGACATTACTTTATATATTTACAGGAAGATGATAGGAGAAAAAGACATGAAGAAAAGAAAGACAAGAGAAGTGATCAGGATCGGGACAGACGTAGGGACAAAGATGATAGATCTGAAAAACATCGAGATAGAGATAGAGAGGAGAGACATAGAGATAGGGACAGAGAAGACAAAAGGTCTCGAGATGAGAGAAATGGGAGAGACAAGTCACACAGAGATAAAGATAGGGATAGAGAAAGAGAGAGAGAAGAAAGGAGAAGAGAAAAAGAAGAAAGACAAAGGGAAGAAGAAAACAAGCTAAAAAGGTGAGTCTCATTTTGAAATCAGGTTTGATTTGACAAGACTATTACAGCTTTCTGTACCCTACCACATGATAGTAGGGGGCATTGTGTTTTACCATTCATGTGTCCAACCAGCCATCAGTGCCATTTCCACACTCTAACTTGAGTAACTTTTTTTTATGAATTTTGTTGAAATTGGGGATGAGTGGTTTCGGATTATAAATGGGGAAATTTTGTTTATTGAACGGAGATACTTGGTGACGTCAAAATTTTGTTTCATTCAATATCTTAGAACAAACTAAATGATTTTGATCAAATTTTACATACACATTTATAATGCCTAGATCCAGGGCCTGACAAATCCATTGCCCGGCCCTCCAGGACAAGTCCTAAATCCTGCCGGGCAAGTCTGTTCCGTCTTTACGACGCCCGGTCGGGCAAGTGTCAAAAAATCGCCAGGACAGTTAAAAGTGCGAGTATTTACGGTAAAAAAGTCAGATCAAAAGATGTCAATAAATCCTGATAATTAATTGCCCAGCTGTCCTGATTAATGCAGACAACCCATGTATAATGGTTTTCATTATCACACTACCGTTAATCCAATTGATCAGTTGTTTCCCTTCCGGCGAGAGCCTTTAATCTTCCGTTTTAACAGCTGATCAATAATTGTATGTTAAACATGGCTTCTGTGTAGTATCAACCAAGTAAGGTCGGCAATTATTGGTTTTTGATATTCTCGTATTTCATTGGCTATGCAACTGGGCATACACCAATGAAATAAGTCGTTGCTTACGACGTGTTTGGCTATGAAAACGAAAGTACAAAATGACACAATATAAAAACACAGGTAAGAAATTGAGTTTTTTGTTCGGAAAAAAAAACAAACAAAAAAACAAAAACGTGATACCATTACGATCTCGCCTGTTTGCAAAACCTTTGTTATTTCCCTCTCGAAATCTGGATTTACTTAGTGTTCATCAAATAATAATGAATTTGTAAGACTGTGTGTCAAAGTCATTTATGAAAAATTTATTCTCTGTTGATATTACTGATAACGTGTTAGGGTGAAAAACAAAAAATGAACACTGATGGCTTACACAACTGACTAGTGCTTGATGACTTATGTGCTCCTAAAACCAGAAAGACATGATGAGCACTGATATACAATACCACACAGAATAATATTCAGTTCTTTCCAATTTCTTGGAGGTTGTTCTCTGTTCTTGGGATAAATGAATACACCATTTTCAAAATGGTTTCTTTGATAAAAAATGAAGTCTTTTAATTATGAATTGTCCTATAGTTTGTAGGCAGTTCTTCTATCAAGTTAATTTCCTTGCAGGTGTATACATTTACCTTTAGATTTTTTTTTTTTTTTTTTTAAAAACACACGAGTATTTATTCAAGGCTTCAAGTAAATACAAATAAAATTCTTTTTCAACATGCTCTCTTTGCATCCCTTTGGTATTTTCTGATGTGAAATTATGATACTTTTCCTATTTCCACTGCAAACTTAGATTGTGGGGTCTGAAACTGCCTCAATGAGTGCCCATTATCTATGTTTTTGAGCCAAAAAAAAAAGAAGTAAACTTATGTATGCCATTTAAAACGTTGCTTTTCAGTATATTATCTGGGATTTACAAGAGTAATGCTTTCATAGACTTGTTAACGCAATGTTAAAAGTGGGACTTCTATTTCTGTTTGCAAATCTTGGGCCAATAGGAATTTGAGCCACGCAAATCCTGGGCAAGTAGGAATTTGAGCTGGGCAAGTGAAAAAAAAAATTTACTTGCCAAGTGGGCAAGTGGATTTTTTTTTTTGATTTGTCAGGCCCTGCTAGATCTATGTTGGGATTAAAACTGGGCTAATTGTTTTTAGTTTTCAAGAGAGTTATGGCCCATGATTGACATCAATTTTGAATTTTTGATTAATATCTTGAATGTTAGAAATATTGACTAAAACTATTTTATAGTTTTAGTCAATATTTCTAAAAAATTAGAAAATTTTCTATGTCTGTTGTGCTTTTATATGTTAATCAGTCTGATTAGGCCCTTCAGTGTTCACATATAGATTCATTTGATACTGACAACTGCATTGACAAACAGAAAAGTCCCTTAAGTCAGACTTGATGTGCAGACTTATGTATGGCTTTGCTTCTGCATAAAAGCCATTGTCTTACAGTGTGACTGTCGGTGAGAATACAGAATTTTATGAGTCCGCTGTTTTCATTTCTTTTGTTTGAACTTTGTTCCTGGAAGATCCATCCTCTCACAATATATTTGTATTGTGCAGAGAAAATCAATATTTCTGTGTTGCTTGATATCAGTTTTGATTTGTGAGGTTAATGAATGCACAGTAAAATAGAAAAAGTATTTTTTCAATGCTGGTCTGTTCATATTTTTCTTCTAACTGCTAATTAAAACAAGAACTAGAAATCACCTTTAATAATTATGAAATTCATGTCCAGTTGACTTTCCCTATCTCAAAGTATAAGGGACTCTCTGAAATACTTGGAGATATCCGTACCTCGACATATCAGATTTGCAGGATTGAGGAAAACATAAATTGAATAACCACATTTCACAAATGAATATGTAATTTGACACCTGAAGTTAATGTTGAAAATATTGTGGAAAAGAGGAGATATTGCCCTTTAGGAGCAATTTCTCCTCTTTTTCACAATATTTTGTTGGCTGTTGTTAGATTTTCACTTTGATATACACAGTTATTCGAGATAAGCAAAGTCAAGATAAAGAGAGTTTACTGTATTTTATTTTATTTTTCAGACAAAAAGAAGAAGAGGTAAGCTATAGTCTTTTAAGTGATATTATATTAAATAAGAAAAGTCATTTTACAGCTCCTCTCCAGTTTTTTTTTTTTTTTTTTTTTTCTTTACCAGACACTAGATAAGCCCTCTTTCAGCCAGAAAGTATACACATTTTTCTTATTTATACATGAAAACATAATATTGTGGTACTCGTTAGAAGTACGGTAAATGTCCTAAAAAATTTGTACATCAAGTTTCTAAAAGAATGGCATATGCAAACAGTGCAGACCCAGATCAGACTGTCCTTCAGGAGCAGTCTGATCAGAGTCTACACTGTTTGCCATTGCACTAAGTATTTTCAGAAATAACTATATAAAAACAAAATTTCGTCCAAAAATGCATGGAAATAAAGTGTTTAAAATTTTAGGACATTTACCGTTACTGTTTTTTATGGTGAAATGACAGTGAAGGATACCCATCTTGAGCTGTGATTCCTATTAGAAATAGTACTGATAATGTAGATATATATGTGAATCAACCCTTAGCTGCTGGTTAAAAATTTCAGCAGACATTTTAAATTTTTTTTATCAGAAGATAGTCTTTGGTGTTTCGTGCAAATTGTCTCTTTAGGAAACAATTTTCATGTACTGCTGAAGCTTATTTTCTTGAAAAATAAGAAATACGCTGTCAGTTTGTCGCCTGATGAATCAGCCCAGAGAGCAAAAGATCTGATTAGTGTTTACTGGACAGTAACAAGTCCTTGGATATTGTAGAGAACACCGATACTAAAGCCAGGTTCAGACTGTGAAGACAAAAAGCAAAGGTCCTAATGGGACTGGGTGAATACATAGTCTGATCTAGGCTTTTTTGCTCATACATAGCTCTTCATAAGGTGCTTTTTTCAACCAAAAAGTGTCAATATTTTTCTTATATCTCGACGAAAACATATGTTGTGGGTACTCATTAGAAGTACCTCAGTGAGGTGCTTCTAATGAGTACTCACAACATATGTTTTCGTCAAGAAATAAGAAAACTAATTGCCTGATACTCACTCTTATCTAGACCTATGCGTCATTATATGTTAACACTCTTCATGCTGGGTAAAAATTTCATCAGACAACATTTCGAAATATTTATCTTATTTTTCGAAAGAAAATAGGCTTTGACATTTTGCATGAAATGTCAGCACCTATTTTCTGGAAAAAATAAGAAAAGTATTTCAGTTTGTCAAGTGCTGAATTAGCCCAGAGAGTGGTAAAGATTAAACCTTTGTCCGGCTCATATAAACAAGTCTTCATCTTTTGAGCCACTTTAAAACTAATGTACATTCGTATATGTGTGTTCAGTGGAGGTTCACCAACAAAGGTGTTTTAACATTTTATAGTTGATAATTTTTGCAAGTGTCAAAGACTATTATTTAAAATAGCCAAGTAAGATTATTTTTCTTTTTATCTATATACCTATTTGTCATTCAAATGTACCGGTAATATTCAAATATACTGTGTCCATTGTTTACAAGTAACATTAATTGTCAGCTTGGTAAAGAAAGATACTATGGTTGTTTATATAATTAAAAATTGAAGAGTGTGATTTGATTGATCATTATGGATAATTCAGCTTAACTGTCAGAAATGAGTAGTGTGGGGTGTGGGTTAAGGAAATCCTCATAAGATACTGTAAAAAGATTTTTTGGTTACTAAAGAACTAGCATGAGGGAAAGCTTTGTTAAAGTAGGTTATTCTTAAAAAAAGCCAAAAAAAAAACCCCACAAAAAAAAACTATTTTCTGACACCCTAATAAACTGTTGGTACAGTGTCAGTCACATTATCCTTATTTTTTTATTGTTCTACTCTATTTTTTTTTAATTAAAGAAAAAAACGAACAACAGTTATACATACTTGTGGAAACTGAAATAAACTCAGAACATATTACTGTAAAGACTCTGGGACAGATAGGCTTCAGCAAACAGTAGAGACCCAGGTCAGATGATGCAAAATGCAGCATTTCGAGGGTTGAGCGCAAGACTATGGTAACTCAAACATATTTTTGAAACCCTTGTTTAGGGGCAACTTGGACCCCTTTGTAAACAATGCAAATTTAGGTGCCATTGCTCATACGAGCAATGGCACCTAAATTTTCATTGTTTACAGAAAGAAATGTTGTAATCTTCATTACGCCTTCATGGTGAGGAGATTAAGTTTGGGGAAAAACAACCATCTGACTTACGTCAGTCTTGCGCTCAACCCTCGATTTGATCTGGCTTGACACTGTTTGCAACACATCACAGGTAGTCAAATGGATTTGTTCCTATTTTAGGAGAATTATCGTGAGGAGTTAAGGTGTCCTAATATCTGAGGTTAAATATGGTAAGAATAAATTATGTTAACCTATGTTTGTAGAAAAAACCTAGAAAAAGGAGTCTTAGAAGGAAGTCAGTAAGTGATAATTATGGTTCATCTTTGATGTTGTAATGTGTTAATTGTAGGAAAAAATAGCAAACGCTTGGCCTTGATATACCAGAATGAAATACTTGAATGAAATAGGCATATAGATTACAGTGTAAACTCAGTTATTTTAAACAGATCAGGAGGGTGGAGAGTGTCTGATTGAGAAAGGCCCAGTAAACGATTTGGATATTGAAGAAATTAAAGTAATTGGGAGCTTGTGTTTTTATGACCCAGATAATAGGATGTACATGTATGTTTTGTTGAATAATTAGAAATAGACAGAAGAAGAATTACATCTTTGATTTTTAGAATTCAGTACTTCGGATAATAGGGGTTTTAGTATATGAATTTATGAGCAATGTATAAAGAGGGCCCTTATGCCATAAGGGGCCCAGTGTTATACACAAAGAGAGCTCTTATGCACAGTCCTACAATCTGATTAGGTGATACTTTAGAAAGTATTAATGAAAAGAGACGGTCTGATCAGATGTTGCAGTTGTGCAGGCTGATCTTAACATTGACTATAGCATAAAAGCCCTTTATACATATTGTACACCACGTCCACTTTATTGCATGTTTAAAAAAGTATAAACCCAGTTTTACCTCACATCCACACAGACTGACCAGGGCCCAGTTGTTCAAAGCGTCTTTAGCTAGCTCGTTAAGGGTCTTTTTGTTAACTGTTTTAGCAGATTCAATATACAATATTCTGATATTTTTGCTGAAAAAATGTGAGTAGCTTTTGCAGTGCAAAAGCTACTCACATTTTTTCAGCAAAAAATTTCAGTATATCACTTGATGTAAATTTTAACGGATCGTTAACTAACGATATCGTTAGCTTTGAACAACTGGGCCCAGGGATTATGCAATTCACATATTCCAGAGAATATAATGAGCCATTGGCCTCAAGAGAAAATGTTTTTTCAGGGGTTCTGTGAATAGTGAAGTTTTCAATCAACCTGGAAAGCCACACAAACTCATAAGGGCTTTGCTATACATCAACTATGCTACAGTATTCAGTAATTATTTAAAGGGAAGCACAAGGTTGGTGAAGAGTATATCTGAGATGAAAGATCTTGACAATGCATGCATTTTGATGTAAATTTGATCAAAGTCAGATAAAAACTAAGGAAGTTAAAAGATGTTTAAGGATTTAAAAAAACAATTATCAAGGTCCCAACCACTTTGAATATTTAATGAAGTATTAAATGTTTCAAAATATTGAATAAAATCTTCTTTCATGTGCTTTTCAAGCAAACTCCATAAAACTCCTAGTGAGGAAGATTATTATTGAGGTTAAATACTGTTTCAAATCATATTGATTTAGGTTTTTCATATTTACTTAAGACATTATGACATCATAAAGCCTCATTAAATATTCAAAATGGTGGCACATATAAAAGCAGTTTTGATCTCTTCAACCTTGATAGTGGGCTGGGTGGCCTAGTGGTTAGCCACTTGACTTTCAAGCGGGATATCGTGGGTTCGAGACAATTTTCAGACCATTATTACGCTTAGCTCATACTGGACGTGCCCTCGGTTGAGTATAAAGTGGACAGGGCGGCCTTTGGTGACAGACAGCGGCACCAAGTGTGCATGGGTGATCCATGAAAGCAAGGCTGTACAAATACATGTACATCATAGCAATCGCCGCTGCCTCTATGTGCCTCGGGTGCCTGGTAGCGTTAAAAATCCACACAACAACAATCAGCCTTGATAGCATACATATATGTCATCCAACTGTGATTAAATTTGCATCAAAATGCTCTGTTTGTCAAGATCTTGCATCTCAAATACATTTTTACCAACATTGCTTTTATGATAGGCCCTGATCAAGCTGTATTTGGGCCTCCCCTGTCTACCCTGAAGGATTGTTTTTACATGGCTCAACTCTGATATGCACAATATGCAGACTGCTTAAGTTCTGGCAATGGCAGCTCATCTGAATCTGTATCATAGAAGAGTATCCACAGGAATATTTTTTTTTATTTCTCTCTGAGTACTTCGAATGAGTAAGCACAACTTGTGTTTTCATGAAGAAATAAGAAAAATATAAGTACTTTTTGGTAGTCAGTACTACATTGACTTTTTCTGCACATTTTACAAAGATGATAAAGTTTAATTTGAGCCAGCGCACAACAAAACCTACAATAAGACCTGTGTGACCAACGAAGATTCAGATCGGCCTGTTCATCCACCCATTATGGCAAGGGTTCTTGTTTATTCCTCTTTGGATAGTCTGGAGGCTGTAGAAGGCACATGCGATCAGCACAGACTCTGATCAGGCCCCGAGGTTATAAAACTTTTTTCATGCTCAGTTCAGCTGAGCATGAAATTTTTCCTGCTAATAAATCTCAAACTACTAACAATTGCAAATTCTTTCTTGCTAAACATAGTGAGCATGAAAATTTCTCTGCTAATAAATATGAAAATGCCAACTTTCATATTCATTAGCAGAGAAAATTTCATGCTCAGCTGAGTTGAGCATGAAAAAAGTTTTATAACCTCGGGGCCAGACTGCGCAGAAGAGCAAAACAGATCTGAGTCTTTGCTGGCCGCACAAGTCTTAGTGTAGGTTTTGGCGTGCGCTGGCTTGTTTTAAAATTTGAACTTAAGGGGATTAGATACATGGGTGGTAACTTCATCAAAATTGTTTTGCCTCCCTTCTGTAAAGGGATCTGTTCTAAAAGGAAAGAAAGGAAAGAATTTGATCCTCTTCTGAGTGAATTCTTTCTTTCTAGAGTAGACCCCTTTTAGAAGGGACTAGATGTGCAGGAAAGCCAACAGGAAGTCTCAAAAGTAGTCTCCCTTGTAAGAAATGGCTGAAAATCCACCAAGTGCATCAAGTCCCCTTAAACCTTGTCCTGCTGAACCCGAATATACCCTGAAGAAGCAAACTGATCTGGATCTGCACTGTTTGCCATTAAGTATGTGAATTTATAACAACAATCTGAATCAAGTAATCTGATTGGCTGAAAATTATAAGTGGGCATGGCATCTTTTATACAGCAGGACAAGGGTAATTCACTGTTGATGGCATTTACTGTTTACATATGGCCCTTAATTCATGTAGTGAATCATTTGTTGAGTTGAAAAATATTTTTATTTTCTTTCAGAAGCTGTTGTTATCATTTGCCTTTCATTTTTGTTTTCAGTTTTACAGCTAATATGTACATGCACAGAAGCCTATACTTTAAAATTGTTTGCATGTTATTCATATTTTTTTGACAATTAATTTTACTAGTATAAATGTAGGGTGGACAGAATTTGAGGTTAACCCTTGTCATGTTGAATAACTTGATGCCACACCCACTTCCAATTTTCAGCCAATTAGATTCCTTGATCCAGATTGTTGATATAAATTTACATACTGAATGGCAAACAGTGCAGATCCAGATCAGTTGGCTTCTTCAGAAGCCAACTGATCTGGATCTACACTGTTTGCAAAGGCAGGGTATATCTGGGTTCAGCAGGACAAGGGTTAAACATCATTTTCAAAATGTGCAGGCTGTTCTTTAAAACTACTCAAGAAAAAGATAGAAATTCACCAGTAGATAGAATTTACTTCCCATCAGACAGACCCTCTAAAAGGATCATTTTGGCCAGTCATTATGAATTACATATCACTGTGATTCCTTTTTTTTTTTTTTCTTACATTTCCAACTGTCTAATATATATCTGTCTGTTTAAACAAAAGCATCCTGTAATTCCTGCAATGATTTGAAACTCACATACAAACAGGTTTTGTAGACTGAGTTAAGTACAAAATGGCTGTTGAGTCTCAAAACTTACCATTCATATTTACCGAATCATACCAGCTGGTATTAAGTGCAACTTTGTTGATCAGAGAGAACTCTGAGTTTTGTATCCTTTATCTGAGACTCAGAACCTGCAGAATGTTCCTACTTTTCATGACTAAATTTCCTACTTTTGACCTATTTTTCCATAACTTTCAGCTTTACTTTAACAGCAGTTGAAAACCTGCTAACTATACTTATAAAATTCATGAAAGGATATTGTTTTCTTTATAAAAGAAACACTGAATAAATTCCTGAAAAAACTGGTAAAACTACTGTTTGCTTATTTAGAGTTTACTTGATCCAAATTGTTGATATAAATTAATACATCTATGGCAAACAGTGCAAATCCAGATCAGTTGGCTTCTTCAGAAGCCAACTGATCTGGATCTACACTGTTTGCAAAGGCAGTTCAGCTGGACTAGGGTTAACACATAGCATGCAGAGTGAAAATCTCAGCAGTTGACATTTTCAAAAAGTTTTATTTTTCCCAGAAAATGAGTTTTGATATTTCATACAAATTGTCTTTTAAGGAGACCATTTGCATGAAATGCCAAAACCTATTTATTCTGGAAAAAATAAAAAAAAAATATTGTCAGTTTGTTGTCTTCTGAATCTGCCGTTAGAGTGGTAATGGTTAATTGTCCTCCAGCATTATTTAATCTTTGTGAAATAGTTAGAAATTTTACTTTCAGTCAAAGAAAGATGATGAAGAAGGAGATGACTATGGTGACTATGAAGAAGATTTTGAGGTATTCTAGTTTATTATTTAGTTATTACTTTGAAAAACATAATCATGGATTTTCTCAATCTCAAACATAATCCGCATAAATTTTTCTGTATCTTGTGTTTTCTTTGTACATGTTCAAAACTTTTTGTGTTTCTTTTTTACCTATGAATAATAAAAAAAAAACAACAACAACAAAGTTTTTATTGAAAAGTGATCTTTACTTGAGTCACAGACTAGTTTCACTTGTTCACACCTGTTGTACATAGGTTTGTAATTGTTTAACTTTGTTTTATTTAGGTCTACACTATATAAAGGAATAATCTGTTATGTATGTTTGTGGTCAATGCATATTTATGTTCCAATGCATTTATTTTTCTATGTTTTATTTGTCTAGGATTATGAGGAAGACTTTGAAGAGGAAGATGATGAAGAAGTGCAGGTAGCTACTTCTCCACTTGTTCAGTTTTTTTTTCTGCTTGGTGATTTATTCTGAATAAAAAATTCATTTGAGCCATGATATACTAAAATGGTCTTCAGGACATGTGCGAAGTCAAGATCTTGCTCAGCCAATGAAGCCACATAATCTGTCAGGGCCTTTGCTGTGCAGCAGTTTAGTCTACATACGACTTTTTAAGCAGACAAAATACAGTCGACTCTCGTTATCTCGAATTCCAAGGGACTCACTGAAACACTTCGAGATATCCGTACTTCGACATATCAGAGTTGAGAGAGTGAGGAAAACAATAAATTGAACAACCACATTTAACAAACGAATATGTAATTTGACTCCTGAAGTTAGAAATATATATATAAAATAATGTGGAAAAGAGGAGAAATTGCTCCTTAGGAGCAATTTCTCCTCTTTTCCACATTATTTTGTTACCTGTTGTCATAGTTTCATGTTAAAACAGGGACCAGATTTTCACTTCGAGATAAGCGGTAATTCGAAATAAGCGAGTTCGAGATAACAAGGTTCGACTGTAACTAGTCAGGCTGCATGGTTGTGAAGGCTGATCTGGGCTTTTGCTGCCTGCCCCAAAGACTTTATTTGGATTGGCACAACAGATGTTGACAGTGTCAGAGATGATTGTAGGGTGCAGGATTGCGGGATTTCCATGCTTTTTAAGGCTTAGATGCTAAATTTGCATCCCAGTGCATAGTATAATACATGTTCTGGCAAATATGGTAAATTTCGGTTCATTCAATGCGTATTTCGGTTTGTAAAACTTCCAATTTCTGGCTTTGTCATTAGTTGAATATCAATGAAATTTGGCCTTTTCTGGACCATTTAAGATGCAAGAAGGCCAGCTGATTGGATGATGATTAGTACCGAAAACATTACGTCATATTCTCGCTGAACTCTCATGAAAACGGTACTGAGACTACTTAACATCATCCACATGTTGGAATAATGGCAGATAAAAAGCTATATTTGCAAACTGCAGTCAAAGATAAATATATCGTTAGCTATTAGGGACTGTACAATATTCAGCGCTATTTGAAAGATAAAGTTAGCATAGATTTACGCTAAGTGACTTAGTGAGTGTATAAGAAAAAATAAAATTTTTGGTGTACCAAGTTTATGCGTTTTCCCATTAGTTTACAAATTTGGCGAATTTCTGAAAGCAAAAAACTTTCTGCACATAGGCAATGAGTTGGCGCATTTTCAGAGACATGATGCGGGCATTGGCCCCATTTTGAAAATTCCTAGAAGCAACTCTGCAGTGTGACTTCTTGAGCTTATGGGGAGGATTCAGGAATGTGTTTGCATGGAAAAAAAGAATTTATACATGTGTAATGAGAAAACACCACAGATTTATAAGCCTTCTTACAGCTTTATGTGTATCTTACTGCTGGCATTATTACATAAAATTGCTTTAAGCATAGATGTTGTAATACTATAGAAGTGATTATTCAGACCACTACATGTTATTTTGTTGATTTTGAGATACTGTAAAGATCCGACTATTGGTCAATTTGACATTTATTTCATTATTTTTATTTATATAGCAAGTAGCATTTTCTCCCATCGATAGAGGACCAAACAACAGATCTCAACTGGTTTCAAGACCATTACAGGTGCAATCTCAGGTTGGCTTTGGTTGCAAAACTGACAAATAATTTGTCTTCCTCCGATATACAGATATATTTTACTCTTAGATCTGTCAAATAGATCTTTATTTGGCAATTCATTCTGAATGGTCTTGGTCCTAAAACTGACCTCTAGTATATCTTTCTTCCAATTACCATACATATTACTAGCAGATTTTTATTTGAATTTTTATTCTGGATGACCTTGGTCCCCAGACCTACCTCTAGTGTATCTTTCACCCAGTCACATGTACATATATATAGTCTGTACTGGACCCTATCAAGTAGATCTTTATTTGGCATTTTGTTCTGGATATCTTCTTACCCAAGTTTAGAAGATCTTCTGCCTATTAATTCATATACAGTAAATTTCCACTATTAACCCATAAACTGCCAATCACAACAATTGTCATCTGCTTTGTCATCTGCTTGTGATTTTAAAAGTCATTTTTGCAAACAGTGTGGACCCAGATCAGACTGCTCCTGTAGGAGCAGTCCGATCAGGGTCCACACTGTTTGCCTGTATGCAAAAATAGGTGTGAAAAGTTGCAAGAATATTAAGCAGACGACATAAACAGACAACATTTTCAGATGCAGGTTTTCTTGGCATTTTAAGGGTTAACACCACCTTTTAGACTGCCTGAAAGTGGTCTCATTAGTTGGAGGGTCTTTATATCATATAAAGAATAATAAAGAAACCTTTTTTGGACTGGCAAAAGCTACTCTTGATAACAGAGTGGTCTTAATTTTGAGCGGTCTTATTAAAGTGGTCTTAATTTGAGTGGTCTCAATAGTGGAATTTTATTGTACTTTACTCTTTAACCCTGGTATTGCTGAATAAATTAAAATGCCACACCCACATAATTTTCAGCCAATCAGATTATTTGATCCTGAGGATATAAATTCACATACTTAATGGCAAACAGTGCAGATCCAGATCAGTTGGCTTCCTCAGAAGCCAACTGATCTGGATCTGCACTGTTTGCAAAGGCAGGACATATACTGGTTCAGCAGGACTAGGGTTAACATGTCACATAGAATAACCATGAATACCATATTTACCTGAAATATTTGGAACATGAATTCTTTACCATACTAATCCTAAAATTTGAACAAAAATCTTTCTGTCTTGAAACATATCTTAATTATGGTGAAAGAATGACAAATAGTGTAGACCTGATTGTGCTGCTCCTTTAGGAGCAGTTTGATCTGGGTCTGCACTATTTGTGTGGGCCTGTCTGTCTGAAAACTTAGGGTAAGTATGATATCATTGGTCTCAAAATACCCTCAGTTTATCTTCCATCCATTTACTCATACATTTATTCCTTGTCGTGACTAGTTCTGCTCTGTTGGTGTTTTATTCTGGAGCACATTTAAGAGGAATTTTAGCTGTTTAAAAGAAGTTTAAAATTAGGACAATGTTATCTACTGTATGTCCAGAGGAGTTGTTAAGAAGCAGTATTTTGTGATAATTCTAGAATTATTACTTTTATTCATAAAAACATATTTTGTGGTACTCATTAGAAATACCTCAGTATTATTTTACTATTAATTTGTGGAATAAGTGACATTACTCCATTTTGCATTTTACATGGATTATTGCCCCTTTGAACACACAAAATTGGCAAAGTCATTTTCATCAACTTCTGTCAGTGCTAGGAATCTGAAAATTGAAATTTCACAAACTTCTGATACTCATTACAGCATTATCCGTATCATTGTGCACTTTATTGACCCTGATGTTTGATTTGCAGTCAGCTGACTCCCTGATTTTTCCATTTCATTGCTGTCTTCATTATTTGACCTCAGGCTGGGTGGTGGCATATATGCAATGTGGACAACTCCAGATTGACTTGGAATGGTAGTAGATAGAGGAAAAATATTTGAGCCACACCCTCAGGGGTGGTCGGGTGTGGCAAAGGTTTCATTATCTTATGTCACCGGAGGGTCCAACTGATATTGGCTTACAGTTGGGCAAGGCTTGCTATCCTTGTAGCTAGTAAGGGTAGAGGGGGAATGTTTTTATCTCTTCCGTTTCATCACTTTCATTCCTGTTCCTCTTTCTTCCCTGTCCCTCTCTTTCATCTCATCTACTATCTCTTCTATCTCTTTTCTCCCTTTCTCTGGGAGACAACACAAAATGACCAACAAGGGTTGATGTTGTTAAACCCCAACACAATCAAATGAGCCACACTTTCAGAAATTGTACCTTTGGATATGTGCGCCAAGGACAAAATCAGATCAGCTTACACATTTGCACAGTCTGATTGGAATCTTTTGTGTGTGCATTTTGGATAATAATAAAGGCTGCAGTTTCTTCCTGTGGACAAATGATCAGACTGCACAGATCCTCATGCTGATCTGAGTCTTTGTTGGATGTACATGTAAGAAGGTACAGTATTTACTGTATGTATTTGGACAGACAGGCCTGAGCAAACAGTGTAGACCCAGATGAGATGCCACGGAATGTGGCATCTCATCAGGGTCTACACTGTTAGCCACTCATCCAGCAATTTTTAGACACAACAACAGGTAGTAAATTGTACTGGTTCAAATTTTAGATTAAGTATGGTAAGGAGTTGAGGTGTCCGATACTTAGGGTTAATATGGTATGTTTTCTCACTGCAACTCATTTTACGGTAAATTTCCTAAAATTTTGAAACACCAAAGTGTTTGACAAAATGACATATTCAAACAGTGCAGACCCAGATCAGACTGCTCCTGATGGAGCAGTCTGATCAGGGTCTACACTGTTTGCCATTCCACTAAGTATTTCAAGCAACAGGTTCGTAAAAAGCAAAATTTAGTATGTAATAAAGTATTTGAAATTTTATGACAGTTACCGTACTCAGCTCCAGCCCCACCCAATAACTTAGATGGCAAGATCAGTGACCTGTTATAAGCAATTTCCAGTTCAGGCAACAATGCTGTATGGTGACTGATTTTTCTTGAACATTATCATATTTGCCCTAAATATTCGCACACCTTAACTCCTTACCATACTTGTCCTAAAATTTGAATTTTATTTCTATAAAAAAAGAGATTTTATTTGGCCTATGCAATTTTCATTTAACATAAGATGCTTCTGGTTTGGGGTCGTTTGCAAAAAAGGGTAAGGTTTAGGACTGGTTTGTATTATTTGTTGATTGGAAAATTCATATGAAAGTTGAAAATGAATATTTTGTTAATGTTAAACTAATTTGTTTCTTACTAGTTTGAATATACTGCATTGATGTCAGCTAGTTGCTATACCCCTGTCATCTTTGTATGCAGAGGAGTACATAGTTTTCATTTTTGTTTTTGTCTGTTCATTTGTACATAGGTGTATGCTTTTGTCCATTGATAGTTTTAGTGGACATCTGCATCAAAGTTTTTAAGAAGTTATGTTGATGGATTTATTTTATGTTTTGCCAATTGCTCCATGTAGTTCCCAAATTTTATAAGAGTGTACAGCTATAAGTGTTACCTAAAATAGAGGTCAAGGTCATAGGGAAAAGACTGGTACTGTTTGTGATGCCACTGGCCAGGGGTATAAGTGACCTACTGGTCTCTTTGTCTAGTTCATAGCTATAGCTAAGATGATAATTGAAGTTATAATTTAGGATATTGTATTCAGTCTAATTACTGCACTAACCCTATGAGTGCATAGTCAAGCAACTTTTTAGGCATCAGATTACGGCCAGTGTGCTTTTATCTACCTGTTTCTAAAAGCATATGTTGTCCAGCAATTCAAATGAGTACCAGCAACACATTCTTTTCAAAATTAATCAGAAAAAAATACTGCATAAGCATCTTGAAAAAATCCAGTTTCCGTTCAGTCATTTTTCTCTAGGAATATCTAAATCACATAGCCTGACATACCTAAAATCGAAATTAGAAGCTTTCAATATATAATGTGGGAGAGTTCAGTCAGTCTATAATGGGTTAAGTTATATTTTGGTATGATAATATGAGATATATCAGTTGAAAAGGTGTCTTTAGGCATATGCAAAATGTGCAAAGTGAGATAATTCTGCTCAGTGCCATCAGGGTCTAGCTCTGGATAAGATAGTAGCCAGATAAATATTTTTTTTTCTTATTTCTCCACAAAATTTCAATTGTGAGTACCCTGGATATATGTTTTGATGGAGAAACAAGACAAACATCCCTACTTGGTTGAGAAAAGAGTTAATTGAGCAGATGACAAATGGGTGATATTTTTTACTAATTTTAAAAAAAAAATAGGCTTTGACATTTCATGTGAATTGTCTCTAGAGGAGTTAGTTTGCATGAAATGCCAAAGCCTATTTTCTGTGAAAAATACAACAACTATTTCAAAATGTTGTCTGCTGAAAGTTTTACTCAGCATGCCAACAGATGAGCATAAAGCTTCTGTCCAATATCCTCTTTCTGTTATAGTATGTATACAACTCAACTGTATGTCCTAATATTTCATAGAGAGAAATAAATATTGTTTAAACCTATTGTTAAAAAGACATCAAAAGCCCTGATTAGCCAGACTAATTTATATCTGTGCTGTTCCATATAGGTCTTAAAGATATATTTTTGCTTTGCACTGCTTTTTTGTGCTGCTTATTTTGTAGTTGAAATAACAATTAATTCTATCTTTATTTAGGGATCTATACACAAACTTCCCAAAAGAGCTGGAACAGTCTTGGATTATTCAGTAAATATACTTGCAGTGTGCTCTGGAATGCTTTGTCTCCTTCTGTGAACCTTTGTGCAGTTCTGTGGCTGTTTACTTCCTATTGATTGCTTCTACCAAACCCTTATATTCTGACTCTGTCTTTTGTTTTAGCTTGCTTTCTTGTATATGTCTGCTGTGAGTAAGACAAATATGTTTGTATTAGTAAAATGGCATTCTGGGCCCAGTTGTTCAAAGCATCATTAGCTTAATGGGCTTGTTAAGGGTCATTTCGTTAACTGTTTTAGCGGATTTAATACACAATATTCTGATATTTTTTGCTGAAAAAAATGTGAGCAGCTTTTCACATTTTTTCAGCAAAAAATTTCAGCATATTTGCATATCACTCAATGTAAATTTTAACAAATTGTTAACTAACGATGTTGTTAGCTTTGAACAATTGGGCCCTGATCGTTAAATACTTTTGAGCTGAAATCCTGCTTCTAAATTCATGCAGCTCTTATAAATAGGGAATTGGGACAGCCATTAATTTTGTAATGTTAAAACTCTAAATAGATATATATTTTCTGCTTTCCCTTTATGGAGAAGGTGACGGTATATGGGCGGGGGAGGCAGTTTAAATAGATCCTTGGCTCAGATGTTATAAATAATACAAATTGATTGTTTAGCTGGCATACAGGCTCCCTAATTATGCCCCCAAATTCAAAGAAGTTTGGGAGCCAACTTTGAAGAATTTGGAGAGGCATATTGCATTTGGTTCATTTGTCAATTTGTCTTGCTTGTCTTGTGAATATGATATTTTGATAAGTATTTAAGCTAGAGCCTTGAAACTTGATGAGCTTACTGAGACTGAGGAGTAGATCACCTGATTAACTTAAAAAAAAAAAGAAAAGAAAAAGCAGATTTATTTTGTCAGAATGGGCCCCTTTCCAACTTTGGCATTTTGTATCAACAAGCATACACATGTAGTTGAGGGCATATTGTTTTACAAACACGTTTCTTGTTTAATCAATGAAACATCACAGATAAAAACCAGGGCCCAGTTGTTCAGAGCATCATTGTCTTAATGAGCTTATAAGTCGTCAAAATGTTAACTGTTCTAGTAAGTACAATATCTAATTCACAGGTATTTTTGCTGAAAAAATGTGAGTAGCTACTCACAGTTTTTTCAGCAAAAATATTAGCGTATATGCCATATTTAATGATCAAAGTTTTAACTATATGTTAACTAATGACATCATTAGTTTTGAACAGCTGGGCCCTGTAAATCAAATTAAATCACTGTGATGAAAGAAGGATGAGGGCTTGTGGCAGTCACTTCAGACACTCCTAGCCAGAGCTAAGTTGAACAAAAGAGGGCCCAAACAAAGACATATCATCAGGCATCAAACTTTTAATGAAAGGCTTAGGTCGGCACCTTCACAGAACCTGACCCCCTGCGTTCTGCGGCATTTGATCAGGGTCTACACTGCTTGCCAATGTCCCTTTTATAGGATGCTAGGCTTAAATGGGTTTAAGGGCAAAACAAAGCTGTCAACCATGATTGGGTTAGAAACCAAGTGTATGATCTGTTGCATACTATCCAAGTTACATACCATCCATCTATAATGGGTAAAGGCTGCATTTTGTAAATGTTACTTTTTTTTCTCTTAATTTTCAGTACATGTGCCTGTTTATGGATGAATATTTAGTTGAGTGGTACTGTTTTAGTCTTTATACTAACCCTTCTCCTACAGGTTCAACTTTCAAGAAAAGAGGGCCACTGTCAAATTTAATCCTTAATGAACGTTTTGGCAGATGACATTCTAAAATATTTTTTTTATTTTTTAGGAAAAAAATACGGTTTGACATTTCATGTTAATCATCAGCCTAACATACAATTCACATCAAATGTCAAGCCTTATTATTTACCACACTGTGTGCTTAGGTTTTTCAGAATTACTGGGAAAACTTGTGGTAAACTATGTATATACCTAAAAAGATTAGCAAATACTTATTTGAGCTGGCCTTGGTGGCTCAGTTGGATGCGCCGTCTGACTGGAGTACAGGAGGATGCGGGTTCAACCCTTGCCGAGGTCGGCAACATTCTTTTGTGGAGATTGATTTTCTACAGTCATTCTCTCCCTTCCGCTGATCTGGCAAAAGAATGTGCACAATACTGGTTAAACACTTAGAGGACTAAGTCTGCCCAGTAAACATGTGGTTAGGTAAACTGACCGCGCTCGACATGACCCCATTGGGTTGACTTGGTTGTAAAACCTCAACACAAACAAAATACTTATTTGATGATGTTTATGTGATTTTTTTCTCATTTTCTTAATAAAAGCATATTTTGTGGGTACTCATTTTAATTGCATCCACAAGTTGATGCAATTCAAATGGTTACCCACAACATATGTCTTTATAAAGAAGTAGACAGAAAGTACACAGGCTGTAATCTGTAGAGCACAGAACTGCTTGACTGTGTGCTTATAGGGGTATGTGCAGTAAATAGGTCCAATACGGTAATAATAATAATAATAATAATCATAATAACAATAATATTTCAGAATGTCCTCTGGTGCTTTTTTGACTGGGATTTTAACACTTTGCATGCTGGGTAAACATTTCAGCAGATGACATTTTGAAATAATTTTCTTAGTTTTCCTTGAAAATAGAATTTGACACTACATGCAAATTGTCTCCTAACAATTCAGATTTCAGATCTTATTTTCAAGGAAAAATAAGAAAAGAATCATCAGTTTGTTGTCTGCTGAATCTGCCGATAGCATGGTAAGTGTTAAGGGCTAATCATTTCCTGTATATTTAATGTAGTTGTGGATACTCATTAGAATTTCTTCATTTCAGTGAATAAAATGAGTACTCACACCATATGTTTCCACAGAGAAATAAAAATAAAAAAAATTGTAAGGAAAAAATATCTTAGTTGGAATTAAGATAATAATGTTCTATTAATGTTACAATATTATTAAATTAGTCTGAAGTGGTTTTATCTTAACCTTTAAAGCACCAAGCAAAATTTGTAGCAGATGATATTCTATTATTTTTTAGAGAAAATAAGTAGTGACATTTCATGTGAATCCTCTGCTGTGTCAGATCTTATTTTCAAGGAGAAATAAGAAAAGTATCATCAGTTTGTCATCTGCTGAATCTGCCAATTGCATTGTAAGTGTTAAAGGTTAAGCATTTCCTTTATATTTAATGTAATTGTGGATACTCATTAGAATTTCTTAATTTCAGTGAATCAAATGAGTCAGTTTCTGGTGAAAGAATGTGCACAATACTGGTTAACCACTTAGAGGACTAAGCCTGTCCAGTAAATATGTGGTTAGGTAAACTGACCAGCTCAGCATGACCCCATTTGGTTGACTTGGCTGTAAAACCTCAACACAAATGAGTACACACACCATATGTTTCCACAGAGATATAAAAATAAAAAAAAAAATTGTAAGGAAAAAAATATCTAAGTCGAAGTTAAGATAATAATGTTCTATTAATGTTACAATATTATTAAATTAAGTCTGAAGTAGTTTTATCTTAACCCTTAAAGAGCCAAGCAAAATTTGTAGCAGAGGACATTCTATTTTTTTGTCAGAGAAAATAAGTCTTGATTTTTTATGTGAATCATTGCAGATGATTCACATAAAATATCAAGACTTATTTAAACAAAAAAAAAAAAAAAAAAAAAAAAAAAAAAAATGTTATTTGCTGCAGTTGTGATTGGCACTTAAAGGATTAAGTTGAATGGACACACCTGGAGATTTTGCCACTATCTTTCAACTGGACAAGAATTTGCTTCCCTACTATTCATATCCTTTCAAAATGGGGGCTTCTCTTGAAGAAAAAAAAAATTGCTCCTAAGATGGCTCCAAATGAGAAGGGCAATCAATATTTCCATGTCAGAGTTGTTTCCCTTGAAGGTGTATCCATTCTGTTTATCATTAAAATTGAAGAAACATTTTATCAGTTTTAACGAGATACTTATCATATTTGTTTTCTTTTCATTGATTGCCCTTATTGATTTGTATGCTTTTAATTGCTGCTTGCTGCAGAAAATATTCTTGTTTGTCTTATTTATTTTTGGTGTGAAAAAAACATTTATTCAATGTGAATTGAAATTACCTTTGCATAAGAGAGCGGTTATTATTGTCATGATTATGGTAGATGTCCTAAAGTTGCTAACACTTTATTCCATAATCTTTTGGGCCTAAATTTTGCTATTTATGTGGTTGTTTCTTAACATACTTAGTGGAATGGCAAACAGTGTAGACCTTGATCCTGCAGTCTGATCAGGCTCTGCACTGTTTGAAAAGTCATTTTGCCAGAAATTTTTGGTGTATGAAGTTTTAGGACATTTACCCTAAAATAAGTTATCAGGAGTAAAAAAAAAAATCTGGACCCAGTTGTTCAAAACTAACGATGTCGTTAGTTAATGTATCGTTAAAACTTCGATTATTAAATATGGCATATATGCTAATATTTTTACTGAAAAAATGTGAGGAGCTTTAGCATTTGCAAAAGCTACTCACATTTTATCAGCAAAAATACCTGTGAATTAGATACTGTACTTACTAGAACAGTTGACATTTTGATCACTAATGAGCTTGTTAAGCTAACGAGGCTTTGAACAACTGGGCCCTGCAGATTTATGAATTTGCTGATGATTATTATTATTAAAACATTGTATGCAAAAAGGGTCAAAGTACAGTGCAATCTATAATAAAGCAGCAGACTGGTGGAGAGTAAGCAGCAGAACACAGGTTTAAGGTTCCCAAATACAACAATCGATAATAATGATTGTTTGCTGAAAACAGAAGTACATAGACTGTTCTGGAAAACTGCAGCAGACGGCATTTTGAATTTCTTTAATATATTTTTTGAAGGAATAAGTATTGACATTTCATGTGAATCATCAGCTTAGCAGATGATTCACATGAAATGTCAAGACAATTTCTCTGAAAAGAAAAGTAGATTGTCATCTGCTACAAATTATGCTTGGCCCTTTAAGGGTTGTTATTACTTGTACTTATATTTTACTAGGATTCTGAAGTAAATGATGTACTGAGAGCTCTAGATGAAGAAAATGAGAAACTGATGGCATCTAGAAGTCCACAGATGGCTAATTATGATGTAAGTACAATCAGCCAGTAAAACTGTTGGCTAGAAGTCCACAGATGGCTAATCATAATGTAAGTATAGTCAACCAGTTAAATTGTTGGCATCACAGGGTAGAAGTCCACAGATGGCTAATTATGATGTAAGTACAGTCAGCTGGTTAAACTGTTGGCATCACAGGCTTAAGTCCACAGATGGCTTATTATGATGTAAGTACAATCAACAATAAAGCTGTTGGCATCACAGGCTAGAAGGCCATGGATGGCTTTTTATGATGTAAGTCCAGTTAACCTGTTGGCATCACAGGCTGGAAGTCCATAGAAGGCAAATTATGATGCAAGTACAATAAAACTGTTGGCATCACAGGCTAGAAATTCACAGATGGCTATTTATGATGTAGCTCTATTCATCTGGACAAAGTGTTGGCATCACAGGCTGGAAGTCCACAGATGGCTAACTATGATGTAATTACAGTCAACTTGTTAATCTGTTGGCAATAAAGGCTAGAAGTCCACAGATGGCTAATTGTGATGTAAGTACTATCAACCAGTTTAACCTTTGGCATCACAGGCTGGAAGTCCACAGATGGCTAATTATGATATCAACAGGTTAAACTGGAAATTCACAGGTGGCTTATTATGATGTAACTCTATTCATCTGGTCAAACTGTTGGCATCACAGGCAGGAAGTCCACAGATGGCTAACTATGATGTAATTACAGTCAACTGTTAATCTGTTGGCATCAAGGGCTAGAGGTCCACAGATGGCTAATTATAATGTAACTACAGTCAACCAGTTAAACTGTTGGCATCAAAGGTCAGAAGTTCTCAGATGGTACAGTCTCCCAGTACATCATCATAGAGTAGTTATATTTTATTTCATATTGGATCATTGAGCCCATCCTGGTTAGTTTGAAAATCGAATACCACTTAAGCTGGTGCTAGGGGGCATATGCAGCCTCGCAAACTCCAGTGTTGCATATGAAGAGACTCAATCAAACCAAGACTCTGCTTTTTGTGATTTTGTGTATTCTATGTTTCCAAAGGCAATCCTTTTTGACTCTTATTATGATGTAAGTAGAGTTAACCAGTTAAACTGTTGGCATCACAGGCTAGAAGTCCACAGATGGCTAATTATAAGGTAAGTAAAATAAAGCAGTTAAACTGTTGATGTCACAGACTGGAAAGCCACAGATGGCTAATTATGAGATAAGTACGTTCAACCGGCCTCGGTGGCTCAGTTGGATGCGGCGTCCGACTGGAGACCAGGAGGTCGCGGGTTCAACCCCTGCCGAGGTCGGCAACATTCTTTCGTGGAGATTGATCGTGAAATATTTTCTACGGTCATTCTCTCCCTTCCGCTGATTCAAGAAGGGCAGTTGTCAGTTTCTGGCGATAGAATGTGCACAATACTGGTTAACAGCTTAGAGGACTAAGCCTGCCCAGTAAACGTGTGGTTAGGTAAACTGACCGCGCTCGACATGACCCCATTGGGTTGACTGGGCCGTAAAACCTCAACACAAACAAACAAACAACCAGTTAAACTGTTGGCATCACAGGCTAGAAGTCCACATTTGCTTAATTATGCTGTAAGTACAATCATCCAATAAAACTGTTCGTGTCACAGGCTAGAAGTCCATAGATGGCTTATTATGATGTAAGTACAATCAACCTGTAAAGCTGGCTAATTATGATGTAAATACAGTCAACCTGTTAAATTGTTAGCATCACAGTCAGGAAGTTCACAGATGGCTAATCATGATGTAAGTACAGTCAGCTGGTTAACTTGTTGGTATCACAGGCTAGAAGTCCATATAGGGCTAATTATGATGCAAGTATAGTCAACCAGTTTAATTGTTGGCATCACAGGCTAGAAGTCCAGAGATGGCTAAATATGATGTAAGTACAATCGACTAGTTAAACTGATGGCATCGCAGGCCAGAAGTCCACAGATGGCTAATTATGATGTAAGTACAGTCAACTAGTTTAATTGTTGGCATCACAGGCTAGAAGTCCAGAGACGTCTAACTATGATGTAAGTACAATCAACCAGTTAACTGTTGACATCACAGACTGGAAGTTCACAGAAGGCTTATTATGATGTAAGTACAGTCAACCAGTTTAAATGTTAGCATCACAGGCTAGAAGTTCACAGATGTTTAATTATAATGTAAGTGCAGTCAACCAGTTAAACTGTTAGGTTCACAGGCTGGAAGTCCATAGATGGCTATTTATGATGTAAGTACAATCAACCAGATAAACTACTGGCATCACAAGCTAGCAGATGGCTAATAATGATATAAGTACAATCAATCAGTCAAACTGATGGAATCACAGGCTGGAATTCCACAGATGGCTAATTATGATACAAGTACAATCAACCAGTTAAACTTGGCATCATAAGGTAGAAGTCCACAGATGGCTGGTTATGAAGTAAGTACATTCAGCCAGTTAAACTGCTGGCATCGCAGACTGCAATTTCACATATGGTAATTGTGATGTCAGTACAGTCAACCAGTTAAACTTTTGGCATCACAGGCTAGAAGTCCACAGATGGCCAATTGTGATGTAAGTACTATCACCTAGTTAAACTGTTGGATCACAGGCTAGAAGTCCACAGATGGCTTATTATAATGTAAGTACAATCAACTAGTTAAACTGTTGGCATCACAGGCTAGAAGTCCACAGATGGCTTATTATAATGTAAGTACAATCAACTAGTTAAACTGTTGGCATCACATGCTAGAAATCCACAGATGGCTAATTATGACATATGTAGAGTTGATCTGATCCATTGTTTTTCCACGTATGTGAGCTCACTGGATTTTGTAGCCCATCATATATGCACCCATGTATAAAATGGAAAAAATCCCAATTCAGGATATGAAAAGATTTAAAATATCTGACTTTCATCCTTTTAATATCCTACATAAGGTTAAATGTATTTGATCCAAAATTAATAAAGGAACAAGTAACAGAAGAGAAAATAGTAACTTTAAACAATTGTTCTTACCAATTCCTAGAGGCAGTACACAATGAATTTATAATAGCACTGCAGTGCAGTTCTGTTTCCACTGTACACATTGTCTGCAGTGCAGTTCTGTTTTCACTTTACACATTGTCTTATTACACCCAACATTATTGATGCATCTGGATGCATTATATTGGCCTAATTTGTCTTCAATATGTTCAGATAAATTCCTCAACCCTTTCAAATAAAAAAGAAATGTCAGCCAGTTAAAAGTTGATGTCATAGTCTACTGTATCCCATTTGACAAAAGTAAATATGTCCTTTCTGTATAAATGTTTGAATTATGTATTTTAGCATAACAGACATACACAGTATGGTCGGAGTGATGATGAAGAGGAGTACCAGCCCAGACCTGAGAGGCCCAAGACTGCCATTAACTTTGTGTCAGCTAAACAGCGAGCTGTGAATCGTAAGACCTACAACAAGACCATGCAGAGAGGCAAAGATTTGCTGCAGATGCTGGAGTTAGATTTTGCTAGTTTTGATATTCTTGACTTACCACCTGTGAAGGAATATGATCTATACATCAGGGCATTTGGACGTTCAGACACTCGTCAGGTAATCACATACATATGTTCTTATACTAACTTGAAAAACTGATCAGAACTATCATTGATCCACAACAACATCATGTACTTTAAGGGGAATTGATACTTTTTAAGAGTGGGGAAGGGGAGTGGGGAGGCTATCTGTGCGAAGTGTTTTGACTCCTTTCTAAAAAGGGGTCTAATCTAAAAGGAAAGAATTTGTTCCCAAGGAACTTGGTGTACAGAAAAGCAAACAGGAAGTCATTAAAGTTAGCTTCCCGTGTAAAAATGGCAGATACACCATGTGTATCATCACGAAAACATGCCTATATAATTTTTACCCCCTTAAACCCCACTTTTATATAATAAAACTAGGCTTTACAGGGGTTTACATTATTTTTCTTATTTCTGCTCAAAAACATAGATTGTGGGTACTCATTAGAACTCCTCTCAAAACTATGTTTTGAGCAGAAATATGAAAAATATCAAAATTTTATCTGAAAACTTGCAGTTTTTGGTGGTGAAATTTTCAACATATTTGAATAGGGTGTTTAAGTAATGTCAGGTCCACTAAAGAATTACTAGAGTAAAAGGTACAAGCTGGCCTGGGTCTTCAGTATTCTGTAGCCCAAAGTTTTTGTGGGAGTCTTTGTGTTCCAAACACTTCTGAGACCAGACAATATTCCTGGATTAAGTATGAATTTGATTACACAGCGAAATACACAGTAGTTTTACAATGGTGACTGTAAAGGCAAGGGTATATTAGGATTTGCCATATTTATTTGCTTTGTTTCATTATTTCAACATGTAATGCTTGAAAAAACTTTCTTTTTTGATAGTGATAATTCTTGCCCATTATATGAAAAATGTTAAATTATTGTATATCAGGATTTGTTATGCTTTGTTACAGGCTTACATTCAAACAAATGATGATAATATTGATCGAGATATACAGACAGAGGAAATAGATTACCGGTCTAAGTGGACCCAGTATCCATCAGAAGACTTCAAAGGATGTGGTCGTAAGTTTCATGATTACACAGGAACTGTTATTCTGTGGTTCATTATAGCATGGTTTTTGGATGTAGTGTGCTTTAATGATAGAAACCAGAATTGTTTTAGCCAAACAAAAATGTATAATGTGCAGGAAACCCTCTTAATTCCGTCGATACAACGACAAAACTTGCTATAATGACTATTTGACTGTCACAAAACATTTGCTTAAGAGGTCACAAATTATGCAAAAATATTGTATTTAATACTTTAAAGAAACATGTGTTTTGGATATTTGTTAGAATTGCCTCAGTGAGACAATTCTAACAAATATCCAAAACATATGTTCTATGCAGCAATAAAAACAAAACAAGACCTTTCTTACATACAATCTGGTCATTAAGTATTCTGTACAACAGCAATTTTGTTTTAATAGCATCGTCTTTGGGAACAAATGCTGTCGTTGTAATGTGGGTTCACGGTATATAGAAAAATGATGATTTATACTGATTTTTCTATATAATCTGTATTTTTGTTTAGATACAAGACAATGGTTTTTCCTAACTGGGCTTTTGCTTTGGATCCCAGCAAGTGTTATAAACTCAGCAAGTTGTTATGTACTTTCACCGCCCGTCAAAGATAAAGGTCTTGAGGGAGTCAGAAATGTTTTCAACAATTCTTGATATAAAATCATTTTAGAATCATTTTGTTGCAAATGTTAAATATTGATAGACTGCCTTACATGAAAATGCATATAGAAAAGAACCAGAATATCTTTGTTTTCAACATTACAAGTATCCTTAACCCTTGTCCTCTGAATAAATTAAGATGCCTCACCCCCTTTTAATTTTCAGCTAATCAGATTACTTGATCCAGATTGTTGCTATAAATTCACATACTTAATGGCAGACAGTGCAGATCCAGATCAGTTGGCTTCTTCAGAAGCCAACTGATCTGGATCTACACTGTTTGCAAAGGCAGGATATATCCGGGTTCGGCAGAACAAGGGTTAATGACAGACTTATGGAATACTACTTAAATGTTCCCATCAAAATACATTGTATTGAAAAAAGTAGTTGAATAGTTGTCTATCTATTTAAATTTGAATTTTAGTATTGTTTAAACATTATTTACCATAATAACCCTATGCTCTGGGACAGACAGGCCTAAGCACACAGTTTAGACCCAGATGAGATGTCACAGAATTTCTCTTCACTGTTTTGCACTCAGGCCAGCTGTTTTAGACACATTGACAGGCAGTAAAATGGACTTAATAAAATTTTATGACAACAATGGTAAGGAGTTAAGATGACTCAATATTTAGGGATAATATGGTATATTAAAAAAAAAAAAAAGTCAAAACATGCAAAAGGGAAAAGAAGAAAGCAAAATATGTGTCAAAAGAAGACAAAGCATAGAAAAGAAATCAGTTGAAAACCAGGGCCCAATTGTTCAAAACCAACAATGTCGTTAGCTAATGTATCGTTAAAACTTTGATCATTAAATATGGCATGTATGCTAATATTTTTGCTGAAAAAATGTGAGTAGCTTTTGCATTTGCATAAATAACCATGAATTAGATACTGTACTTCCTAGAACAGTTAACATTTTGTCCACTAACAAGCTCGTTAAGCTAACGATGCTTTGAACAACTGGGCCCAGGAAACATGTTTATGGAGAAAAAGGAAGAGGTGTTTGAGAATTTGTCATATATTATCTGCAGGTGGTGATGGCGAGAAAGATTTAGACGAAGAAGAATCTCAGTTGAAACAGAATATACTTGAAAAGGAACAAGATACAGCAAGGCTGAACAGATTCCTGGAAAAAGCTGGTCAGGTAGAATGTTTTAACAGTTTATTCCATGAGAGCCAGTCTCAAGGGGTCTTCTTTGTTCAGTTAATATTTTATAGCAATTTAATCCTTGTCCTGCTGAACCCGGATATGTCCTGTTTTTGCAAACAGAAGCCAACTGATCTGGATCTGCACTGTTTGTCATCAAGTATGTGAGTCTGTATCAAAGACCTATGTCAAATAATCTGATTGGCTGAAAATTAGAAGTAGGTGTGGCATCTTAATTAATTCAGCATGACAAGGGTTAAATAATTTGACAGAGATTTCCTGCTTTTTCATAATAAGCTTTAGAATGATGAATTTCTAAAATGTTTGAGTTTTAGTAGCATGAAAATTTTCAGATACTGTTTGATGCAATGTACAATCGCTACTTTTAAGAGTGCCCTCAACATATGTTGTTGTTTTTTTTAGTGGAGAAATAAGAATGATACTTTAGAGTGCTTTATCTAGAACTAGAGTAGTGGTATAACTCATTAATGACAAGATATCTACAGTCAACTCTTACAGTATGTATATGGGAAGAGTCCATTATCTGTTCATAGAAAATGCAATAACCATGTGTTAATAAAAATTACTAATGTTATGGAAAATGGTGCAGACTCTGATCAGATGCCATGTTCTACCTTGGTAATTCATGTGGGTCAGCAGTGTTTTCAAATGTTTATCACTTTTGGAAAGGTAAACATTGATGGTTTAAATCTTACCGCACTCAAAAAATGGGAAAGTGGAGTGAGGGAGGAAAGGGGAGGGGCAAAAAAATGAAAGAAAAAGAAAACTGCTAAACTAAAACTACTGCCTCTAAAATACTGATCTTGGTTTACAGCTTTGCTGATGTTATAAGGTACCGTATTACTTACCAAGGTGTACTTTTAAAATTCTTCAGGTAATAGCCATACTTCAAGAAGAAATACGAGATGAGATGAATGACGAGAGAGGGCAGTGTCAGACTCATATTAATGTGTCAGAAGGTTACACAGAGTTAGATGTCCTACCTATTTTGCAAGGTATATTAACCCTTGTCATGCTAAATAAATTTTGATGTGACACCCAGTTCTAATTTTCAGTCAGTCAAATTACTTGATCCAGATTGTTGATACAAATTCGCATACTTAATGACAAATAGTGCAGATCCAGATCAGATGGCTCTTCAGAAGCCAGCTGATCTGGATCTACACTGTTTGCAAAGTCAGGGCATATCCGGTTCAGCAAGACTAGGGTTAACAGTCATGTATTTATTATACGCCCGTTTGAAAAACGGGATGTATTATGTTACGGGGTATGGCGTCCGTCCGTCCATAAACTTTTTCGTTTCCGGCTAACTCCTCCTACAGTTTACATCCGATCAAGCTGAAACTTGGTATATAGTTAGACCATGATGTGGCGCAGCGCATATTATTTCGAGGCCACAGTCCACCAAATGTTTTTAGAGTTATGCCCCTTTGAAAATTTCTTTAAACTTTTCATTTCCGGTTAACTCCTCCTACATTTTACATCCGATCAAGCTGAAACTTCATATATAGTTAGACCATGATGTGGAGCAGCGCATATTGTTTCGTCCTTACAGTCCATCAAATATTAGCAGAGTTACGCCCCTTTGAAAATTTCCGTAGACTTTTCATTTCCGGCTAACTCCTCCTACAATTTACATCCGATCAAGCTGAAACTTGGTATATAGTTAGACCATGATGTGGCACAGCGCATATTGTTTTGAGGTTACAGTCCACCAAATGTTTGTAGAGTTATGCCTCTTAGAAAATTTCTATAAACTTTACATTTCCGGTTAACTCCTCCTATATTTTACATCTGATCAAGCTGAAACTTCATATATAGTTAGACCATGATGTGGAGCAGCGCGTATTGTTTCGTCGTTACAGTCCATCAAATATTAGCAGAGTTACGCCCCTTTGAACATTTCAGTAGACTTTTCGTTTCCGGCTAACTCCTCCTACAATTTACATCCGATCAAGCTGAAACTTGGTATATAGTTAGACCATGATGTGGCACAGCGCATATTGTTTCGAGGTTACAGTCCACCAAATGTTTGTAGAGTTATGCCTCTTAGAAAATTTCTATAAACTTTACATTTCCGGTTAACTCCTCTTACATTTTACATTCGATCAAGCTGAAACTTCATATATAGTTAGACCATGATGTGGAGCAGCGCATATTGTTTCGAGGTTACAGTCCACCAAATATTAGCAGAGTTATGCCCCTTTGAAAATTTCAGTAGACTTTTTGTTTCCGGCTAACTCTTCCTACAGTTTACATCCGATCAAGCTGAAACTTGATTTATAGTTAGACCATGATGTGGAGCAGCGCATATTGTTTCAAGGTTACACTCCACTAAATATTAACAGAGTTATACCCCTTTGAAAATTTCTATTAATTTTTCGTTTCTGGCTAAATCCTCCTACAGTTTACATCCAATCAAACTGAAACTTAATGTGCAGTTAGACCATGATGTGGAGCAGCGCATATTGTTTCGAGGTTACAGTCCACCAAATATTAGCAGAGTTACGCCCCTTTGAATATTTCAATAACCTTTTCGTTTCTGACTAAATCCTCCTATAGTTTTCATCCTATCAAGCTGAAACTTGATTTGTAGTTAGACCATGATGTGGAGCAGCGCATATTGTTTCAAGGTTACAGTCCACCAAATATTAGCAGAGTTAAACCCCTTTGAAAATTTCTATTAATTTTTTTGTTTTCGGCTAAATCCTCCTACAGTTTATATCCGATCAAGCTGAAACTTCATAAATAGTTACACAATGATGTGGAGCAGCACATATTATTTAGAGGTTACAGTGCACCAAATATTTGCAGATTTATGCCCCTTTGAAAGTTTTTGTAAACTTTTCGCAGCATGTTGTTTAGAGGTAATAGTGTGCAAATTTTAGTATATAATCGGTATATTTTTTGCAAATAACTAAAGTTTTGGTCATATGGGCAAGATATATATTTTTTTTTTTAACATCTTCTTTTATTAGACTTGCAAGGAAAGGTTGTCATTATTAAATCTTTATAAATGCATAATTCTTTTTGAATTTTTTTTTTTTTAATACTCTTCTGATTTGGCTCCCTTGAAGAACAAATATAAAATCAGTATTAAACAAGTTAAAGGTTTACAAAAAAATTTCTTGCAGCATTTATTTTTTTTGGTTGTTTATTTTTGTTTTGTTATTGTTTGGTCCGATATTGAAGTATAGGAAAAACAAATCAGCTCATATGAGCTTATATATAGCCATGCTTCTGTGGTGTGTCCTCTGTCAGAAAGCACTTCTCCCTAGAAGCAGCAAACTTCTCCCTATTTTCCCAGGAGGGAGAAGTCACTTCTCCCTTAATTTCTGGGTCAGCTTGGACCCTTAGGTTACAGTTCACTTAATATCAGCAGAGATATGCCCCAATGAAATTTAAAATTTTTTTTTTTTTTTTTTGTAATTCCACTTACAGTTTATATCCGGAGCATTGAATTATGCAGGAGCCAGTTTATGTGCTACATCTTATTACTTGCGTATAATGCCCGGCTTGGCGGAGCTCTTGTCAAAGAATTATGACAGTCTCTATCTAAGAATGATATGCAGTATATACATATGTTTTTATTGACAAAAATAGGTTTACCTGGGCATTTGTTTGGACCCTTTTTGCATATTGTACATCATTTTTAGCAGGTGCTCTCAAAAACTGATTTTTATTATACATTGATGTTTGGTGTTTACAAAATCTATTTTAAGTAATTTGTAGATCCAGATCAGGCGTTTCAACTGAAAAGTACTGATATGTTTCTTATTTCTCCATGAAAACATGTTGTGGTGCTAATTTGAAGCATCTCATTTAAACACTTCTAATGTGTACCCACAACATATGTTTTCATGGAAAAATAAGAAAAGATAATTATGTGGATATTCCTCTAAAAGGTGACACAGTACTGAGAATATCCAGTAAATCATAAAATGAAAATTAGCCAGCACATGACAAAACCTACAAAATGGCATGTGCTCCCAGCAAAGACTCAGGTCAGCCTGGGCATCCACCCAGTCTGATCAGAGTCTTTGCCATGCACTCAGTGGGCCACTAAGGACCCAAGCTTTCTTCATTTGGACAGCAAAGACTGATCAGATGGGGCGGATGCCCAGGCTGATCTGAGTCTTCACTGGGGGCACATGCCATTTTGTTGGTTTTGTCATGTGCTGGCTCAAAGTTCTTGCACATGGTTTCAATATACAAAATACTGTTCTTTGGAGAATTGGAGTTTTTGTTTCTTTGTTCTTTTATTGAAATTTTAATGCCAGTTTAATCTGCAGTAACATGACTAGGTCTATAAAAAGAAGGTTAAGTTACATGTATAGTTCAAGTTTTATATTCAATAAAACTGAGTCTTCTGTACGAGCCAGCACATGACAAAAACTACAAAATGGCATGTGCACCCAGAGAAGACTCAGATCAGCCTGGGCATCTGCCCAGTCTGATCAGAGCTTTGATGTGCGCATAAAGAAAGCTTGGGTCCTTAGCTACCCATTGAGCGCACAGCAAAGACTCTGATCACACTGGGTGGATGCCCAGACTGATCTGTCTTCACTGGGGCACATGCCATTTTGTTGGTTTTGTCATGCGCGGGCTCAATATTGTTCTTTGGAGACGTTGGAGTTTTTCTTTATTAAAACTAGGTCTGTAAAAAGAATGTTAAGTTACATATATAGTTCAGTTGTTACAATCAATAAAACTGAGTCTGCTATATTTGCTTTCTTTATTATGTTCTTTGTTTACAAAGCTTTTCTTTCTCTCAGAATTTATTACATGCATATTGAGCAAAGTCTGGCATCAGCCGGATCCTTGACCCTTGGTCATGCTGAATAAATTAAGATGCCATGCACATTTCTAACTGTCAGCTGATCAGATTATTTAATCCAGATTGTTGATATAAATTCACATACTGAATGACAAACAGTGCAGATCCAGATCAGTTGGCTTCTTCAGAAGCCAACTGATCTGGATCTACACTGTTTGAAATGGCAAGGCATATCTTGGTTCAATAGGACATGGGTTAACAGAGTACCCTGTAAGATTCTGATCAGACTGCATGGAGGCACTGGCTGAACTAAATTATCCCTGGATGCACATATCATTTTCTCAAGTTGTAGCTCATGTTATTTTTGTTGCAGATCGATATGTAGAGTATGCTCACTTTTCCCCTACTCAGCCTAACCTGTTACTGACTGTCTACAGTAAGGCACAAACTGTAAGTTTTACCTCTCTCGATTATGTGATAAAATTCATGTTCAACAAAATTATTGATAGTTTTCTGTTTTTTCTTAGTTTCGTTAAAAGTCATCCTTAGAAAAATTTGGTTGTGGTTGCTGTCAATTTTGTAAGAGATTTTAATCCGATGACACATATCATTCTTACATACTTTGAGATAAGGTGCTTTTTTAACCCAAAATATTGATACATTTTCTTATTGCTTAAATGAACCAGTTTTGACAACAGGACTAGCCCATAAAATACTGAATTTTAATTGAACATTTTTTAATTCAAGAAAATATGTCTTGACATTTAATGAGAGTCATCTGTGGAAATTTGCATAAAATGTCAAACCCAATTTTCTTGGAAAATGGCAATTTGTGATCTGTTCATTTCTGTGCATTAACTGTGTTTTATTTATTGATTGTGGGGTAAATACTGTTTTCACATTATCCATCCATATGTCCATCAATCCATCTGTCTGTCTATCCATTACATCTTAGTTACCTTGCAGCTAATAAGCACTGCTTATTGACATATCTTGTTTGTATTTCAGGTGACAGCAGAGAACCCTATATCAAAACGAGGACTCATTTGTGTCTGGAACACAAATGATCCAAGTTTTCCTCAAAAGTAAGTGAACTATCTGATGTCTGGACATTGTCAGTTGTCTCTTTTATCATGCATGTCAGAATCAACCATTTAAAGGACAGTAATACATTGCTGCACATAAGGCACCTTTTTCAACTGAAAGTATTGATATTTTTCTTATTTCCTCATACAAACATACATTGTAGGTACTCTGTAGAAGTGTCTGAATAAGATGCTTCTAATGAGTACCCACACTGTCTGTTTTCATGGAGGAATAAGAAAAACTGAATACATCTCTTACCTGGTTGTGTTATTAATATAGAAACTGCTTTAATTGATTCTGTTATCATAGCTCTTGATAAGATGCTTTTTTTTAATCTAAAAGTATTGATATTTTTCTCTGTTCTCTATGAAAACATGTTGCAGGTACTCATTAGAAGCGCCTCTCCATTGCTCTTCTAACGAGTACCCACAACATATGTTTTCATTGAGAAATAAGAAGAATATGTACCTGATACCCACTCTTATCTAGACCTATGGGTTATTGTAAATTGACAATGTAATGGCAAACAGAGCAGACTCAGCTCAGATACTGCATTCTGCAATATCTGATCTAGGTATACATATTAAAGAGGTCCAGTTTTAGCAAAAGTTTAATGGATTAAAGTGAAGTCCTTGATTGATAAAAAAATGATACTTTAATAATTGATTGATGATTTATGAAGACTGATGGTTTAGTATGAATGACAGAACCAAAGGATAAACAGGAACAAAGTAGAAATATTATCTTTCTAAGCTGTTATTGTAAATGGAATTCCTACCACACATGACTATCAACTGCCAGTTTTGCTGCCACATAGCAAACTCAATATTGCTTAGTACTGTTCTCGGTGGCTCAGTTGGATGCATGTCTGACTGGTGATCGGGAGGTTGTGGATTTGACCCCAGCCAAGTCTGCAACATGCTTTTGTGGAAATTTGTTCATGAAATATTTTCTATGATCATTCTCTCTCTTTAGCTGATTTAAGAAGGACAGTTGTCAATTTCTGGTGAAAGAATGTGCACAATACTGGACAATTGCTTTATAGAGAACTAAGCCTGCCCTGTAAAAGTGTGGTTAAGTAAACTAACCACACTTGACAGACCCCATTGTGTTGACTGGGCTGTAAAACATCAACACAAACAAACAATTTTGCTTGCCCTGCTCCTGCTGGATGGAGATGGGATAATAGAATGGTCAAGAAAACAAAGTTCAGATTTTAACAAACTTCCTGGCACTGAACAGAGAAGCTGTAACTGCCTATGGCAGTTTTTTGCCTTACCATTTGTTTTGTTAGCTCACCTGAGCAAAAGCTCAGGGTGAGCTATTGTCATCACCCTATGTCCGTCATCCGTCGTTCGTCGTCAACAATTAGTTTGTTAACACTCTAGAGGTCATAGTTTTGACCCAATCTTGATGAAACTTGGTCAGAATGTTTGCCTCTATGAAATCTAGGTCAAGTTCGATACTGGGTTACTTGGGTTCAAAAACTAGGTCACCAGGTCAAATCAAAGGAAAAACTTGTTAACACTCTAGAGGTCATAGTTTTGACCCAATCTTGATGAAACTTGCTCAAAATGTTTGCCTCTATTAAATCTAGGTCGTTTGAAACTGGGTCACTTGGGGTAAAAAACTAGGTCACCGGGCCAGATCAGCAGAAAACTTTGTTAACACTCTAGCAGTCACATTTTAGAAGCAAGCATTATGAATCTTGCTCAATATGTTTGTCTTGATGATTTCTAGGTCAAGTTCGAAACTTGGTCACTTGGGGTCAAAAACTAGGTCACTGGGCCAAATCAGCAGAAAACCTTGTTAACACTCTAGCGGTCACATTTTTGAAGCAATCATCATGAATCTTGCTCAAAATGTTTGTCTTGATGATTTCTAGGTCAAGTTCGAAACTGGGTCACTTGGAGTCAAAAAATAGGTCACTGGGCCAAATCAGTGGAAAACCTTGTTAACACTCTAGCGGTCACATTTTTCAAGCAATCATCATAAATCTTGCTCAAAATATATGTCTTGATGATTTCTAGGTCAAGTTTGAAACTCGGTCACTTGGAGTCAAAAACTAGGTCACCGGGCCAAATCAGCAGAAAACCTTGTTAACACTCTAGCGGTCACATTTTTGAAGCAATCATCATGAATCTTGCTCAAAATGTTTGTCTTGATGATTTCTAGGTCAAATTTGAAACTCGGTCACATGGTGTCAAAAACTAGGTCACCAGGCCAAACAGCAGAAAACCTTGTTAACACTCTAGTGGTCACATTTTTGAAGCAATAATCATGAATCTTGCTCAAAATGTTTGTCTTGATGAATTCTAGAATATGTTTGAAACTGGGTCACGTGGGATCAAAAACTAGGTGACCTGGCCAAATCAGCAGAAAACCTTGTTAACACTCTAGTGGTCACATTTTTGAAGCAATCATCATGAATCTTGCTCAAAATGTTTGTCTTGATGATTTCTAGGTCAAGTTCGAAACTGGAACACCTGGGGTCAAAAACTAGGTCACCTGGCCAAATCAGCGTAAAATCTTTTTATCACTCTAGCGGTCACATTTTTCAAGCAATCATCATGAATCTTGCTCAAAGTGTTTGTCTTGATGAGTTCTAGGTCAGTTTCGAAACTGGGTCACTTAGAGTCAAAAACTAGGTCACTGGGCCAAATCAGCTGAAAACTTTGTTAACACTCTAGCGGTCACATTTTTTAAGCAATCATCATGAAACTTGCTCAACATGATTGTCTTGATGATTTCTAGGTCAAATTTGAAACTGGGTCATTTAGGGTAAAAAACTAGGTCACCTGGCCAAATCAGCAGAAAACCTTGTTAACACTCTAGCGGTCACATTTTTGAAGCAATCATCATGAATTGTGCTCAAAATGTTTGTCTTGATGATTTCTAGGTCAAGTTTGAAACTGGGTCACATGGGGTCAAAAACTAGGTGACCTGGCCAATTCAGCAGAAAACTGTTAACATTCCAGAGGTCACATTTTTTAAATAATCATCATAAATATTGCTCAAAATGTTTGTCTTGATGATTTCTAGGTCTAGTTTAAAACTGGGTCACTTGATATCAAAAACTGGCCAAATCAAAGGAAAACCTTGTTGATACTCTAGAGGTCACGTTTTTGAAGTGATCATCATGAATCTTGCTCAAAATGTTTGTCTTGATGATTTCAAGGTGATGTATAGTTTTCTGTCCAGTGACTCTCTCAAGTTTTTCCGTTTAGGTCAGTTTCTCAGTAATTATTGGTCCTACAGAGTGATATTTGGTACTTGTGAAGTGTTTGTGTTTAGGTCAGTTTCTCAGTAACTATTGCTCCTACAGCCAATGATACTTAGTACATGCATACATCTTAGCATGGCCTCTTGAGTGCAGTCATCCATATTTGACCTTGACCTTTATTTCACAGTCCATTAGACATGCTACATTGTCTTACTTATTAATATAATCATTTTGAACTTTAATCAGAATGTTTGCCTTGATCAGTTCTAGATCAGGCTCTCAAAGTGCTATGTTGCTCAGGTGAGCATTACAGGGCCATCATGGCCCTCTTGTTGTAACTGCTGTAGCAAGCAGGAGTGACAGAGGGGTCGCTTTTTGGCATTGTCATTGGTGATGGCATCAACAATGTTAAATCTGTGCATTTAGCTCTGTTTTTCATACATCAAAGCTTCTAGGCTAATGAAACAATACACACATCTGCCATGATGCACCCTGCCCACTGCCATTGGCCATTACTGACTTTGACATACTTTTCATGCCTGGCTGAACAATATTAGTCTGCATTCAGCTCCATTTCTGGAACACCTCCAGCAGTCGTCACATAGCCATTTGGCAAATTTCTTACCTTTATATGGGTGAGAATGAAGATATAGATCACGTAGTCACCCAAAAAGCAAAGTTACCAGGGCTTAACATATTTTCATATATTTCAGGTTTTTGGCATGTTCCTCGCAACCTAAGTGCTGCTGTTTTAGTCCCGTGAAACCTTCACTTGTGTTCGCAGGAATGGTAAGAATATTTTATTTAAATACCCATATTATTCTCATAAAACATATTCTCATGAATGTCACTTCCCTCAGATTTGGACTTTTATTTTAGAAAAAGCATTTTTATCTAGTTGGAAATTTTCTGGATCAGTGTTGTCAGAAAAAAGATTCTTCTGATATGTTTTTGTTTTAAAATACTCAAGCAATAATGTTGAAACACTGAAATAAATAAACAATAAAAAGCATAACCCAACATCTGATAAAATAGCTTTCTGAAGGAATTGAGATGCTGATGAACATGGGCTTGCCTTAAGTTGCTAGCAACTCTACTAAAAAAAAAAAAAAAACGCAAGGCAGCCTGTCTATTTCTCTGGTCCCAATAGATGGATGCTGATGTGATCTTACAGAATCATTGAATGCTTTAGAAAATAGGAAGGACTAGAGAAGACCCTAATAAGAATGATGCGCAAGTTGATCTTGAGCTGTTCCTGTATGTCATAAGAGCTTTTTCTTGCCTAACATATGATTTATACTTTGTTCAGGTGGATGGTTCTGTGGCAATGTGGGATCTACGAGAGGCAACATCTTTACACAGAGCAACAGAAGTGGAAGATAAGGAGTACTCTCTCAGATACCCCACTTATGACACAGGTAAAATAACAGTTAACTTTTAGTGAAGATTATTACTCTCTCCATACCCACAAAATGGTACAGCTAAATAATAATTTACTTTTAAGGGAAATTTATTTTTAGATGCCCAAGATATGGTACATGTAAATAATTTACTTTATGGGTGTGAATCCCACTAGAGGCAGAGTCCAAAAGTTACTCATAACTTTACAGCACGTCTTTGCTTAGAACCTTTCATTATCATTCCTTCATCATCTTGATATGACTTAACCCTTAAAATGCAAAATTTGTAGCAGATGACATTCTGAAAAAAAAAATAAATAAATAAAAAAATTAGAACATAAGTCTTGAAATTTTATGTGAATCGTCTGCTTGGCAGACGATTCACATGAAATGTCAAGACTTATTTTCTAAGAAAAGTAGATAAAAAAAAAAATATTTAAAAGTGTCGTCTGCTGCAGTTGTGATTGGTGCTTTAAGGGTTAAATTAATGTTTAAAGAGACATAAAACATCAAATGACCCATTTTAATTTGAGGGAGGATTACTCTTTCACATGGTCCCACTTTTGATACAGGTAAACAGAGTGTTTACCTTAAAGGATTAGTATATGCTCAGGTACCTCATAAAAATGAGCAGGGAAGATTATTCACTCAGATACCCTGCATATATTGTAGTTCTAATTTTTCATTGACTGAATGCCAAGTAAAAAGGCAAGAAAAATTATTAGAAATTACCAAAAATCTCAAAAGTAGCACTATATCATAAAAAAGATACAAAACAAATGCTGTTGGGAAATTTTAAATGTCTTATTACACATCTGTGTACTTTATAGTATTTATTTGCTAGTGATTGCATATAGAAAATGAGAGATAAATATCCAGTGGCAACAATAACACTGGTTATATCTTGGCAGTATCTTGGCAGTATCAAGGGAAAAGATGGCTTCAAACAGAAACAAAATGCATAGGTTCAGTTCACAGTTTTGTCCTTTGTCCTCTGTTAATACACACTACAGTATAAAATTATTATGTAAAAGGACATTGAAAACTAATCAGACCACACAGCTATGCAAACCAGTCTCTCAACACATAGACTGAAGACTTGTTTGCACTTGGCATGTTGTCTAAAGGTTTTGTTTTAATTCTTATGTAATGACTGGGTACTGGCTGCCAGGAGATAAAAGTTCTTGGAATTTCTTATTCAAAGTAGATGAACAATAATCCTTTTATTCATTACATTTTCAGCGGGGATATTAGACAACGAGAATCACCACAGTCCTGTAGTGTCTATAGTTCCTATTTATTCCTATATTGAAAGGTAAGAATTTGTGACTTGAACCCTACTAGTTAAAACAAGGTCTAAAGATACAGTAAAACCACAATGCCTCGGACACCTATGACTCGTTTATTGTGGCTAATTCAAACTTTTTTGAGTCCCTAGGAAATTCTTCTGACAGCTCAAGAAAACAAATATTTAGGGATATTTAAGGAATTTTTCATATTCTATTTTGAAAATGTTTGTTGTGTGTACTCATTAGAATTGCCTCACCTAGGCAATTCTAATGAGTACACTCAACATACCATTATTTAATAGAAGATTGAAAAGACATCCATATATTATTCCCATTTGTCTTCTAACCTGGTGCTATGATTAACCCTCAGTGGCTGGAACTACCCATATATAGAACAAATTTCCATGGTCCCAAAGTTGTTTGAGTTATTGAGGTTCAACTGTACATGTACTGTAGATATTCTTCATATTCAGAGACAGACCTGAGTAAATGATGTGGGCTGAGATCAGACTACTTCAGTAGCTGTTGTTTACTGTGGCTAATTCAAACAGTCTACACTGTTTGCCATTCAGTCAACACTTTTAAACAAATGGAAAAGTATTCAAATGGTTTTGTTCAGAGTTCGGGATTCCATAATATTATATAGGCTTAATATATTTGGACAATCAAGCAAACAGTGTAGACCAAGAAACAAGCCGATCAGTCAAAGTCTGTACTGTTAACCATCCTGTCTGCACATGTTAGACACATAAATGGTGGCCAAATGGACTTGTTAAAGGTTTAGAATGAATACAGTAAGGAGTTATTGTATTGTAATATTTAGTATTTTGTCAATATGTATAATAGATCCAGATGCTATTGCCATATTTGTTTGGCAAAGACTAAAGGGAGGGGGGCATTTGTGTACTTTTGACACATGTCTAGTTCCATATTGGAACCTCTCTGTGAATAGAAAACCAAGCTTTGACCTACATGATCAGCATAGATTCACATCAGTCTGCCCATCCACATTGTCTGATCAGAGTTTTACTTGTTGCTCACCTAATGTATAAAAATTTTATAGGCAAACTGTCTAGTCAGACTTAACAGATGTGCAGGCTGGTCCATGTCTGCATGGGTCATCTGTGTTAAAAGGTTACTTTTATTTGTTTACTTGTAGGGAGCTTGTAAATATAAAGTACAGTTCCAGATAAATCATGGGGTGGGTGGGGAATTGGGGTAGGGTTTACAACTAAAAATATTGATATAACTTTTTTTTGTAAAGAAAATATTTTGGGCATTTATTAGAAGCACCTCAATGAGATGCATCTAATGAGTATTTACAACAAATATTTTTGTGGTACTTATTAGAAATGGCTCAATGACATACTTCTAATGAGTACAACAAAGTTTGTGTGAAACTCAATAGAAGTGCCTCAGTGAGGTGGTTCTAATGAGTGCCCACAACATATGTTTTTGTGAAGAAATACAAGGATGGGATCATAAGTAATGTAATCAATGCTGTTAAATGACAACTAAAGGTGAGATTACAGAAATCTTTAATTCAAACCTTCAATGTACTCTCCTTTGACAGATACGCAAAGTCTCAATCTTTTAATCCAGTCCTTGAAAGCTTTCTCAGTCCTTTTCAGGTATATGTCTCTAGAAAAGGTTAAATACGGCAGTTCCCAACTTTTGGCATGAAAAATATTTTCTGCCAACAAGCTTTTTCTGTAGAGGAGGGAACAGGAAAAAGTCACAGGGGGCTAGATTGGTATAATAGGACAGGTGTTCTAGAACATATACCCCTGTTCATTCAGAAATGATGTCACTCTCCCAGCCTTATGACTCGAGGCTATTCATGTAACAAATACATGCCTTGGATACCTGTTTGTTTGACAAGATTTCAAAGAACTTTCTTATAAAATCTTGCATTCACTGACTTGCCTTTTTCTTATTGTATCCAGGAAATGTTTTTAAAAGTTTGAGTGCCATCTTAACATGCATTTGTTTTTGCTCATCCGTGAGCTAATACAGGGCCCACCTAGCTTTCTTCTTCTTCAATTTCAAAATATTGCTCAGAATGCGCAATACAGATGCTTTTGAAATTCCAACAATGTTGGCAATCTGCTGAGAAGTATATCTTGTGTCAGATTTTACTATTTCTTTGATTTTTTTCAACAATCCTTGGACTACTTGCAGACTTAAGTTGACCAGATTTAGGTGCATTTTTAATAGACTCCACGCCTGCACTAAATTTCCTAACCCATCCTGCCTGCACTAAATTTCCTAACCTATCTGCAAACTGTGGAAAAGGACCTTCCATTACCACCATTAACAGCACATATGGCAACATAAATGTCCTTTGAACTGCCTAGTAAAGTGCAAGTCTTAATGTAAGCCCTGATTTTGTTCACCTTTTTGACACTTTTTCCAAACATTTTACCTAACCACCTACCAGTAGGGTTTGTGCAAATGTAAATTTTGAGCAAGATATTGTGTATATGTATAGTTTATACATCTATTGGAAGCTATGACAGTGGGGAACATGTGCAAGGCCTGAATTTTATACTCGTGCTAAAAATAAAGGTGAACAATAGCCCGTGTCATTACTTTTGATACCAACCTGGGCCCAGTTGTTCAAAACTAACGATATCATTAGTTAACATATCGTTAAAACGTTGATCATTAAATATGGCATATATGCTAATATTTTTGCTGAAAAAATGTGAGTAACTTTTGCATTTGCAAAAGCTACTCACATTTTTTCAGCAAAAATACCTGTGAATTAGATACTGTACTTAAAAAATTTTGACAACTAACGAGCTTGTTAAGCTAACGATGCTTTGAACAACTGGGCCCAGGAAAGAAAAATGATTTTTTGGATACTCCTCTAATCTGGAGCTATGATGAAGTTATTAACATTTTAGTCAAATACTACCAGAGTATATGATAAAAAGAAGATACAAGTATGTTGTTAACCCTTAAAATGTCAAGAAAACCTGCATCTGAAAATGCTGTCTGTTTATGTCATCTGCTGAATATTCTTGTAAACTTTTCAAACCTTTTTTTGCATACAGGCAAACAATGTGGACCCAGATCAGACTGCTCCTAGAGGAGCAATCTGATCTGGGTCCACACTGTTTGCAAAAATGACTTTTAAAATCACAAGCAGATGACAAAGCAGATGACAATTGTTGTGATTGGCAGTTTAAGGGTTAACAAAAAGTTCATTGTTATTGTTACAGTTATCATTTTAAGTTTGGATGGTTGACACCATGATTTAGAAAGTTCCCTTGGTTTTGTTATACAGTTGAACTCTTCTACAACAGCCAGCCTTGGAACAGCATAAAATGCCTTACATAGGGATGTGGCTATTAAGGGGATACACATCAGGAGAGACAACACAGTCATAATTGTGCCTCCCTTCTGAAAAAGGGTCTACACTAAAAGGAAAGAATTTGCTCCCACAGGGGAGCAAATTCTTTTCTTTTAGAATAGACCCTTTTCCAGAAGGGGATCAGTGTGCAAGAAAGTAAATGGGAAATCTCAACATTTTCTCTCTTGCAAGAAATAATAGAAAATTGACTAGGAGTATCCAGACCCTTTAAAGAGGTTAACACTAGTGCTGAATGAGAAAAGATGCTGTTATATAACATTGTTGGCTGTTGCGGAGATGACTGTCATTGGAGGTTCCACTTTGATTGTTATTTTCTATTCCTTTAGCATGTGTGCTATAGGCACATGAAGTGGTAATATTTTAAATTAAAAAACCTCATAATGACAAGTTGTAATAGTCCTGCTCAGAGACAACTAAACAGATGTATTGCTGTTAGTCTTTAAACCATATACATATAAGTTGAATAAAGACCAACTCAGTAAAGATCCAATTGTTATAATTCTTGTGCCAGCAAGAGGAGGTCATTTTGAATTTGTCAAGCTGCTTATTATGTGACTGCATCTGTTTAAAATTTACCCTTACTATTCTGTGGAAATGTATGAAGCTAGGAAAGTGTGATAATGAAATCTGCTGAAATAGATTTTTGCAATGCAACATGTTGAGTGAAAAAAAAAACAAACAAAAAAAAAACAAAAACACAAACAAAAAAACAACAACAAAAAACAAAAGAACAAAGAACAACAAAAAAACAACATTTGAAGTTGATTTTAAAACATTGTGTATGTCTCAGGTATTTTACTACTAGTATATATGATAGTGTTAACATAATGAGGTCCAGTTTTCAAGACATTTGCACCAAACATCATACCAGTCCTGTATTTATCCAAATTCATCTATTTTTGTTTCAGCTCAAAGTCTTCAAGTCATGCAGCTGATGGTAAGCCTTGCTTTAACTCTAGTCCTGCTGAACCCGGATATACCCTGCCTTTGCAAACAGTGTAGATCCAGATCAGTTGGCTTCTGAAGAAGCCAACTGATCTGGATCTGCACTGTTTGCCATTAAATATGTGAATTTATATCAACAATCTGGATTAAGTAATCTGATTGGCCAAAAATTAGAAGTGGGCGTGGCATCTTAATTTATTCAGCATGACAAGGGTTAATATTCTCTTGTAAGCTGAATAAGTGTGCTTGCTCAGTTTTCAATAGCCAGGCTCCCTAGCACAGTTGGTAGTGCATTTGACTGCCGATCCACGTGTTACAAGTTCAAATTCCAGCTCAGCCACTTAACTTTTATGGGGATTGATCCTGGAATCATTTCTGTGGTCATTTTCCCCCTTCTGCTGATTGTCCCCTCCCTTTTCTGAGAACGGTGGGGGACATAGTATTTGAGGTTCTGTCCCCCTCTGATAGTACATATCTTGTATGTGCAACTCTTTCTACAGGTTTTAATTGAGCTATTTGAAACTTTCCAGACATTTTCTAAATGGTCTGAAGCTGTGCATATGGTTTGGACATAAATCTCAGATTAATTTTTGTAACTTTTTTCACATTGTGAACTTAGTCAGTTTTTGCTTCTGTAGTGTCTATGTAGAATAGGTGTCATGTGTGTCCAACTCCTCCCACAGGTTTAAACTGATCTTTTTGAAACTTTGCAAGCATTTTCTACATGGTCTGAAAATGTGCATATGGTTTGGACATAAACCTCAGATTTTTTTTGTCACTTTTTTAGCTTACCTGGGCAGAAGGCTCCAGGAGAACTTAATAGGATAGTAGTCCATCCTTCGTCCATCCTTCGTTCATCATCCGTCCATCATCTGTCAACACCTTTGACCAATTATACCTCTTATACATCAGTCTGTAAGCTGATCTCAATCTTTTCTCATTTATAGCATGCCTCTGGTGGGGGATTCATGACATAAGCTTTTCATGGAAGTCCAATCAAAGCCTTGGTTGCTATGGCAACCACAAGGTCCCATACTTACAGTGGAAAAATGCTTGTCATCAGCATAACTCATTCAATTTTGATCGGATCTTCCTGAAATTTGCAAATACTCTGGACATGGATGAATTCTTGGATGATTTGAAAACTGGCCAGATCAGATCACTAATCTGAGAGTACATTCCCTTGATTGCTAAAAAATCCTCTGTTTGACATCGTCATCATCATAACTTGTTCAGTTTTAATCAAATTTTCCTGAATCTTGCAGATTAGGTGGACATGTATGAACTCTCAGATGAACTCGAAAACTGGGGAGATTGGATCATTAATCTTAGAGTTACTAACCTTTGATTACTGAAAAAGCCTCCATTTGACTTTGTGATCATCATAACTTGTTCAGTTTTGACTAGATCTTCCTGAAACTTGCAGATAAGGTGGACATTGATGACACATGCAACTTTGTGGTTAACATAATGAGGTCCAGTAACAAAAACACTTCCTGAGTTTTCTGTTTCAAGTAAACAATGAAGCATCAAACTCAACATTACCATATTTACACTTAGTATTTGGAGATACAGACCTATGCTGATAGTGTAGATGCAGATCAGATGCTGCAAAATGCAGCTTCTGAATTCTGCAGCATCTTATTAGGGTCTACACTGTTTGCTGCTGTATTAGGTTGAAAAAATGGATTTGTTCACCTATAAGGACAAGTGTGGTAAGGAGTTAGTAAATCCAAATATTTAGGGTAAATACAGTTGTCTTCAGCCTCAGCAAACTCGGATGCCACAAAGTATGGGTCTGAACTATTTGCCACTCATCAAGCATATGTTATTTGAAACATCAAAAGAGAGTAAAACTGGATTTCTTCACGTTTTAAGACAAGTATGTTTAGAAGATAAGACAATCAATTAATTTGGACATATTTTGGTGTGTCTCATATATCTTGGATGAGTGACAAACAGTGTAGAACCTGATGAGATTCTGCATTTTTCTGCATCTGATCTAGTTCTACACTATTTGCTCAAGTATGTCTGTCCAAAAACTTACAGTAAATGTAGCAGATTTCTTATTTATAGTTCTCCAAGAGAATGTTTGTTTTGGGGGCTCATTATTAGATGCTATTATATATAGGATAGTGAATCATACATGAAAAAGAAAATACCAAGATTTATCTGCAGTCTGTAAGCTTTGTTATTTGTTATTTCAGATTCATCATCTGGCATGTCCTTCCAGTTGGTCTCCACAGAAGAAGCAGCTGTGCTGCATTTCTGGGTAATTTCTCTTCCATATTTGATGTTTAGCATTGGAACAGGAACATTATACCACAAAACAACAAAAGCCCAGATCAGCCTGCACATTCATGAACTCTAATCAGAGTCTTCTCAGATGCAGGTGCAATGGAATAATGACTGTTTTGTGCATTGCATATGATTTTTTCTGCTAAACTGGGTTGAACATGTGTATCTTTATTAATATGTATTTTTTTTTTTTTTTTGCTTCTGTGCAGCACAAAAAATATGCCACCTGAAGGAGTCAGATTGTAAATTCAGACTTTGTAAATTAAGTACCCTTCTTGAAATAATCAATCATCTCAGTGTGTTAATTATCAAAATATTGTTGTGTACATGTTTGACCTGAGAAGTTATTTCAGCTGTTTTCATTTCAGCTTTTTTTCAGCAAGCCTTTTTTGTGACTTGACTGCTTTGTATCAGGCATTTTCATGCCTTATCAGAGATATATATGTTCCAAAAGTAAACTTTTCAGCTCAGTATCATGAGAAATTAAAAGCAAATTAGATGTAAAAATGTTGATGAAGTTTGATCTTGCATTTACCGGTAATACCTTCAGTTGCCAACTGCTTCACTGTTCATGTGTTCGCAGACAATTGATGGCTTGTCTGCAGTTCTTGGCTTTGAAACTTTATAATGGAAGATGAAATTTTTGTTTTCTGTATATTTAGGTTGTTGCTGAGATACCACAGCCAGACATAGCTGGTGCTCAGAATGACCTTGGCCTGGCTCCTGGGGGATGCGTGAAACTGTTGAAGAGTTCCTCATTAATTCTTGAGAACCCCAGCAGGTAGGACCTTTAGTTTATTTATATGTAGGCAGTTTTGAACTGGAGGCTACACTGACAGGTCTTGTTTGGAGCAATATCTATTGAATTTGTAGATTTATTAAGTTGACATTTAGACTGATCCTGGTTAAAAGTTTTGTACAGTACAAGCCCCACCTGTACAATTACATTGAAGTTAAGCTCATGGACTTAGAAATTTTATATTACACTTTTACCTCTTGGTATCAAAGTACAGGAAGCGCTATTGCACTGCCTCAGGCGGCCTCGGTGGCTCAGTTGGATGCGCCATCCGACTGGAGACCAGGAGGTTGCGGGCTCAACCCCCGCTGAGGTAGACAACATTCTTTCATGGAGATTGATCATGAAACATTTTCTACGGTCATTTTCTCCCTTCCGCTGATTCAAGAAGGGCAGTTGTCAGTTTCTGGCGAAAGAATGTGCACAATACTTAGAGGACTAAGCCTGCCCAGTAAACATGTGGTTAGGTGAACTGACCGCTCTCGACATGACCCCATTGGGTTGTCTGGGCCGTAAAACCTCAACACAAACAAACAAACTGCCTCAGGCATTAGTATAAGACATTAGTGGCCAGCTTTGGTGGCTCAGTCAGTTTCATTCTCTCCCTTTTGCTGACTCAAGAAGGGCAGTTGTCAGATTCTACCAAAAGAATGTACACTGGTACTGGTTAACAGCTTAGAAGACTTAAGCCTGCCCAGAAAAAAGTGTGGTTAGGTAAACTGACTGCACTCAACATGACCTGGATGGGTTGACTGGGCTGTAAATTTCAACACAAAAAAGTAGGCATTGGTGTCTTCATCAGCATCCAGTCATTTTTAAAAAAAATCATATCATCCAGACCCTTGGATATACTTTCTTCAGATTTGGTATGTAGGTGTTTGAGATGAAGTTTTATGGCTCAGTCAACACTATTACGGCAATGTGGAGCTGGTCAGTTAACCTACTTGCATTTTTTCCTGGGCAGACTTAGTCTTCTAAGCAGTTAACCAGTGCTTGTTCACACATGCTCGCCAGTAACTGACAGCTGCTCTTCTTGAATCAGGGGAAGTGAGAGAATGACCATAGAAACTATTTTTATGATCAATCTCTATGAAAGTCATGTGGCCGAGCTGTGATTCAAACTTGCAACCTCTGGATCTGCAGTCAAACGCGCTACCCACTGCGCTCTGGAGCCTGGCACATAGGAAGATACTAATCAAAGTTTTCTACAAGTCCCATCCATATGTCAGAGATTAGAAGTTTCATGCTGGTTTAACCCTTGTCCTGCTGAATAAATTAAGATGCCACACCCATTTCTAATTTTCAGCCAGTCAGATCACTTGATCCAGATTGTTGATATATGTTGATATAAATTTATATACTTAATGGCAAACAGTGCAGATCCAGATCAGTTGGCCAACTGATCTGGATTCTACACTGTTTGCAAATGCAGGACATACCTGGGTTCAGCAGGACTAGGGTTAACAAATAGCTCCAAAGTAGGTGCTTTTTTTTCACTGAAGAGTATAGATATTTCTATATTTTTGTCACCTCCACAAAAACTTAAGTTGTGGGTACTCCTTAGAAGCACCTTACCGAGTAGCTTCTTATGGGTTCCACAGTGTATGTTTTCATGGAGAAAAAATAAAAAATATAAGCTTGGATTCTTCTCTTATCTGGGGCTATAAGAACATTGAAGTTTTTAACGCTTAGCACTCTGGGTAAAATTTTCAGCAGACAACATATTGAAATATTTTTCTTATTTTTTCCCAGAAAAACAGGTTTTGACATTTCATGCAAATTGTCTCCATTGGAGACAATTTGCATGAAATGCCAAAACCTGTTTTCTGGGAAAAATAAGAAAAAATACCAATTTGACATCTGCTGAATTAGCCAAGAGAGTAGTAAAGGTTGAAAGTCTATATCTCCTGACTGCCTAAATGGATTTAGCTGATTCTTGAAGAACTGTTAAATACTAGCCCAAAGGTTTTTTTTCAGTGCAAGTTCCATTCCCTCATTGACTTTGGTCAAGGTCACAGACATAATTTTCATGTTAGTTTTTAGGTTGCCTGTATGAAAGTACAAGAAGAGCTATTGCACTACCCTTGGTGTCGGTGTTTGCAGCGGTATCAGTGTTAACAATAATGTTGAAGTTTTACATCAAAGTTTCTAAGATGTTATATTTTCTAAATCCTCAGATGGATTTAATTTATATTTGTAATAATTAGAGCTGTTGATCCAAAATTTTATTGAGCACTATCCACACCCCTACTCATGACCTTATGGTCATTCACGGAAGAAATTTTATGTTGAAATTTTGTGTCAAAGTATTTAAGATCTGATAGACAAAGGCAAGTTTAGGCAAGCTGTCCTGTCCTGTCTAGCAACATTCCTTGTTAAAGATCATTATCATCCTGAATTCCTGGATGGATTTAGTTGATACTTGGACTGATGTGGATAATGGTTCAAAGTTGTACTGCTCAATCAACCTGCCTGAAATGTTACAAATATTTTTTTTATGTTACTAGAAATCCAGGGGAAGAAAATTTGTAAGTCCACAATACATTTGTTGTTTGTTTTCTCACTGTGGTTGAATACTGACAAAAGCACCCAAAGAAAAGATTAATTTGCAGTGTGGGGAAGAAGCTAGACCTCTAAAATGGAGAGATGTTTATGGCACATTTTCAGGTGTTAGAGAGAGGTCATGGTCAAAATTCCTGGGCCCAGTTGTTCAAAGCATTGTTAGCTTAACAAGCTCATTAGTGGTCAAAATGTTAACTGTTCTAGTAAGTACAATATCTAATTCACAGGTATTTTTGCTGAAAAAATGTGAGTAGCTTTTGCAAATGCAAAAGCTACTCACATTTTTTCAGCAAAATTATTAGTGTATATGCCATATTTAGTAATCAAAATTTTAATGATACGTTAACTAACGACATTGTTAGTTTTGAACAACTGGACCCAGGTTTTTCTGTATATTTCTGTAGTACTTACACCAGTGAGTTGCAATGGAAGAACAGAACTTTTATATCTTGTAAGATTAGCAAAGACCTATATGACATAGCTACAGATAAACACTTTTTCAACCTGTATACCCTAAAATATTTGGACACTATAATTCCTTACCATACTTCTTCAAAATTTGAACAGATCCATTTTACTACCTTTTGACATACCATATTCAACCTAACTATTGCACATACACCTATAAGTGCACAGTTAAGCAATTCCGTAGACTTCAGATTATAGTCAGTGTTCTTTTTGTCTACTTCTTTATAAAGGCATATGTTATGGGCACACATTTGAATTGCATCGACTTGTTGATGCAATTTAAATGAGTACCCATATTTTTAAACACATGCTTTTATAAAGAAAATCAGATGGAAAAAAAAACAACACAACATCGCAGAAGCTTAAGTGTACCCTTTGTATAGGTGGATACATATTTTACCACAAGTTTTCCCAGTAATTTTGAAAAAAAAATCTAAGTGCATGGTGCAATAATTAGGTCGAATATGGAATCTAAAATCTGTTAGATGAGTGACAAACAGTGTAGACACTGATCAGACATCACATTCTGCAGTGTCTGATCTGAGTATCCAATGCTTGTTCAGGCCTGTGTGTCAGTAGGTTCCACTGTATATCCATCAACACATCTCCTTGAGGTGAGAGTAGGGAGATAATGTGGAATTACATATCTCCTACATCTCCTTAGAGCATCTTCCCTGCAGTGCCATTGCTGTCATGTTTGTTTGTTTATTTGTTGATTGCAGCTTTCCACATCTCTGCACCTTTTACTTAATTCCAGTCAGGTGACTACTCCAGTTAACTCAACAGATAAATGATAAGATTTAATGGCTTGATAAATAATTCTGAGCAAGTACATGTCTATTTGAAAACTGATGACTTAGTAGGACCTTGCATTTGCAGGGGCCCTATTGTATTTACGATATCTGTGTGTGTGTCCATCAGTCTGTCAGTGTGTCCATCTGTCTGTCCTATTTTTTTTTCTGATCATATCTCCACTCTTATACAGTGAAGGCTGACCAAATTATTGTGTGGATCTAATGAAGACAGAGTATCATATACCAGAAATAGGTTACTGTTTGTGTATGTCACAAGGGGCCATATCCCATGGTTTAGTAATGTTTGCATTTGTATCATCAGGTTCAATAATCTTTTAATCAAGTGTCTGAATTTGCCAGGTAAATCTGTCCTCTTTTTATTGTTCTGCCTTACTGAAACACCCTGCCAAAGATACTTGATGTCCTGGCTGTACTTCCCTAATCCTGGGTGTCAAGAAAATGACAGCCAGCATCATTTTTAAAGTGTTTGAAATGGCTTGTGGTTGAAAGTCACATTTTCACACATGATCACAACCACGCACATGCATGATCACAGCCTGGCATAATTACAACAGATGCACTACCTATTGCATTGTTTTGATAGCTTTGGTTTTAGTAAGTTCAGACAGTTATAAAAGAGTCCTAACAATCAGGGCCCAGTTGTTCAAAGCGTCGTTAGCGTAACAGGCTCGTTGGTGGTCAAAATATCAACTGTTCTAGTTAGTACAATATCTAATTCACTGGTATTTTTGCTGACAAAATGTGAGTAGCTTTTGCATTTGCAAAAGCTACTCACATTTTTTTCAGCAAAAATATTAGCAGATATTCCATATTTAATGATCAAAGTTTTAACGATATGTTAACTAACAACATTGTTAGTTTTGAACAACTGGGCCCAGATATAATTGTTAGCAGTGTTCAGTTCTTGCATATTAAGCCAAATCAAGAAGAAAGGTAGTCTAAGAGCATATGAAAACAGTAAGTGTTCGGCTCAGCCTGCATAATGTACATGTAGTCTTTACTTGGCTGACTTTGGATAGTCAAGGATCCAGGGTTTCTACCAGCAGAAAGCAAACATTCTGATCAGATAGTGCAAATGTGTAGGCTGGTCTGAGTCCTAGCATAGTAAATATAAAAGGGAGTTAAATTATTGACTGTAAAAGAATAAAAAATATATGTTTTTGTCCCATTTTTATTATACAATAAATCTTTAAATTCTCCTGTTCATATGATCTTATTAGAATGATGACCCTACCACTGCTAAAGAAAAAAGGCTTCACATTACATGTGAATTGTCGAGGAAACAGTCATGGCATATGATTTACAGGAAGTTTCTGTAATATAGTATTAGATCTCATTGTCTTGCTTAGATAGGCTGCATCAAGTGAAAATGTGCCTTCAAATTTGTGGAAAATCTGCAGGTTCAGATTGTCCTGCGCATGCACAAATTACCATTCAGGGCCCAGTTGTTCAAAGCATCTTTAGCTTAACAAGCTTGTTAGTGGTCAAACTGTTAACTGTTCTGGTAAATACAATATCTAAGTCACAGTTATTTATGCTGAAAAAAAATGTGAGAAGCTTTTGCAAATGCAAAAGCTACTCACATTTTTTCAGCAAAAATATTAGCATATATGCCATATTGAATGATTAAAATTTTAACGATTTGTTAACTTATGACATCGTTAGTTTTGGAACAACTGGGCCCAGGCCTGTGCTGTCCGTTCATACTACATTCTGTAGTATCCAATAATTCTGTTAGCAGATAGTGAAGGCCCTGATCAGACTGTGTGGATGTGCAGGCTGATCTGGACCTTCACTATCTGCATATGCCTGAAGACATATTTTCGCATGGTGCGGCCCAGATGATATCTCAAATCATGGTGTTATGGAGAAATATCAGTTATTTCATTTCTTGATGCCTAGCATGCTGGGTAAATATTTCAGCAGACTACATTTTGAAATAGTTTTCTTACTTCTCAGTAAATAGGATTTGATGTTTAATGCAAATGTCATCATCAAAGGTAATGCCATACCCTGTTTTCTGTGAAAAAAAAGAGGAAAATAACAATTTGCTGCTAGCTGAATTTGCAGAGAGGGTGCTAAAGTTTAAATAGTACAACTTTCATCACTAAAATAACATCTTATCTGGAATCCAGAGTGAGTTTGTTAAAAATTGCTTTATATCTTTCTGTCTTTTCAGGGATGTTCATCTGAGGTCTGGGTTACGGGCCTTGGACATGAATATATTACCCTCAGACCCAAACCAGTTCTATGTTAGCACAGATTCAGTAAGTAAAACAACAATACTTACCCAGCTTGGAACATTTGTTTTGAGCTCGCTCTTCTAGGATCTGTTTGTCATTGGAAGAGCTGATTGGACTATTTAGTATGCAGTGTGTTTGTATGTATCTGTTAATTATATGGTGTTATTATTATAATTGCTGTGTGTGGCTTATTTCACTCTATGGAAGTTATCTTGATAAACCAGGTTCTCTTTGTTTTAATAAATGATATTGGATCTATTGCTAGAGTCCCACATTTTGCATATACCCTATATGCATCACTGTTCTTTTCTGGTGGTTCACTGAAACCTGTATATAGATCTTGGACCTATATTTTAGAAAAAATTTGTCAGAGGCTTATCTCTGGAACTGCACAGCTAAGGCTTACCAAAGTTGATATACAGGTATATATACTGTAGTTTGCCTGTCATGTACGAAATGGTCACTGCTGCCTATATATTAAACTGTGACCTACACTATGCAATACAGTTTATCCTGATATATCTCCTGGACTGTAAGGCTAACCAAATTTGTATATATGCTTTATGTGTTGGGAGACCAAGGATTGCCCATAAAAACAATTAACACATAAAAGAAGAAAAACAAGAGTCTTGATTTTATTGAATCCCTTCGTACAATAGTAATAAAGTCTGCAAGTCTGCATATGCCCTCTAGCTCTAGCTTAGGTAATACTTAATTTTCCAAGAACTAGAACTGGCTCAGTGATCCCAATGAAAATAAAAATAAAACTGCAGTATGATGCAGTATAGGGTGAATATTTACAGCCACCATATGTCTTTACACCAGCTGCAGTGAAGTTTATCTGGTAAGTTTGCCCTGTTCTCACTACTGCATATTTGTTTTATGCTTTTTGATAAAACTTCCTCAGCCATTGTTAACTTACTAGTTTTATAGTTTTATCATTTTTTTTTTTTTTTTTTTTTTAATTTAGCAAAGTATTATATCAGATAGAAATATTGACTTCACACCTGTATCTTGAAGAAGCATTCTTATGACGTGGTTTCGTCTACCTCAGGATGAAGATTATTGTTGGTTATTTTCAGGGTTTTGTTGTCCATGGTGTAAGATTTGGAACCAGAACGTACCCCAGAGCCCATTCTCCTGTGATAGGTAGGTACATCTTTACTCTTAACTGAAGTTAGCAAACTCTAGATAAGTTGTTGGTGCTCCTAAGAAACCCCTGCTGAAGCATTTCTGATTAGTATCCCTAACATATGCTTTCATTGAGAAATAGCCGGCCTCGGTGGCTCAGTTGGATGCGCCGTCCGACTGGAGACCAGGAGGTCGCGGATTCAATCCCCGCTGAGGCGTCGGCAACATTCTTTCATGGAGATTGATCATGAAATAATTTCTACGGTCATTCTCTCCCTTCCGCTGATTCAAGAAGGGCAGTTGTCAGTTTCTGGCGAAAGAATGTGCACAATACTGGTTAACCGCTTAGAGGACTAAGCCTGCCCAGTAAAAGAGTGGTTAGGTAAACTGACCGCGCTTGACATGACCCCATTGGGTTGACTGGGCCGTAAAACCTCAACACAAACAAAATCATCGAGAAATAGTGAAAATATAAATACATTTATCTGGCCACTCATCATATCTGTTTATGCAGTAAGTATTATTTTGTGGCTAAATCTGCCTGATTGACAGTAACATTATTTTGAAAAGTGAATGCACAGGCCAGTCTGCTTGTGGCATGACAGTGTTGTCTATTCATTTGGTTCATACACATACTACATAAACTTGGTACATTCAAAGTATTTCTTGTGATCTTGCTTCTTTAAGTGTTTTATATGTTACTAGATGAATCTAAATGTTAGCAGAAACTATTTTGAAATGTCGTAAAATTTTCGTGCAAATTCATACCCATGAAATGGGAAGCTGTTTTCTGGAGGAAAATATCAATAATTTGTCGTCTCCTGATTTTGTCATTAGAATACTAAAAATTGGTTAATCCTTTAAGTCCCATTCAAAATTGTAGAAGAATTCATTCTACATGTACATGCTTCTTTTTTATTTTTTTTTCTGGGAAAATAAGGCTTGATGCTTCAAGCAAATGGTCTGTCTTGTGAACAATTCTCATGAAATATCAGGGCCCAGTTGAGCGTCGTTAGCTTAACGAGCTTGTTAAGGGTCATTTTGTTAACTATTTTAGCAGATTCAATATACAATTTTCTGAAATTTTTTCCTGAAAAAAATGTGAGTAGCTTTTGCACTGCAAAAGCTACTCACATTTTTTCAGCAAAAAATTTCAGAATATTTGCGTATCGATGTAAATTTTAACGAATCGTTAACTAATGATGTCATTAGCTTTGAACAACTGGGCCCAGGTCTTATTTTTTTTTTTTCAGAAAAAAAAAAAATTAGAATGGGTCTGCTGCTGTTTAACTGGCACTTTAAGGATTAGGATAGTTTTCATTTATGGATGTATAAGTGTTTGTCCCTTAATAATGTAGATGTTGACATAAGTGAGATCCTTTTGATTTTCAAATCTCTAGCACACAAGAATAAAAAAAATGGCTGTAGAAAGCAACAACCAAGAAGAAAAAAAAAAATATTGTAGATTTAGTATTTTGCAGTGAATAAAATTGATCTCTAAAAAATTGTGTCAAACTGAATGGATTGGCAGGTTGATCTGGGTCTAAGCTAGCTTGTTGCCTATAACATCTTACTTGTGTATATACAGCAGGTGTTGCTACTATTGTCTGGAATTTTTGTAATTGGCTCCATAGTTGACAAAAGAAGTAAAATTGATGTTATTTTTATTTCAGAATCCATTGTTGATGTTACTTCTATAGATTTTTCTCCTTTTAATCAGCCATGCTTTTTGGTAAGTGGTTGGTCACATAATTAATGGAAGATAATTACTTCGAAGACTAAGAACTGGAACAGAGTAATAGTCCATGTTTACCCTAAAATTGTGACATTTTAACTCCTTACCATATGTGTCCTAAAACTTGAAGACATGTCAAAGGAAATAACTCTGGTATGGTAATATTTGCCTACCTTCTGACTAGGGAGCTGCTCTTAAAGCAAAAACCTTCCTGGGGAGCAAATTCTTCCCTTTAAGTCTGTGCAAGCTGGGTAATTTTGCATGTTTTTTTGTTGTCTGTTGATTTTTTTAAAATTAACTTTCTCAAAAAAATCTTTCAGGAATACCATCAGAGTGTCAAACAGTTTGAATCCAGATCAGACCCGACATTTTGTCGGGCCTGATCTGGGTCCAAACTGTTTTCAAATGTTATCAGCAGATGACAAAAGTCGCCACTAGTGGGAAAGAGTTAATAGTAGCATCCATTTTTGAAAGGTTCCAGTTTCTGGGGAGGCAACTTACTGTTTCGCAGAAACTGTCTCCCTTTGCAAAACCATTAAAAGGCTGTGTGCAAGGGAACAGTACATGTATATGGTTAAGTGAAGAATTCTGCCCCAAACAGAATTTGAACCACAAATGACTGGAATAGCAGGCAAGAACTAATCATATACTGTACATGAACATATTTTCAGTTTTTATAAGTGCAGCATCAAGTGAAAGTGTCTTCGAACATATGTGAAATGCAGATTCAGATCATTCTGCTCATGTGTGCAGTATTATCAGGTCATCTGCTGAGACATTCTACTGTACCAAATGAATCTGGAAGTTGATAGTGATAAAATTTGATCAAACTGTGCAGATGTACAGGGGCTGAGCAGGGCCTTTGCTACCCATATATGCCTGTAAACACCTTTTTGTTTGGTACAGCCTGTATTGCATTGATAATTGTAACAGATACATGTACTTATACTAAATCCGACTGGAGACCAGGAGGTCGCGGGTTCAACCCCGGCCGAGGTCGGCAACATGCTTTCGTGGAGATTGATCATGAAATATTTTCTACGGTCATTCTTTCCCTTCCGCTGATTAAAGAAGGGCAGTTGTCAGTTTCTGGCGAAAGAATGTGCACAATACTGGTTAACCGCTTAGAGGACTAGGCCTGCCCAGTAAACGTGTGGTTAGGTAAACTGACCGCGCTCGACATGACCCCATTGGGTTGACTGGGCCGTAAAACCTCAACACAAACAAACTAAAGTTTGTCCTGATACGTGGGACAATTAGAATATGGATCTATGCTGTTGATTGTCAGGACAAAAATAAAAATTACCAGAAAATAAGCCAGCGCATGACAAAACCTACAAAATGGCATGTGCGCCCAGCAAAGACTCAGATCAGCCTGGGCATCTGCCCAGTCACATCAGTCTTTGCTGTCTGCGTGAAGAAAGCTTGGGCAGATGCCAAGTCTGATTTGGGTCTTTGCTGGACACACATTCCATTTTGTAGGTTTCGTCATGCTGAAATGATAAGTTGCTAGTGTTTGGTAGCAGAAGTATAATGTCTTCTTTTGTCTATTCACAGGCTGGATGTTCTGATGGCTCATTTTCCTTATATCATACTAAGTCAGGTAAGTGTCAGAAGGCTGTAGTTTTAACCTTTATCACTCTCTGGGCAAATTTAGCAAACGACAAAGAGCTGATAGTCTTCTTATTTTTCCCAGAAAACAAAGTTGGACATTTCATGCATATTGTCTCATTAGGAGACAATTTGCATGAAATTTTAAAACTTATTTTTTGGGGAAAAATAAGAAAAAAATTTCAAAATGTCAGCTGCAATTTTTAAACCAGCATGTGAAGCATTAAACAGCAAACAGCAAGACTTGCAAAATATAGATATTACCATATTCGACCTAATTACTGCACATACCCCTATCAGCGCACAGTTAGGCAATTCCGTCATCTTCAGATTACAGCAAGTTTATTTTCTTTCTACTTCTTTATAAAGGCATGTGTTGTGGGCACTCACAACATATGCTTATATAAAGAAAATCAGAAAAAATCTGATTGGAGTCTTTGCTGGTCACATATAAAAAATCAAAGGTCCAGAGAAATAAAAACAAAATCTTATCCTGCCACTGGAGGTGTGGGTGAACATTATGTTTTGGGTGCGGATACCGTTAGTGTCGGCATTGTTGTCAGGATTGTTTCTTGTGTGCACAATATCTTCAGTGAACTGGTAGATTTTAATCTAACTTGCATCGATATGTCTTTGGCATATGCCCTTGAGTTGAAAAGTACAGGTTTCAAACTCATAGTCAGCTTGGGAACTGGAAATACAATTATTTTATTTCTGCCTAAGCTAGTTCTACATGTAGCATTCAGTTCTTAATAGTTATTCTTATATTGCATGTAATAGTATATATTGTAAAATACCATAGTAATGCACTGCATAATTGCACAGTATTTCCTACACTGCAAAATTCTGCATAACTATGTGACAGATCGTTGGAATATTTTATACTGAAAGGAGTTCACAGTATTTTTGTAGTAAGCATGCATAATTTTTGTACTGTTGAAGTCCATAAATATTTTGTTGAAGAATTCCACAGTGCAGCATATCATAATGTTTGTTTTGTTGAAAATTTTCTTATTTTTTAGAATTTCATATATATTTTCTGTATTTTATATTTCATCTTTTGGCAGAAAATCCACTAGTTACCTGGTCAACAGTTACCAAAGGAAGGCCTATTAGATGTATTAAATGGTCACTCAGCCGTCCATGTGTGTTTTATGTTCTTGATGATTCGTCCAATTTGTATGTTTTCAACATAGTAGAAGGTGATTCTGTCCCAAAGCATATTGAACAGATTTCTAAACACAGGTATGTCTATCTTTTTAGCTTGCCTGAAGGAAGTCCAAGAAGAGCTATTGCACTACAGGCATTGACATTGGAGTCGGCATCCACACAGTGTTTAAGTTTTTTAAGACCCCATATTTTCAAAACCAAATCATGGATTTGGTTTATATTTTAATACTTATCCAGCACTTTTTTAAACACATCAAACGGTAGTAAAATATCATTTTTCCAATTTTAGAGCAAGTAAGGTAAGGAGTTATGTCCCAAAACTTTGGGTAAATATGGCAGTAAACAAGATCATCAGGAAGAACCAGTCACAAAACTGTGATGGATAGCACACATTAGAAAGTAACAAAAGCAATACAACCAGCACTCTGTTCCGCAGCAAGGTGATTACAATGCCAGACTGGGCCCATCAAACACAACAGTAAGATATTAACTCTTTTGGTGCCAAGTTTCAGACGATATTTGTCATCTGCTTTTTTTTTTAAACAAACTATCGCTTGGAAATAAGTTTATATGTAAAGTTGAAAGACTTAATATCAAACAGTGTAGATCCAGATGAGACTGCTCATTATGAGCCGTCTCATCTGGATCTATGCTGTTTGCAAAAGCCTAACACAAAAAAACACACAAAAAAATCCCACAGTGAGCAGCCACAGGGCCCACAAAATACAAACAACACTAGAACCACTGCCTTAGAAAAGTGAATAGTAAAGACCACCCTGATCTATCAGTTTGATCTGAGCTTACACTTTCTGAGTATATTACCCATAAGGCAATAGTCACAACAAAAGCAGACAACATTATGAAATACAATCTATAAATTTTATGCATGTTTTTATTGTTTAGAGAAAATAAGACTTGAAATTTCATCATATCCATTTGAAATTGAAGTTGGCCAGACTAAACAAAGTTGGTCTTGGGACTGATGGGCCAGTATGATTTTTAGTCCTGGTTGTGATTGAATAGCAAACAGTGTAGACCCAGATTAAATTTCTCTTTCTGGAGCACTTTGATGTGGGTCTACACTGTTTGCTCATGCTTCAGGTCCAAATATCTACTGTTAATGTGCCATATCTGTACTGTGCAGTATATAACCTTGTTTCTGAAACAAATAATCATGACTAGACAGGAAAGTAGAGTTTTCTTGGCATGTACATCTGGTGCTATGTATATATTTGTCTAAATATTTTTCCTTCATTTTCAGAGTGATATGTTTTGCAATGACCAATGATCATAAGGCATCGGGTTTAGGAACACCTGGTAAAGAACCACAGATGGTGAGTACATTCTGGTCTTTCATCTCGTCTTCGCTTGTAACTATTTTAATGCTTAGCACTCTGGGTAAAATGTTCAGTAGACAGCATATTGAAATATTTTTCTTATTTTTCCAAGAAAACAGGCTTTGACATTCCATGCAAATTGTCTTCAGTGAGACAGTTTGCAAGAAATATCAAATCCAGTTTTCTGGGTAAACAGGCCTTTATTTGTTAGTCCCTGAAGGGATTGGTAAGGCAGACTTCATATTTTGGAAGGGATGGTGTTTAGCTTTGAAAAGTATGACAAAGGTGATCTTTTTAGGCAGAAGCCCTGGCCTTGTCTGCAAACATGATGTTTCCATGATATACAAAGAAATTTCTTTATAACATTGTTGATTATTGCAGTTTCACATACAACATAGTCTAAAGATTGGCCCTGAAAATGTTGGTTTCGAACAAAATTTTTGTGTATTTTTTTTCTTTCTATATAACCTATACATTTGGATGCAATGTGTTGTTTAACCAACACGGTTTTCACTGTGGATCCCAGTGGTAGTGTTTCAAAGAAACTGATGATTTCTGTAATGTCTTTTCTTTCCCTCTTTATTTCAGTTGTTTGGTTTGGACTCTGGGAAGACAGAAATTCACACAGTTACTCAAGCATTACGAGAACCAGAACAACTAGAACTTGAGTATTTTAACAGCTACTTGTCTAGATTCTAGTTTGTTTACCATAACAGAATGGTCCTGTGTCTCAATTAAAGAACTTCTTGACAAAATTCTACACTGGTGACCAGTCTTTTACATATCATCAGGGCCCAGTTGTTCAACACTAACGATGCCGTTAGTTAACCTAACGTTAAAACTTTGATCATTAAATATGGCATATACCCTAATATTTTTGCTGAAAAAATGTGAGTAGCTGTTGCATTTGCAAAAGCTACTCACATTTTTTAGCAAAAATACCTGTGAATTAGATATTGTATTTACTAGAACAGTTAAAATTTTGACCACTAACGAGCTTGTTATGCTAATGATGTTTTGGACAATTGGGCCTAGGACATGGAATGGCCACTTTCGGAGCCTGTGCTGCATAGCTCTAGATAAGAGTGGCATCAAGATAAACACTTTTTCTTATTTCTCTATGAAAACATGTGTTGTGGGTGCTCATTAAAAGTATCTTTGACAGTGAAGTGCTTTTAATGAATATCACAATATATCATTTTATGAAGTTAAGAAAATATCAATAAGTTTTGGTTGGAAAAATGCTATCTAGAGCTAAATAGTATTTCTTATTTCATCAAAAAAAGTATTGTGGCCGCATTATTCTGAAGAAATGCCATATATTATGTTTTAGCAGAGCTCAAGATAAGAAGTGGTATCCAGTAAAGTATTTTTCTTAATTTTAAGCAGTTTTAAGATCCAACAAGCTTTTCATGATGAAATAAGAAAAATTACGTCATTAAAATTACTTTGTCAAGACAGCATTCTCTAGAATTACTTCGGTGAGTTTGGTTGTGTTCTTGTTCAATAACACATCAACCACTGTGGCTCATTTTGTTTTATCTCTCAGAGAAAGGAAAAAAGGATACAACAGCTATATGATGCCAGGAAGGAAAATTTGAGAAGAATGAGGATAAAAATGAATGACATTTGAGCCAGACCACAACAAAACCAACAAAATGACATGTGTGCCCAGTGAAGACTCAAGATCAGCCTGGGCATTCACCCAGTCTGATCAGAGTCGTCATTGCCAGCATCAAGAAAGCTTGGGTCCATAGCTACCCATTGAGTGCACAGCAAAGACTGATCAGAATGGGCAGATGCCATTTTGTTGGTTGTGTCGTGTGCTGGCTCATTTCAGAAACAGGAGAAACATAAGCATGCTCATTACTGCAAATACACAATACCCTTACTGTTACCATTCACTTTGGTGAGACTGCAGGGAAAATAAGTTAACATATCATGTGAATCGTCTACTTGGCAGACAATGCACATGAAATTTCAAGACATTTTCTTAGTTTAGTAAAAAAAAATTCAAACTGTCATCTGCTGCAGGTGTGATTGGCACTTTAAGGGTGAAGTTTTGCAAAAAAAAAAATAAAGCTGGTAACTGGTAGCATGGTTACATTCCAGAGTTCTTAACCTTAATCACTCTGGGCAAATTCACCAGATGAAAAATTGATGGTATTTTTATTTTTCCCAGAAAATAGGCCTTGACATCTCCTCTTAGGAGACAATTTGCATCAAATGTCAGAGCTTATTTTTCTGGGAGAAATAAGAAAAATATTTCAAAATATCATCTGCTGAATTTTTTCCCAGCATGCTAAGTGTTAATATATTGTTGCATACTGTGATATTACTGTATATAAAGTTATTACATATCTTGTGGAAGTAACATATCTTCTTGAAATGTACGTGTTGTGCCAGTCATGAGAGATCATGTGTGATATTTTACATCCTGTCAACAGATTTGGATTACTTAGAGGAAAGGAATATGTTATACCAGACCAGATCATTCAGTTTTTGAAGAAAAGCTTCCAATTCATTGGGGATCAGAACTTTCTTCCTTAAAAATTCTATAGTATTATTATAGGAATGAATTTCACTTCTGTTGATTTACAGTCGAACTTCGATGGCTCGAACCTCTTTGGGACCATGAAAATTTGTTCAAGATATGGGTTGTTCGAACCATTGAGGGTTAATCCTGGCGCTAGGTCAGGAAGCAAATGGTGAATAATTAAGGGAAATCTTTTTTATCTTCTATATACTAATTGTATGTTGAGTGTACTCATTAGAATTGCCTCAATGAGGCAATTCTAATGAGTACACTTAACTTACAATTTCATGATAAAATGACAAAAATTTCCCCAAATATTTGGTCTCTTGGAAAAAGTTCCTAGGGACTCAAAAACAAGTTCGAATTAGCCATGGTAAACGAGCCATCGGTGTTCGAGCTATCGAGGTTCTACTGTATTTATGTTTAAATCCTGCAAATCACTCACAGACTGAATAAAAGCCCGAAGGGTAAAAAGGGTAGTTATGGTCATATTTTACCTTTCAGATTGTTTATTTTGCATACAGAATTTAAAGTTTGTCTGAAACATCAGGTCTTTAATTTATCTGTGATATACAGCCTTATGTTCCGAGGATACATACGATACATATAAAAATTATGTCTTCAGTATTTCTTGGAGGAAAATTTGCTGAAAAAATGATGATCAAGTTCTTCATTTAAATTTTCAGCATTAATAGTCATATACATACTAAGCGCACTGGGAAACATCACCCATTTAACTCATTTATGCCAAGTGGATTCTTCTACTTAAACTCTTTGGACAGGTTCATTTCCTATGTAAGGGGTGTCTGGTTAGTTTTTATTATTTACTTTAACTCTTTGGACAGGTTCATTTCCTATGTAAGGGGTGTCTGGTTAGTTTTTATTATTTTCATGTTTTGTAGAAATATCTGAACTCAGTGCAAATAGTGTAGACCCTGATCAGACGCCATGGTTTGCAGCATCTGATGTGAGTTTACACTGTTTGCCGATGTCCCATTTATGGGACGTTAGGCTTATATGGGTTAAACAGTGTACTGAGCATAGTGCCTTTGCTTACAAAAATGTTAGCACCATGGCAAATGCTTCTAGCAGAAACCTAACCAGACTGCACTGGTTAGTCTTTTTGTTCTGAAGATAGTGTTTTTTTGCCACAACCTCATTTTATCTTTTTCTCTACTGAACAGACAGAACTGTGCCCAGATAGGGCAGTCACAAATATTACAATGAGTTTTCCCTTGATGATGAAATATAATATAAGACTTTTGTCCTAATTTAGTTCAGCATATATTTACAAGTTGATGGTTTATTTGACAGATATTTCCTTCTCTTTCTGCAAGATCCCTTCTTCTGAAATTGTGTTAATTTCCCCGAATTCCATTTGATGTCTCTCAGTCAAGTAAAGCAACCTATCAGTTTCATACATGTTGAACTGAAATTCTATTTTACAGTCATACACAGAGAAAACAGTTGCAGCAGAGGAAATGTTAAGAAGGAGTAGTTAGTGATAATTCTGGGATATTTTTTTATTTCTCCATAAAAAAACATACATTCTGGGTACTCACAACAGAATTGTCACCAAATATTCTTCTTACCCCTTAAAATGCCAAGAAAACCTGCATCTGAAAATGTTGTCTGTTTATGTCGTCTCCAGAATATTCTTGCAAACTTTTCAAACCTATATTTGCATACAGGCATACAGTGTGGACCCAGATCAGACTGCTCCTAAAGGAGCAGTCTGACCTGGGTCCACACTGTTTGCAATAATGACTTTTAAAGTAACCAGCATAAGCAAAGCAGACGACAATTGTTGTGACTAGTGCTTTAAGGGTTAGTTTCTCTGGTTGTAGATTTAGTCTCCTCCTGGACATCTTCTTTACAACCTTTTACTGACGAGGGAAAGGTCTGTATCTGTATTGAAAGGTCTGTCATATCTTTCACATGTGCTTATGCAGTCTGAAAGCAAGGTTTTAGTTTTTCATTGCTAAATTTAGTTGCATAATACTTATACACCCAGTATACTATATGCCAAATGGTATAGAGTATTCGCTTTTTATTCTCTATTTGTCCAGTTTTATACTTTCATGCATACTAGATGTTCTGATGATAGCTTTTTCAGTACCAACCAAATTTTTATAGCCTTTTGTCGCAAATGACCTCATGGGTTGACGCATCATTTAACTTGAACTCTTATGGAAAAACATAGACTCATGTCAGCCTGAACACCTATGATGTCTGATCATTGTCTAGACTCTTCGCAAATAGAACCTTTGAAGTCCATACGTGATTGTGAACAATGTTGACTGTCCAGACTGTCTGAATGCTCTGACTAATTTGTGTCTATGCCGACCTCATATATCATGCTTTCTGTTCAAAAAGGCTCTATTTTTGTTACAGCATCTTTACAGATTCTTTTACAATCTTCATAATAAGAGCATTGCCCATCTGTAGATATTGTCAATTCTCCACGTACGTTATAGCTGTGCTACAGTTAGAGTAGAATGTTAACCCTTAAAGCGCCAGTCACAACTATTGTCGTCTGCTTTGTCATCTGCTTGTGATTTTAAAAGTCATTTTTGCAAACAGTGTGGACCAGATCAGACTGCTCCTTTAGGAGCAGTCTGATCAGGGTCCACACTGTTTGCCTGTATGCAAAAATAGGTTTGAAAAGTCTGCAAGAATATTCAGCAGACTACATAAACAGACGACATTTTCAGATGCAGTTTTTCTTGGCACTTTAAGGGTTAATGATTGTTTTTGATACTCATCAGTTCTATACATTGAAACAGTATGGATGAAACTATTGAGCAAAAAAAACAAAATTATCAGGATTCGGTCTCATGGTAACCTAGTTTTATTTAAATAATGGGGAAAATTGATCTATTAATTTTTATATACCATTCTGTCCACCATACATGCTTGTTGTTATGTCATTTGGTGTATTTATTAGTGATAAAAAATCGCCCAGTCATATGGTACAGGTTTACTTTCATTATCTTCATGCCTGGCTAAATGGGAAGTGTACAATGGATAATTTTCTGTGTGGTTCTGTTTAATTATTCAGGTTTGATGTTGCTTTCAACAATACAGTCGAACCTCGACAGCTCGAACACCGATGGCTCATTTGCCATGGCTAATTTTAACTCGTTTTTGAGTCCCTAGGGAAATTTTCTTATTTTATCATAAAATTGTATGTTGTGTGTACTCATTAGAATTGCCTCATACTGTGAAGGAAATAAAAAAAAAAACCCTATAAAATTATCGCTATTTGCTTCCTGACCTGGCACCATGATTAACCCTCAATGGCTTGAACTACCCATATCTCGAACAATTTTCTATGGTCCCAAAGATGTTTGAGCCATTGAAGTTCGACTGTACTTCAGTCATATTGTAATGGTATCTGTATGTGATAGGGAGCCCAGTGACTTTAGGGTACTGTCTTACTGACACATCATGGCTGAACCATGATATGATATTCCTTCAAGTCAAAGTATATCAGTTCTAAGCCAACTAGTCCTACTTCTACTTTCTTCATGCTGAGCACCAAGGGAAAGAGCAGTTAGTACTGTTTTTATATCCCTCCATTATGGTTTCATGTTGGTCGTCTGTATATCCATCCATCTTCATTTCAGGATGATAACTTGAGTAAATGTCAATTGATTTTCCCTGAACTTGGTATGTGCATTGATATTGTGGAGAGTAATCTGCCACAAGATAGTGACAGGGTATTACCGTTTCATGTTTTTATTTAAATCTTTAGTATGATTTGGCTAGGGATAAAATTCAAAATCTCCTGGTCACAAAGCAAGCACACTGCTGCTCTGCCAGTTTCTGGGTTCCAGTACTACCCCTTTGGGCTGGAATCAGAACACCTGTTTAGATATCATAATAACCCTAAGTATTGGGACAGATAGACCTGAGCAAACCCAGACCCAGATCAGATGCTGTCAGGGTCATCACTGTTTGCCACTGATTTCATCAGGTTTTAGACACATCAGTAGGTAGCCAAATGGACTTGTTCATAGGGGAGGTATAGTATGGAGATAAGGTGTCTCAGTATTTAGTATTAATATGGTAGGTACTGAGTGTCACATGGGTAGCAGCATGGAAAAAATGTCCTATTTTTTGGACATGCATGCTGATCTGCAGAATCAGTTTTAGTGAATGGATAAACCTCCAAGGGAAATCACTCAAACCAGAAAGTATTTACACAATGTTGCTCCGACGTTATGACCTCTCAACATCGGAGCGACGTTGTTATGACCTTGTGTGTTTACTGGGTTGCTTCCTTTCTGAAAGGGTCTATCTAGCCTTAAAGTGAAAACAAAGTGTCCTTGTCCATCTCTTGGAAAACTCTTGCCTTTAAGACTAAGAACCATTTTCTAAAGGGACTCATATCTAGTGAAGCTCATCATTTCTCCTGGAGAGTTCTCCCTTTGAAAAGCAAAGCAAAGTTTCGGCTTCGTCTTTGAAGTGTATTCATTCTCTTTAAGAAAAGATCATGTTATCACATGACAAATATTTGAGTAAATCACAACAGTGACACAACTTGATAATGAATTCATGTAGCATATATTTGAAATATGAACAGAAAATGCTGTTACACCTTTCTTGACTATGTTATTGTGGCAAGGGACATTTAAGGTGCATATAAATTATTATTTTTAATGCTTGCTACATAGTTATATTATTAAAGATTTCATCATCGTTGTGATTTAGGAGGTTGCCATTGGTTACATATGACATCCACAACTTTATTTATTTGTACTGTGCTAGAACAAGTGATTTGTTTTATCGTCCGTCTATTTATTACTAAATAAAACCAAGTTTCTCTGCAAAACTTTTCAGTATTTTGAGCCCATTAAATGCCATATTTAAAGCAAAGTTAGAGAAAAAAGTACCAGTGTTGCAAGAGCTTTACACATACCATTTGATTGAAATTGGATGAAAAAAAGTGCCTAAAACATCCAAATTGCTTTCACGAGCACCACAATTTTTAGCTCACCTGAGCCTTTAGAATCATAGGTGAGCTTATAGTATAGGCATACTCCGTCATCCTTCTGTTGTCCACACTCTTCAAACGTCTTTTCCAAGAAACCAGTGGGCCAGTCAAAGCAAAATTTCATATGGAACCTTCATGGGCCTGGGGAACGAAAGTTTGTTTGCTATCATTGGGTCACATGATCAATATAGCTGCCATGCCCATATATGGTAAAAAGCCTTAATTATCTTCTCTGAAACCAAAGGGCCAATGGCCCTGGGGCTTGGTATACAGCATTGGGGACATGGAGCAATTTCTCCTCTTTTCCACAATATTTTCAGTATATCTCTATTTTCAGGAGTCAAATTACATATTCATTTATGAAATGTGGTTGTTTGAATTATTTTTTTTCCTCAAGTCTGCAAATCTGATATGTCGAGATACGGATATCTCGAAGTATTTCAGAGAGTCCCTTGGACTTCGAGATAACGAGAGTCGACTGTATCTGTCATCTCAGATACAGTCTTTGCTTTTCCCTTTATTGGGACTCGATACATTTGGTATATCTTTTGCCATTCTTGAAAAGATACACATTTTTGTAACTTCCTGCATGGCAAGCCCTTTCTGAAAAGGGGTCTATCTTGCAAAGAAAGAATTAGTGCCCTCTGGGATCTTATTCTATCCTTATAGAGTAGATCTCTTTTCAGAAGGGAACACAAAAAATGCTGACAGACACCTGAAAGAGAATCAGTTACCCTTAACCCTTGTCATGCTAAATAAATTATAAAATTATAAATAAATGCCCACTTTTAATTTCTAGCCAATCAGATTACTTGATCTGGGTTTTTGATCAAGATCAGTTGGTTTCTTCAGAAGCGAACTGATCTGGATCTACACTGTTTGCTAAGACAGGGCATGTCGTGTTCAGCAAGAGAAGAGTTAAGGTCTTGCCACTGGATGAGCGCTGTCCTTGTCACAGATTGGAGAGCAATAAAAAACAAATGTCTGATAATTCAAATCCCACCAGAGATTTTATGTAACAACCTACCCCAGAACAAACTGCTGTATAGACTGAGTCTTGTTAAGCCTTGTCATGCTGAAGATGCCATACCTACTTCTAATTTTCAGCCAATCAGATTTCTTGATCCAAGTGTTGATACAAATTCACATACTTTATGACAAACAGTGCTGATCCAGATCACTGAACTGGATCTACACCTTTTGCAAAGGCAGGGTACATCTGGGTTCAGCAGGACAAGGGTTAATTATTCTCATTTATGATTGCACATTGTCTAAGTTATAAACAGAGGTTATGTTTAATGACCGTTATGTCACAAAGGGAATACTGGTTTCAATTTATATTATGAGAATTGCATGCTATGTCATGGTGAGCAGACGCTCATTGAATTTTACACAGCCAGCTAAGCCAGAATCAATCCAAACTTAACCTATGACATGACATTAAACAAATCTCAAACTGTAACAAAAGTTTACAAGCCACATGGGTTCAGGCAGCGTTATGATAAGTACCCTAAATATTTGAACCCTTACCACACTCATAGCTCCAGATAGGAGGGGAATCCAAAAAAAATATTTTCCCTTATTTCTAATGAGTATCCACATCTGGGCCCAGTTGTTGAAAGCTAACGACGTCGTTAGTTAACGATTCGTTAAAATTTACATCGAGTGATACGCAAATATGCTGAAATTTTTTTGCTGAAAAAGTGTGAGTAGCTTTTGCAGTGCAAAAGCTACTCACATTTTTTCAGCAAAAAATATCAGAATATTGTATATTGAATCCGCTAAAACAGTTAACGAAATGACCCTTAACGAGCTCGTTAAGCTAACGACGCTTTGAACAACTGGGCCCTGATTTGTGCAGAAATATATAACAGAACTAGATATGTCCAAAGTACATGTACACAAATGCCCCACCCTTTGGACTCCTAGCCCAACGTCAGGGCATGACAAAGGGGCAGCTCTCATAGAGTTGAAGCTTTAGGACTGGGTAATATACCATATTTCAACTTCCTAGCAAAAAAGGTACCAAAGTTATGATCTCCAAGAGAAACGTAAACTTAAACGTCATTGTTTTGATGTAAACTTAAACATTTGTTAGACCCTGGTTACGAACGCGACATATGCATGTATGGGTGTATGGATGTATGCAGGTATGGACGTAACTTCACGGCAAAATGCTATATGCCCCCAGCCTTCGGCTGGTGGGGGCATAAAAACCAGTACACAAAAGCCTGATCTGGAGCTTTGTATAATTATACTAAATTCTGAATGAATATACCTGGTGATGTGCCTAAAATATGACAGCTGAATGGCAAACAATGTAGACCAAGATCAAACTGTTCCCGAGGAGCAGTTTGATCTTGGTCTACACTGTTTGCTCAAGCAAGGCTGTCCAGATATACACCTGGAAAAAAGTTAACACCCTTAGACTAGAAAAGTGTCAATGGGACACTGACGCCCCTGCCTAGTGCCCTTTGTATCACACAGTGCTTAATTTATAGGGGAAGAATGGTGGTCCAGAGAGTTAATGCAGACAATATAATAGAGATCTGTTCAGATAACTTTATCTGAAAAATTTCATGATCAAATGTGTATTTCAAAAACTGATGTAGCCAGAGTTGTCTTCCTTGTTTGCGACACATGGTCTCAATATGATTTTGCCATCTGTGAAGTTTCATGAACATAATATGGTTTAGGAGTTATGAGTCAGACAAAAATTTCACTACATGGATTTTAGGCAAGGGGGGATAATTCAAAAATCAAAGTAGCCAGGGTTGTTGTCCTTGTTCATGACACATTGTCAATATAATTTAGCCATCTGTTAAGTTTCATGAATATGGTCCATATGAAGAGTTATGACCTGTACACAAATTTTCAGCATTACATTACATGGAGTTTAGGCAAGGGGGAATAATTCAAAAATCAAAGTAGACAGAGTTGTCTTCCTTTTTTGCAACACATTGTCACGATATGATTTAGCTATCTGTGAAGTTTTACGAGTATATTCCATACTGTTTAGGAGTTATGGTCCAGATATTATTTTTTTAAGCACGCACAAACGAGAGTAAAACTTAATGCTCTTCCACCATTCTTCGAATGGGCAGGGGTATAAAAACTCAATCTAGTAAGCTAGATGTATATGCATATTAACTATCATCATTGGTATTAACATGAATAATGTTCAATAAGAGAATTATGTCATTTATGAGGCTGTTGACAGTATACATTTGGCGGGAATTGCCTCTTCAGGAAGTCCAACGCTTGACTGGAGAGATGAGGTGTAGGTGGAAGCTGTCATCCAGGCGCGCAACAGCTATACATGGTACTAAAGGTATTGACTTGCTAATGTAATCTAGAGACAAAAGAGATTTTTACAATGAAATATTCAGGGTGCTTAACAAGTACTGTAGGCCAATACTTGTATGGATGTTCATATTTTGGAGTTTCAAGTGAATATTTGTTGCCCAATTCTGCCATTAATATGTAAGATTCACATCATGTTTTGTTGTTTTTATTTTGCCAAATGTACAGCAAATGTTTTTGTTTTTTTTTTCCTATCTCAACTTTGAGCTTTTTCAAAATTGGTGCTTTCAAATTTGTGGCAAAATTTTGAGAGCTTATTTTTTTTTCCAGGTGTATATTAAGAATAATATAATACTGACAGTTCATTTATCAGCTCGCCAGGACTATGTCCCTGGAAAGCTTATGTTGTCACCCAGTCGTTGGCGTCGGCATCTGTCTGCGTTAGCACAATGTTTAAGTTTTCAAAGGTGTGCACAGTGTTTTAATTGTTTAAGGTACTGCTTTCATATTTAGCCTACACCTACCTTAGGGTTTCAATAGCATATACCCCACCCCCAAGTTAGAACCTTTATGTAGGTCAAGGTCAGTTCTTACTTTGTCATTTACACCCATGTTTAAGTTCTGCGTTTAAGTTTAGATAAGTGTTTGTAACTGTTGAAGTATTCAAGATACCGCTTTAATATTTGGCACACAACTACCTTAGGGTAAGACCTTTCAATAGCACACACCCCTTCCTCAGTTTGACCTTCTGCCTAAGTCAAGGTTATGTTGTCACCCAATCGTTGGCATCGGCGTCTGTCAGCGCCTGTCCGAATTAGCGCAATGTTTAAGTTTTCAGAGGTGTGCATAGTTTACTTTGTCATTTACACCCATGTTTAAGTTTCGCGTTTAAGTTTAGAAAAGTGTTTGTAACTGCTAAAGTATTCAACATACTGCTTTAATATTTGGCCCACAACTACCTTAAGGTAAGACCTTTCAATAGCACAAACCCCTTCCTCAGTTTGACCTTCTGCCTAAGTCAAGGTCAGGTCATACTTTGTTATTTAAACTCATGTTTGAGTTCTGCGTTTAAGTTTTGAAAAATGTTTGTAACTGCTGAAGTATTCAATGTACCACTTTAATATTTGGCCCACACCAACGTTAGGGTTAGACCTTTCAATAGCACACACCCCTTTCTCAGTTTGATCTTCTGCCTAGGTCAAGGTCAGGTCATACTTTGTCATTTACAACTGTGTTTAAGTTTCGATAAGTGTATATGACTGCTGAAGTATGTAAGATATAGCTTTCATATTTCGTCCACACCAAACTAAGGGATTCAGCATGTGAGATATAGCTTTCATATTTTGTCCACACCATTCGAAGGGAAGATGTTTCAGTGGCATATACCCCATCCCTCAGTTTGACATTCTTCAGACATCAAAGTCATACTCTGTCATTTACAGTTAGGTTTAAGTTCTGCATTTAATCTTTAATGTTTAAAGATTGTTTTCTTATCCCATCAGCCCTTTCCAGCAAGCTGCATTGTCTTTTGACAACTCTTGTTTCTGGCTTTAAAAAAGAAAGTTTACAAAACCAATCACATTTAATTCTCAACTTTTATTTTTGACACATCAATAAAATCTTTAACATTTAACAACAAAAGCAATTACCAGCATGATACCCTGCCACTGGAAGTCTATGTCTCAAGTAGTAATGTCAGTAAGCAATGCCAATAATACATTTACTGGGGATAGATACACTTTCAAGGGAGATAACTCAAAATTATTTTGGGTTCTCTTCTGAAAACGATGATGAGTTCGGGTTTTAACAGAGCATCAACCCATGAGGATCATTTGCATCAAAACGATTGTAAATTTGGTTTGGTATTGAGATCACTATAATAACAATTCAGGTGTGCATGAAAGCATAAAACTGGATGAATTTAAAAATAAAAGTGGTTATATTTTATTAAAAAGATTAAAGTGTTTTAAAAACAATACAGTGTTATCAACTGGTACATCTTAAAATAAACATTTCTGGTCATTGGAAAAATTGACTCAGCACATGAGAGAATTCAATATAGTTGATCAGAACGTGTTTACCACAAATGGCTCATTATACATGTAGCTTATACACAGTGGTTGGTCTTCTCATCTGAGCAGATAAGAATGTGTAAGTCTAGTTTGACCTACATATAGATAAGAACCACCTGCTCTCGCCTTAATGATCAAATAATGGTATTTTTACCAAGAACCGGTTTGATTTCATGTAGTTTATAGAATGATGCTCTGTCCCACGACATCTGCCATTTGCACAAGATGTACCTGTTGATAAATGGTTTAAAATCCATAAAAGAAACTCTGAAATTCAAAATATCTATCCCTTCTCAAAAATGGTCTACTCTGAAAGAAAAGAATTTGCTCCCTTGGGAGCAAATTCTTTTCTTTCAGAGTAGACTCCTTTTCAGATGAGACTTGGTACGCAGAAAAGCAAACAGAAAATCACAAAAGTTGTCTCCCTTGTAAAAATGGTAGCAAATCTACCTAGTGTATCTAGCGTAAGTCACTATAATTCCGGTTTAATCTGGACACGACAAAATGAAGTGATCACAATGGAATCATTTTTAACATTTATTCATGTTCACAAATGACACAGAAAATTGCCATTTTCATATTAAACCTCTGTTTACTTGACTTGGGGCATGTAGAATAAGTTTGTCAAATACCTCAATCTCAGGAGGGTTTGAACATGTAATATGTTACTATGGGGGATGTGCAAAATGTTCTGTCACTAATAGGCTTCACTGCACTTGAATGGTGTGTTGAATAGCTAACGATACCCGTTCATTTTGTGGAAATTGCTTTCCAAATGACCGAGTTATTTCAAATTGAAATAGATGCAGTCATATACACTGACCAATTTACTTGTTGCATTGGAACATGGACCAGAAGACTGAAATTTGTAGCTATATTAAATGACGCATTGGGCTTAATATAGATTCAAAGCAGATATTCAATGAATATGAAATTTTTAAAGTAAAATTAATTTCAATTAAAGCATACTCACCTCAAGATATTATAAGCCTTATTTGAGCGATTCACCGCGAGATCGACCTTCAAAAGAAAGACAACTAGGAAAAAAAAATTGTTTGAAACAGACTATAGCTCGTCCTAGTTGTCCCCCCTACCAAGGGTCCTGTTTCTAGGTGACCAAGATCGGGTACCAGTCACGCACTGGTTCCCTTCCGTCCACGCCACCGTAAGCAACCAATCAGGACGCGCCAGGTATATTCCCGCCAAAGCACGCACCAAGTGTGCGGCACGCCTAACACATGCGGTAGACATTGTTACAATAAAGGGTAGATGCAAGGTAGAAAACATCCCTATTTTTTGGGAGCAATAAAATTTAACAATGAAGGCGGGGTGGGAGGAGGGACATTTGATAATATCTTGAGGTGAGTATGCTTTAATTGAAATTAATTTTACTTTAAAAATTTCATTTCAATGTCAGCATACATCACTTCAAGATATTATAAGCCTGAATAATAAGCATAGGTGGGCAGGTAATAATAAAAATAATATAAATCTCTACTCACCCATGCTGGAATCCGGTTAAGTTCAGCAGTCCCCTGGTAATTCATAGTACTTTTTAGGGGAATATTTTTACATTGTAGGTATGCTTGCCTGTCGAAATCCAATATCCATTGATGGAGAAGAATAAGACAGACCCTTTGAAGAAAAGTTTCACACCGGATTCAAGCAGGCTTAAAATACTGTGAAGAGACTTAAGATACAGAACGATGGCAGCCAGTAATAGACTGCCCCGCCACGAGAGGTCCCAATGACGATGTATCCTGCCTAATTGGGGCCAAATCTCTAAGGTAAAATGAAGAAAAGGTACTATTTGTACGCCAATATGCAGCCCTTACCACATCCTCAAGGGCAACAGAATTCCAATAAGCCCAAGACGAAGACAAAGCTCTAACTTCATGTGGTCGGGTGGTGCGAAGGTGCTGTGTATCTTACATCACTGGGGCGTCCAACTGATATTGGCTTACAGTTGGGCAAGGCCTGCTATCCTTGTAGTGGGTAAGGGTAGAGGGGGAATGTTTTTATTTCTTCTGTTTCTTCACTTTCATTCCTGTTCCTCTTTCTTCCCTGTCCCTCTCTTTCATCTCCTCTACTCTCTCTTCTATCTCTTTTCTCCCTTTCTCTGGGAGACGACACAAAATGACCCTCAAGGGTTGACGTGTCGTTAAACCCCAACACAATCAATCAATCATGAGCCGAGATTTTCATGAATGACAGATCCGAAGATGATAAATCTGCATAAGCTAGTTTGATAACGTCACAGATCCAACGAGAAATAGTGGAAGGTGAAATATCTTTAGAGCCCTTCAGTGGTAAAAACAGTCTCTTCCTTCCCAATCTCTTAGCTTTCACTCTGGACAAATAAGCTCTAAGAGCTCTGACTGGATATCATCCGTATCAGAACCACAAAACTGAGAAAGACCTGGAATAACAATAGGTTCTGGTAATGACTCTGGAAGCTGGTTTTTTGCTAAAAACCCAGGTTGTGTGAGGAGGGTAATGGAATCCGAGTTGGGGTCATACCTAAAACAGCCTTCCTCAATTGACAGAGCATGAATCTCACTTCTTCTTCTAGCAGCCGCAAATGTAAGAAGAAACACTGCTTTAAGCGTGATGTATTTGATGTCAGCAGTCTTTAGCGGTTCATAAGGAGCTTTATTAAGAGACCAAAGAACACAAGTCAAATTCCATTTGGGCGTAAGAGATCTGGAAACCGGTTTTCTCAGGGCAAAACCTTTAATAAGATCTGAAATGATTGGGTCCACCGTACAGTCTGCTGATTTGGAAAATTTCAGTGTATTTGAGATGGCGGAGCGGTAGCCTTTAATAGAAGCTACCGATAATTTCAGGGTGTCAAAAAGGTAGCAAAAAAAATCTACCAAATCATTTAAAGCGGGATCGACAGGATTAACTTCCCTTTGCAAACACCAATCCGAGAATATCTTCCACCTCGCAGAGTAGACCTTGAGCGTAGACTCTCTGCGGGATTGAGAGATACACTGGGTAGCGAATTCAGAAATGTGTCTACCTCTGATTTGACTCCTGACAACTTCCAAGCGTGAAGATGCAACATAGCTGGATTCTGATGGAGTACTTTTCCCTGATGTTGTGATACCAAACCCCGATGAACCGGAAGTTCCCTGGGAAAGTCTATTATGAGACTCAAAATGACTGAAAACCAGCTCCTCTGAGGCCAACACGGGGCTATGAGAATGAACCGACTGTTGGAATCCCTTATCTTGTTTAGAACCAGGGGAACAAGTTTGAATGGAGGAAATGCATATGCGAAGGTTTTTCCATTCTAGTGACATAGCATCCACTGCACAAGCCCTGTGGTCCGGTACTGGAGAAACAAACAGGGGCAGAAGATGGTTTAATCTGGTGGCGAAAAGATCTATCTGAGGAGTACCCCAAAGACTGAAAATTTGGTGAGCTATCTCCCGATCTAGAGACCATTTGGTGGGGAGAATTCGGTCTGGGCGAGACAGGCTGTCTGCCAAAACATTCAATTTCCCTGGAATATGCCTGACTTGAATGTGAATATTCCGATGATGACACCAGTAAAGAAGCTCCCATACTAGCATGCACAGAGATGGAGAGTGGGTCCCCCCTTGCTTCTTGAGGTAAGCCACTACTGATGAATTGTCTGATGCTACCATAACGCAAGAATTGTAAATGTGACTGAAAATGTTGGAGTGCTAGGAAAACTGCTCGTAACTCCAAATTGTTGATGTGAAGGTCTTGGGAAGCAACATCCCACAGTCCCTGAACCGCTAGACCTAGGGGTTCTAAATGTGCGCCCCAGCCCGAATGGCTGGCATCTGAAAACAGATGGAAATCTGGGGTTGGTATAACAAGGGGAATTCCAGCCACATAAATGGAAGGATTCATCCACCATTTGATTGCTACATGACATGAATGGGATATTGGAATAGATTGGACCAAACTGTCGCGGTGAGGTTTCCAATTGGCCAGAAGATGGAACTGAAGAGGTCTCATATGAAGGCGACCTAACTGAACTAAATCTGCTGCTGCATTGAGTGATCCCAACATGGACAAAAATTCTCGGGCGGTAATGAATTGAACCTGTAGAACCCGAAATAGCAGGACAAGAATTTTGTTGACTCTCTCTTCTGGAACTCTGACAATGCCAATGTGCGTCAGGAACCTCATTCCTACATACACGAAGTCCTGAGATGGAACTAGGTCTGATTTCAGGGGATTTGGTATTAGACCCAGACTTGTAATGATTTCCCAAGCTAGTGAAAGGTCGGACAGTAGGGACTCCTGCGAAAGACGATGGACAAGCCAATCGTCGAAATATTGGTGAATGTTGGGTCCTAGAGATCGAATATGTCCCGCCACAATCTCCATCAAGTTTGTAAAAACGAAAGGTGCTGTTGAGATTCCGAATGGAAGCGCCCGAAATTGGTATATAGTGCCTTCTAGGAAAATCTCAGGTACTTGCGAGATGCTGGATGAATAGGAATATGGAGGTATGCGTCCATAAGGTCTATAGAAACCGCCCAATACCTGGAGGAATAGCTCTCCGAATGGAGGCCGCAGTTTCCATCTGAAAGTGATCTACCTTCATCATTTTGTTGAGCGATGATAGGTCTATGATAAGACGAAAATGGCCGGTTTTCTTCACTAAGAAAATCCGGCTGTAGAAACCCGGAGAGGTGGTATCTCTCACAATTTCTACAGCCCTCTTTTCCAGTAGAATCTGCACCTCCTCCCTCAAGTGATTTAAATGTTGTTGAGCTACAGGGAACAGAATTGGAGACAACGATAGTGGAGGTTCCCTTGCAAAAGGAATCCTGTAGCCCTTCTGGAGAATAGAAAGGGCCCAGGAATCCTGAGTTATGGCTGACCAAGCCTCCACAAAACTTAACAAACGAGCTCCCACCGGAAGAGAAGGATGAGGTGCAGATGGAAGGGCCCTGATGATGTCATTTACTCCTCCTAGCAGGGCCCCCCCTGAAAGAAGATGATCCACCACGGCCCCCTTTGGTGGATCGAAACCGTTTGAAAGAGACAGCAGACGAAGAAGAAGTGGAAGTGGGAACCCGGCTAGCTTTTGGTTCCCACCTAGACTTCTTCGCTGGATTTGAATTAAAAGAAGAGGAAGGTCTCTTTCTGTTGGCCGATACTCCTGAATAATTTGCTCTCAGGAGGGAATGATGCCTATCGTCTAGATTTGCTCTGAAAACTTCCTCTATTTTACCCCCAAAAAGAGAGGAAGAATTCAGAGGAGCTGCTCTAAGACTGTCCTTATTATGAGATAAAAGTAAATTAGATGTATTTAGAGCAGCGTTACGGCGCTGATGCAACAGTACAGCAGAGATAGATAGGCCTAGGGCCATGATGTGCTTAGCAGAGCAGTTTACTGCTAGAAGTAGACTACGCAGAACATCCGGGTCAACAAGCTCTGCGCAGAGGGTCTGAAATGCAGCCGAACCAAAAAAATCACAATGTGAACTGATGGCCACCGCTCTCCTTGCTAACCGCTCCAGGTACTCTAAATGAGCCACTGGTAAAGAGGCGAATCTACCCACTGAGATGCCTAGCCTGCCAGCATCAGCATCAAGGGTGGGTATCTTACTCGGCCAAAATTCCGTATGACAAGCGTAAGAATGAGGTCGAGTAAGGTAATCAATTGTTTTCTTAGGTACATACCAATTTGGATTATTTCTAGCCTCTGCGGTGTTGTCAAACAGCTTCCCCATCAACTGATTCACTGTTGAGGATTGTGGAAGTGTTGACCTGGAGGAAGTAGGCTGGTCCAAAATAGACTCAAGCAGGGATTGGACTCGCGCACTGTCTTGAGTTTGGTCAGCCTTGGGGCAAAGGTCTCCCAAAAGGGAGTAAACTTCCTCCAGTGTCTCATGGTAGTTTGTGGCAGGCTCATGAGACTGGCTCTTTTGAGAAGGACTTAATGAACTCTCTGACAGAGCCTGGTCCGGGACATAATCACATTCATGATATGGAGCCCGGGGGTCTTGGCTAATGGTCCGAACATGGTCGCGACCATTGCCAGTGGATCCAGACTGACCCGTGAAAGTTTGCCCCTCCCCTTCTTCAGCAACAGAAGGGAGATCCACTGACAAAGCCAAGTTGCCCAACCCTGATAGAGTCCTCAATACTGCCTGGGATATGGCTGAGGCAATGTCAGGGGTGCCACGTGAGGGGTTGGTTACCCTCAATGGCGTAGCTGTAAGACCTAAAGAACTATCCCTGCTCAAAGCAGGAATAGTCACAGACGGTCTGACTGCAGAAACACTAGGACCTATAGGGACATCGTCCTCTACAGATCCCAGTGCGCCTACAGATGAATAGTCAGCCAATGGAACCCTGCTGCTATTCTGTACCTCCGTATACAAATGCCCGAAGGCTTCATTAACATTATGACTTACCCTGACTGAAGGAAGAGCAGATGATGTGGAAGAGGTACCCAGTCTATTCTTACTATTTCTACTTCTACCCAAGTTGGTAGTACCAATAAATGGTTCCGCTATTAAAGAATCTGAAAATGAACCTTCCTGAAACATAATACCCGAAGAAGTCGGAATGGCTCTAGTATTATTATGTTGAGAAGCCTTACTAATAGTAGGCACAGTGGAAAGAGATACTTTGGCCTTACCACTTTGAATAGGTTTTGGATTCCTAAATGAACTCACCGCAGGAGTAGTATGAGAAACAGATCCTGTAACCTGGATATTTGGTGTGGTACGAATGCCAGCAACTAAAGGGAGACAACCATTCTCCTGGGAAACAGTCTTAGTAATTGAACTAGACGAGCTTGGAATGGCTTCTGGACAGGGCAAATACAAGTTGGGGTAATAATCATACCCACTAAAGCCACCCCAAGAACCCCAGGGATAAAAATATGGCCAATAAAAGGCCCCCTGATCTGCGCCTTCCTGCCAAGAAAATTGAGAGGAAGGCACAGTTACATTACTTGGGAATCTGCCCGCCGTATTAAAGGCCGCCGAGTTAACATACCTATAAGGTGTACGATAACCCGGCAGGTACCTAGGTTCGGAATTTCCGCCGGAACAGGGGTTCGCCAGCGCCCCCTGCGTTGCCTTCCGTCGGGAAGCATCGCTGGGGGCGGGGCGAGGTCCCCTAGTCAAGCATTCATTACCAGTGACGGTAACGGCGACCTGGGGTCCCCTACGTCTGTTTTCCAAATCTGGAACAGGCCCAGAGTTAAATTGAAAATTATTCACCAGAGTACTAGAAGGGAATCCCTGAGCCTGCTCCCGACCAGAAGATACATAAGAGGGGAAGTGGGATAATTCTTCCCAGATCTCTGAAGCCCAATTGGCAGACCTGGCACAAGGAGATAGTTGCGAACACCCGCAACATCTAACACATAAAACATGGCTGTCTGCCGGAAGTTTAGTTTGCTTGCAATTAATGCACAACATCTTACTACTGATATGGGCTACAAAGAAAAGCTTTAGTGAAAATAAAGATACAGACTTATCTGTTAGCGAAAAATACTTCTTTCCAAATCCAAACGTCGTAATCTATACAGAAGGTGCTGACCTCGCAAGCGACCAAAAAATAGTGATGTTTTCTACCTTGCGTCTACCCTTTATGGTAACAATGTCTACCGCATGTGTTAGGCGTGCCGCACGCTTGGTGCGTGCTTTGGCGGGAATATACCTGGCGCGTCCTGATTGGTTGCTTACGGTGGCGTGGACGGAAGGGAACCAGTGCGTGATTGGTACCCGATCTTGGTCACCTAGAAACAGGACCCTTGGTAGCGGGGACAACTAGGACGAGCTATAGTCTGTTTCAAACAATTTTTTTTTCCTAGTTGTCTTTCTTTTGAAGGTCGATCTCGCAGTGAACCGCTCAAATAAGGCTTATAATATCTTGAGGTGATGTATGCTGACATTGAATGTGTGGTATATATGGACCTCAGACCATTTCAATGCTCAGTTTTTAGGTGGGTTAAAGCTTTTAAAGCTGGGAAATTTTCTGTTGAAGATGATACCCGTCCTGGAAGGCCTAAAACCTCTGACCAAGGCTAACATCGTTGCTGTAAAGCTTGTGGTCGAACAGGATGCGCGATTGTCTGTCAAAGATGTAGCTAATTGTACTGGCATATCAGTGTGCAAACAATTTTGAAAAAGCGTTTGGACCTGAGAAAGGTTTGCGCTAGGTGGGTACCTCATTTGCTCACTGATAAGCAAAGGACACGCCTTAAATGTGCCCAGGAACTTTTGAAAACATACAAAGGCTGTAAAAGTCGGGTTATTGCTAACTTGCTAACAGGTAATGAAACCTGGGTGCACATATTTGAGCTACAAAGAAGGGCTGATAATAAGCAATGGAAGCCAAAAGATCAAAAACACCCATGTATTGCCAAGAGAACCATAAGTTCAAAAAAGATGTTGTACACAATTTTCTTTAATTCAAGTGGGCCAATCGTTCAAGTGCCTTGTCCATCTGGTCATACAGTCACTGGCCAATTCTACAAGAATTCTGTACTGAAGAAAGTGAAAGAGTTTTACAATAAGAAACACTGACCTATTTACTTGTTACAATAAGAAACGACCAAGCCAAGGATAGTCAGGAGTCCACCTTTTACATGACAACGCCTCCTCTCATAGGTGTTGTTAAGTCTTTTTTTGGCTTCTGAAAAGGTGAAAATTTTAAACTATCCACCTTATTCACCTGACCCGAGCCTGTGACTTCTTTTTATTTCCAAGGCTTAAGAAAATGCTTTCTGGAAATAAGTATACGTCTGGAAGTTCTCTTGGCAGTGCTGTTTATCAGTGTCTCCAACAGATACCAAAATAAGACTATTTATCTGCTTTCTGTGACTGGGTAAAAAGGTTACAAAAATGTGTTTCAGTAAAAGGGGAATACTTTGAAGGTTTGTAATAAAAGTATGTTTGATAAAACATAGCACTGAAGTACTCCGAACCCAGTGACAAAACTTTTTGCAAGACCCTTGTAATAAGTTGAAAGTACTGACTAGGCCATTTAGCCCACACCAGTGTATAAATGAAGTACAGAAGGGAATGTTGATTTTAAAGCAGATTCTAGCTGAGCACACCTATGTAGGCAATGGTAAAGAACTGTGAACAAAATCACTTAGAGAAAGAGCAAAGAGCCACATTTTCATGATGTTTCAGGACATCAGTTATCATTTACTTGATGCTAGATAGTGTAATGTTTTTTTTACATCTGACACATAATAAAAACAGGTAAATGCATGTCTTACAGTCAAAGGTGTTGGCAGGATTTGACTGTTGGCAGGATTCCTTCAAACAATAGTGGAATGCTGGGAGAATCTGAATGTGTGTTACAATCGAGTTAGATCTACATTAGTGCATGAATTGTTGAGTAATAAATCACAATTTGTCATACAGTTGCAAACAGGTAAATCACATGCTACAACCATCCTCGAAAATGTGATTTATTACTGAACAAATCACTGCTAGAACTGATCTAGAACAAAATGAAATTAGCAAAATCATTGCGATTTACCTACCAGCTGACGTAGCTAAAATGCGCTGACGGAAATGGCAATCAGACCAGTTTAACTTTGGCTTACACTCTCCGATCAGATATTTTTGTCCGAATATTTAAGTTAACACTTTGCACGCTGGGTAAAAATTTCATCAGACAACATTTTGAAATCTTTTACTTATTTTTGCATGAAAATAAGGATCTGACATTTGACTTGGGAGACAATTTGCATGAAGCGTCAGATCTTATTTATTAGGAAAAACAAGAAAAATATCATCAGTTTGTCATCTACTGAGTTTGCCCATAGCATGGTAAGGGTTCAATTTTTTTTTTTTTTTTTTGATTTGGGTTTTAATGCCCTTTTAAGAATATTTCACTTATATTGAGCCGATCGTTCATCAAAGGTGGGCGAAAACCGGAGAATCCCGGGAAAAACCTTGACCATCCGTAAGCAGAATTTGGCTTTCCCACATTGTGACATAATTATGACCCTAATAATACCAATATTGAGAAGGAAATTATACAATTTTGCAAAGGAAGGCTGTTTAACTTGTCACTTTCCTTCATTCTATTGTAAAGCATGTGTCCCAAGCTTTTGTACATTGATGATTTGTTTGTGTTGAGGTTTTACGGCCCAGTCAACCCAATGGGGTCATGTCGAGCGCGGTCAGTTTACCTAACCACACGTTTACTGGGCAGGCTTAGTCCTCCAAGCGGTTAACCAGTATTGTGCACATTCTTTCGCCAGAAACTGACAACTGCCCTTCTTGAATCAGCGGAAGGGAGAGAATGACCGCAGAAAATATTTCATGATCAATCTCCACGAAAGAATGTTGCCGACCTCGGCGGGGGTCGAACCCGCGACCTCCTGGTCTCCAGGCGGACGCGCATCCAACTGCGCCACCGAGGCCGGCACTGTACATTGATGAGTCCCATTACTACATGTAGTACTGTTTTTACCCTAAATTAGCTCTTGCCTTGCTGAATTAATTAAGATGCCACGCCCACTTCTAATTTCCAGCCAATCAGATTACTTGATCTGGATTTTTGATAGAAATTCACATATTTTAGACAAACAGTGCAGATCCAGATCAGTTGGCTTCTTCAGAAGCCAACTGATCTGGATATACACTGTTTGCTAAGACAGGGCATGTCGTGTTCAGCAAGAGAATGGATAATTTTATTCAGGTTCCACTGACATTTTCAACAATTTTTCAGTCATATCATGACAGTCTAGATGTTGTTGTTGTGTTGAGGTTTTACAGCCCAGTCAACCCAATGGGGTCATGTCGAGCGCGGTCAGTTTACCTAACCACACGTTTACTGGGCAGGCTTAGTCCTCGAAGCGGTTAACCAGTATTGTGCACATTCTTTTGCCAGAAACTGACAACTGCCCTTCTTGAATCAGCGGAAGGGAGAGAATGACCGTAGAAAATATTTCATGATCAATCTCCACGAAAGAATGTTGCCGACCTCGGGACAGTCTAGATGTAGCAAGAAGCTCAATGTTCACTTTAAGAGTGCTGCTTCACTGAACTATCATGCTCCAGACACATAATGTATTCCACCCAGTCATATTATACTGACACTGAGGTGACCAGTTCTTAGTCCCGGCTCTACTTTCTGAATGCTGAGTGCCAAGTCAAAGAGCAGCTAGTCCCATTTTTAATGTCTTTGGTATGACTCTGCTGGGGATCGAACACACAACCTCCAAAAAACAAAGCAGATGCCCTACCATCTGAGCCATGGTGCCAGTCTTTGATGATGAAGAGCCATAAAAACATGAGTTGAATTTTGCCTCCAGCAGAAACCATGTCCCGAGGTTATAAAACTTTTTTCATGCTCAACTCAGCTGGGCATGAAACTTTCTCTGCTAATAAATATGAAAATGCCAACAATAGTTGGCATTTTCATATTTATTAGCGGAGAAATTTTCATGCTCAGTTATGTTTAGCAAGAAAGAATTTGCAATTATCAGTAATCTGAGACTTCTTAGCAGGACAAATTTCATGCTCAGCTGAGTTGAGCATGAAAAAAGTTTTATAACCTCAGGGTCTGTGGCAGTAATTATCCTGAGTGTTTTGATACCTTAACTTGTTACCATACTTGTCCTCAAATCTGACCAAATCTATTATTCATTTTGCGTGTAAATATAATCTGTGAAAACCCTGATCCAATGCACTTTTTGGTATCTTATCTGAGTCTACATTGTTTGCTTAGGTCTGTTCCAGTACTTAGAGTGAATATGGTATTTGTTGAACAGAAGACATACTTCATGGCACATAGGTCTAGACAACAGTGGGTATCAGGTAAATAGTTTTCTTATTTCTCCACGAAAACGTGTTATGGGTACTCATTAGAAGTGCATCGCCACAACATATGTTTTCATGGAGAAAAAAGAAAAATATCGAACTTTTAGATTGAAAAAAGCATCTTTTCAACAGCTATGATGGCAGATATACCTCAATCACAAGAAACTACTCATATATTTCTATCAGATTTTTTCCAGTGACTGCATTTAGTTGCAATTTTGGTAAAATAAAATAGAACTTTGAATGTATCTGGAAAATGAAGTTTTTTAAAAGTAAAACATATTTTAACGAGTAATACTTAACCTATAGATAATGTGCTATTCTCTTCTGTTTTCACACCTTCCACAGAAAAAACGACCTTTCAGTCGTTAATTAAAGTCTTAAACCAGAAGGTCCCTTAGGCAGTTACCTGTGTGACGTAACTCCTCCCGCTCAATTGATCATGTGTCAGTTTCTTTAATGTGTAAAACAATAGACACAATTAGGAGATAAGCAAGGGTGGGCGGAGGGAGATAATTGATTATCTATAGGTTAAGTATTACTCGTTAAAATATGTTTTACTTTTAAAAAACTTCATTTTAACTTCATAATACATTAACCTATAGATAATGTACTAGAATTTGAAGAATAGGAGGGAGGTGTTCTCCTAATTCTAACACCAATAATATCTCACCACTTCTGGCTAAAGACTCAGGAAACTCTAAGGAATCAGATACATTCTAATTCTATATTTAATAGAAAGAATGATCTAGATTCACAAAATAGCATATCTTTAAGGTGTTATGATCTAACAACCTTATATATAATAGTAGACTCTAGAGGAAGCCAGTTCTTAAGTCTCAAAGACTTAAGATTGCCGCCTCCCCCCACCCCTTTTTTTCTTTTTGGGAAACAACAATTGGCTTCAAAAAGAAAAAGGAGTCATTGAGACATAACATAAATATTCCATCGCAAAGTAAGCTAGGAATAAAGAAATAATATTTCAAAACAAAATTTGTAAAACAAAATGCCAAGACCATATACTGTAAGTAGTCTATCTAGGGTCTTGAATAAATAAGGAAAAGTCTACTCAGTGGAGTTTCCTATAGATAACTGACATATGTAGATATTTTGGATAAAATTCCAGATATGTGAAGCTATCTAATTGTAATAGTCTAAGCTATTAGAATTATAAACTAATTAAATTCTGTTAATTGGAGTGACAGGACAGTTTCCGATGAACAGACAGACTTAAAATAACCATAATGTTGTATAATTATTCCCCTTTGATCAAATTAAAGAAGGGGAGATAATAAAAGTAGATGGAGTTAACTTAACTATAACTCATTTATCCATCAGAAGAAAAGGTATATACAAACATAATGGTTAAAAACTATTGCTAGACTAATTGTATTACGAATTTTTAGTCAAGCAATAAAATAATACAGAGTTTGCATAAAAATGCTGGGAAGAAAAAACAACCTAAACCATTGATAATTAGTTTTGTCATAGACATGTAAAAGGGTTTGATGTCCTGACAAAATAATAAAGAAGAAACTGTCAACATCATAACTTAGAGTTTGACAGGCAATAAGAGAGATAAGAATAAGGTTGGTCGCAGCTAACTGTAAGATGGCCATAGTTTGGCTAAATCTTACCGTATTGATAAGATTAAGCAATAATAAATAAGCTGGATACCAGAAGATTGCCATGAAAAGTACTCCTGAGTAAATAATCATGGAAATCAAGAAATGTTAAAAAATCCACTTTGTAATGTCGAATCAAAATGTTCATAAAAAGAGAAGGACTCAGAGAAAACGTATTAGTGTGATAATCTCTGAAGAAAGATTATACAATAGTACTGATTAATAATCTCTAAAACACTTAAATTTATAATTTAAATAGTATTACTGTTCTATACGCATATTTAAGAATAGTAAGAAATATATGAATACTATATTAAAATTATACTACAGAACAAATTCCTGCTATACATAAAAAGTTAAGCGTAACTATTTATTAAGCAAGGAATTATTAAACATATAACTCGCTATAAAATTACTGCCTAGAATTTTATAGATAAATATTCAATCAAATTTTTAGAATTGAATATTAATAGAACAAGAGGGCCATGATGGCCCTGTAACGCTCACCTGAGCAACATAGCACTTTGAGAGCCCGATCTAGAACTGATCAAGGCAAACATTCTGATCGAAGTTCAAAATGATTATAACAAAGTTTTCTGCTGATTTGGCCCGGTGACCTAGTTTTTGATACCAAGCGACCCAGTTTCGAACTTGACCTAGAACTCATCAAGACAAACATTTTGTGCAAGATTCATGATGATTGCTTGAAAAATGTGACCGCTAGAGTGATAACAAGATTTTACGCTTATTTGGCCAGGTGACCTAGTTTTTGACCCCAGGTGTTCCAGTTTCGAACTTGACCTAGAAATCATCAAGACAAACATTTTGAGCCAGATTCATGATGATTGTTTCAAAAATGTGACCCCTAGAGTGTTAACAAGGTTTTCTGCTGATTTGGCCCGGTGACCTAGTTTTTGACCCCAAGTGACCCAGTTTCGAACCTGACCTAGAAATCATCAAGACAAACATTTTGAGCAAGATTCATGATGATTGCTTCAAAAATGTGACTGCTAGAGTGTTAACAAGGTTTTCTGCTGATTTGGCCCGCTGACCTAGTTTTTGACTCCAAGTGACCCAGTTTCGACCTCGACCTATAAATCATCAAGACAAACATTTTGAGCAAGATTCATGATGATTGCTTCAAAAATGTGACTGCTAGAGTGTTAAAAAGGTTTTCTGCTGATCTGGCCAGGTGACCTAGTTTTTGACCCCAAGTGACCCAGTTTCGAACTTGACCTAGAAATCATCAAGACAAACATATTGAGCAAGATTCATGATGATTGCTTCAAAAATGTGACTGCTAGAGTGTTAACAAGGTTTTCTGCTGATCTGGCTAGGTGACCTAGTTTTTGACCCAGGTGACCCAGTTTCAGATTTGACCTAGAAATCATCAAGACAAATATATTGAGCAAGACTCATGATGATTGCTTCAAAAATGTGACCGCTAGAGTGTTAACAAGGTTTTCTGCTGGTCTGGCCCGGTGACCTAGTTTTACTATGATCCCTTTAACGAATGTAAACATAAAGGAGGGGTAAAGAGATAATTAAGAGTGTCTTAATTCTTTACCGGCTCATATACTAATAATTAAGGATGTTTTCCCTTTTGTCTAAGCCTAGACTATAGATTGATTAATATAATTATAATAATATCTGCTATTATGAGGTAAACTCTCGTTAATTAACCTCTAAGCATATATCAAAAATATATATCAACATAATCTAGAGCTTCGGTAAGTTTAGAGGAAGGAAAAGATTGACTTTGGCAGTTTCTGAATAGTTACAAAGTCAATAAAACAAAATATCAAAAGGAAAGTATTGTATATAAAATCTAATTTAGGCAATAATAATCTGTCACGTACTGAATAATTAATGCCTTTACTAAATATGTATCCATTGTCAATACCAAAGTGCAAGAAAATTTTGATTGACATGGACTCTAGTTATAAATAAAATATTAGAGGTATAGAGCTAGTCGAAGCAAAACTATTCCTCAATAAGATAAAGTAGACCTATAATATACGAGGATTAATTGGGTCTAGAATTATAATCATAATAAAATTATTATTCCAATATGAAGAATCTTCAGCGTAATAGATTCTTACTGAGGCAAAAATATCTGGTATATTGCTATCGTAGTCTTAAATGATCCAGAAGAAAAAATAAAACTGGCAAAGTAAAGAACGTATCGAATTATATCTGTGCCTAAATATAAGATTTTTTTTTTTTTTTTCTTATTTATTATTTTATAGCAGAGTTTAGATAGAGCACGACTGACCTAGACTCTAATATAATCAATCAAAAGATAGTATAAAATAGAATAATAGCTTATCGGATCAACTATTTTCCATGTAGAAAAGGCAAAAGGAAAATATGTACCTCAACTAGAATTTTAAATCGTAGTAATCTAGAGAGGTAGCAAATAAATAAATAAACTGTTAATTTATTTATCTGGTTGGTGTAAATTTCCGATACCTTAAGAATGAAAAATTAATAGAAAGTAGAAAAGATCGATTGCTACTTTCTTGTCAATTTACTCCTTAGATTACATGCTGATTACATATCGGAGCATGTAGAAGAAAAACAGGGGAGGAAAGAAGAAAATTTTTTATATTTCGTGTATATTTTTCTTCTTATAAATAACGATAGTTTTATAGTTCACCTTTGCCCTAGAGCCGAATAAGGTGAATATGTAAGAAGTTAATCTCTTTGTAGCGAATAAAAGAGATATAATTATAGCTGGAAGTATCTTCTACACTTAGTGAATGAATTGCGAATTTGATCGTAACCGATAATTCTTAATTCAGTTTCAATAATAAATATATATATAGAATTTAAGTCAAGTTCAAAAGTGACTGGACAGAATTCAACAATATAAATGGCTACTAGGTATTAGAACCCATCGCTGTCATTCAATAACCTATAATCCAAGACTATACATGTCTATAGTGGTTATAAATGAATATATGTTGAGCGAGTACTAGTGACTACTACTCGCACACTAGTAATCCGACACAAAGTCTACGAAACTACTGCCCGGTGGAATTTCGTTAGAATGACCTGGCACTACTCTACGAAGTGCCTCCCGATGAAATTTTCGTTAGAGCCGGAATTTAACCGCTTTCTAGCGAATTAAAGAGATAAAACATCATTTGAATGACCTGGCACTAGTCTACTAACTGCTGCCCGGTAAGAATTTTGTTATAGTCGGAAGTTTAACTCTTTCTAGCGGATAAAAGAGATAAAACATAAGTTAATTTAAAATATTAATGGAATTACACACCTATAATAAGTCAATGGAATATTAAAAATTCTAGTCTGATTTGGGAAAGACTGTACAGAATTTTTTTTGTATAAAAAGTTATTATGTATTTCACTTAATAACCTATATCCATTGACTTAAACGTGAATGGAGCTCTATGAACGATAATAGATTGTTCGGGAATTAGTAATCATTATTTTGACACTAGTTACCCGACACAATGACCGGACACTAATATTCGTAACTGTTGCCCGGTAAAGTTATAAGTAATTTGACAAATTGATCGGATAGTAGTATTCGTAACTCTAGTCCGATGAAAAAGGGAGATTATATATGAAAACTGAGCGGGCACAAGTATTCGAAACTTTTTCCCGAAGATAATTAATTATTAGGCAAAAATTGACCAGACACTTTCTGTAAAAGTTTGCCTGGTGAAAAATCAGAAATAATATAATAATATGACCGGGTATAAGTATCAGAAATATTACTGATACTTTGCCCAGTGAAAAATATTTTTTTTTTTTTTTTTTTTTTTAATAATTAGACATAATGACCGGAAGTTAGTATACGTGACTATTTTGTCCGGTGAAATATGTCAGAAACTAAGTCTTTCCAGAAAATAATTAAATTATTGACTGGAGACTAGTTGACTGGTGCCTGGTTGATCGGTGACTGGTGACTGGTGACTGGGTGACTGGGTGACTGGTGACTGGTGCCTGGTTGACTGGCACCTGGATGACTGGTGCCTGGTTGACTGGCACCTGATTGACTGGTGACTGGTGAAGCTGATTGACTGGTGCCTGGTTGACTGGTGACTGGATGACTGGTGACTGGTGGACTTAGACTTTATAGGATACTAAGTACCCAAAGATGCCACCTTGATGGGTCTTACCCCGGCAGTATAGCCATATGGGGTGGGGCTCCCATCAGTAAAGAATTGTCTTATAACCCATCAAGGGTTGACAAGTTCTTTACAATCAGCTTCTCCACCATGAGAATCTTTAGCCAACTGAAGATCTCTGCAAACAAAAGTCCAGGAAAAACATATCGTAATTGCTGAATAACCTGGAACGAAAAGAACAAAATTATTCTGCATATATAAACACGACTATCGAACCGATCGCGCACGAGCGTTGTGCCGAATAGCGAGAGTCGCCAAAACGCATGTGGAAAAAGACCAGTCAAAAATACATGAAATCGAAAATTGAAAATTTTAAATAATAACACAGAAAGTGAAAGGAGTGATAAATAAACAAAAGAAACACAAGGATACATAAATTTATCCGTGAGGAAAGAAATAATCCAAATTTCTATCACAGGTAAATAATCCTTGTTGAATTTCTTTGTCCACAGAAAAGAAACTGACACGTGGTCAATTGAGCGGGAAGAGTTACGTCACACAGGTAACTGCCTAAGGGACCTTCTGGTTTAAGACTTTAATTAACGACTGAAAGGTCGTTTTTTCTGTGGAAGGTGTGAAAACAGAATAGAATAGCACATTATCTATAGGTTAATGTATTATGAAGTTAAAATGTGACCGCTAGAGTGTTAACAAGGTTTTCTGCTGATCTGGCCCGGTGACCTAGTTTTTGACCCCAAGTGACCCAGTTTCGAACTTGACCTAGATTTAATAGAGGCAAACATTTTGAGCAAGTTTCATCAAGATTGGGTCAAAATTATGACCTGTAGAGTGTTAACAAGTTTTTCCTTTGATTTGACCTGGTGACCTAGTTTTTGACCCCAAGTAACCCAGCATCAAACTTGACCTAGATTTCATAGAGGCAAACATTCTGACCAAGTTTCATCAAGATTGGGTCAAAACTGTGACCTCTAGAGTGTTAACAAACTAATTGTTGACGACGAACGACGGACATAGGGTGATGACAATAGCTCATCCTGAGCTTATGCTCAGGTGAGCTAATAAAATCTATGTCTGCATAATTGGTAATTCCTGAAATATCAAATTACGTACTCGCAAATGAATTCAGGAAGAAAATATATATATACTTGCGAGATCTATGCGTAAACCATAGAGAGTAATAAAATAATATTATTACCACGATCCCTGACGGAAGGGTAAAAACATGTATAAATATGAAAGAGATAATAATTTAACGTCATATAGGTTTAAGATAAATTTTGTTTAATCTTTAACCAATATGCAGCAACAGTGACTCGATATTCTGTATACGTACATAGAAAAAGAGTACTTAGTCATTAGAATTTTGTATGATTGAAATAGAGATAATGGGATCTAAATGGATGTATCTCCATGAACTGGATCGAAGGATAATATCCATTCTAAAAACTAGGGCTTGTTTTAGGTTTAGTTTAACAAGCGTAGAATTGAATTATTTCCAAGTATTCATGAAGTCGTTATGCTCTGAATACTGAGAAAACTGTTAAAATATTGTTTAGGAAATAAAAAAGTGACTGGTCCATAATGTTAGCTAGATTTAAACCTGGAACGTAGCGAGAAGGTCAATCTAACTTAAAAGTAAGTTGAAAAAGATAAATAATGAAGATAGATATATAAATATCGGTATAATATATTATCTCCAACTATTATCAAATAATCTGAATGTTTAAAAGCATAAATGCTACTCGAAAGTTTATTTACCGAATGTACTATCGGAGAAACTTTCAGTATGTTCAAAAACGTATCACAAAAGTAAGATCTGACCAGGAACGTAGGTGCAGCACTTACAACGTTGTGAAGTTTATATAAACATATTCTATATTATAAATTGAAGCAGTGCATTTCAAAATTATCAAAACATCTTGAAATGACTTATTGTGTGGAAAAATAAATAAATATCCAGTTTCGGAAAAGATATTTATCTATATATATAGACCATTTTTGATGTGGACTGGAAATCAAGATATTAATCTTTGCATTATTCGCAAACTGAACTTGAATTCTTAGCGAGAATTACTAAGATCCCTTTAACGAATGTAAACATAAAGAAGAGGTAAAGAGATAATTATGTGTATCTTAATTCTTTACTGGCTCGTAATTAAGGATGTTTTCCCTTTTGTCTAAGCATAGACTGTACATTGATTAATATGAATATGATAATATCTGCTATTATGAGGTAAACTCTCATTAATTAACCTCTAAGCATATATTAAAAATATATATCAACATAATGTAGAGCTTCGGTAAGTTTAGAGGAAGGAAATGATTGACTTTGGCAGTTTCTGAATAGTTACAAAGTCAATAAAAAAAAATATCAAAAGGAAAGTATTGTATATAATATCTAATTTAGGCAATAATAATCTGTCACGTACTGAATAATTAATGCCTTTACTAAATATGTATCCATTGTCAATATCAAAGGTGCGAGAAAATTTTGATTGACATGGACTCTAGTTATAAATAAAATATTAGAAGTATATAGCTAGTCGAAGCAAAACTATTCCTCAATAAAGATAAGGTAGACCTATAATATATGAGGATTAATTGGGTCTAGTAATTATAAGTTTTAAACCTTCCTAAATAATTTCTAATTATAATCATAATAAAATTATTATTCCAAGATGAAGAATCTTCAGCATAATAGATTCTTACTGAGACAAAATTATCTGGTATATTACTATCATAGTCTTAAATGATCCAGAAGAAAAAATAAAACAGACAAAGTAAAGAACGTATTGAATTATATCTATGCCTAAATATAAGATTTTCTTCTTATTTATTATTTTATAGCAGAGTTTAGACAGAGCACGACTGACCTAGACTCTTATATAATCAATCAAAAGATAGTATAAAATGGAATAATAGCTTAACGGATCAACTATTTTCCATGTAGAAAGACAAAAGGAAAATATGTACCTCAACTAGAATTTTAAATCGTAGTAGTCTAGAGAGGTAGCGGATAAATAAATAAACTGTTAATTTATTTATCTGATTCGCGTAGATTTCCGATACCTTATGAATGAAATATTAATAGAAAGTAGAAAGGATCTATTACTACTTTCTTGTCAATTTACTCCTTAGATTACATGCTGATTACATATCGGGAGCATGTAGAAATTTTAAATTTCGTGTATATTTTTCTTCTTAGAACTAAGGATATTTTTATAGAGTTCACCTTTGTCTTACAGCCGAATAAGGTGAATATGTAAGAAGTTAATCTCTTTGTAGCGAATACAAAGACATATAAATTATATAATTATAGATGGAAGTATCAACTTCACTTTGTGAATGAATTGCGAATTTGATCGTAACCGATAATTCTTAATTCATTTTCAAGAATAAATATATATATAGAATTTTAAGTCTAGCTCAAAAAAGACTTGACAGAGTTCAACAATATAAGGGGCTACTAGGTATTAGAACCCATCGCTGTCATTCTATAACCTATAACCCAAGACTAGACATGTCTATAGTGCTTAATGAATAAACATATATTGAGCGAGGACTAGTGACTACTCGGTCACTAGTAATCCGACACAATGCTCTGGCACTAGTCTATGAACTACTGCCTGGTGAAATTTCGTTAGAATGACTGGTCTACGAACTACTGCCCGATGAATTTTCGTTAGAATCAGAAGTTAACCTCTTTCTAGCGAATGAAAGAGATAAATTGCATAAGTTAATTTAAAATATTAATAGAATTACACTTCTGTAATAAGTCAATGGAATATTTAGAAATTTATTATATAAAATGTTACTATGTATTTCATTTTATAACCTATATCCATTGACTTGACTTATCTATAAAGCTCTATTAACAATAATAGATTGTTCGGGGACTAGTGACTGTTACCCAATCACTAGTAATCCGACACAATGACTGGACACTAGAACTTGTAACTATTGCCCAGAAGACGCCACTAGTAATCCAATACAATAACTGGATACTAGTAATCATAAGTATTTGCCAGTGGTATACACTAGTAGCTGGACATATGACCGACACTAGTACTCGTAACTGTTTGCCCGGTGAAGTCACTAATAATTCGACACAATGACTGGACACTAGTACTCGTAACTTTGTCCAGTGAAGTCACTAATAATTCAACACAATGACCGGATACTAGTACTTGTAACTGTTGCCCGGTAGGAGTGACTAATAATGCGACACAATGACCGGACACTAGTACTCATAAATGTTGCCCGGTGAAGTCACTAATAATTCGACACAATGACCAGACACTAGTAATCGTAACTGTTGCCCGGTAGGAGTCACAAATAATGCGACACAATGACCGGACACTAGTCTCATAATTGATGGAGTAACTAGTAATCCGTCATAATGACCGGACACTAGTACCCGTGATAAATGCCCGGTGATTTAATCATGCCTGGATGACCGGTGACCGGTAAGAAATGCCCGGTGAATTTATCCATGCCTGGATGCCCGGTGACTGGTGACTGGTGAAGCTGACAATGAATGACTGGTGACCGGTGACTGGTGAATGGTGGACTTACTTATTTTGGATACTAAAGCATCCATAAGAAGCCATCTTGATGGGTCTTACCCCGGTAGTATAGCCATATGGGGTGGGGCTCCCATCAGTAAAGAACTGTCATATAGCCCATAAGGGTTGACAAGTTCTTTACTAATCAGCTTCTCCACCATAGAATTCTTCGCCAACTCGCAAGATATCCAATAACAGTCCAGGTATAGCATGTCGGATCGCTGAATAATCTGGAACAAAAAGAAACAAGTTAAAATTTTTGATATAAGAAAAACACGACTTCCGAACCGACCGCACATGAGCGTTGTGCCGATTATAGCGAGAGTCGCGAAAACGCATGTCGAAATAGCCAGTCAATAAAAATGCAAATCGACAATCGAAAATTTTAAATAATAACATGGTTAGTGAAAGGAGTGATAAAGAAACAAAAGAAACACAAGGATACAGAAATTTATCCATGAGGAATAGAAATAATCCAAATTTCTTTCACAGGTAAAAATCCTTGTTGAATTTCTTTGTCCACAGAAAAGAAACTGACATGTGATCAATTGAGCGGGAGGAGTTACATCACACAGGTAACTGCCTAAGGGACCTTCTGGTTTAAGACTTTAATTAACGACTGAAAGGTCGTTTTTTCTGTGGAAGGTGTGAAAACAGAAGAGAATAGCACATTATCTATAGGTTAATGTATTATGAAGTTAAAACAGCTGATTTCTCCAGATGAACAGGTGTCTATACTGGGTCTCCTGACCCCAGTGAAGTTCATTAATCATCAGGCTCTGAGTTCACTGATTTCTCTATTGCCTGTTTAACTCTTACAAAACTCAGAGCTTGTCGATTCCCCACAGTAGCTGAATTCACCAACTCTTTAGGCAACTCCACTCACTGATGTTCACCAACTCTTGTCAGCTCCCAAGAACTCTCACAGTGCCTGTACTCACTAATTTTTCAAGTCTGTCAAAGTTTCGCCAGCCTCAGTGGCTTAGTTGGATGCACGTCCGACTGGTGATTAGGTTACGGTTTCGACCCCCACCGCATCGGCAACATTCTTTCATGGAGATTTGATCATGAAATACTTTCTATGGTCATTCTCTCCCTTCTGCTGATTCAAGAAGGGCAGTTGTCAGTTTCTGGGGAAAGAATGTGCACAATACTGGTTAACCACCTAGAGGACTAAGTCTGCCCAGTAAAAGTGTAGTTAGGTAAACTGACCACGCTCGACATGACTCTATTGGATTGACTGGGCCGCAAAACCTCAATGCAAACGCAAACTGTCAAAGTTTCATAAAATAAATCAAATCATATGCTGAATGTATCATCTGGTAACCTCATTTATTTCAACTTCTGGAACTTTGAGTTCCTCATATACACTTTCAATATCTATGGATGTGTGTAAACTTTCATTAATTTCTTGATGTAATTCAGGATTAATCACATAAGAAAGACCCCAGGGAGAAGTTCCTTGCCTAACCATGTTTGATTCCAGTCGCTTTAAAGCACTCCTGCACTCATACTGAAATCCTGCCAAAAAATCTGGTTTCACATTTCTGCATATATTGTGTCCTTCTTCACAGGGATTTTCTATTCTCATACAGTCATATCCGCCTATCTCTTCACAGGTCCCTTTATTGAGGTCTATAGTGTATTTTGAAAACTCAAATTCAGCAAAATACTGGAAGAACTCTGTGAGTAGATCACCTATAATGGAAAAAAAAAACAGACAAAATACAGCACATACAAGTACAGTGTAAAACGATGGGCCCAGCTGTTCAAAGTGTCATTAGCTTAACAAGCTCGTTAAGGGTCATTTTGTTAACTGTTTTAGTGGATTCAATATACAATATTCTGATATTTTTTGCTGAAAAAATGTGAGTAGCTTTTGCACTGCAAAAGCTACTCACATTTTTTCAGCAAAAAATTTCAGCATATTTGCGTATCACTCGTAAATTTTAACGAATCCTTAATTAACAATGTCGTTAGCTTTGAACAACTGTGCCCTGGTGGTGCCATAAAATTGACTGATTTGATTGTGTTGTTTAACATGTCAACCCTTGTGGATCATTTTGTGTCATCTCCCAAAGAATGGGAGAAGAGAGGTAGAAGAGATAGTAGAGGAGAGATAGAAGATAGTAGAGGCGATGAAAGAGAGGGACAGGGGAGAAAGAGGAAAATGAATGAAAGTGAAGAAACAGAAAAACTAAAACCCTTCTACCAGTACCTGCTGGAAGGATAGCAGGCCTTTCCCAACTGTAAGCCATTATCAGTTGGACGCCCTAGTGATGCAAGATACATGACACCATTGCCTCACCCAACCAACCCCTGGCAAACAACATTTCCTGTCTGCCCAACAAAGACTCAGATCAGCAGATGTGCAGGCTGATCAGAGTTGGATCAGCAGATGCGCAGGCTGATCAGTGTCTGAAAATGCTTTGGATCTTTGGCTACATATATAGTGCCCTGCAAAGACTGATCAGACTGCATGGATGTGCAGGCTAACCTGATATTTGTTGGGCACACATGGAATCTTGTAGGAAATGCTCTGCCTTGGGTTGAATAAAAAATATTGGAGCAGGTTTATATTTTTTCTGTAAGAAAACTGAACCCAAATATTTCAGTTTCTTTGACATTTTACATTATGATTTTTTTTCCAGCCAGAATATAATGCTTTGGATGCAGAAGATTTATAAAATTAAGAGTAAAAAGGCAATCTGAAGGACAGCTTTATTCCCCACCACAGAATGACAATGGAGCGGCCTCAAAAATCAAGGCTCAAACTGGTGGCCTTCAACTGTGACCTTGACCTTGTGTCTGCATTGTTGAGTTATGGGTTCTGCACATCATCTCACTAAGACGAACATTTGACCCAAATTTAATAAATATCTTTCAAAGGATTCAGGAGATATGTAGTGAACATGAAATTCAAGGCTCAAACACTAGACCTTTAACTGTGACCTTGACCTTGAGCCGGCATGCTTGAGTTATGGATTCTGCACATCGCCTCACTAAGGCAAACATTTAACCAAAGTTTCATGAAAATCTTTCAAAGGGTTCAGGAGATATGGAGCGAGCATGGAAGAGACGGATGACCTTCAATTGTGACCTTGACCTTGAGTCTGCATCATTGAATTATAAGTTCTACACATCATCTCACTAAGGCAAACATTTGACCCAAATTTAACAAGGCAGTCTGAATGGCAATGGAGTGGCCTCAAAATTCAAGGCTCAAACTGGTGACCTTCAATTGTGACCTTGACCTAGAGTCAGCATAACTGAGTTATGGGTTCTGCACATCATCTCACTGAGGCAAACATTTGACCAATGTTTAAAGAAAATCCTTCCAGGTAAAGGAGATATGGAGCCAAAACTAAATTCAAGGCTCAAACTGACCTTCAATTGTGACCTTGACCTTAAGTCCGCAGGGCTGAGTTATAGGTTCTGCACATTGTCCCACTGAGGTGAAAATTTGACCAAAGTTTAGAGAAAATCCTCCCAGGGGTAAAGGAGATACAGAGTGGACACAAAATTCAATGCTGCAACCCGTGACAATCTATGGTTTTGAACAGAAAAAAGAAAAATAATGTATACCCCTGTAAACCCCAGTTTTACTATATAAAAGTGGGGTTTAAGGGGGTCAAATTTACATAGGCATGTTTTTGTGATGCATGCCATTTTGTTGGTTTTATCGTGTGCTGGCTCAAATATAATGTGGGTACTGATTAGAAGTGCCTCACTGAGATGCCTCTACTGTGTACCATAACATGTTTTTGTGGAGAAATAAGAAAAATATTCATCTGGGCTCAGTTGTTCAAAACTAACAGTGTTGTTAGTTAAAGTATTGTTAAAACTTTGATCATTAAATATGGCATATACAAAAGCTACCCACATTTGTTCAGCAAAAATGAAGTTTTTTAAAAGTAAAACATATTTTAACGAGTAATACTTAACCTATAGATAATGTGCTATTCTATTCTGTTATTCACCCCCTCCACAGAAAAAACGACCTTTCAGTCATGATAAAGTCTTAATTCAGAAGGTCCCTTTAAACAGTTACCTGTATGACGTAGTTCCTCCCGCTCAAATGATCACGTGTCAGTTTCTTTTATGTGTAAAACAATACACAATTAGGAGAAAGAGCGAGGGAAGGGAGGTGGGACGATAAATACTTATCTATAGGTTAAGTATTACTCGTTAAAATATGTTTTACTTTTAAAAAACTTCATTTTAACTTCGTAATACATTAACCTATAGATAATGTGCTAGAATTTGTAGAATAGGAGGGAGGATTTCTCCTAATAAGTTAGTCCCAACTTCTGAATTAAGGCTTAGTAAAAAGATTTATTTTTATATATATATAATGAGGACATAATTAGTGCTTAAGGCAATAATAAGATCCTTTAACCAAGGATAAAGTAATCCAGGGTTAAGATATATATATAATAAAGATATAATATAATTAGTACCTCTCTAGTATAGCATCAGGTCTAGGGGGGCTGTTGACGTCTACACATCCATAGCTGATTGCTGTTGGCCCCCCACCACTTTTTGGGCCACTACAATGGGGCCCAAACTTTGGAGATTCTGTGCTTGTTGAGACATGTCTCTGAGATAGAATTTGGCAAAAGTTGATGAACTATTCCAAACCGCTGCTTGAAGTATATCACTGAGAGGAACTTTGTCGAAGAAAGCCCAAGAAGAGGAAAGAGCTCTAACTTCATGAGCTTTGATTTTAAGGAAAGAGATATCTTGTTTAGTGAGTTTCCTATAGGCAAGTTTAACAGTGTAAGATATCCATCTCGAGATAGTATCTTTAGAAATATCCTTATTGCCTTTAATAGGAAGAAAAAGTCTAGTTCTATTTTGGCAATAAGAGCTAGTCATTTTGAGATAGAATTTCAGAGCCCTAACGGGGCAAAGAAGTCTGTCAGTATGTTCCCATTTACATATTCGAGCAAGACTAGGAACAACAATAGGATCTGGTTTAACAGAAGGAAGCTGGTTTTTTGCTAAAAAACCAGATTTAAGAATCAAGGAAACTGAACCATCAGATTGATTAAATCTTAAATGTTGTGAATTCATAGCTAGAGCATGTATTTCACTACACCTTTTAGCAGTGGCAAGAGCTAAGAGAAAGGCTGTCTTAATAGTAACGTGAAATTTAGAAGCCTTATCAAGAGGTTCAAAAGGTGGTTTTTGTAGACATACTAAAACCCACGATAAGTCCCATTTAGGTATAAGAGATCTTTGTACTGGTCGTTGAAGTTCAAAGGATCTGATAAGTTCAGATAAAACTGGATTAGATCCGATTCTATTACCAGTTTTGAATTTTAAAGTGTTAGAGATCATAGATCTATAACCTTTAATAGTACTAATCTGACATTTCTTTTCCGAAAAAAGAAAGATTAAGAAATCGGCTATAACTGTAATAGGGGCCGAGATCAGATTAACCTTTTTTGTATGACACCAATTAGAGAAGATGGTCCATTTTGCATCGTGACTTTTTGTGTAGATGCTCTTCTTGATCTGGAGACAAAATCTGCAACGTTTTGTGAAAATTTCTTATCTCTGATTGATTGTTTGATAACTCCCAAGCGTGAAGGTCGAGAATTGGGAGGTTTTGATGTACAAATCTTCCTTTGGATTGAGTCAGTAGTCTTGGAATTAGTGGCAGACGAATCGGAGCTGACACTAACAGAAGAAGAAGTTCTGAGAACCACTGTTGTTGTGGCCAGAACGGAGCTATGAGAACTATTCTGCACTGATGTTGTCGGATTTTCTCTAGAACAGCAGGTATCAGAATAAAAGGAGGAAAAGCATATGCATGAAGATGATTCCAGTCCATGGACAGGGCATCTATCGCTAGTGCTTTGTAGTCTTGTACTGGAGAGACATATAATGGGAGTCTGTGGTTGAATCTTGTCGCAAACAGATCCACATTTGGGAAGTTGAGCATCTGGAATACTGAATTCGCAACTGTTTGATCCAGAGCCCATTCTTTCTTGATAGGTTTGTCTAGTCTTGAGAGGCGGTCTGCAAGAATGTTGAATTTGCCTGGGATGTGACGACCTCTGATAACTATGTCTTGTTCCAGGCACCAATTGAGTATTTTCCAAACTTCTACGCAAAGATTGGGGGAATGAGTGCCACCCTGTTTGTTGATATATGAGACCACCGTTGTGTTGTCTGTGGATATCATGATGCAAGAATGGTGAATAAATGTTTTGGCTTGTTTCAGTGCTAATCATATGGCCATCATTTCTAACATTGATATGGAGCTGGGATTGGTTTTCTGTCCAGCGACCATGAAAGGACAGTGTTGTCGGCTCTAAATGAGCTCCCCATCCGTAATGACTGGCATCCGTATAAAGGAAGAATTTGGGGTCTGGAGGATGGATAGAAGTCCCTGTCTCAAATCGAATGGGGTTTATCCACCATTGTAAGTGAGATCGAATCATGCCGTTTATCGAGATCGGGTGATCGAGAGGAAGAATATGAGGTTTCCAGACTGACAGCAGGCACATCTGAAGAGGACGTAAGTGCAGTCTGCCCAGGAGAACAAGGTCTGCTGCAGCACTGAGTTTGCCCAAAAGAGAAAGGAAAGTTCGTGCCGATACATGTTTTGCTGACATTATTTTCTTGATTGTTAGAATTAGGTTCTGTACACGATCCGCTGGAACCCTGACTAAATTTTGTTGCGTCAGAAATTCCATACCTATGAAGGTGAATTTCTGAGCAGGAAAGAGATCTGACTTCTTGAGATTTGGCAGAAAACCTAGGCTTTGTATAGTTTGAATGCAAATCTTTGTCTGAGTAATCAGACGGTTGTGAATCAGATTTTTTATCAGCCAATCGTCTAGGTATGGAAAAACTGATATGGCACGTTGGCGTAGAAAAGCTGCAATAACGTCCATCAGTTTCGAGAAAATTAACGGACTTAGGGACATTCCGAACGGTAGGGCCGAAAAGTGATATACTTGATCTTCGTGTACGAAGTGAAGATACTTCCTGGATTGACGATGTATCAGCACATGTAGATATGCATCTGTTAAATCTATGGAGACAGCCCAATCGTTGAGTCTCATCGCTTGTCTTACCGATTTGACTGTTTCCATTTTGAATGCTTGTTTCTCTATGTAACGGTTTAATAAAGACAGGTCTAATATTAAACGAAACTTTCTGTTTTTTTTTGGCACAAGGAATATCCGGTAATAAAAGCCGGGAGTTCTCGGATTCTGTACCCTTTCCACTGCCCGTTTGTTGAGAAGATTTTCGATCTCTTCTCTGAGAAACGGGGAGGAGGATTGACTCATTCTGATCGGAACAGATGACAAAGGAGGAATTTTGATGAATGGTATCCTGAATCCGTTTCGTACGACAGAGTGGACCCATTTGTTGTCTGTTATTTCCTCCCATTTTTCCGCAAAATGGGCCAATCGCCCTCCCACTGGAATGTCCGCGAGCGGAAGAGCAGGCAGTGGAAAGGGCGGGCCTTCATAATCTTGCGGAGGAAGAGGCAGGTTTAGAGGAGGGGAACTGACGGATGTTACCAGTCCTCTTGATATTATCTTTCTTAACGTGAGAAGATGAGCTTTGAGGAATATTTTTGGACCTATACGACTGCGTAGGTTTAGGTCTGGATGTTCTTTGTTTAGCAGGATATTTAGGTATCTTGAAAGCTCTGCTCTGCGAAGGAGGCTTATAAGAATGAGATTGTGACTGAATGGATGTAGAAGCTAGAAACCTTTGCTGTTGAGCTTCGAAGTTTGATTTAGCTATTTCTTTTATCCTGCCGTCAAATAAGGATTTTGAGTTAATAGGAGCGTTCCTTAACTCGTATGTGGAATTGTCGAGTAGTAGTTTATACGAATCTAGGGCTGCGTCCCTCCTAGCTTGGAATAATTCAGTAGTTAAAAGTGTAGACATGGCAGTAGCATGTTGAATCGATTTGGCTACGGCCTCCAGAAGTCTGGAAAGGGCCGCAACCGACATCGATTCTTGTTGTAATGAAAGGAAGGCAGCTGAAGAAAATAGATCAGCATGAGAATTAATAGCGACTAGTTTTCTAGCCTTCCTTTCCCATGCTTCTAGATTCTTGAGCGGAATAGAAGCTCTTCCTTTACTAGAAATGTCTAGGAGAGACGCATCCGCTTCTAATTGAGGGATATTATCAGTTGGCAAATATTGGTTTTGGCTCTTGTAGAATTTAGTCGGAGCAAGAGCCGAAACCAAGCTTTGCAGGCAAATCCAATCTCTTGAACATTTGTCCGATTCTAGTCTATTTTGAATATATTTTGTTGTATTTTGTACTAATTTGGATTGTGGGAGGACAAGTAATGGAGTGGAACGAGACTCCATTAATTGTTCGATCCCAGAGAGAGGTTTTAATGGAGCTTGATCCTGCTGAGTTTTGGGGCATAACTCAGGAGGAAGAAGCCGGAAGACCTCGTTAATCGCACGATCAAATGACCAGACTTCGGATTCAGTTTCCGAATCTGACTCCTTGTTCTGCTGAGTGAGATTCGGCTGAATCTGATCGTAATTAATAGGTTGATTAGTGATTGGACTAAAATTAGTCTCCTCAGGTTGTATTAGAGTTGGCGTTTGAACAACCTGGGGAGATTTATGAGCCCTTGTATATCTACCAATGTCAAGTTGAGATTGGGAGGAATTTGATGAAGAAGAAGGCGTCATCGATCGTCTTCTTCTCTTTTTATGAGAGTGCTTACATCTCTTTGAATTTTTCTTTTGCCGAGAAGAACTCAAAGAGTCTGATCTGGAAGTAGAGATAGAAGAAGAGGACGATCGATGTCTTCTTCTCTTTTTAGATTTATGCTCTCTTTTTGACTGATCCTTCCTTGAAGGTCTGGAGATAGATAAATCATTTGAAATAGGAGGCTCAATCATTACACTCGGATCTGAGACCTGCGAAAAATCAGGTTCGAGTGGAATAATCTGTCTAGAGGAAGAAGCTGGATTAGGAAGTTCTAGTCTATCAGAACGTTCGTAACCAGGAATTAAAACATTGGATAGTCTGTGGACACTACCATGTGAAATATGGCTACTTATGGACGGAGCGTAGCTTTGTACAGGCACATTTATAGGAATATAACCAGGCAGAATTTGTGTTTGTAGGTCATACGCGAATGACTGTAAACCAATGCCTGGTTGACTGGAGCCTAGTTGACTGGTGCCTGGTTGACTGGTGACTGGTTGACTTGTGACTGGTTGACTGGTGACTGGTTGACCGACGACTGGATGACCGGTGACTGGATGAACGGAGATAAGTTGCCCAGTGACTGGGTGACTGGTGACTGGTTGACTGGTGACTGGATGACCGGTGACTTGTGACTGGTGGGCTTAGTGCCCGGTCAGACTCTAAGTCCGCCAGGCTGCCACCTTGATGGGTCCTGCCCCGAGCAGTAAAGCTATGAGGGGCGGTGCTCCCATCAACTGTCCCGTTGTCAGACATGTCTGACTGGGACTTCTTGGATTTCTTTGATTTCTTCTGTTTTCTCTTCTGCGTCATAACTGATTTTCTAGTAGCATGAAGGCGTCTTCTTTCTGCTAGGTTCCAAACTTTTTCTGTCCAGGAACTACAAATATAACACGGAGAGATACGTGTGCAAGAATTACAAGTTAAACAAGATAAATGTGTATCCCATTTAGCTTTTAAATGGCCACAGTTGCCGCGGGCGAAATGCATCGACTGACGCGGAAACAAAGGAAGAAATTTAACATTGAGAAAACAAGAAATCTAAGATCGATATTTCGAAAATAAGTACATAGATAGTAGAAGGAGTGAATATAGAACTAGAGAAAGTCAAGGATATAAAAATTTTAACCGTGTAGAATAATTTTAATCCATTTTTTCTAACACAGAATAATAATCCTTGAACATTCAAAGTCCACAGAAAAGAAACTGACACGTGATCATTTGAGCGGGAGAAACTACGTCATACAGGTAACTGTTTAAAGGGACCTTCTGAATTAAGACTTTATCACGACTGAAAGGTCGTTTTTTCTGTGGAGGGGGTGAATAACAGAACAGAATAGCACATTATCTATAGGTTAATGTATTACGAAGTTAAAATACCTGTGCATTAGATATTGTACTTACTAGAACGGTTAACAATTTGACCACTAACAAGCTTGTTAAGTTAATGATGCTTTGAACAAATGAGCCCTGGATACGTTTTATCTGGAGCTATGGTGCTAATTATCTAACCCATGTGAACTAGTTATGTTTTTTCTTTTTTTTTTTTTTTTTTTTTTTTTTGCCGTTTTGTTTTTTGTTCGTTTTTTAGCTATTTTTTAAGTGATGATTTCTGTCAAATAAATTCTAATTCTGTGGCTTCCTGGATATCAACAAAGTGTAGGATTATCAATAATGTCATATAAGGAAAACTGACCATGTCCCAAAACAAACATATTTTTGAACAAATCTACATGCCCCCACCCCCTCCAGCAGTTTTCTGCTGACCATTCCAAGGTGGTTCCTCAGTTGCAGTTCTTCTCTGTTTGTGTGCCGATGGTTTTATATGTGACATTTGTTTTGTCACTGTTTGTCCCTCATCTCTCCTTCTTTTGGTGACTCAGGCAGGCTGTGCTTTATGATTGTGGCTGGATATCTTCACTCGCATTTTTTAACCCTTAAAGCGCCAATCACAAATGCAGCAGACAAAATTTTTTATTTATTTTTCAGAGAAAACAAGTCTTGACATTTCATGTGAATTGTCTGCTTGGCAGATGATTCACATGAAATGTCAAGACTTGTTTTCTCTGAAAAAAAAAAAAAAATGATTTAGAATGTCGTCTGCTACAAATTTTGCTTGGGGCTTTAAGGGTTAACAAGTTTTCAGAGGGTCAATTACAGAAGATTCTCGCAAAGTTATTTGAAAATCTAGGTACTGTTTTTTGATAAGATGATCAAGATAATTGTTTTCTTTATGATGCACAACAAATGAAAACGGCCCTTATGCAATTTGTAATGCAGGCCCTGATAAGCCTGCGCATCTGTGCAGTCTAATCTGGACAGTTTCTGTTTGCCGACATATACTTCAGTATCGATTGATTCTGTCAGGGGACAACAAAGGCCCTGGTCAGCATGTCCATATGGGCAGGCTGATCAGGGCCTGCATTGTTCACAAATTACATAAGGGTCCTTTTTGTGGATTGCACATCAATTATATCATATTCAATCTAATTACCGCACTTTAAGCTTAGAGTTTTTAAAATTATCTTAAGTATTGGGACATCTTATCTAGTTACCAGACTTGTCCTAAAATTTGAAACAGTCCAACCTACTACCTGTTGATGTGTCTAAAATATTACAGTATCTATGGCATTTTGCACCATCTGATCTGGATCTACACTTAGCAAAGACCTATCTGTCCCAATACTTAGGGTTATTATGGTACTGGAAAAACTTGTAGTAAAATATCCATCTAACCAGTCAGCACCACCAAAGGATCATTCCTGCGAAACTTGGTTACAAGAGCTCCGCAAGCGGATGCATCATATGCCTGTGGCAAGTAATAAGATGTAGCACATATACTGACTCCTGTACAATTCAGAGCTCCGAATGTAAACTGTAAGTGGAGTTAGTTGTAAACCAAAAATTACCAAAATTTTCAAAGGGGCATAACTCTGCTAATATTTGGTGGACTGTAGCCGCGAAAAAATACGCGCTGCTCAACATCATGGTCTAACTATAGATCAAGTTTCAGCTTGATCAGACGTAAACAGAAGGAGAAGTTAGCTGAAAACTAAATGTTTACAGAAATTTTCAAAGGGGCATAACTCTGCTAATATTTGGTGGACATTAACCTCGAACAAACATGCACTGCTCCACATCATGTTTTAACTTTAAATCAGGTTTCAGCTTGATAAGATGTAGCCTGTAGGAGCTAGTCGGAAATGAAAAGTTTACAGAAATTTCAACAAGAGTTGTCAGAAGACAATGCAGCTCGCCGGGAAAGGCTAATCGGATAAGCAAACGATCTTTATTAAATATTAAAGATTAAATGCAGAGCTTAAACTTATATGACAGAGTATGCTCTGACTTTGATGTCTGAAGAATGTCAAAACTGAGGGTTGGGATATATGCCATTGAAATATCTTCTCTTAGGTTGGTGTGGGCAAAATATGAAAGCTGTATCTTACATGCTGAATCATTTAGGTTGGTGTGGATGAAATATGAAAGCTGTATATTACATACTTCAGCAGTTATGTACTTTTCAAAACCAAAGACAGCTGTTAATGACAAAGTATGACTTGACCTTGATCTAGGCAAAAGGTCAAACTGAGGAAGGGGTGTGTACTACTGAAAGGTCTTACCCTAAGGTAGGTGTCAGCCAAATATTAAAGCGGTATCTTGAATACTTCAGCAGTTATGAACACTTTTCAAAACTTAAACGTAGAGCTCAAACATGGGTTTAAATGACAAAGTATGACCTGACCTTGACCTAGGCAGAAGGTCAAACTGAAGAAGGGATGTGTGATATTGAAAGGTCTAACCCAGAAGTTGGTGTGGGCCAAATATTAAAGCGATATCTTGAATACTTCAGCAGTTACAAACACTTCTCAAAACTTAAATGCAGAACTCGAACATGGATTTAAATGACAAACTATGATCTGCCCTTGACCTAGGCAGAAGGTCAAACTGAGGACAGGGTGTGTGCTATCGAAAGATCTTATCCTAAGTTAGTTGTGGGGCAAATGTTAAAGTGGTACCTTGAATACTTCAGCAGTTACAAACACTTATCAAAACTTAAACGCAGAACTCCAACATGAGTTTAAATGACAAAGTATGACCTGACCTTGACCTAGGCAGAAGGTCAAACTGAGAAAGGAGTGTGTGCTATTGAAAGGTCCAACCCTAAGGTTGGTGTGGGCCAAATATTAAAGCTCTATCTTGAATACTTCAGCAGTTACAAACACTTTTCAAAACTTAAACGCAAAACTTAAACATGGGTGTAAATGACAAAGTAAGAACTGACCTTGACCTACATAAATGGTCTAACTCGGGAACTGGGGTATAAGTTATTGAAAGGTCTTACCCTAAGGTAGGTGTAGGCCAAATATGAAAGCAGTACCTTAAATAATTAAAAAACTATGGACACCTTTGAAAACTTAAATATTGTGCTAAAGCCAACGCCAACGCCTGGGTGACAACATAAGCTCTCCTGGGACATAGTCCCAGTGAGCTAAAAATGGGGTAACTAGGCTTATATTTGGTGGACTGTTACCTCAAAACAATATGTGCTGCTCCACATCATTGTCTAACTATAAATCAAGTTTCAGCTTGATTGGATGTTAACTGTAGGAGGAGTTAGCCAGAAACGGAAAAGTTTACAGAAATTTTAAAAGGGACATAACTCTGTTAAGATTTGGTTGACTGACCCCGAAATAATATGCGCTTGTTTGTTTGTGTTGAGGTTTTACGGCCCAATCAACCCATTGGCTTCATGTCGAGCACTGTCTGTTCACGTAACCACACTTTTACTGGGCAGGCTTAGTCCTCTAAGTGGTTAACCAGTAGGTGCACATTCTTTCCCCAGAAACTGACAACTGCCATTCTCGAGTCAGCAGAAGGGAGAGAATGACTGTAGAAAATATTTCATAATCTCCATGAAAGAACATTGTCGAACTGGCGGGGTCAAACCAACAACCTCCTGACCACCAGTCAGACGCGCATCCAAATGAGCCACCGAGGCCGGCTAACAATATGTACTGCTCCACATCAGCTTGATCGAATGTTAACTGTAGGAGGAGTCAGCCGGAAATAAAAAAGTGTATCGACAGACGATGCCATAAATCATCACATAATACATCGTCTTTTTTTAAGCGGATAATTAAACAAAAAAAAAACGCTTAACGGCATTCAGGACCATTTTTTTTTTAAATAAAGAAGAAAGTAAGAGTTGTCTCTCTTGCATGTGAAACATCTACTGGTCCTCCTCTTCATCCGTACCAAATATGAAAGCAATCCATTGAAGAATAAAGGTAACATATAACTTTGAAAAAAGGTTAGCCAAAAGGTAAACCTTGGACGACGCCCTATGCCCGCCCAGACATCGCTATTTTAAAGGTTGGATTTTTTAAAAACACATCCAAAAATTGGCTCAGTGGTTTAGGAGATATATATATTGACTGAAGGATGATAATGAGAAAAGTATGACCCTGCAGATTAGTTTCTTTGACCAGCATTTGCTTTTGGATATTGGAACATACAAGGGGAGTTCAATAAGTTTGTAGAACTCTGTAGTTTTCTATACAATTCAAGATTTCTTTTTTCATTTTTGTGCAGTGTAAACCTTTGTCAGTTGAATGATAAAAGCCGTTCAGTCAACACGTACATTTTTTGCTCTTACTTTTTTTTGGAAAACCCATACCCATAGGCAAAAATGGAAAGGCAGAATATTGAGTTCAGAGCAGTCATAAAGTTCCTCACTAAGGAGGGTGCAAAGGCCAAAGAAATCCATCGGCGCATGGCTGATGTGTATGGTGATAGTAGCCCAAAGTATTCCACAGTGGCAAAGTGGTCAGCAGAATTTAAACATGGGCGAGACTCCTTAGAAGATGACCCAAGGCCAGGTCGCCCTGCTGGATGTTATCAGCCAGGAGATGATCGACCGTGTTGAGAGACTTGGGCTAAACAATCACCGAAACAAAGTTGTTCTAAAGAGGTGAACCATTAAAGCACTAATCACAACTACAGTGGATAACACTTTGAAGTACTTTTTTATTATTTTTCAGAGAAAATAAGGCTTGACATTTCATGTGAATTGTCTGCTATGCAGACAATTCACATGAAATGTCAAGCCTTATTTCCTCTGAAAAATAAAATCAACAGTTTTAGAATGTCATCTGCTACAAACTGCTTAGTGCTTTAAGGGTAAACTTTTGCCAAAATATTGATAATTCTTGTACTTTAAACCATAAATAGATATAAATACAAATGCATAGATCAATAAAGTTACTTTGGGATTAATTATATATGTATCACTCAGGACCCTTGCCTCAAAATTTTGAGGACCCAGAATGTTTTTGGGGGTAAAAACTGCCAAAATGCAAATCAGGGAACATTCAAACTGGCTACAGCTTACTATAATGGCTTAGTAAGTTGGTTTACGTGTATATCATAGCTCCAGATAAGGTACTTTTTTCAGCCAAAAAATACTGGGCTGAGTTGTTCAAAACTAATGATGTCATTAATTAATCGTTAAAACTTTGATCATAGAATATGGCATATACGCTAATATTTTTTGCTGAAAAAATGTGAGTGGCTTTTGCATTTGCAAAAGCTACTCACATTTTTTTCAGCAAAAATACCTATGAACTAGATATTGTACTTACTAGAACGGTTAACATTTTGACCTCTAATGAGCTGGTTAAGCTAACGATGCTTTGAACAAGTTTGCCCTGATATTTTTCTTATTTCTCCATAATACCATATGTTGTGGTACTCATTACAAGTGCCTCCCTGAGGCTCTTCTAGTGAGTCACGACATACATTTTCTACTAATTACAAGTGCCTCCCTGAGGCTCTTCTAATGAGTACCCACAACATAAATTTTAGTGGAGAAATAAGAAAAATACTATGTTGCTATCCCCTCTTATTCGGAGCTATGCAGACTGGTAGTTTCTTTATTAGATCTACAAACCCATGCTCTGTTCATTCTGAGAACTAGGCAGGTCCGACACGTCTTTTAGAAATGAGCTTGACAGGCTTGTTGACAATCTCAAAATCTCTTCCTCATCAACTGTAAAAACACAACACATCTGGGTCCTGTTGTTCAAAGCTAACGACATCGTTAGTTAACGATTCGTTAAAATTTACATCGAGTGATACGCAAATATGCTGAATTTTTTTGCTGAAAAAAATGTGAATAGCTTTTGCAGTGCAAAAGCTACTCACATTTTTTCAGCAAAAAATATCAGAATATTGTATATTTAATCCGCTATAACAGTTAACGAAATGACCCTTAACTAGCTCGTTAAGTTAATGATGCTTTGAACAACTGGGCCCTGTTTTCTTAACCAATCTATGCTGAGTGGACTCTGCTACTCTAAATCTTTAAACAGGTTGTCCAATAGAAGGGGTGTCTGGTTCTTATTCTTATTTATAGAAATTCCTGTATTTAAAGGCTCCATATTCCTCAAAAATAGACATTTTATTCTCCAAGGTTTAACCTTTGTCCTGCTGAATAAATTAAGATGCCACACCCCGTCTAATTTTCAGCCAATCAGATTGCTTGATCCAAATTGTTGCTATAAATTCACATACTTGATGGCAAACAGTGCAGATCCAGATCAGTTGGCTTCTTCAGAAGCCAACTGATCTGGATCTACACTGTTTGCAAAGGCGAGTATAGCAGGACAAGGCTAATATATTGATATATGGTATTAATACAATTATAGAATGTGGCAAATGATAGCCTGTAAAATTTCAGTTAGTCTCTCGTTCTTGAAATGAAATGATTATTATCATATCTGATCCAGATCAAAAACGAGAGACTAACTGAAATTTTACAGGCTGTCAGATGTCACATTTTATGATTGTATTAATACTATATATCAATTTATTAAACCTTTCTTGGGCAAAAAATGTCTATTTTTGAGGAATATGGAGCCTTTCATGCCTGAACAGATGCCACAGAACATGGCATCTGATCTGGGTTTACACTATTTGCCTTTTATAGGACAACAGGCATAAATGGGTTAAAAATGGGTGCACATTTAGGGGACAACCTTTTGAGATATTTTTCTTATTGTCCCCAGATAATGGGGCTTATAAAACTGCATGTAGATTGTCTAAGGAGAAAGTCTGCATGCAATGTCAAAGGAAAAATAATGAAAAAAAAAATCTCAAACTGTCATCTGCTAAATTTACACAAAGAGTGGTAAAGGTAACAAGAGGGCCATGATGGCCCTATATCATTCACCTGAGTATCATAGCACTGAAGGATAATATGACTTAATAAGAGGAACATTTCTGCAAAATTATTTTGAAATCAGGCCATAGGCCTATGAGATGTTGTTTAACGTTTTTTTCTATTTTTATCTCTGGTGGCCATTTTGTTCAGCAGATTAATTGTGTTGGGGTTTAACGACACGTCAACCCTTGTGGGTCATTTTGTGTCGTCTCCCAGAGAAAGGGAGAAGAGTGATAGAAGAGATAGTCGAAGAGATGAAAGAGAGGAACAGGGAAGAAAGAGGAACAGGAATGAAAGTGAAGAAACAGAAGAAATAAAAACATTCCCCCTCTACCATTTTAGCAATTTTGATAAAAGAGTATTAGAGGAACAGTTCTGTGAAATTATTTTGCAATCGGGCCCTTGGCCTAGGAGGAGAGGTTATTTAAAGATTTTCTTCTTTTTTTTTTTTTTTTGCTCTGGATGCCATTTTTTTTAGCCGAACGGCACCATTTTAGCGTTTTGGTAGAGGGTCACTCAAGAAACATTCCTGTAAAATTGTTTCAAGATCCATTTATCAGTTTAGGAGGGGATGTCTCTGAAGTAAATTGTTGTCGGATGCATGACAGTCTACACCCTTTTTCTTTTTTTTTAGCTCTTGTGGCCATTTTGTTCAGCCAAAACAGGACCATTTTAGCAATTTTGGTAAAGGGTCATAAGAGGAACATTTCTGTGAAATTATTTTGAAATCCAGTCATAGGCCTAAGAGGAGTTGTTTAAAGGTTTTTCTACTTGTCTTATAACTCTGACGGCCATTTTGTTAAGCAGAGTGGAACCATTTTAGCAATTTTGGTAAAGGGGCATTGGAGGAACATTTCTGTGAAATAAATTAGAAATCGGGCCACTGGCATGGGAGATGTTGTTAAAAGGTTTTTTTTTTATTTTGAGCTCTGGTGGCCATTTTGTTCTGCGGAGTGGAACCATTTTTGCAATTTTGGTAGAGGGTCACTCAAGGAACATTCCAGTAAAATTATTTCAAAATCCACTAACCGGTTTAGGAGAAGATATCTCTTAAGTAAAGTGCTGACAGACGCATAAGTCTAAACCCTTTTTCTATTTCTAGCTCTGGCGGCCATTTTCTTCAGCGGAGCCAAACCATTTTAGCAATTTTGGTAAAGGGGCATTAGAGAAACATTTCAGTGAAATTATTTTGAAATCGGGCCTTTGGCCTAGAAAGATGTCGTTTAAAATGGTTTTTCTATTTTTAGCTCTGGCGGCCACTTTGTTTTGCAGAGCGGAACCATTTTAGCAATTTTGGTAAAGGGGCATGAGAGGAACATTTCTGTGAAATTATTTTGAAATCGGGCCACTGGCCTGGGAGGAGATGTCGTTTAAAGGTTTTTCTAATTTTAGCTCTGGCGGCCATTTTGTTTAGCGGAGCAGAACCATTTAGGCAATTTTGGTAAAGGGGCATGAGAGGAACATTTCTGTGAAATTATTTTGAAATGGGGTCATTGGCCTGGGAGGAGATGTTGTTTAAAGGTTTTTCTATTTTTAGCTCTGGCAGCCATTTTGTTTAGCAGCGCAGAACCATTTAGGCAATTTTGGTAGAGGGTCACCCAAGGAACATTCCTGTAATATTATTTCAAAATCCATTCACCGGTTCAGGAGGAGATGTCTTTTAAGTAAATTGTTGACAGACAGAAGATGCACAATGCACGATTGACGATGCAGGATGGCTAAGACCGGTCAGAAAAGCTCACCTTGAGCCTTTGGCTCATGTGAGCTAAAAAGTAAGACTGAAGCTTTTGTCTCCCTTCCTTTCTCAAAGCAACCACTCTAACAGAAAACAAGAGGCACAAGTTGCCTGAATTGCTTGCTTGGGCACTGAGGTATCTATATGTAAACAGTCACAGCTCCAGGGTGGTGACTATTATGTAATGGGGCTGTATGTTTAATACTAAATATTTACATTCTTAGTACTTTTAGTTTTACTGAAAAAAAACCTATGTTTAACGTTCAAACATCAATGAAAGCATTGACCCATGTGATGTCACATGATCATTAAGTGACGTCAAAATAAACCATGGTTCTCTCCAATACGATTGGACAATGGCAATGTTATGATATGAATGACACTGTTCCCTTATTAATATGAAAGCTGTGTGCAATTGTTTTCTTGTTTCAATTTAGCCCTGGAACCAGATTTTTTTGCCAAACAATGGATGGAAATAATATAAATATAAGAAATAAAAGTAATTTTATTTACTGTTCATTGAAGTATGAACAAATTTGGGTTGCGAGCAAAGTTTATATTCTTTTATATACTGCACATTCTTTCACCAGAAACTGTAAAATTGCTCTTTTTGAATCAGTGGAAAGGAGAGAATGTACTTCATGATCAATTTCCATGAAAGAATGTTGCTGACGATGCGCATCCAACTTTTTATCACTACCATCATTTGATGTTAATTTCAGAAAAAAAAAAAAAAAAATTCTGATTATATGGAAATTTCATAACGTTATACATGTATATAGCCCTAGGTATGGGCAGACAACAACACATGGGCAAAATTTTAACATTAACAGGAAGTCTGAGGAGGCTCGCATGCATGGTTGCAGAGACATAACTATATGTCATAGATACACTTACAAACAAATGGAAAGATGGACACATCAACACCAAATGGGCAACTACGTCTTGCTACAGCGGACTCAATTTTTTTTTTTTTTTTTCAACCTTTTTACCAGAGTTTAAGGTAAACTGGTATACCTACAAGGGAGGTCATGCTGATAGAAAAGCATTTTTTTCCTTTTCAAAGGGGTCTACATTTAATGGAAAGAATCAATTACACCCACCCTATCCCAACACCCATTTCAAGAAGCAAATTATTTTCCAACGGAGCATCTCAACTGAATTTATGCATGTTTTAGTATCTCAACATTTGAAGTGTTCTTTAGAAAGAGTTCAAAACTACAAAGGTATTTAAAGTTTACTACACTTTAACCTTTCACCCCTGAGTTTCTGACAAAGACTCTTTCATCTCTGAATTTAATCACACATAGTGTTGCAAATAGAGGTTTCAGTAAAAAATCAAAGACAGAATGGCAAACAGTGTAGATCTTGATGAGACAGCTCATTATGAGCCATCTCACCTGGATCTGCACTGTTTGCAAAGGTATATGTTTTGGTCAGCATGGTTGAAAGAGTTAATACTGGCAGACCTTGTAAACTAAAAATTTACCCCGAAGTTTGTTTGTGTTAAGGTTTTACGGCCCAGTCAACCCAATGGGCTCATGTCGAGCGCGGTCAGTTTACCTAACCACACATTTACTGGGCAGGCTTAGTCCTTTAAGGTCACTACTGACACCTGACCCTTATTTTTTTCCCAACAATAAATTTTTTTTATATTTTATTATTCAGTTTTGTGTTTTATTTTGACAATTTTACGTCAATAAAATAGCCATGTTACCATCTGGTTTACCAGTTATGGCTCTTTAAAGAACCCTACTATATTTACTGCTATGGCCATTTTGGTCAAATTTTACTAACATGCTAAAATTTGTTATTAGTTCATTAATATAGGGTAAAATCTTTTTTTTACTGTAAGTGATTTACCACAAAGGAATAACCAGAGCAAAACACATAAAGTTTTTACCGAATACAAGTGTATATTTTTTATTTCTCATTTTCAAACAAGAAAATTCAGACAAAATCACATCAATTTTAACAAGCATATACTGAAGATACTAATATGTAACATACTTCCTAACAATAGATTTCCTTCAAACTTTTTCAACAGATCAAACTATGTATAAGTTGTATTCTGACGGCGTATGAAGGTGAGCCACCATGTCGTTTGAGTGGTATTAACTTTTATTTACCCCTACCCTCTAAATCATAAAAAAAGCAATTATATAGAAAATGATAATTATTTTGGATATAAATTTCATAACGATTCTCTTAATCTGCATATTCTGTGACCAGTCGTTGCTTTAACAATGTTAAGCATATTGGCTACTCCTGTACACAGTAAAAAACATGTGACCTGAAAAATTTCTGATAATACAATAGGAAGTTACCCCACCCACCTCATCATACTCAGTAATTTCTAAAGATAGTTATGAAAATATTATACACAATTTTACAAAATTTGACATACATCTATACGCAGTACGAATCAAAAGATTTCTTGTTGACCAAATTAATTTTAAGCTTCTGTTGTCATGGCAACCGAAAGAAATAAACATAATGGAAAATTACCATAAAAAAGGACTTTTTGGTCATACTATTCAATACGTTTCAACAAAATTTAACCACAAAAGTTTCCATGAGTAGTTCTCAATAAAATGTAAGAATTTTATGCAAAAGACCCGTCCATTTGATTGTTGTCATGAAAACCAAAAGACTAATAATCTGGAAATAAAGGATCAGGATCATCAAATCTTTTTAGCGACGGCTTTTCTGTACCTTCAGAAGCTTTTTTTTCCTGCGGTTAACACTCGCATTGGAACATAAATTCATCATAGTTAGCATCTTGACTACTCCTGTTCACAATTAGGCACATGTGACCTGATTTTTTTTGAAAAAACAATAGGCGGTTAGTCAAACCGCTACATCATACACAGAGTTAATTTCTAAAGATAACCATAAAATATGAAACAAAATTTTACAAAAACTCATGTACAATATCCATACGCAGTAAGAAATGAAAAGTTACTTTTTGACAAAATTAATTTCAGACTTCTGTTGCCATGGCAACATGAATATGCCTTAAATATAATGGCTTATTGCCATAATAAAGGTCTAATTCTTGATAAAATATAAAAATTGTATAAAAAAGACCCATCCACTTCATTGTCGTCATTGAAACCAAAAGAGTAATAAAACTTTGAGAAAATAAAGGAACAGGGTCAATAAGCATTTTTGCCTCAACTTTACTGTAAATTCATGTCAGCCCTCCCAGAGGGGCTACCTGTTCCCTTGTTTCCCTGAGAAATCGGCATTTTCCCTTGTTCCCCCTAATCAAAATCCCGATTATCTATGTTCCTTGTTCCCAAAATTGTCTTTGTTCCGCTGTTCCCTTCAGTTTTAGACTTTTGACCACTTGTTCCCCTGAAATAAAGGGCCTTATTCCCCTGTTCCCCAAAACCCCTGGGAGGGCCTCATAAGTGTATATTTTAATTACCCTGCTGAGGCCCTCCTCAGAAAACTGCCTGCCTACGTCATTACATGCAACTGTGACGTAATGGTGAAGATAACAAAATAATGTCAACATGCTGAATTTCAACGGGTTCCAATGAAGATTTTCAACCTTTCGATTTGTCTATTTCTTGCAAAGTGACAAACAAAGGATTTAATGACCTACCCATATATTAGATCATAGTATACTTGAGTGCTTGATCAGCCTCTTCAATTTGGGACCGAAAAACTGAAGGTAAATTATCTTATTTCCTGTCTGATTTTTTCTGTCCTCTTTTATTGTATCAGTTGTTTTTTTTTTTTTTTTTTTTTTTTTTTTTTTTTGCAATAAATTGACACTGTCAGGGAATAAAGCTCTTTTGAAAGGTATAGAAAGGGTTAAGCTAGCGAGAGCACATTGCATTTTATCCGGGTATAATATATATAGACCTTACATTACATTATATTTAAGAAGATTTTTTTTTTTATCATAAACACTTTTACGCAAATAAGTATATGATAAAAAGAATGCAGCTCATCCCTCGGCCTGAGACAGACAGCTCCTGTATTTCCCTACTTTTATATGAGATGACTTGATGAGCCCCCCTTTCTCTTGAACCTCCTTCCCTCAGTCTTTCCGACATTTTGAGTGTAATCCAATTACTATGTAGAAAAGTAGATAAAATCACGTCATAAAAATTCATCAAAAAAGATAAAAAAAAAAAAAAAAAAAAAAAAAAAAAAAAATCGAGAGAAACACGTTCAAATATCACTAAAACAATCCTTGGTTTTCTGTGTTCACAGTCTCGGTTCGTCATGTGACACTTCCCGCGAAAACAAACGTGAATAAATTTTGTGTGTTTGTTTACACCGAATGTTCTGAGCAGAGCGTCTGTCGTTAGAATCAATTCAACGTTAGAATATCTTTTTTCTTTCCCTTTATTTGGTCAGATGAAAAATATTTATCAGTTTTGTTTTCATTAGTATATGCATAGTTGACGGGTCATACTACGCGGAAACAGATTTAATTAAAACTAGAAATTATATACTCTGGTCTAGAAAAAATGCTCCTATAGTTTAATCGAAAACCACCCTAATTATCTCCCTTGTCATTCAAGAGTTGCGGTTATTAGTACCAGTAGTGACCTTAAGCGGTTAATCAGTATTGTGCACATTCTTTCGCAAGAAACTGACAACTACCCTTCTTGAATCAGCGGAAGGGAGAGAATGACCGTAGAAAATATTTCATGATCAATCTCTACGAAAGAATGTTGCCGACCTCGGCTTTACCCAAAGTACACCGACAAATGGACAAGGGCAAACCAGTATATTCCCTGTCAAAGTGTTGGGTTATACCAGGGAAAACTCAATCCCAATCAACAGTTAACCTATTGTGGACTGAATGAACTCTCCCACACTATAAGTTGGAAGATTTTAATTTCAATTTTATGTCAGGTTATGTGATTCAGATATTCCAAGAGAAAAATGGTTGAACTATTTGCAAACAGTGGAGACCCTGATCAGATGCCACATTCTGCAGCATCTGATCTGGGTCTCCACTGTTTGCCAATTACCCTTTTAGGGGGATCCAGACTACAATGGGTTTATATTAGGGCAATTTACTTACCATCAGTTTTATACATGTCTTTAATTGCTGGCAAGACAGGTTGATCCCTGGTCTGTAGGAAATGTACCATTAGCATATTCAACATGAAGTTAGATAACCAGCTGCCTGGACCTTTCCCAGTGATGCGCCTAGCTTTACCCCAGATCTTAATGACAGTAACTAGAGGATGAAAACGCTTGTCATACTGTGCCATAGCATACTGAATCTGGGCCATTATCAACCCCGATCTGGAAGAGAGAATTCCATAATTATTGCATTTAGCCTAACCCTTAAAATGCCAAGAAAACCTGCATCTGAAAATGTTGTCTGTTTACGTCGTCTGCTAAAATATTCTTGCAAACTTTTCAAACCTATTTTCGCATACAGGCAAACAGTGTGGACCCAGATCAGACTGCTCCTAGAGGAGCAGTCTGATCTGGGTCCAAACTGTTTGCAAAAATGACTTTTAAAATCACAAGCAGACGACATAGCAGATGACAATTGTTGTGATTGGCAGTTTAAGTATTAAGTATTAGAAAACCTTAACAACTTACCATACTTGTCCTAAAATTTGAAAAGGTCTATTCTGCTACCAGCCTCGGTGGCTCAGTTGGATACGTTCTGACTGGTGAGGAGTTATGTCTAAAATATTGTTGGATGAGTGGCAAACAGTTTAGACCCTGATCAGATACTGCAGAATGATCTGGGTCTATACTGTTTGCACATGCCTAGCTGTCCCAATACATTGGGTTATTATGGCAATCTAAGTTCTTGATTACCATAACCAGTCACTGCACTTTTCTTAACCCTGGTCCTGCTGAACCTGGATATGCCCTGTCTTTGCAAACAGTGTAGATCCAGATCAGTTGGCTTCTGAGGAAGCCAACTGATCTGGATCTACACTGTTTGTCATTAAGTATGTAAATTTGTATCCACAACCTGGATCAAGTAATCTGATTAGCTGAAAATTAGAAATGGGCAGGGCATCTGAACAAGTACATTTTACTATGTCAGCATGTCAAAAAACTGCTAGGTAAGTAGAAAACAGTGTAACTTTCTAGATACCCCTCTTGTCATGAGCTTTGGACAGGGCAAATGTGTAGGCTGTTCTGGGTAGTCACTGTTTACATATGGCATAAATATCCTTTTCTTATATAGAGTTTACTTGGTTGGTTTGATCGATTACAGAGAAATAATTCACTAGTGTTCCAAGGCTTGCGCGTAAAAAACGAGTGAGTGAAGCGAATTAATTTTTTACAAGCAAAACCTTAGAACACGAGTGAATTATTTCTTAGTAATCAATCAAAACAACCAAATAAACTGTTTATTACATTTTCATCCATGTTTTACTTTGAATATTCACATTCAGTCGTTAGGATTTCCTACCAAAATAGTTCCAGTCAGTGCATGAATTTCAAGAGGTGTGGTTTAGTTTGAATATCAATTGCCATCGTCTTTTCATTTTAATGCAAAAATCATCCTGTGCTTGAAATACAGACTGGATTATCAAGAAAATCATACTTTATATTTGTATTGCAGGTCTTTACTCAAAAACGCCAACTGGACGTAAAAATTGCAGTTTGATTTCCATGATTTTATCGAATTTTCCGCCAAACGTCAACTATTGTCATTGTTGTTACCAACAACTTCAGCAAACTCGCCTAGCAATCATGACGTCAAAACATTCGAAATGAAATCACTCAGTGAATTATAGATTATAATTCACTGTTAAATCTCAGTAAATCACTGCTGAAAATGTAATAATATGTGCATAATACCATTTTATTACAATTCAAAACTGTGAAATCTCTGTTGTTCTTCCCTAATTATATACATTGGATCCAGTTTATGTCTAGATGCTACAATTGGTCAAGATGTATAATCCAGGCAGTTCTGCAGTAGACAAGTGCACCCAGCAAAGATTCAGATCAGCATGCTCATTTGCACAGTTTGATCAGAATCTTTACTGGGTGCATAGTTTCTTCATGCAGACAATGAAGACTCTGATTTGACAATGCAGATGCACAAGCTTGTTTGAATTTCCATAGGGCACATATGTCAGAAGGTACTTTTTCTCATGTTGATTTTATAATCCGGGTGTCTGATTAGGTAAGCTCATTACATAGCTTTTGATGAGATGCTTTTTTTCAATCCCAAAGTATTGATATTTTTCTTATTTCTCTACGAAAACATACGTTGTCGGTACTCATTAGAAGCGCCTCACCGAGGCGCTTCTAATGAGTACCCACAACATATGTTTTCGTGGAGAAATAAGAAAAATATATACCGGATACCCACTCTTATCTAGAACTATGTCATTACCTTTGGTTACAGGAGAGATCACAATTTAATCCTGTGTATCTATGCTTGAAACTGACAGGGCACATATGTCAGAAGGTACTTTTTCTCATGTTGTGGCTCATTTTATAATCAGAGTGTCTGATTAGGTAAGCTCATTACATAGCTTTTGATGAGATGCTCTTTTCAATCCCAAAGTATTGATATTTTTCTTATTTCTCCACGAAAACACATGTTGTGGGTACTCATTAGAAGCACCTCACCAAGGCACTTCTAATGAGTACCCACAACATATGTTTTTGTGGAGAAATAAGAAAACTAGACAAAGTGCCCAGTGGGGCACGTATTCCCCCGACCAGCGCTACCCCCAGTTTTTAAAGAGCACAAAGTATGTAGCTTTGACTGAAGATGGCAGTTGTATGCTATATGTTATAATATTGAAAAAATTCAATCACACATAATATGAAGCCCTTGACCTCAAAGATCAGGCACAGGTGAAGGGATTGAGCTAAATAAAACTTAAGCCCTATAACTATCACCATACACTAGTGAAATCAATCAGTCTTTATAATATAAGCAAAAATGACATTTGTATGAAAAGTCTGTGACCTTGACTTAAAAGCCATGTCCCAGCTTCGGGATGGTGCCGAGAAAAACTTCAGACCTATATATACCATCATGCTTAACATTAATGAAACCAGCAAAAGGGATTTCATAATACAGCTATATAAATTTTAATGAAAATTTTAAGGTCACCTGCTTACTCAATGCCCTCTACATATCGGTAAAGTATCACAAAAATATCTTAAAGAAATTTTAGAGTTATTGCCCGAACAAGATTTAAATAACCAAGGGAGAAAACTGCAGAATGGAGACAGAGTGTCATTCTTGAATGTGATCTGCCTACTCAATGTCCTATAAATACTAGTGAAGTATCATGAAAATATCTTAACATGTTTTAAAGTTATGGTTCGCACAAAATTTTTACAATTCTGGAGACAAGGGGAGATAACTCATGGACCAAGTCAGTTAGTTGTCTTTCTTGTACCTGACACCCTACCAAATGCCCTCTACAACCTGACAGTTTCCTGAAAATAGCCCAAAGGGTAGTTAGGAGTTATGGGGTGCACAATAATGCGTTTATGGACAGACAGATGGTTGGATGGACGGAATGATTCCATGCTGATAGCTATATCCCCTAAACCTCTCGGTAGTAGGATAATGAAATTCAACAAAAGGTCTTGATGGTATAACTATATAAACTTAGATGCAAATTTTTTTACTATTATATGAAATTTCTAAGTCTGTGACCTTGACCTCAAGGTCATACCCCCGGATGGGGATGATGCTGAGTAAAACACTAGACCTATATCTACCAACATGTCAAATATAAATGAAATTCCTCAAAGGGTCTTGATGGTATAGCTATATAAACTTAAACATAAAAAACTTTTACTTTTTTATGAAAATTCTAAGTCCGTGACCTTGACCCCAAGGTCACCCCCGGGGTGGGGATGGTGCTGATAAAAACTTAAGACCTATATCTACCATCATGCCAAATATGAATGAAATCCATTAAAGGGTCTTCCAAATATGCGGTCTTATAAACTTTAACGCAAAAACTTTGACCCTGTGATGGAAAGACGAATGAACGGACTGACGAACGGAAAAGCGAAAACTATATACTCCCACATACTTTGTATGTCGGGGGTATAAATATATACCAGATACCCACTCTTATCTAGAACTACGTCATTACCTTTGGTTACAGGAGAGATCACAATTTAATCCTGTGTAAATATGCTTGAAACTGACAATTGGTACCCTAGCTCTAAGAATAAATGAAACATCTTTGATTCCAGCTGAAACACTTAATAGGTTTCCTCCATGCTGCAGGTAGACCACTGGGTTCTCTTGATTTCTTGATACTGCATAGGACAGATTCTCATTAAAATACCTCTGAAAAAAAAAAGAACAGATTCTCAAGCAGAAACTTGACTGAGACAGCTTAGCAGCAGAATTACCGTAATAACCCTAAACATCGGGACAAACAGGACTGAGCAAACAATGTAGAACCTATCAGCCTCCGTGGCTCAGCTGGATACGCATCCAACTGGCAATAGGAGGTTGCTGGTTCGACCCCCATAGGATAGGCAACATTCTTTCGTGGAGATTGATCATGAAATATTTTCTATGGTCATTCTCTCTCTTCCGCTGGTTCATTTTGATTGATTGTGTTGGGGTTTAACGACATGTCAACCCTTGAGGGTCATTTTGTGTCGTCTCCCAGAGAAAGGGAGAAAAGAGATAGAAGAGAGAGTAGAGGAGATGAAAGAGAGGGACAGGGAAGAAAGAGGAACAGGAAAGAAAGTGAAGAAACAGAAGAAATAAAAACATTCCCCCTCTACCCTTACCCACTACAAGGATAGCAGGCCTTGCCCAATTGTAAGCCAATATCAGTTGGACGCCCCGGTGATGTAAGATACACAGCACCTTCGCACCACCCGACCACCCCCGCCGCTGGTTCAAGGATAGTTGTCAGTTTCTGGTGAAAAAAAATGTGCACAATACTGGTTAACTGCTCAGAGGACTAAGCCTGCCCAGTAAACATGTGGTTAGGTAAACAGAATGGCTCAACATGACCCCATTGGGTTAAATGGGCCATAAAACCTCAACACAAACAAACAAACAGTGTAGACCAAGATCAGATGCTGCAGAACAAGGCATCTAATCAGGGTCTACACTGCCACTCATCCAGTACTATATAGACACATCAAAAGGTAGTAAATAGACTATTTCAAATTTTAGGACTAAGTGTAGTATGGAGATATAAAGGTGTCCTAATAATCAAGGTAAATATAATAAGTCTCATGACATACAAATATGGGAACTTACATTAAAGGTTTTCATATCAAGTTGAACTTAACCCTTGTCCTGGTGAACCCGGATATACCCTGCCTTTGCAAACAGTGTAGATCCAGATCAGTTGGCTTCTGAAAAAGTAAAGTGATCTGGATCTGCACTGTTTGCAATTATGTATATGAATGTATAGCAACAATTCAGATAAAGTAATCTGATTGGCTGAAAATTAGAAGAGGGTGTGGCATCTTAATTTATTCAGCAGGACAAGGGTTAAATGGGTATGTGTGTGTGTGTGTGTGTGTGTGTGTGTGTGTGTGACAAAGATGTAATTAAACATTTACAGAGCATCACTGCAGTGCAGCCTCTCAACAATAGGGAATGCCTAAAACTGGCTGGTTTAAGGAGGTGGCTGGTGTAGAGAGGCTGAATATCTAATAAAAATAGATCAAACAAGTGAAGTTGATGTCACACCTATGTCCCCTTACCCCCCCCCCCCCCCACCCCCCCCCACCCCCCACACACACCCCACCACCACCCCCACCAAAAAAGTAATGTTTCTTTCAGGTAGAAGAAATTATTACAGGAATTTCATCGAAAGCTCGAAAGTATATGCATTTTCTCATATGATGCATGAGAAGTTAGGCTCAAAACTTACCCACAGTCTGTACACTTTCATACACTTTCTGTACACTCAGTTGGATGAGCATCCGACTGGAGACAGGAGGTCGCGGGTTCCGCCCCCGCCGAGGTTGGCAACATTCTTTAACATTCTTTCATGGAGATTGATCATGAAATATTTTCTACAGTCATTCTCTCCCTTCCGCTGATTCAAGAGGGGCAGTTGTCAGTTTCTGGCAAAAGAATGTGCACAATACTGGTTAACTGCTTAGAGGACTAAGCCTGCCCAGTAAGTGTGTGGTTAGGTAAATTGACTGTGCTCGACATGTCCCCATTGGGTTGACTGGGCCATAAAACCCCAACACAAACAAACACTTTCATAAAATCGTGCTCGACATGTCCCCATTGGGTTGACTGGGCCGCAACACAAACAAACACTTTCATAAAATCTGAGGTTAGAAAATGACAAAGTTAATGTGGAAAAAGTAACAAAAATAAATTTAAAAATCATATCCAAATCACGTGCACTTCCGCAGACCCGGGATAAAACATGTGCAAAGTTTCAAAAAGACAGGTTTAAAATTGTATGAGAAGTTGCAATCACAAGGTACCAAGGCTCCGGAAAACCGGAAAAATAGCCGGTCTAGACCGAAATTAAGAATTCTGGACCGGTTTCAAACAACCCAAAACGCTAATAAATCGGTCCAACAGGTTTGTGCCTTGAACCCCATTTTTCCCCCCAACCAACCAATTTTCACGAATCAATGATGTCTAAAAAATCACAAACGGCCAAGTCTTCCCAAACTGACAACGTCCGTGCACCTTTTAAATGCAATATTATGGTAGTTAAAAGGCTCTAAACAGTCATTTGACATGTATATTTGAGAGGCAGATGAATAACAGCAACCTACCGCAGCACAAATTAATTACTTCATTATCCAAACATGGTCAAAAAATCAACACTGCACTGTCCTTTGTGCGGTAAACAAGCGATAAACAAGAATCATCAGTAATGGTAGTCTGATAATTAATCCATTTGTGTGACATGTGTAAATACACTGAATCTGTGCAGTCGGCGTGTAAAAAAGATCAAGGGTAGCTTTAACTGAGAGTGATAAAAGAATGCATCGCTTGAACACACCCGTTTTCTTCCTCTTCTTTTTTGTTTTGATCAACACGGTTTGTCGGTCCCAGATTTGATTAATTCCCAAACCGTGTACGTCCTGATCAGACGGTGTCTGATCTGGGTATTATTGTATGCTTCTTTTATTTCATTTTATTTTATTTATTTATTTATTTATTTATTTTTTTTTTTTGTACAAGTATAATTCAAGGTAGATTTCACGGTAAAAATAATGCACCACTTGCGATAGACAAGATTGGTCAGTGCTTAAAATTTATGCAGTCTGGTCAAATCTTGAAACATTGAAAACTGCAAAACCGCCCCTGGCGCAGGCCTTTTTTATTAGACCTAATTAGGTCCATGAAAGTCGTTTTGTTCCGTCTCTCCTGTTTCCCGCTGTCTTCGTGCTGATACAAGACGGAAATCAGTTGTTTAGAAATAGTTATCTGGGAAAACCCTGCGGAGGTGGAAATAACAACAAAATCGTCTTTTTTTTTTTCTTTCTTTCTTTTTACATACCTGACTGTATTTATTGAGGTCGCCCAGCTTTTATCATGTTCGTTATACCCGGACTTCCGTCATATAACGATATAACGATGTTGAGTTGTATTATTTAAAAGGAGTTATAGGACTGCCAATTGTCATTAGTTTTCGTGACAGGTGATATTATATTTTTTTCTTTTTTTGGAAATGGGCTCATTTATGATGTCATCATCATTGGCTGGACCGATTCAGATTTCAGAATTTCCAGAGCCCTGCAAGGTACCCACTGTCTAAACATCTGAGGTCAGAAAATGGCAAACTTCAAAAAGTAGAAAAAAGTGACAAAAATTAAGGTAAGGATTATATGAAAAACACATGCACATCTTCAGTCTATGGAGAAAACATATGCAAAGTTTCAAAATGATTTGTATAAAATTGTATGAGGAGTTGTGCTCACGAGGTACCCACTGTCTATATACTAAGGGTGAAAAATGACCAAGTTCACAATATGGAAAAAAGTGACAAAAAATGATCTAACAATTCAACGCAAACCATATGCACATCCTCATACCATGAAGAAAATGTATGCAAAGCTTCATAATAATCGGTACACAACTGTAAGAGGTACCAACTGTTTATATATTAAGGGTGAAAAATAACTAAGTTCATTATGTGAAAAAAGTGATAAAACATAATCTAACAATTTATCCAAACCACATGCACATCCTCATACCATGAAAAAAACATATGCAAAGTTTCAAAATGATCGGTACAAAACTGTAAGAGGAGTTGCGCTCATAAGAGGTACCTACTGTCTATATATTGGGAGTGAAAAATGACTAAGTTCACAATGTGGAAAAAGTAACAAAAAATGTTTTAACAATTATACTCAAACCACATGCACATCCTCATACCATGAAGAAAAGATGTGCAAAATTTCAAAATGAGCAGTACAAAACTGTACAAGGAGTTGTGGTCACAAGACACCCAGGGTAAATGTTGACGAGAATGGACGAACGGATGGAAACTTGCACGCCTAGGTCGCCTCGCTAAAACAAGTGTGACAAAACTACACTTCAAGCAATCAGGAAAGTAGCTGTTAATGGATGAATCAGCAAATCCTCTAGGCATGGAAAAATCAAAATGGCCAGTTGACGCAGGTGCGATGCTATAACATCCATCAATTTGGTAAAACTCCACGGACTGAGAGACATTCCGAAGGGTAAGACCCTGAACTGGAATATCTGATCTTCGTAGAAGAATCGAAGATACTTTCTGGATTGAGGATGTATTGGAACATGAAGATATGCATCTGTCAAGTCTATGGAGACAGCTCAGTCACTGTTCACAATAGTCAGGAGTAAAAGCCGGGAGTTCCCGGTTCTTGTACCCTTTCCACTGCCCATTTCTGGAGAAGGATATTGATCTCTTCTCGAAGTAACGATGAGGAAGATTGGCTCAAGTTTATTGGAACTGGCGATAGGGGAGAAATTAACCTGAATGGTATTGAGAAACCATTTTAAACGACAGAGAGGACCCATTTGCTGTCTGTCAATTTTTCTCAATGTTCCACAATCTGGGCCAATCTTACCCCCTCTGGAATGTCCGGACTCCTTAAGACTGGCAGTGGAAAGGGTTGACTTTCAGAATTTCAGTAGAGTAAGGGGCAGTTTTAGAGGAGGAGAACATTTTGTAGTTACTACTCCTCTTAGTGAAATCCTTTCTGTTACTTGATGTAAAGGAATGAGTTTGTGTTTTTGTCCTGTACGGTTGTGTTTGTTTAGTCCTAGACGGTTTAGTAGGGCCTTCAGGAATTTTAAAAGCCCCTGACATAGAGAGAGGCTTTTGATGTTGAATAGCTGTATTTGATGGTGGAGGCTAAAAACCTCTGTTGCTGAGCCTCACAGTTAGCCCTTGCAACTTCCTTAATCTTTCCATCAAATAGGGTTTTGGAATTTATCGGAGCATTCCTTAACTCATAACTAGAATTTTCTAGAAGTAATTTTGAGTTGGCTAGTACCGAGTCGCGTCTAGCCTGGAATATTTCTGCTGCCAATATAGTGGAAATAGCTGTGGCATGTTTAATCAATTTCACTACAGCCTCAAGTTGTCTTGAAAGGGTTGCAACCGACATCGATTCTTGCTGAAGGCATAAATATGCTGCAGATGAAAACAAAGTCTGCATGGGAATTGATAGCGATGAGTTTGCGTGCTTTCTTTTCCCATGCCTCCAAGTTTTTAAATAGGAATATAAGATCTTACCTTGTTAGACAAGTCTAACATGGAAGCATCTGCCTCTAATGTTGTTATATTCTCAGTCGGGAAGTATTGGTTCTGACTCTTATAAAACTTAGTAGGAGCAAGAGACGTGACCAAGTTTTGAGGACATATCCAATCCTTGCAACATTTGTCCGTGTCCAATTTGTTTTGTATGAATGTATTTTCTACCAACTTTAACTGGGGCAGAATTAATAATGGAGTGGCATGCGACTCCATTAAATGTTCTATCCCAGATAGTGGTTTGACGTGAGTCTTTTCCTGGGATGTTTTTGGGCATAATTCTGGAGGCAAAAGCCAAAAAACTTCATTTATAGCTTTGTCAAACGACCAAACCTCAGCTTCTGAGTCAAAACCTGAGTCTTTGGCCGCTTGTAACACATTGTCTGGTAACTGAGGTTTTATATTAATAGGCATTTCTGGTAAACTTTGTGTTATATTAACTGGTTCCGCATGTCACAGCGGAATAGGTGTTTCTGCAACCTGGGGAGCTAGTTTTACTCTTTTGTATCTACCGTAATCATTCTCTGATTGTGTAGATGCTGATGAAGAAGAAGAGGACGACATTGATCGTCTTCTTCTCTTTTTATGAGAATGTTTAGCTTTCTTTGATTTTTTATTCTATGTGAATTTGAAGAGGCCAACCTAGAAGAAGATGAAGAAGAAGATGATCTTTGTCTTCTCATCTTCTTAGATCTATGTCTTCTTTTAGACTGGTCCATACGGGATTGTTTAGTCTGTGAAGAGTGTTTGTCATTTGATCTCCAAGAATTTGGAGGTTCTATTATTACATTTGGGTCCAGTATCTGCGAGAAGTCAGGCTCAAGTGGTAATATCATTTTACTAGAAGTGGCTGGGTTTGGTAGCTCAGCGAAAGAGTGTTCCGAGCCTAGGCTGTAACGGCTAGGTAGTCTGCGTTCACTACCCCTGGAGTGATGACTGCTGATAGAAGCAGGGTATGATGACTGGAGTCCAACAACCGTTGACTGGATGATGGGTGAATGTTGATAGTTCATTAACTGACCGGTGCCTGGTGACTGGTGCCTGTAAGTCCAAATTTACTGACTGTTGACTGGCGCCTGGTAAATTTTGACTAGTGCCTTGTTCACCAGTGCCAGGTTGACTGGTGCCTGGTTGTCCAGTGACTGGTTGACCAGTGACTGGTTGACCGGTGCCTGGATAACCGGTGATTAGTTGACCATTGACTGGTTGACCGGTGCCTGGGTGACCTGTGACTGGTAGACTTATTGCCTGGATGGAATTTGTTTGCATTTGGCTGCCAGTCTGCCACTAGATGGGTCCTGCCCCTGGCAGTAAAGCCATGCGGGGCGGTGCTCCCATCTAAAGAAATTGTATCAGATGGGTCTGACACATTTCTATTCTTCTTTTTGTTCTTCTTCTATTTGTCATAACTGATCTTCTTGTAGCGTGAAGTCTTCTCTTCTCAGCAAGTATCCATATGTCATCTGACCAATGGCTACAAATATAACATGTTGAAAATCTAGAACATGAAGTGCAAGATAGGCAACAGTAGTGACTGTCCCATCGAGCCTTGATATGACCACAATCACCATGAGAGTGCATCAATAGTCGCGAAAACTCATGACGAGAATTTTAGCGATGAGAAAAGCAAGAAACTGAAAATCGATAATTTCAAATAAATAACATATTTGGTGGAAGGAATGATAAAGGAACACAAGAAAGAAAAGGATTTAGAAAGTTAACTGGGAGAATAGAAATAAAACATAGATCTCTTTCACTGGAGAGAAAATCCTTTGTTTACTTTCAACTCACAAAAGTAACTGACATGTGATCATTTAAGTGGGAAAAAGTTACGTCTGTGACACACAGGTAACTGCCTAAGGGACCGTCTGAATTAAGACTCTTTAAGACTACTGAACTGTCATTTTTTCTGTGGAAGGTGTGAAATACAGAATAGAATAACACATTATGTATAGGTTAATGTATTGTGCAGTTAAAATACAGTCAACCTCAATAGCTAGAACACTGATGGCTCATTTACCATGGCTAATTCAAACTCATTTTTTGAGTCCCTACAAAATTCTTCTGATACCTAAAGAAAACAAATACTTAGGGAAATTTTCTAATTTTATCATGAAATCGTTCTGTTGTGTGTACTCATCGAGGCAATTCTAATTAAGCAGACTCAACATACAATTATTGTGTAGAAAATCAAAAAGATTTCCCAAAATTATCGTCATTTGCTGCCTGACCTGGTGCTATGATTAACCCTCAGTGGCTCAAACAATCCATATCTGGAACTAATTTTCATTGTTCCAAGGCTGTTCTAACCTTTGAGGGTCGACCGTATATCAATTTGTTGTCTTGAATTTGCCCACTGAATGGTAAAGGTTAAAAGTAACAAACCTGTTTTGGTCCATCTACAAGCATCACCATGTCAAGGTCACTGCCATTTGCCAGACCAAAGCCAGTGGCTCCTGAGCCAAACGGTAGCACAACTGCTTCAGGATATATTCTCCTAACTACCTCCTCAACTTGATGGCACACAAAAAATTGGCACCGTTTCTGTTGTGGTCGCATTTCCTGGTATTCATGGAGGAGTCCTATCTGATCTGAAAGCTACAATACAAGTGTTGCTTTTTATATCAGCTGACTTGTAGCACAAGGCAGTACAAGTCATAGCTACAGATAAGAGGGGGTATCCACATAATATTTCTCTTGTTTCTCGATGAAAACATATGTTGTGGTACCCATTAGAAGCGCCTCAGCGAGGCGCTTCTAATGAGTACCATAACATATGTTTTCGTCGAGAAATAAGAAAGATACCGGCATTTTTCGGATGAAAAAAGCGCTTTATCTGTTGCTATGTAAGTGTATCACATACCTATCACTACTATATACTGCCCCTCCTATTTAAGAGATGTCCTTGAATCACCATTTCAGTTTTCAAGGAAATCTCCCTGTACTAAGATGTGCTCCAAACGCCAAGAAAACCTGCATCTGAAAATGTCGTCCAAATATTCTTGCAAACTTTTCAAATCCATTTTTGCTTAAAGGCAAACAGTGTGGACCCTGATCAGACTGCTCCTAATCTGGTCTGGGTCCACACTGTTTAAAATCACAAGCAGATGACAATTGTTGTGATTGGCAGTTTAAGGGTTAAAAGGTATCTTATACCAGATCAAAGAAAGGCTGAGGACTCATAGATCAAGACAAAGGGAGTACATTGTATTCAGAAGGTAATTTATCTGCTATTTTCAAACCAGAACATAATACAGTCAACTCTCGTTATCTCAAAGTCCAAGGTACTCTCTGAAACAGTTCCAGATATCCGTACCTCGACCTATCAGATTTGCGGAATAAAGAAAAACAATAAATCTAACAACCAAATTCAACAAATGAATATGTAATTTGACTCCTGAAATTAGAGATATATTGAAAATATTGTGGAGAAGAGGAGAAATTGCTCCTTAGAAGCAATTTCTCCTCTTTTCCATAATTTTTTGTTTCCTGTTAGATTTCCATTTTAAAACAGGGACCACATTTTCACTTTGAGATAATCGGTTATTCAAGATAAGCGAAGTTGAGATAACAAGGGTTGACTGTATTGTGGTTACTCTGACCCTAGAATTGTCTCAGTGAGGCAATTCCATTGAGTAAGCACAGACTGTTTTGGTAAATTGCCACTTAAATAACACTTTATGTTATCTGGAACAAGCCTCTGAGTGTGCATGTGTGGTGTGTGTGTGCATGTGCATGTGTGTGTGTGTGTGTGTGTGCATGTGTGTGTCAGTATGTGTGTGTGAGTGTGTGTATGTGTGTGTGTGAGTGATAGTTTCAGATAAGAGGAATTTCACATTTTTCTTATTTCTCTTGGAAATAAAAAAAAAAAAAAAAGCTGTAGGTACTCATTTGAAGGGCCTTAGGTTTTTGTTGAGAAATAAGAATAAATCACTTTATGAAAACATGCCTATTCAAAAATACCGAAAATTTTAGCAACAAAAACTGAAAATTTCAGATAACAAATTCTGATATTTTCTACTGTCAGATTCAAGAAGGGCAGTTGTCAGTTTTTGGCGAAAGAATGTGCACTATACTGGTTAACCGCTTAGAGGACTAAGCCTGCCCAGTAAACGTGTTAGGTAAACTGACAGCACTCGACATGACCCCATTGGGTTGAATGGGCCATAAAACCTCAACACAAACAAAACATAGACTGTGCATATTAGAATCGCCTTGGTGAGGGTGTTCTAATGAGTACCCACAATCTATGTTTTCGAGCAGAAATATGAAAAATAATGTATACCCCTGTAGGGCCTGTTTTACTATACATGTATAAAAGAGGGGTTTAAGAGGGTCAAAATTATTTAGGCATGTTCTTGTGATCAACTTTTTGTTTGAAAAGCTCCTTCATCACTAAACTATGCCTATATAATATTGACCCCCTTAAACCCCCTTTTTATATAGTAAAACTGGGGTTTGCAAGGGTATTCATTATTTTTCTTATTTCTGCTCAAAAACATAGATTGTGGTTACTCATTAGAACCGCCTCACCAGGGCGGTTCTAACGAGTACCCACAATCTATGTTTTGAGCAGAACTATAAAAAATATCAGAGTTTTTTATTAAAAAATCTTCAGTTTTTTGAGGTGAAATTATCTATATATTTGAATAGGCATGTTTTCGTAATGATCTGGAACAATGGCATATGTGTGTATGTGAGGGAGACAGTACAGGTGTGACAGTATTACCCTTCTTCTCAAAGAGACTAGTAATTTCAGAATTCACTAGACAATCCTTATTACACTTCATCTGAAAGAAAGATAATTTGTTTGTATTTACCTTAAACTGCCAATCACAACAATTGTCATCTGCTTTGTCATCTGCTTGTGATTTTAAAAGTCATTTTTGCAAACAGTGTGGACCCAGATCAGACTGCTCCTCTAGAACAGTCTGATCAGGGTCCACACTGTTTGTTTGTTTGTTTGTGTTGAGGTTTTATGGCCCAGTCAACCCAATAGGGTCATGTCGAGCACAGTCAGTTTACCTAACCACACATTTACTGGGCAGGCTTAGTTCTCTAAATGGTTAACCAGTATTGTGCACATTCTTTCGCCAGAAACTGACAACTGCCCTTCTTGAATCAGCGGAAGGGAGAGAATGACCGTAGAAAATATTTCATGATCAATCTAGAATCAGCAGAAGTGAGAGAATGACCGTAGAAAATATTTCATGATCAATCTCCACGAAAGAATGTTGCCGACCTCTGCGGGGGTTGAACCCGCGACCTCCTGGTCTCCAGTCGGACGGTGCATCCAACTGAGCCACCGAGGCCAGGCACTGTTTGCCTGTATGCAAAAATAGGTTTGAAAATTTGCAAGAATATTCAGCAGACGACAAAGAGACAGATGCAGGTTTTCTTGGCATCTTAAGGATTAAATGACATACAGAGCTTCTTTTTTTTTTACCATTATTTTTGTCAAGAAAGAATGATTCTGGAGTTTGAATGACAGGTTTATCAAACAAGAGGACAATGATGGTCCTATATCGCTCACCTGAACAAACAGATTTGCATACTTACTATTTAAGTTTCAGCAAAATTCACTGCTCTAAGATTTTTGTATAAATTTTATAGCCCTTCCTCCTAGCGGTCATGTTTTTTAACACATCATGATGGCATGAACTGGATATTGATAACGGGTCACCAAAGGAATATTTCTGCCAAGTTATACGGAAATCAGTCCAGTGGTTTCTGACAAAAAGCTTTTCAAAGTGTTTTATATAGCTATATAGGGAAAAGAAGCCCCGCCCCCTAGTGGCCATGTTTTTTGACGAATCATGACAGCTTGTATAAACTTGGTAGAGGGTCACCAAAGGAACATTCCTGCCATGTTATATTGAAATCGGTTCAATGGTTTCTGACAAGAAGATTTTTAAAATTTCCTATATAGATATATAGTGAAAATAAGCCCTGCCCCCTAGGAGCCATGTTTTTTGAATAATCATGATGACTTGAACAATCTTGGTAGAGTCACCAAAGAAACATTCCTGCCAAGTTATATTGAGATCGGTCCATTGGTTTACGACGAGAACATTTTTAAAGTTTTCTATATAGATATATAGGGAAAATAAGATCCGCCCCCTATCGGCCATGTTTTTTTGACGTATCATGACGGCTTGAACAATCTTGGTAGAGGGTCACCAAAGGAATATTTCTGCAAAATTATACTGAAATCAGTCTGACAGTTTCCTACAAGAAGATTTTTAAAGTTGTCTATATAGATATATAAGGAAAATAAGCCTTGCCCCCTAGGAGCTATGTTTCATGATGGTTTCAACAAGCTTGGTAGGGGGTCACCAAAGAAACATTCCTGCCAAGTTATATTGAGATCGGTCCATTGGTTTATAACAAGAAAATTTTTAAAGTTTTCTATATAGATACAAGAGGCCCACGGGCCACGGGTCGCTCACCTGAGTGATATAGCCACTGCAGATATGCAGATGTTATGCAACATTTTTCCAATCCTGTCATCGCAACTAATGAAAAGATCATCATTTAAGCAGTTCTTTATTTTGAAGAAGAAGATATATGGCATGCCAGTCAATTGAGCGTGATCATTTGAACAAACTCTAAATGGCAGCCAGCTTGGATTTACGATCGGCACGCTTTTAGCTATTTTTGTTCTACGAGTCACCCCAATGCTTCCTACCAAGTTTTGAGTCAACTGGCCTTTCAGTTCAGGAGAAGAGGCGAAAAATAGATTTTCAAGATGGCTGCCATGGCGGCCATCTTGGATATCCGATTGGCACAATTTTAGCTATTTTTGATCTACAAGTCACCCCAATGTCTCCTACGAAGTTTGGAGTCAATTGGCCTTTCGGTGCAGGAGAAGAAGCTAAATATAGATTTTCAAGATGGCGGACATGGTGGCCATCTGGGATTTCTGATCAGAACGATTTTAGCTATATTTGATCTACAAGTCACCCTGATGCTTCCTACTAAGTTTCAAGTGACTTTTGGGTTTAGGAGAAGAAGCGAAAAATAGATTTTCAAGATAGCCGCCATGGCGGCCATCTTGGATTTACGATCGGCATGATTTTAGCTATTTTTGATCTACAAGTCATCCCGATGCTTCCTACCAAGTTTGTAGTCAACTGGCCTTTCAGTTCAGGAGAAGAAGCGAAAAATAGATTTTCAAGATGGCTGCCATGGCGGCCATCTTGGATTTCCGATAGGCACGATTTTAGCTATTTTTGATCTATAAGTCACCCCAATGCCTCCTACCAAGTTTGGAGTCAATTGGCTTTTGGGTTTAGGAGAAGAAGCGAAAAATAGATTTTCAAGATGGCGGCCATGGCGGCCATCTTGGATTTCCGATTAGCACGATTTTAGCTATTTTTGATCTACAAGTCATCCTGATGATTCCTAGCAAGTTTGGAGTCAATTGGCCTTTCGGTTCAGGAGAAGAAGCAAAAAATAGATTTTCAAGATGGCCACCATGGCGGCCATCTTGGATTTCCGATCGGCACAATTTTAGCTACTTTTGATCTACAAGTCACCCTGATGCTTCCTAGCAAGTTTGGAGTCAATTGGCCTTTCGGTTCAGGAGAAGAAGCGAAAAATAGATTTTCAAGATGGCTGCCATGGCGGCCATCTTGGATTTCCAATCGGCACGATTTTAGCTAATTTTGATCTACAAGTCACCCTGATGCTTCCTAGCAAGTTTGGAGTCAACTGGCCTGTCGGTTCAGGAGAAGAAGCGAAAAATAGATTTTCAAGATGGCGGCCATGGCGGCCATCTTGGATTTCCCATCGGCACGATTTAAGCTATTTTTGATCTACAAGTCACCCTGATGGTTCCTAGCAAGTTTGGAGTCAATTGGCCTTATGGTTCAGGAGAAGAAGAGAAAAATAGATTTTCAAGATGGCGGCCATGGCAGCCATCTTGGATTTCTGATCGGAACGATTTTAGCTATTTTTGATCTACAAGTCACCCCGATGCTTCCTACCAAGTATCAAGTCAGTTGGCCCAGGGGTGTAGGAGGAGTAGGCTTTTAAAGCAATTGTTGACGCCGCACGACGGACGACGGACGACGCACGACGGACATTGACTGACCACAATAGCTCACCATGAGCACTTCGTGCTCAGGTGAGCTAATAAAGGGAAAATAAGCTCCGCCCCCTAGCGGCCACGTTTTTTTGACACATCATGATGGCTTGAACAATCTTGGTAGAGGGTCACCAAAGGAACATTTCTGCCAAGTTGTATTGAAATCAGTCCAGTGGTTTCTGACAAGAAAATTTTTAAAGTTTCTATATAGATATATAGGGAAAATAAGCCCGCATTGAAATCGGTCCAGTGGTTTCTTACAAGAAGATTTTTAAAGTTTTCTATATAGATATACAGGGAAAATACACTCTCCCCCCTGCAGCTGGCTGCCATATTTCTTTGACAAATCATCACAGCTTGAACATTCTTGGTAGAGGATCACCAAAGGAACATTTCTGCAAAATTATATTGAAATCAGTCCAATGGTTTCTTATCAGAAGACTTTTGAAGTTTTTTATATAGATATAAAGGGAAAATAAGACCCTCCCCCTAGCGGCCATGTTTTTTGATGAATCATCCAGGCCTGAACAATCTTGGTAGAGGGTCACCAAAGACACATTCCTGCCAAGTTATATTGAAATCGGTCCATTAGTTTCTGACAAGAACATTTTTAAAGTTTTCTATAGAAAGCGAAAATAAGCCCCATCCCCTGGGGTCCATGTTTTTTGACAAATCATGATTGCTTGAACAATCTTGGTAGAGGGTTACAAAAGGAACATTCCTGCCATGTTATATTGAAATCAGTCTAGTGGTTTCTGACAAGAAGATTTTTACCATTTTTCTATATAGATATACAGGGAAAATAAGCCCCACTCCTAGCCGCCAAGTTTTTTGACGAATCCCGACGGCTTGAACAATCTTGGTAGAGGGTCACCAAGGAAACATTTCTGTCAAGTTATATTGAAATTGGCTCAGTGGTTTCTGACAAGAAGATTTTTAAAGTTTTCTGTATAGATATATAGGGAAAATAAGCCCCGCCCCCTAGCGGCAAAGGGTTTTGACGAATCATGACAGCTTGAACAATCTTCGTAGAGGGTCACCAAGGAAACATTTCTGCCAAGTTATATTGAAATCAGTCTAGTGGTTTCTGACAAGAAGAATTTTAAAGTTTTCTATGTAGATATATACGGAAAATAAGCCCTGCCCCCTGGCAGCCATGTTTTTTGACAAATCAAAATGGCTTGAACAGTCTTGGTAGAGGATCACCAAAAGAACATTTCCGCAAAATTATATTGAAATCCACCAGTGGTTACTGACAAGAAGATTTTTTAATTTTTCAGTTAAAAAATCTCTTTTTAGCTCCTGTGACCTAGATATGCACTGGGCCAGAACCATTTGAACAACTTTGAAAGAGGACCAACCAAGGATCATTCCTGTGAAGTTTGGTCAAAATCAAATCAGTGGTTTAGGAGGAAATATTGTTTGAAGAAATTGTTTAAGGATGCACAGATGGATGCACGCATGGATGCATGACGGACAAGATGTGATCGCAAAAGCTCACCTTGTCACTATGTGACAGGTAAGCCAAAAATAAAGCAGCATCTAGTAATACAGAAATTCTTTAACAATGGTTACAGAAAATACCAAGATCTCTGCTTGGTCAAAAATGACTCGGCAAACTCTGGAAATGCCCCCCTAAATGACTGGACCAGTTGGCAATTTTCAGTTTCACAAGTCCTAACCCACAACGATAATATGTGGACACTCTTTTTAATCTGTAGCTATGGTCTATTCAAAAAAGCTATTTTTAGAAAAAACATACCGATTCTGCTTTATCCAAGCAGTTGGAATCAAACGGCACATGCATGAGTTTATCTCTGGTGACGTACGCTGGCATTGGGCCGTGATACATTTGTGACCTCGGGTTGTGAAACTGCAGCACATGGTACAGGTCAATTCTGGCTTGTCGGAACATCTGTACGGCTTTTCTGTTTTCAAACTCAAACAGAAAATATCCCTGTAAACAGAAACTATAGAAACATAGTTCTAGATAAGAAGGGGAGAAAAATATCTTTTTTTTTCTCTATGAAAACATATTGTGTATACTCATTAGAAGCATCTCAGTGATGCACTTCTAATTAGTACCACAATATTTATATATATGCAGGGTTTAATCCCTCAGGGTTTTAAAATGAGAGTCCCAGGGACTCCCTTATGTGGAGTTAAGGGGTCCTTTAATAAGATTTAGGGGTTTGTTGTTTTAAAGTGTTAATCAAAACTAAAGCAGACTGCACTTTGAAGTTATGTGTGTGTGTGTGTGGTTGTTTTTGTTGTTGTTTTTTTTTTCAGAGAAATTAAGGCTTGACATTTCAGATAAATTCACATGATATGTCAAGTCTTATTTTCTCTGAAGAATAAAATCAATTTTAGAAATTCATCTAATACAATTTGTTTAGTGCTTTAAGGGTTAACTGTTGCCCAAATAATTGATCATTCTTTCTCTTTAGACTACAATAGATTAAAATGCAAAGCAATAAACAAATAAATTTCATTTTGAATTGATTATATATGCATCACTCAGGACTCTTGCCTCTAACTTCTAAGGGTCCTAAACAAGGTCTTGGTAGTAAAAACTGCCAAAATGTGAGTCAGGGAAAACCCTGTATATGTTTTTCTGGAACTATGGGAAAGTGATAAAGGTCACTTCTATACGTCAGAAAATTGACGGACATATGGCTCATGGCTCCAGATCACATGGCTCCAGATATAGTGTTTCTTTTCCAACCAAAAATTGTTGATATTTTTCTTATTTCTCCACAAAAAAAATGTTGTGGGTACTCTTACGACATGAGTCATAACAAAGGAATGAAGCATAGCTGAAAAAACTTTCCCACCTGTCGTGGGATTCGAACATGGTCTGTCTGGATAAAAATCCAATGCTCTAACCACTGAGCCAGAGTCGACTCACTGATGCAGTTGTCAGAGATTGAATATATACATACAAGCTATGCATATTCTGCCAAGGCAGATAATCCAAAGTAGGAGTGCTAGACAGTAACAGTACTCATTAGAGGCTCATCATCAAGGCACTTCTGATCATAGCAACAGATAACGTGCTTTATTTATCCGAAAAATGCTGATATCTTTCTTATTTCTCGACGAAAACATATGTTGTAGGTACTCATAAGAAGCACCTCAGCTAGGTGCTTCTAATGAGTACCCACAACATATCTTTTCGTCGAGAAATAAGAAAATAAGAAAAATATTATGTGGATGCCCCCTCTTATCTGTAGCTATGCTAACAAGAACCAACTGCATATGTTTTTGTGGAGCAATAAGAAAAATATTTTCCTGGGCCCAGTTGTTCAAAGCTAACAATGTCGTTAGTTAACGATTCGTTAAAATTTACATCGAGTGATACGCAAATATGCTGAAATTTTTTGCTGAAAAAATGTGAGTAGCTTTTGCAAAAGCTACTCACATTTTTTCAGCAAAAAATATCAGAATACTGTATATTGAATCCGCTAAAATAGTTAACGAAATGACCTTTAACAAGCTCGTTAAGCTAACGACGCTATGAACAACTGGGCCCTGAATGATATCTCTCTTCTCCAGAGCTATGAGATAATGTCCACCGTGTTTTTATGCTCCAACTTTTTCAATGTTGGGAGGCATATTGGTTTGACCTTCTGTTTGTCTGCAGGTTACGTTACCACTTTTAGGTTCTTGTGAAACTACAGAATGGCTTATGCTAGGAACTTGAAATTTTATACATGGCAGGAGCGCAAAACATAAGCAAATCCCTATTTTTTTTTCTGTCCGACCTAGTACAGCAAAATTATGCCCTTTTTCAACTCTATTCTGCTCTATTGTATTGGCATCATAGAAATAGAAAACCTTGTCAACACGATATCTAGAGACACCCTTGAGGAAGGACTCTTGATATTTAGCATACACATTAGGATCAGTGTGTAGAAGACCTTATTAACTACTGAGTGAATTTCGTAAAATATTGACAGAGTTATGCCCTTTTTTGGGACTTTGTAAAACACAGAAAACCTTGTCAACACTATATCTAGAGAAGTGCTTGAACTAGGATTTTTATATATGGTATACAATTAAGGATTAGTGTGCAATGACCTCATTGACTTTTAGGAGAATTCCATAAAATACAGAGTTACGTCCCTTTTTGGACTTTTTACAGCAACAGAAAACCTTGTCAACATGATATCTAGAGAACTGCTTGAGCTAGGATTCTTATATTTGGTATAAATTTTAGGATCAGTGTGTAGATAAACTGACTGACTTTGGAGCAAATTCCATAAAATACGAGAAAGTTATGCCCCTTTTCAGATTTTGCTATAACCCTGTCAACACAATATCTAGAGAACCCCTTGAGCTAGGATCCTGGTAGTTGCATACTGTTTAGGATCAATGTTTAAATGACATAATTAACTTTTGAGCAAAATTTGTAATCATTTGGCAGAGTTATGCCCCTTTCCATTTTGCCTGTATAACAATGGGAAAACCTTGTCAACTCATTATCTAGAAAACCGCATGAACTACAATTCTGATATATGGCAACTTTTGAAAGAACTCCATACAATACTGACAGAATTATGCAGACTTTATTATTATAACAATAGGAAAACCTTGTCAACACGATATCTAGAGAACCACTTGAGCTAGGAATCTTACATTTGGTATGCAGTTTAGGATCAGTGTGTAGACGAACAGGTACACTTTTGAGGGAGTTCTGTAAAATACTGAGAGTTATGCCCCTTTTTGGACTTAGATATTATAACAGCAGGAAAACCTTGTCAATATGATATCTAGAGAACCGCTTCAGCTAGGATCATGATAGTTTGCATACTGTTTAGGATCAATGTTTAGATGAACTGATTAACTTTTGAGCAAAATTCGTAAACATTTGGCAGAGTTGTATTTATGACCTGTTCAACTTTGCCTGTATTACATTGGGAAAAAGTTGTCGACATGATAACTAGAAAACAGCATGAGCCACGATTCTGATATTTGGCATACAGTTTAGGTTCAGTGTGTAGCCCATCTGATTTACTTTTGAACGAATTCTGTAAAATATTGACGAACTTATGCGAACTTTATTATTATGACAATAGGAAAACCTTTTCAACATGATATCTAGAGAACTGCTTGAGCTAGGATTCTTTATTTGATAAATGTATTTGATATACAGTTTGGGATCAATGTGTAGACAACCTGATTAACTTTTGAGCACATTCCGTAAACTGTTGACAGAGTTTTGCCCCTTTCCTGGCTTTGCTATTATAACACCATGTCAACACACTATCTAGAGAACCGCTTGAGCTGGGACCCTGATATTTTGCATACTGTTTTGAATCAAAGTTTAGATGACCTGATTAATTTTTGAGTGAAATTTGTAATCAGGTGGCAGAGTTTTGCCCCATTTGTCTTTGCCTGTATTACAACGGGAAAGGGTTTCAAACATGATATCTAGAAAACTGCACAAGCTAAAATTCTGGGCCCAGTTGTTCAAAGCTAATGATGTCGTTAGTTAACGATTCGTTAAAATTTACATCGAGTGAAAAAGCTACTCACATTTTTTCAGCAAAAAATATCAGAATATTGTATATTGAATCCGCTAAAACAGTTAACGAAATGACCCTTAACGAGCTCGTTAAGCTAACAACGCTTTGAACAACTGGGCCCTGATATATGGCATACAGTTAAGATCAGTGTGGAGATGACATGATATACTTCTGAGTGAATTCCTATTATACTGACAGAGATATGCAGACTTTGCTATATAACAATAGTAAAACCTTGTCAAAATGATATTAGAGAACCACTTGAGCGAGGATCCTCATATTTTGCATACTGTTTAGGATCAATGTTAAGAATATCTGATTAAGTTTTGGGAGAAATTTATAAAAAAAATTGACAGAGTTATGCCCTTTTTGTCTTTGCCTGTATATCAGTGGGAAAACTTGGTCAGTCAGGAGCATAACTTATAAATGTTAAAATTTTGAGAAGATTTATAACTTTGTTAAGTTAAAATTCACCTATAAAGTAACCTCCCTTCCAAAGTGTAAGAGTTAACTTTCCTTTGGCTAAAGGTTTTAACTTATTTAGGTTATTTTTGAAATTTGTAAATATTTTGAAAATAACCTACCGTATTCGACCTAAATACCGCACATGCTCCTATAAGCGCACAGTAAAGCAATTAAGTAGCCTTTAGATTACAGTCCGTGTACTTTTATCTACTTCTTTATAAAAGCATATGTTGTGGGGTCTCATTTGAATTGCCTCAACAAGTCGAGGCAATTCAAACGAGTACCCACAATATATGTTTTTATAAAGAAAATCAGAAAATAATATTGCAAAAGCATTTTCTAATTCGCTGCTCAATAAGTCTTCTGCTGATCTTTGTTTAAAGAGTGCTCTTATTAGATTGATATTTTACTTCAAGTTTGTTCAGTAATTTTGAAAAATCTAAGCGCACGGTGCGGTAATTAGGTCAAATACGATAAGTTAAAAAGTATATTTTTTCATTAACTTCAAAGGCCCTGTGTACTACACATTTCTAGATGATGCATACAAAATTTTATTGCTTGATCATAAAGTTATGTAACAGATCTTTCATACAAAATTAACCACTTGCCCATGCAAATTGCTGTAAGTCTACAATCAGAAGGTGAAAAAAATGACACAAATTAAAAAATAACTGAAACAAGTTAAATTCACAAATTGTAGCAAAATTGATAACTCTTTTGCATTAAAAAAAATATACTAACTTGTAGAAGTTATGCTCCTGACTGGTTGTCAACACCACATCTAGAGAAGGGCTTGAGCTAGGATTCTTATATTTGGCATACAGCTTAGGACCAGTGTGGAGAAACCTGATTAATTTTAGAGCTAATTTCATAAAATATTAAGGAGTAATGCCCCTTTTTGGACTACTGTTATAACAATAGGGAAACCTTTACAATACAATATCTAGAGAACCACTTGAGCTGGGATCCTGATATTTTGCATACTGTTTAGGATGAATGTTTAGATGATCTGACTAATATTTGAGCAAAATTTGTAGAAAATTGACAGAGTTCTGCCCCTTTATTCTTTGCCTGTATTACAATGGGAAAACTTTGTCAACATGATATCTAGAAAAATGCACAAGCTAGGATTCTGATATTTTGAACACAGTTTAGGATCAATGTTTAGATAACCTAATTAACTTTTGAGCAAAGTCCGTAAAATATTGACTCAGTTATGGCCCTTTTTTTGATGATTCTGCCATTATAGCAGTTGGAAAACCTTGTCAACACAATTTCTAGAGAACCGCTAAAAGTAGAATCCTGATATTTTGCCAGTTTATTGGGATGAATGTTTAGATGACCTTTTATGGACCTTTTTTGGATTCTGCCATTACAGCAGTTGGAAAACCTTGTCAGCATAATTTCTAGAGAACTGCTAAAAGTAGAATCCTGATATTTTGCCACCTTATTGGACCTGATTAATTTTTTAGCTAATTCTGTTCTGCCCCTTTCGACTTTGCCTTTATTACAGTGGGAAACCTTGTCAATATGGGGTCTAGAAAACCACTTGAGCTAGAACCCTGATATAAGGCACACAGTTTAGAATTAACCCTTGTCCTGCTGAATAAATTAAGAAGCCACACCCATTTCTAATTTTCAGCCAATCAGATCACTTGATCAAAGTTGTTGATACAGATTTACATACTTAATGGCAAACAGTGCAGATCCAGACCAGTTGGCTTCTTCAGAAGCCAACTGATCTGGATCTACACTGTTTGCAAAGGCAGTGTATATCAGGGTTCAGCAGGACAAGGGTTAATGTTTAGATAACCTGATTAACATTTGACCAAAATCCGTAAAAAACTGGCAGACTGGAAAAAATTGTCAACACGACATCTAGTAAACAACTTAAGCTAAGATTCTGATATTTTGCATCTTTTTTGGATCAATGTTTAGATGATCTTAATAACTTTTTAGCGAATTTCGTAAAATATTGACAGAGTTTGCCAATTTTTGGACTTTGTCCTTATGGCAGCTGGAAAACCTTGTCAACAGGATTGTTACGCCAAAGGCAGCCAAGACGCACCAAGGGTGACTTTCAATAAGCTGTTGGGTGATGCCTAACTGTACCACTACACAGAAGACTCTAACAAAGTTAGAATTTTTAACAACTTTTTTTTTTTTTTTTTTTTACATATACTATTTACAACATATATAACACAATACAGATAACAATACAATACACAATTCCAAGCAAGTCTCTTCATGTTGGCACAGATGCGGACTTATACTGGGTATATTACTTGATTAACCTGGCTTGGTTAATTAATTTTGTACTGTCAGTATGACCCCAACCAAAATAAGGAGAACTCTGTGCCAATGTGAAGAGACTGCCTGCCTTCCCTTCCTTCACCCTATTGCAGTACATTTTCTTCTTTCTTACTCTAGTGCACTGTTCATTTTATTTAGAGCTCATATTTGACATTTTTCTCACGATACATTTCACTTTAGAATATATTCTATTTTAACACGGCCTTTGTGCTGTATATATTATACTGGTCATTGAGACCTAAGATTTTTCCTGATGAACTTAAAACTTCAGAGAAACATTTTTCCATGAATTTGTTTGTCGTACTCTGCTCGACCTCCTGTTCTCTGTTTAGGTATTGAACATCAAAATGTTCTTGGAAGGATACAACTACAATGTACAATAAACAACTAGAAATGTGTTTGTAAAACACTATGCCCCCAACTATATGCTTGTTGATACAAAATGTCGAAGTTGAAAAGGAACCTAATTCTGACCAAAATTTGATCAGGTTATCTACACCTTGGTTCCAAACTGCTTGCAAAATTTTATAAGCCTAACTCAAGTGGGTCCTTAGATATTTTGCTTACAAGATTTTCATTGGCCTAAGTTTGAAAGGGGTATTACTCCACTATGAAGACTCTGACAGAAAAGAAAAACCAACTTGACAATGGGCAATAACTCAAGAAGTATCTGGCAGAATTTATTCAAATGTTAATCAGGTCATCTACTTCTCACTAACAATCTATTCACTAAGATTCAAAGCTCTAGCTTCAATAGTTTTTGAGATATTGTGCTGACAAGATTTCATCAATATATTTTCTAAGAGCCATAACTCAAGAAAGACACATAACCGTGACAAGAAAAAAAAACAAGAAAAACGCATAACTCTCTTGCAAGTGAAACATCTACTGGTCCTCCTCTTCATCCCTACCAAATATGAAAGCAATCCATTGAAGAATAAAGGTAACAAATAACTTTGAAAGAAGGTTAAACAAAAGGTAAACTTCGGACAATGCCAGACGCCTGCCTGCCCACCCGTAATTGCTATTGTAAAGGACTGATTTTTTAAAAACTCGTCCAAAAAGGATGTGCCAGCTATTTTTCATGAGGAATCCATATATGAAATTTCAAAACCCTAGCATGCACAGTTCAAAAGTTAGGCTATGCATAAAAAAGATCAGGTCATCTACTCATCGCTACCAATCTATTCCTCAAATTTCAAGGCTCTAGCTTCAATAGTTTTTGAGATATTTTGCTGATAAGATTTCAAAGGGATATAACTCAGGAAAAGGGCATAATCCTGAAAAGAAAAAAAAATACGTATCAGCTATTTTCTGATAAGAAATCCAAATAAGAAATTTCAAAACCCTAGCATGCGCAGTTCAAAATTTATGCTATGCATCAAAAAGTGTGCAATGTAAAAAATACCCAAAATGACAAAGGGCCATAACTCATGAAGTACTTTTCAAAATTCATTCCAAGTTGATCCTGTCATCTACTCATCACTACCAATCTACTCCTCAAATTTCAAGGCTCTAGCTTCAATAATTGAGATATTTTGCTGACGAGATTTCATCCATATTTTTTTTAAAGGGCCACAACTCAGGAAAGGGGCATAATCCTGGTAAGAAAAAAAACAACAAAAAAAGTGTCAGCTATTTTTTCATGCTGAATCCGTATATGAAATTTCAAAATTCTAGCATGCACAGTTCAAAACTTTTGCTATGCATCAAAAAGTCTGCAATGTAGAAATGCCCAAAATGACAAATGGCCGATGTATTTTTCAGAATTCATTCAAAAGTTAATCAGGTCGTCTACTCATTGCTATCAATGTATTCCTCAAATTTCAAGACTCTAGCTTCAATAGTTTTTGAGGTATTTTGCTGACAAGATTTCATTCAATTTTTTTCAAAGGGCCATAACTCAAGAAAGGGGCATAATCCCGATAAGAAAAAAAAAAATGTGACAGCTATTTTGTCATGAGGAATCCATATTCGAAATTTCAAAATCCTAGCATGGGGTTCAGTAGTTATGCTACGCATCAAAAAGTGTAACACACGGAAGCACGGACAGACATAAACCAGAGTTAATATAACCCTCCAACTTCTTTGAACTTGGGGACATAAAAACAGAGACTAAGGACATATCCTACAATAATACAAGATGAAGTCTGCTGTTATGATTCTACCAATTATTCTCCAATGATGCATGTCACCGTATAGAGTGACATCATTGACGTCGCGGATGAAACCCCAACGCCATCATTGACATCGATGTGACTCCTCCGTGACTTACTTACCGTCGACAATGTCGCCCACTTAACTTCATATGCAAACTCCATTTCCATACATACAGCTTTATATTGATTATACTATCTGAATGACAATCAAGGATATAACATTCCAAATGTTGCAGTCTTAAATGTCACTGACATTGCAATTGTCAAACTCACTTGACTTCAGAATTATGATCAGAGGGAGAGTAGTATTGGATCAACTCAAACTTTTAGTAACTCCATGCCCTGATCAGACAAAATAGAATAGCTTTAAGTAACATACATTATATTCCGTAGACGGACAAATAGGACAAAATTGTCTTACAAGCCTTACAGAATATTTTTATTTTCTTAATATAATTGAATTACCTTAATGTTAGGCATACCAAAAAAAAAAACTTTGCATATGTATGTGGGTGTGTGCATGCCTTATGTTTGTGCGTATGTTCATGTATTGGGTATGCATATATAAAACCTAATCTTTCTGCTTATGCAAATCATATGGTACCGCACATAACAAATTGACTATTCAAACCCTGCACTGTTTTTATTCAAATAAACTAAACTACACCTTGTGCCTGCTGCCACAAAAGGACTGATCGGTCTGCACATGCCAGCGCAGCTTGCTCAGCATTCACGACAGCAAATACAATTAACGCAACCTGAGAAACCACGACCGGACTGCACAACCTAGCACACCCCACTTGGTATTCCTAAATAACTCAGGTAACATATCGAGGGTTGAGCGAAAGACTAGCGTAAGTCAGATAGTTGTTTTTCCCCCAACCTAATCTCCTCACCATGAAGGCGTTATGAAGATTACAACATTTCTTTCTGTAAACAATGAAAATTTAGGTGCCATTGCTCGTATGAGCAATGGCACCTAAATTTGCATTGTTTACAAAGGGGTCCAAGTTGCCCCTAAACAAGGGTTTCAAAAATATGTTTGAGTTACTATAGTCTTGCGCTCAACCCTCGATACGCAGAATCGGATTAGCATGTGCTGCAATATATTGTTTGCGGATTTCCTGTTCAAACTCGGATATGTTTCTGCTTCTCGGAATTCAAACAGAAAAACCTACTAACAATCAAATAATATTAATATGAAAATACCACTCACCAAACTGTCCATTGACGGCCCTGTTTCGTTGCCTGATTGTCCTTCATTTGGACAGTGTTGGTGGGTGTATATATAGTAAGGCTATAACCTTGAAACACATCATTTCCAAGCTTTATGCGCTTTTCACCCTATATACATTTAGCAACCAGTTTAGCCTTATTAAAGCTACTATAAATAAACAAGTGGTACTACAGGTGAAATGGTACCACCTATATAAAAACTAGAATGTGGTCAGCTTGCGCCGTGGTCTGCTCTGAGTCGTAACAATATCTAGTGAACCGCTTGAAGTATGACCTGATATTTTGCCAACTAATTAGGATCAAGCTTAGATGACATAGTTATACCCCCAACTTCAGAGAAGTTGATGGGGCATATTGGTTCGAGCCTGTCCATCCACCCATCTTTCCATCTGTCACACTTGCATCATGTGCATATGGACAGGATTGGTTAGAGCTCGGATCATGGAATTTTGCATATAGTATCAGCATGAAAAATAAGTGGACCCGTATTTCTTTCATTTTTCTGTCCAGATTCTCCTTGCAGAGATATTCCCCTTTTTGGACTCAGGCATTATGACGACAGGTGACGGGTACCTTGTGTGTGCAACTCTTCATACAATTTTATACAGATTAATTTGAAACTTTGCCACCTTTTTTGTCATGTTCTGTAGATATGCATGTGATTTTGGCATTAGCAACAATTTTTTTCGTCACTTTCTTTTTTCCTTTTGACCTTAGCCATTTTTGGAGCTTATATACTACTAAAGTGCATTAAAGATGGTACTCTCTGTGCACACCACCACTTACAATTTTATACAGATCAATTTGAAACTTTGCAGGCCCTTTTGTCATGGTCTGTAGACTTGCATGTGGTTTTGGCATAATCTGTCAATTTAATTTTTGTCACTTTTTTTTTTTTTACTTTTGAACTTACCAATTTCTGTCCATCTATTGATTATGCTTTGCATACGGTCAGGAATTGTTAGAGCTAGGATCCTGAAATTTTAATATATAACATCAGCAAGAAAATAAGGGTACCCATATTTTTTCATTTTTTTTTTCAGTCAGGGCTCTCCATGTTGAGTTATTCCCCTTTTTGGAGTTAAGGTGAGTTAGGCGTTTCAAGACAGATAGTGGGTACCTTGTGTGCACAGCTCCTCATACAGTTTTATACTGATCAATTTGAAACTTTGCATGCTCTTTTGTCACGGTCTTGACATGTGCATGTGGTTTTGGCATGATCTTCAATTAAAGTATTGTCATTTTTTTTTACTTTTGAACTTGGCCATTTTTGGGCTTCAATACTATTAAAGTGTATTACCATGGTACCTTGTGTGCACAACTTCTACAGTTTTATACAGATCAATTTGAAACTTTGCAGGCCCTTTTGTCTTTGTTTATAGATGTGCATGTGGTTTTGGCATCCATTTATTTTTTGTCACTTTTTTTTTACTTTTGAACTTAGCCATTCTTGGTGCTTAAGTACCATCGCATGTTAAAGGGGAAGCATAAAGTTGGGGGCATAGTGTTTTACAAACACATTGCTAAATAAACCTCATATGAACTACCAATAAACAGATCACTAACAATTTGATTGACCGAGTTGAGGTTTAACGACCGAGTCAAACCATTAGGGTCATATCAAGCTGGTCTGTTTACCTAACCATACAAATGACCAATGAATACAAGTCTACTAGCAAGGGAAGTAACTATATAAAAGTTCAAGCACAGTTCTGCACTGTACAGCTGTACAGTTAGAGGATAGATAGGGATTCAGTAGAGTGTACTGACATTTTTTTCTTTCCAATATGCTTCTAATAAGTACCTTAACATATGTTTCGCGAAGACATGGAGGTTTATATGCATATTCATAGGACTTCTTATTAAGACTGGCTAATCGGAACTGAAAAGATAATCGATTATCAGTCCTGCCATTGTGATTGACAATTGATTAGTAATCGCCGAGTATTTGGTCATAATTTTACCTGTCTGAGCATGACTCTTACCATATGTTATACTTTATTGCATATATTTGGTCAGACAGGCCAGAGCAAACAGTGTAGACCCTGATGAGAAGCAGCAAATGCGGTGTCTCATCAGGATATTCAATGTTTGCCACCCATCCAGTTAGTTTTAGACACAACAATGGGTAGTAAATTGTACTTGTTCAAATTTTAGATTATGTATGGTAAGGAGTTGAGGTGTCTGAATACTAAGGGTAAATACGGTAAAGTAACAAACACAGAAATCAAATGATCGATTATTAGCAAATCAGTAATGATGATGATTGTTTTGGAATTTATTGATCAATTAATCGATTTAATATCTGATTAATCGTGCCAGCCTTACTTCTTACGAAGGAGCATTTGATGATAATGCTTGAATAATCTTTATTTCTCCATAAAAACAAATACTGTGGGTACTCATAAGAAGCCTGCCTCTGCTCCATACAAACAAACTGTGTGTACTCATTAGAAGTGCCTCGATGCACTTCTAATGAGTCAGGGATCAATTTTAGCACTTGCTAAATGCTGGTTAATTTCCTCAAAAAGCCAGCTGCAATTTCCATCACTTGCTAATTCTAGCAAGTTGGAAAGATTCTCTTTAACTGGCAGAACCTTAGGCATTGTTGCTGAAGTTTTGCAATTTCTTTTCCAAAAGCAATGATGATATTTTTCTTATTTTTCCCAGAAAACAGGTTTTGACATTACGTGCAAATTGTCTCCATAGGAGACAATTTGCATGTAATGTCAAAACCTGTTTTCTGGGAAAAATAAGACAAATATTCTAAAATGTCTGCTGAAATTTTTACCCAAAGTGTTAAGGTTTAAAGCCACATTTAACAGTGTTTATAAGTGTGAAAAAGCAAGTTGGCTGAAAGGTTTAGCAAGTAAAAAATAATGCCACTTGCTAATTTTAGCAAGCTGTCAAAAAAGTTAAATTTGAACCCTGTGAGTAAACACAACTTGTATGTTTATATATAGTGAACCGGAGAAAATATTATCCCAGAATTATCACCAAACGCTCTTCCTTAACAAGCTTGATATTCCTCTCATCTAGAGCTCAGCTGCTGTCATACCTGATTTTGAACCTTATAGAAGATAATATTCCTAATTTTTCCACCATTCAGTTCCATAGATCTGATGATATCCTGTACTTTAGTGCCCCAAGAAAACTGTACAATGACAGACTTTTCTGCTTCTTCTCGTCGCTGTCTCAACATCTGACAATAGGAAACATTGGCCACTGAAATACAGAGCAACCTTTGATTTAGTGTTGGGCAGTGTGACACAGAATTGTACAAAAATTCCTTCTCCAAAGAATGATAATAGACTGTGTTGTGTGTGCAGACACTGGACAGCTTAAGAAGACCTAGCTCTCTACAGAACTAGTATTTCATAGCAACAGAAAGGGCGCTTTTTTCATCCAAAAAATGCTATCTTTCTTATTTCTCCATGAAAACATATGTTAAGGTACTCATTAGAAGTGCCTCAGCGAGGCGCTTCTAATGAGTACCCACAACATATGTTTTCGTGGAGAAATAAGAAAAATATTATGTGGATACCACCTCTTATCTGTAGCTATGGTATTTATTCACAGTTCTTTCTACCATTGCTTATCTGTGTGTCTGCATGCTTCTATAGGTTCCTTCAATGACTTGTACAGAGTACATGTCAAAAGACATTACACAGACTGATTAATATCTAAAAGAGCCCAAAGCTGGTGATTTTTTTTATACATGTGCTGTAACTTAAATTACTATTCTTGCTGCCTCTCTGTAACAAAAATCATAAAATTGCCTCAGGGCAGCAATACGCTTCTTATGAATCCTGAATGTGTACTCTCAAGCATATACTTCCAGTGACCCTAACTGATCTGAATTCATTTCTCTATATTGATAAATTTTGAAGCAATTAGTGTTAACTGGGTCAGAAACACTAGATCCTGAAGCTATGTGAATAAGTATTTATCAGTGGAGCTATCTGTCAAGCTATCTCCTCCTAAACCATTGGATGGAATTTTACCAAACTTGCTGCATGACTTCCCCTCATGGTAAAGGGTGTGCTAGAGAAACATTATTTTTCCATCTTTCCGTCTGGCATCTGTCCAGCCTAGATACCTCCTAAGCCACTGGGCAGAATTTAAACGAACTTGCTATATGGCTCCCTGAAATAAAAAGCTAAAACCACTGACTGCATTACTTTAATAAATCATGCATGTGGTGGTCTTTACTGTCCAAGTAAAATAGTTTGGGACTGGTGTGTCTCCCTGTCTACAAAGATGTCTCCCTATTTTCCCAGGAGGGAGACGTGACGTCGATCTAATTTTCTGGGCCAGGTCCATTGAATTTACAACATCAGGATGTGTGATAATAACTACAAGCTGGTACATAACATGCATTTTCAGAATAAAACGTAAAGCAGAAACAGACCATGATCAATCGGGGAAAAATTACTAAAAAAAAAGTGTGAGAAAACAAGGAAAATGATTCTTTGTCAGGCATATGGAAAAGAAGTTACTGGGGACATGCTTAAGCCAAATAAAAAAAGTCATATTTCTGGTACCCCTAACCAACCCTGTTTTTTGAGGGCCTATTCTGAATTTTTTATCGCAATTTTCCAGAGATGCTGCCAGCAACAATTATACTCCATATTTTTTTCTGAGCTGGAGACTTCTGAACCTCTGATTTCTCAATTTAAATGAAAGTAATATGACAAAAATAAAAACTTAATTGATGCTAAGCAGTCAAATAGTGTTGCTTTTTCGCGAAATCCATACAGTAAAAACGTTATATGTCAGCCAGTATAGTGAGACAGCCACAATTTGGGGTTGTGGCATGTCAAAAGAAGTCTACTGACATACTTTCCATGCCTACTATTTGTACGGCTGTTCAGTCTTCGCAAAAAGTGCAGGTCTGCCTGACAAAACTGGCATTTTTTTCATCATTTTGTCCTACAAAAACTTTTAGTCTGTCTGACAAATGCCCTGTGAAAGCAAAGAAATTAATATTCTGACAACAAATATGCATTCAGTCCTGCAAATACTTATCTGTCCTGCAAAAGATTACAGTCTGTCTGACAGCTGCCCTGAATCAGTAGAAATTATTTCGCGAAGACTGCTGTTGTTCAATAGAAAAAACAAAAACAGTAAAAATAATAAAAAAGTAACCCTGATCTACCAACTTTGTTTTCTTCATTAACAGATTTTTTATTAACAAGCAAGTACAGGTGCAGCATCCACATCAGTGGGCCCCCTTCCAGGTAGCTGGCTTGCTGCACGTATGGCAGATCTCACACCAGATCTTCAGGTATGTCTATCATGAGGGTCGATAGCCGAGAGCTTCCACTCTCTTCAATCCCTCTCTGTCAGCTGCTTCCATGTCATCTTTCCATTAACCTGTAGGTCAAAGGCTGTCTTGACTGCACCATTAGAGTGTTCCACATGTCCATACCAGCGGAGCATTCTCTCTTTCAGAATGAAGTCTAGATCCTGAATTCCAAGCAGCACAAGTACATGTAGCATTGGATTTGGTGGTGAAAATGTCTTGCGGCTTGACATTGCAGATCTGTCTGATCATTGCCCTGTCATTTCTCTGCAGATGTTGAAGGTTTGGCTTTGTCAATAGCCAAGTCTCACTGACATGGAGCATTGCGCTCCGCACACAAGAGCTGTATATGCGGGCACATGCCTTGGAAGAGAGATGGCGGGAAGAGAGAAATCGAACTTCTTCCAAGCAGTTTTCACATGTGGTTGAGAAAGTTCACAGCCACCAGCTGCTGGGAGCATGTTTCCTAGGTAGCAAAAGGAAGCTACCACCTTCAGCTTGTCAAGTCCTACTTGGACTTCCCTCTGTGGTCTGCCATCCAAGGGGTGTGCAGTTACCTGGCACCATATACATCTGTAATCTGGGTCCTTTGTCAAGGGCTTGAGTCCACTGCATTTCTTGTGCACCCAGTACTTGCAGCCACTGCGGAAGATGCTGTTGCTGCCCATGCCAGTGCGACAGATCATGAGATGGCACATGGAAACTTGCCTGAACTCTGCAAGAGGTCCAGGCCCGTACCACAGCTCATGATCTTTGTCTTTCCTGCATTTACTCTCAGTCCTTTCTCCTCCATTGCTTCTTTCCTAGTCAAGAGCCTCCTGATACATTCCTGAGCAATTCAGCAACGATAACAAAGTCATCTGCATAGAGGTCCTCCCAACAGAATGCCAGGGTGGACTAGCGTGACAAGGCTTCAAGCACAATGATGAAGAGCAGAGGGCTGAGTACCGAGACTTGGTGAATACCGACCTTCACTTCAAACTCTTCACTCTACCCCTCCCCAACACGAACACAGCTCCGTGCATTGGCATATATCCCCTGCACCAGTTGCAAAAGCCACTCCTCCACACCAAGTTTTCTCAGTGCCCACCAGATGATCTTCTGAGGACTCTATCAAATGCCTTCTCCAGGTCTATGAAAGTCATGTAGAGTTTTTTGTTGGCAGCTAGATACTTCTCTTGCAGCTGCCTGACAACAAAACTTTTGTGCCTGTTCTGGCTCTGCCTGGGATGAAACCAAACTGGGGATCGCCGATTGAAACCAACTGTCTGATGAGGCCATCCACAATCCTCTCCAGGACTTTCATGACCTGCTCAGTCAGCTTTAGACCGTGGCAGTTTCCCCTTTCCAATGCATCCCCCCTTGTAGAGGTAGACAATGAAACTCTGCTCCCAGTCAGAGGGTACCTTGCCATCGCGAAAGACTGCAGCTGCGAGGTCATCTCCACCACTATGCCTGATGGGCCCCGGTGCTTTGCCCGCCTTCATCTGAGAGAAAGCCTTTTTAACCATATCAATGGTGTTTCAGATTGGGATGGGTGGGTCTTCCACTGATCAGACAGGTGATCTGGGTCCCAGTCAAACTCAACATTGAGAAGCCTTTAGTATTTTTCTAACCAGGCCTTCTGCTTTGAGTCTTCGCTCATTGACATCTTCCCTGCATCATTCTTCACTGGTCTGTCACCAACAACATCAGCATTATCTCTTCTAAACTAGTTAGCAAGGCGGTAGACTTCAGAAGACTTGGGGTTAATATTCTCATAGACCTTCTTGTTGGCGTCTTGATGAGCAGAGTGCACTGCATGTCTGGCAATGCATTGGGCTGATCGTATGATGCTCTAGTACCTTTACCAGCCTTCCAGGCCTTGAAATCTTTCCGCTTGGCACAGCAATGGCTTTTTCCACGTGTTCATTCCACCACCAGGTTTCATAACGCCAACAGTTGGGCCCAGCTGTGCTACACACCTCTTCAGTTGTCTTGAGCAGGCCAGTTTTGATGTTGTTCCAGATATCCACAGTGGCAGTATCTGTTACACCTGCACTCACTTGCTAGTTGAAGACATGGAAATGATTGTTTTTATTTTTTCAAGGAACTGGAAACAAAGAGCAAGGGGTACTAAACTGGCAGAATTTGACATTTTATCTGGTCAATGTACTGAAAGGCCACCTGACCATCCGTAAGCAGAACCTGGCTTTCCCACATGTTACACGAGCGTGGCTCGAACCATAGCGGTGCGAAACGGATTTTGTGTTCTGCTCGTAACGTTTTGTGAAGATACAAACGCTTACTTTCATGTTTTGCTTTACTTCCATTTGATATCTTGTAGTCACTGTCATGCTTCATGGCTTGAACTGATAAAGGAGACAAAAAGAAGCTTCTTTTGACTGTAAAATTACTCAACGTGCCGAGGAACTTCGCACATTTCATGGCGACCGCCATTGTTGGGAGTAATATTTGCCGGTACCGTACAGGAACAAATTTAATGGACCAAATGGAATAGCACCGCGTTCGCTGTTCTCACGTGACGTAGGGACAGATCTCACGTTTCGGCGCATTTTTTAACAGATAGCGATATGTATTACTATATAAAAGTTTTACTATATAAAAGCGGAGTTTAAGGGGGTCAAAATTATATAGGTACGTTTTCGTGATGTAAGTCTTCACTAAAGGTGCGTTTACTCGAGCTGTGTCTCAAATGCATGTACACCCCCCCACCCTCTCCCCGCCCCCCCCCCCCCCACCACCACCATATAGTCTCTTGTTTCAATTAATTTGAATTGAATCAGATATTTAATCTTACACTGTAATCCGAATTTTCTTTTCAAATGATCTGTAGTTTTTCTTAATTTTCTTTCTTTGAACAAATTACAGTATAGCATTGCTTTTATTGCAGTATTGCAGTCATATCTACAAACTTGATGACATCGGTCGACCTTGACATAATAAAACTGAAATTGCAGGACATGCTATTTGTCAGTTTGTTTTCCCTGAACACTCCCAGGATTGAAATACCATAATAACCTTTAATATTGGGACACCGTAACTCCTTACTATACAGCCGACTCTCGTTATCTCGAAGTTCAGGGGACTCTCTGGAATACTTCGAGATAACCGTACATCGACATATCAGATTTGCGGAATTGAGGAAATCAATAAATCGAACAACCACATTTAATAAATGAATATGTAATTTGACTCCTAAAGATAGAGATATATTGAAAATATTGTGGAATAATACAATATTTTGTTACCTGTTCTTAGATTTCCATGTTAAAACGGGGACCAGAACTTCACTTTGAGATAAACGGTTATTCGAGATAGGCGAGGTCGAGATAACGGGAGTCGACTGTAGTTGTTTTGAAACTTGAACAAGTCCATTTTACGTTCTGTTGGTATGTCTAAAATACTGCTGCATGAATGGCAAACAGTATACACCCTGATCAGAAGTTTGCTTAGAGGGATCAAATGATGTGACAATTTCAAGGATGTTGAAATCGGTAATTGCAGTCTTTTCTTCTCCTTTGATAAATTTAAGGGAAGGGCTTCTAGGGGAGAGGTAAATGTGATAAAAATAGGGCATAGCAGTAAACTTAAACTAATGGAATAATAATAATGATAATAACTATAAACCTGATGTAATGCACCAGTCGTTTGTATCCGCTGCCCACTTCCCCACTCATGTGGAATAGCGCGAGGACAACGACTTTCCATCACAGCCCAGCTAAATACATTGTACTGCGGAGACTAGATAGTAGAAGCCCAGCTCTCCGACAATGAAAAATGAGGATTAAGTAAATATAAAATCTTAGTAGTCCCCGCTATTTTGGTGCGAAATCAGAACACCGGTACTTTCCCGGCACTGCAGGGGCATTCAAAAGGTCATAGCCCCGCACTCTTAGCTCGGCTACCCCACCATTCCCCGTATGTGTGTGTGTGCGTGTTTGCGGGGGGACGGGGGGATGTATGTGGGTGTGTGGGGCGGGGGCAATGGATAAAAATGACTGGTGTATAACGTGCAACACATGAAAAGGATCCTTATGATATATGACTATAACGAAACCCCAGACGAGCCTGCGCTTCTCAGCAGTCCGATCATGACATCATCTGTTCCGAGATATTCTACAGTAGGTAATGATTTTGTAAATGTACTTCATAGCCCGGCGCTTTTCTCGCGTAAAGCAACATAATAGCCAGCACATGATAAAAAGGTACTTATCACATAGGTGACCAGTAAAGGTCAAGGTGAGCGTGCGCATAAGCGCAGTCTCGCAAAAGCCTTTGCTGTTCACAGACATGAAGTAGAGACCTTTAGGAAGCTTCAGGCAAAAACGCATGTCTTTCGCCCAAATAGGGGACTGCGCATGCGCATTTGAAGAACCACAAATCGGAGAACCATAGGTCCCTTTTTTCGTGTGCCGGCTCATGTAACTACTAGAAATTCTGTGGAAACTGAATAAATTTATCACCTGGAAATGTGACCAGATGTTCCGGAGATATACATGTCTATTATGACTTGTTACGAGACTGATGATTTCCATGTTTATCTTAAGTATTTGAACAGACATGCTTGAGCAGTGTAGACCCAGATCAGATGCCGCACGCATATATTGTTTCAAAAATCCAGGGATGTGCTCAAAGATTACAAAGGACCAGTAAATATAAACTACTCTATAGTGAAGTAAGGAGTGACGTTTTTAAAGAATTAATAACTCGACTATTTCATTATAAACATCAAATATAATCTAGTTACTGTAGATCATTATCTTCCCCCAGATTTTTTTTCTATTACGTGCAGTGCCCAGGAACTAATTTCTTTACGTAGTTCCCGGTGTTGATATTAAATACATCAATCCCAATGTTTATGGGAACTTGACACATTCGAATTCCCATCATTGTTAATAAGGGAGACACCGTTCGATAGTTCCTGCTTCCTTTCCTGGATACCAAACCCCTTCTGAAAAGGTGTCTAGAAAAAAAGGGAATTTGCTCCCAGAGAAATTGAATTCTTCTAGAGTTAGCCCATTTCAGAAGGGGACTCAACAATCTACCAGAATTGCCTCACCTTAAGGGGAATGGGTGACACTGTCAGGGAAGGTCCCAGTAAGCATTCTTTATCAATATACAGCGGACCGTTATCGGCCCGTCAGGGTAGCTGACGGGCCGATAACGGCCCGCTGTAGATTTAGAAAGAATACTAGCTGGGGCAACGCTGTCAAACATATTTGCCTCCATTGGAAGCAAATTCTTGTCTTTAGGGTAGACCTTTTCCGAAAGAGCTTTGTAGCTTGGTATGCAGGACAGGCAGTTACAAAAGTTGTAAAATATGGCGGAAAATCTACCTAGTGTATCATGTCCTCTAAAATGCAATTACGCATTCTGTCTATCTAAACGAACGTATATGCAGACCACTGAGATCTTAGAAAATAAATATCTGTGAAATTGTATAGACTTGAAAGTGAAGTAAATAAAATCACAGTTTAAACCAAGAATGTTTCCAATGAAATATGCATGAAGTTACCCAGGTAAAACGAAGCAGGCATTACAAAAACACACCTATTCAAATATATTGAAAAAATCACCACCAAAAACTGAAAGTTTTCAGGTAAAAATTCTAATATTTTTCATATTTCTACTCAAAAAATAAATTGTAGGTACTCGTTAAAACCGCCTCATCGAGAAGGTTCTAGCGCGTACATGCAATCTATGTTTTTGAGCAGAAATAAAAAAAATAATGTATACCCCTGTAAACCCCAGTTTTGCTATATAAAAGTGGGGTTTAAGGGGGTCAAAGTTATACAGGTATGTTTTCGTGATGTATCACGAGGCTTCCCGAGGCACCGAAAGAAGAAATGAGAAGCAGACAATGACAAAACACAACAGCACAGTTGCAAAAGCCGACATACAGCCGGCCTCGGTGGCTCAGTTCGATGCACGTCCGACTGGTGATTAAAAGGTTACGGGTTTGACCCCCGCCGAGGTCGGCAACATTCTTTCGTGGAGATTGATCATGAAATATTTTCTACGGTCATTCTCTCCCTTCTGCTGATTCAAGAAGGACAGTTGTCAGTTTCTAGCGACAGAATGTGCACAATACTGGTTAACCGCTTAGAGGACTAAGCCTGTCCAGTAAAAGTGTGGTTAGGCAAACTGACCGCACTCGACATGACCCAATTGGGTTCATTGGGCCGTAAAACCTCAACACAAACAAACAAATAGCCGACATACAAACAAATAAGAACTGCAACAGAAGAACCACCTTGGAACAATCAGCAAAAATAACTATTGGCGGTGGGCGCAGGGAATCGAGGGCGCGGGGACTTAAACTAATTTTACACTATCACAATCTCGTCCTTTCCAGCTAGCATTCTTTATAAATCCACAGCGGGTCGTTATTGGCCCGTCAGCTACCCTGACGGGCCGATAACGGCCCTCTATAGATTTATATAGAATGCTCACTGGGTTAATTCTGATGCAGCTCAAAAGTACAAATATGTGTTTGGTCCGCGTGTGGTCCTCTAAAAATAATCACAGCACTGTAATGCAACAAAGTAGAGGGTTCAATGGCAATCTGAAACTAGAGTAAAAGAAGACCACAACTTTGGCCTCGATGGGCCTGACCACAAAGAGCATCAGTCAGGCGTCAATGTTCTGAAACAGATTCTGAAACTAAACTTCTTTGAAAATCACTCAAGAGACATTAACATTGAGAAAGCATTATTCTCATTTTTCAATGTTGTATATGCATGCATAAACCAGTATATACTGGGCTGCGATCAATAAAGCAAATCACTCGCGAGAGTTTTCCCAAACTATCTTGCAGCTTCTGAACGGCTATTGTAAACCCTTCTAATGTGACCCTCTTATATGACCTCAAATTATAGACTAACCGTTAATCCCATTGGCGATACCTGATATCAGATCGAATAAAGTATGTCAACAATTATCAATTTAATATTGAATCAAATAAAGTATATCAACTCAGTAAATATTTTCATTTTTTTGTTACGAACAGACATACAATAGAATTGTACGCATCAGCCGCAAGTTTGGTTGAGCCAAAAGACGGCTTGAGAATAGTTAGCGGAAGTTTTCAGTCTGAAGGACAAATACTATTAGACATAATGAATGATCATTGCTTGGAACAAATGGTTAGCTTCCCTACTTATGAAAAGAACACTTTAGACTTGATTCTCACCTCCTTACCAGGTCAGTTTGAAGATATTCATTCTCCTGACAAACTTAGTAATCACGACATTGTTTCAGGATCTTTAAAACTCTACATTCCACCCGCAAAGAAACCTCGGAGAAAAGCGTATTCATACCAGAAAAGTGATTATGAAACTATGAGGGAGGATGCGCTAAGATTTGCATAGGAAAAATATTTTACTGGTCACTCAGATGCTCGATCTGTTCAGGAGAGCAGTACAGGAGAATAACTTCTTTCATTCAGGATTCAGCTGATAAGCATATCCCCTCAAAAACTAGTAAAGATAAGAGATAAAAAGAAAGATCCGCAACAGGAATAAAATTCATGTTAAGGCAAAAAGGTCAGGTATAGCTGTAAACTTTTATCAAAATTTGAAACTTGAAGAAGGGAAATTAAGACAGACATTAAACAACAGCAAGATTTATATGTGAATAACTTGGTTGGTGGTATAAAGGCAAATACCAGAAACTTCTATAGATACATCAATAGTCAGAAAAAAGACAGACAAAGTATTCCACCCCTTAAAAAAGGGGATGGCAGTGGTGTTGCGGAATCAGATCCTGAACGGGCAGAGGAACTGATTGGTCAATTCAATGACGCGTTCAATAAAACTGAGTACAAGGAAGTTCCATTAACTGAGAGATTGGCACCTTTCATGGATAATATTGTAGTTTCATCTGAGGGCGTTATAGTTACTTAAGGGCTTAAATCCTACTAAAGCTTTAGGGCCTGATGAGCTTCATCCTAATCCTTAAGGAATTAGCAAATGAACTGTACCCAGTATTTTCACATTTGCTTCAGCAATCTCTTGATACTGGTGAAATCCCAAAAGAATGGCTTCTTGCAAATATTTGTCATCTCAATAAGAAAGGAGATAGAGCTCTTGCTCGCAACTATCGCCCTCCCTGTGTCACTGACATGCGTACTATGTAAGCTGCTTGAACATATTGTTTGCTCAAATATTATGGCTCACTTAGATGAACACCAACTTTTGTCAGACAGGCAACATGCATTTAGGAAAAGGTACAGTTGTGAAATTCAGCTGACCACGGTAATAAATGATTGGGTAAAATCTTGAACAAAGGAGGACAGGTAGATACACTTATTCTGGATTTCGAAAAGGCTTTTGACACATCCTCTCATGAACTACTTAAAAGCAAATTATTTTGTTATTGCATTGGCGGGAAGACTCTCAAATGGATAGATTCCTTTCTTTGCTACAGAAAACAAAGAGTTGTTGTTAACGGTGAAACTCCAGGGTGGGCTCCAGTTTTGTGTAGTGTACCACAGGGACTCTTCGCAGATGACTGTGTTTGCTATCGTGAAATTAGAGAGGCAGATGACTCATTGAAACTTCAGAGGGCTATAGATAGATTAGGGTGTTGGGCAAGAAAATTGGGTATAAGATTTCAGCCTGTTAAATGCAATATCATGCAGATAACTAGGAAAAGAACAAACAAAACCGAAGCTTATTACACTTTACAGGGAATGGTCTCGAAAATGTGGATTCCATTAAATACTTTGGCGTGGCCATCTCATATGACTTGAGAGGGAATGTTCATATTAGCAACATGTGTACAAAGGCTAATATAACACTTCGCTTCTTGAGACGAAATATTTATCTGTGCCCCCAGGATGTAAAAGACGCAGCATACATATATAAAGGACTTGTTCGCCCGATCTTGGAATATGGTAGTTGTGTCTGGGACCCCCAGGGAGTGGTCCTTCAGGAAGAAATTGAAAAAGTTCAGAATACGGCAGTTAGATTTGTAACGAGCAATTACTGTTTTGAAACTGGAAGTATGACTGGAATACTGAAAAAATTAAGATAGAAGTCTCTCAAGAAAATGAGGAGAGACAGTAGGCTTATATTGTACAAAGGTCTAAAGGGTGATGCCAGCATTCCAACAGATAACCTTATTCCCCGAATTAGAAGCTGCAGAAATCATCACTCTTTGGCATTTTAGATCCCCATTGCATGACCTGATATTTACAAGGGACCCTTCTTCCCTCGGACCATTAGAGATTGGAATGCCCTTCCAGATTCGGTAATTTCATCCGCTGAAGGTGCAAAGGATAAAGTAGCTTAGTTTACTTCTTTGGCGAGAGCTAGGGACTAACCTACCGTTTCATAGGTCCTGGTGAATGAATGTCATTTGACGTGTCACCGGCAACAATTTTGATTCTGATGCGGATATTAGCGGTGTTAGTCTTACTCTTTGTTGCTTTGTGGTTTATTCTACGAGGCGATTTGTTGTATGTCTTTCCGTGTGTCATTTTGTTCTTGTGTTTTTTAGTCCTTTTAGTATTGCGATTAACTCGCTTGGGGGAGAGAGAGCTAATCTTAGTGCTTTTCGTACGTTTGTTCGGTTTGTGCTTGTTTAGATTTGTCGGTTTCCTCTTCCTCTTGGGGTCTGGGAAGGGCTGCGGTTTGTGAAGTTTCCTAATATACTTTACAGTTGATTACAGACATTTTGGACTATGATAATGGCATGTTTTGGGGACAAGGTAGAATGAAAAACAGACAAAATATTTTGTGTTTAAATACAGTGTAACTATCCACCAAATGAAACAATATTTTTCTGAATTTATATACTAAGTCACCATAAAATTCGGGTTTCGATAGGCCTTGTTGCAGAAGAGAGTCTTACTGTTGGTTTTCTTTTGCTCAAGCATTTCAGTTGTTTCGTGCTGTCGAGTCCTCATCGTTGTTTCATCTCTGTAATTTGTTGATTTTTTTTTGTGTTCTCGGAGATGTAGCACTGATGAGTTAGGAAGCCTTCATGCGACTGAAAAAATTATACGTCTAAACCGCGGCAGAAGTAAGGACGAGGATTGTGGCCACGTAAAATCGATTTAAGCCCGTCCCCCCCCCCCCCCCCCCCAGTGAAATACTTTTCACTGACCGTTCCAAGGCGGTTCTTTTGTCATGGTTTATTTTTGTTATAGTTCGTCTTTGAATGTGTGTGTCGCTTACGTCTTTTTGTTTGGATAGCCTTTTGGCCACTTTGTGGGAAAGTAACTGTCCGTTTGGCTTTCTGCTAGTGATGTTTCCATTAGGGTCCAGTTATTTTGTGTTTGTGTTTCTTTCCCTTTGATGTCTCTGATGGGAGGTGTGGGATAATTGTATCGATTCCTGATCATTGCCTTCCTTTCTATTTTAAATCAGTTTGTTTTCCCAAAGTCAGCCGCCTTGCTAAATCTTCCACGTTCAATAAGCTGGGGTTCACAAGAGCGTTTTTCACGAAAGCCGTGTTGTAATTCATAGAGGATATTAAGTTGGGTTATATGTCTGGAGATATTGGATGTGATTACATGCTCCATCACCTTGCACAATATGCATGTCAATGAGATGGGCCTGTAATTGGCAGGGTCTGTTTTATCACCCTTTTTGTAGAGGCGACATACTTGAGCTTTGGTCCATTCTGAAGGCAACTGGCCAATTTTGAGCGATTTCCCAAACAGCATGCAGATAACAGGAGCAATTTCTAATCTTAGTTCCTTCAATATTATGAGTTTAATAGTCTGGTCCAGCAGCTTTATCAGCCTCAATGACGGCCTCTTCGTAAAACCTTAACCAGTGGGTTGAGGCTTGACGATATGTCTTTGGCTTGGCCCGTCGTGGTTCAACTATTGGTTTTTATTTACTCTGGCATACAGTAGAACTAGCCATGAGTACTCGTCTTTGTTTATTATAGTGATTAATTTGATTTTTATGTTTTCGCTTTGATGCATTGACTGAGTTGGGAGCCTTTATGCGAACCGAATGTTTATGTGTTTCTGTATTAAGAGTAGCATCGGGACCCAGGGTGAAGTTAGCTAGCTGTAAAAGTGCTTTAAACCCTCCCCCCCCCACCCCCCCCCCCCCCCCCACGGTGGGTTACTCTACTGACCGTTCTAAGGCGGTGGTCCCGGTGTTAGTCTTACTCGTTGTTGCTTTGTGGTTTATTCTACGAGGCGATTTGTTGTATGTCTTTCCGTGTGTCATTTTGTTCTTGCGTTTTTCAGTCCTTTTAGTATTGCGATTACCTCGCTTGGGGGAGAGAGAGCTAATCTTAGTGCTTTTCGTGCGTTTGTTCGATTTGTGCTTGTTTAGATTTGTCGGTTTCCTCTTCCTCTTGGTGTTTGGGAAGGGCTGCGGTTTGTGATTGTGGCACTCTCTGGACTTTTCTCTTACCTTTTTTTGAGATTTGCCAAAAGTTTAATTATTCCATTAGGATCAATAAAGATTTCTGGCATAGGAGGGCATAAAGATTATAAGTTTTCTGGTATATTTTCATGAAACAATTTCTGAATAGTTTGAGCGCTCAATTGCCATTTACATGGAAATACATAATTATGGTGGCATATAACTGACATCTAAATATTGAGATACTAAGTCGACTTCTTCTGCTTTTATGTCAACTTACAATGTATGACTTGATGCTATATCCTTCTGTTGGCAGGTATCAAAAATTGAAACTTTGCAATTTCACTACTTCTTCTTTTGGCTCCAGCAAACACAAACAGAAATATTTATTTTTTGAAAGAATCGGGAAATTACACGCAAACATTTTTTCTTCAAATTAGAATGATGAGTTTTAATTACTCTTTATCATTAACCAAATTACAGATCGCCTTACACAAAATAGCCTACTCTTTTTTTTTTTTTTTTTTTTTTTTGCACCAATCAGCAGTCCTGTCACAATTGGTTCCCTGTGCCCTAAAGGTGGGCTGAGTTCAGTACACCGAGGCGACTCGTTTGCGGTCACTCGGAAACAGTTTTCGGCGGTGGGTAACAAAAAAAAAAAAAAAAAAAAAGGTAAGAGAAAAGTCCAGGGAGTGCCACAATCACAAACCGCAGCCCTTCCCAGACCCCAAGAGGAAGAGGAAACCGACAAATCTAAACAAGCACAAACTGAACAAACGTACGAAAAGCACTAAGATTAGCTCTCTCTTCCCCAAGCGAGGTAATCGCAATACTAAAAGGACTGAAAAACACAAGAACAAAATGACACTCTTGTTAGGCCACAAGTGGAGTATGCTTCGGCTTTTTGGAGCCCTTACACGAAAGAAAATATAAATAAAATAGAGATGCTGCAAAAAAGGGCAGCCCGTTGGGTTTGCAATGACTACTCACTATATAGTAGTGTGACAGACATGTTGAGTAATCTTGAATGGCGGTCGCTTGAGCTTTGGCGTTATGATTCGCATATCGCGATGTTTTATAAAATCGTGTATGGACTGGTCACTATACCAGTTCCTCCTTATTTTGAACGTACCATGGTACAGACACGCCATCATCCTCTTGCTTACAGGCAGATCCATACTTCTGCCAGTTATTACTACTATTCATTCTTCCCAATGACGGTTATTCTCTGGAACAGGTTACCAGCTGATCTCGTCCTTGATTCAGATCTTGACTCTTTCAAATCAGGAGTCAGCAAGATCAACCATACACTCCCTTAAGGCATACACTGTTTTTATCTTGCTTTTAAACTCTTCTTCCTAACACTAACTTTATCATCTATGCTCACCTTAATTTTACACCTTTTATGCAGCACTATCTCACTTTTTCTTCTCTTACTAACACACCATGTGCAGCACATCCAAATAATACTCGGAAGAGGGTTTTGAATTATGAGAAGATAGATAGATAAATGGAAAATACCTTCTGTATATGCCGGTTTTCTATTAAATATTATTCTAGTCTTATTCTATTCTAATTATCTCACATGTCACATGGGAATCTTACATGTGCTTTAGTTTGTTTTGTTTGACAAACTAAGACTCAATCTTAATCTTAAGCTTTAGTTACTTTATTATGATGATGTGTATAACACAGATTACGTTTTGTGTGTGACTATTATCCTGCGTATGGTGGCCCATGTATGGTGAATAAATTCCTATTCTATTCTGTTCGAAAAGTGCACTAAACGAACACATCACTACATCCGGGCGTTGAAATGTTTGAGAAGTTCAGAAATGGTTTTCTCAAGTGATAGGGTTTTCAGTCTTAATTGTCGCTGAATTTATGAAATCGCTGTTATCAAAATGACTAAACGGAAAGGTATGCTCAAAGGCTGTTTACTAATTTTCTTTTGTGGCATTTATTGAATTTGTTTTACAGAAGTCGGCGTCTGCATGTCAGACCGTGTCAAACCGGAAGTTGGCTGTTGTGTACATAATTACTATGGAATCCAATGCAGAATTATTTTACTAAAAAGATCAAAGATAGGTGATTACGAAGGGTGAGAGTGATATCTACTTGGGGCCCTACTTGGATGAAAATCATAGGGCTCTAAGGATGCACTGGTATGACAGGAGGTGATTTTCTGTTCCCAGTGGCATTTCCGCACATCTTTCCTAATTTTCCAACCAACCAATTTTTAGCCCCTGCCATTCAACATAATGATGAATTGTTCTACCCATGTCTGTGTCCATACTCAAAATTCTTGTCATTAACTCCTGACCATATGAGGTACTGTCATATTTCATCGTACGCCCATACATGATTCTGCGTAGATATGTCTGAACAAGAATCACATCATGCTTTGTTCATTTTCGTTTCTCTTCCCTTGGTCAAAATTCATGTCCAGACCATAACTCCTGGGCCATTTGAACAGTGATGAGATAATGAAACTTCATAGATAGACAGAAAAACATCATTATGCTGTACTGTCCAGAATATGTACTTCAGCAGACATGCTGTGAACTCGTCTCCCAGGACTGGTCTACAATTAGTGTTATTTCTGTAGTCGCCAACTAGAAAAATTGCCGTTGATCTGAAATTCAGTGGTATACAACACCATAGATTGCTTTAATGCAGTTTTCAGAGGACACCTGTGTTCATTTATTTTGGTAGCATTCAACATTCAGCAGTCTTTTGTCCCATCAAAGGGAGCTAATATATACACCAGGGCTCTAGAAAACTGGAAAATAGGTGGTCTGAACCGAAAATAAGAATCCTGGACCGGTTTTAATTACCCAAAATTTTTAAAAAACGCTAATAACTCAGTCCAATAGGATCATGCCTTGAACCCCATTTTTCCCCAACCAACCAATTTTCACGTATTGATGATGTCTAAACAATCACAAACAGTCAAGTCTTCCCAAACTGATAACATCCATGCACATTTTTAAATGCGATATTATGGTAGTTAAACGGCTCTAAACGGTCATTTTCATGTATATTGGAGAGGTCAGATAAATGACTCAGACTGCCCCTTACCGCAACACAAATTGTCATTATCCAAACATTGTCAGAAAATCAATACTTCACTGTCCTTTATCTGGTAAACAAGCGATTAACAAGAATCATTAGTGATGGTAGTCTGATAATTAATCCGTTTGTGTGACACATGCGAATACATTGCGACTGAAAAACACCAAGTGCAGTCGGCATGTCCATAAGGTCAAACATTACATAAACACGCCTATAAATATATCGAAAATTTCACAACCAAAAACTGAAAGTTTTCAGATAAAAATTCTGATTTTTCATATATCTGCTCAAAACATAGGTTGTGGGTATTCTTTAGAACTGCCACGTCAAGGCGGTTCTAAGGAGATTCCACAATCTTTGTTTTTGAGCAGAAATAAGAAAAATAATGTATACCCCTGTAAACCCCAGTTTACTATATAAAAGTGGGGTTTAAGGGGGTCAAAATTATATAGGCATGTTTTCGTTTGGGTCTCTTTAATCCCAACTGAGAGTGATTAAAGAATGCACGGCTTGAACGCACAGGTCTGTTTTCGGTTTGCGGTTTGTTGGTCCCAGATTTGATAAATTAATTCCCAAACTGAATAGGTCCTGATCAGACGTTGCATACAACGGCGTCTGATCTAGGTCTTATTGTTTGCTTTTTTTTCTTTTTTGATGGCCGTAACAAGTGAGTATAATTCAAGGTAGATTTCTCAGTAAAAATAAGTAATGTACCACTAACGCTAGACTAAGATTGGTCAGTGCTTAAAATTTAGGCAATCTAGTCAGATCTTGAAACATCGAAACGCAAAACCTCCAGTGGCGCAGGCCTTTTTTATTAGACTTGATTAGGTCCATAAAAGTTGTTTCATTCCATCTCTCCTGTTTCCCGCCATCTTCATGCTTACACACAAGATGGGAACTAGTTGTCTATAAATAGTTATCTAGGAAAACCCTGCGGTCAATTCATTATGGAGGTGGAATAACAACAAAATTGTCCGTTTTTTTTTTCTTTCTTTTTACCTATTTATTGATGAACCATGGTGTAGAAACTTTACTGACTACCTATACACACATAACAAAGCAGCATTAATCATAGGCATGTGCATTTAAAACATGAAATTACTTAGTTCATGTATGTAACCTGTCCTGAAGATCCTAGAAAAAGGGAGAAACCAGAAATAAAACTATCTGTTTCTTGTTGACAAGTTAAATCAAAAAGGCAATGCGATTGAACCACCATTCGGGATGGGGGGTGGTCGGGTGGTGCAAAGGTGCTGTGTATCTTACATCACTGGGGCGTCCAACTGATATTGGCTTACAGTTGGGCAAGGCCTGCTATCCTTGTAGTGGGTAAGGGTAGAAGGGGAATGTTTTCATTTCTTCTGTTTCTTCACTTTCATTCCTGTTCCTCTTTCTTCCCTATCCCTCTCTTTCATCTCCTCTACTCTCTTCTATCTCTTTTCTCCCTTTCTCTGGGAGACGACACAAAATGACCCTCAAGGGTTGACGTGTCGTTAAACCCCAACACAATCAATCAAACCATTCGGGATGACCACAATTTAATAAGCATCTGCGCGATCGTAAAAATCTCTTTCTGTGAAACTTTCTTCCGTCACAGGGTGGGATCTAAAACTCGTCGGAAGACAGTTACTGTTGGGAATTCGAGAAAACGGATGAAAAAAAGAAAAATGAAGAGGGGCTCTCCAAGCGTACTGAACAATATGCAGGTTATTTAATTATTGTGGAAGGAAGCTCTAAATGACAGTGATTAACAAGAAAAAAGCTTATTGCTAGAGGACAGATTCACCTAAGAATGGTGTTAAAAGAATGAGCAAAAGTGTAATAAACAGCTCTCAGAATGCACCATTTTACACCAGTTTCTTAAATATTTTCCTGGGGAGCATGCCCCCACATCCCCCTACCTTGGCTTTGTGCCTTTGGCGCTCGCCAACCTGGCTCAACCGCGCTGTCTCCCTCATTTTATTTTCCAAAACTTAACATGTCTGTGGTAAGGAAGTGCCACTATCGATAGTTCCCCATCCACTTGCAATTAATAGATGCTTGTCGGTCATTTGACTGAAATGTCTTTGGTTAAAATTCTTCTAAATCCCCTTTCATCTTTCTGATTATGAGCATAACATAACTTTTGAATGATCACTGTCTTTCATCACCACTGGAAATAGCCTACCAGTGAATCGAAAGTGAAAGTCAAATGCAGGTGAGTGCTTGTCAGAAATGGCCAAATATACCATTAATAATAATATGTAACAGTATCACATTAAATTTATGATATCAGTATATAATACTAAATATATATTCAAGCGCTGTCCTAAGCATCTGTGTATTAGATAAATAGTAAATACAACGATTAATATTGAAAGATAATTTGTGTCTGGCATTCTTACTTTAAATCCCGATTTTTTCTTCAAACTTTTGTATTTTCTTATGGAGTCTTTCACATTTGTAGGAGTACAATTATAGGAAACAACTTCGGTTACAAGACTTTCAATGCAAATATGTCATGTTAGCAAGTTATTTGCTAAGAAATAAATGATTTGTTGTACAGAGAATAGAACCTGATGTGTATGGATTATTGCGAAAGTTCATAAAATAAAGTGTATGGAGAAAAGTTTTGCATTTATACCAAAATAGAAGGTTTTGTGCTCGCGCACGCTTGCGCGCACACACACACTAACAACAACTACAACAATAGGATGGGCACTCATGGATTTATCCAGGTATTTTGGGAAAAGGCCCCTGGGCAAAATTGGGAAAAAAAATTCGACAAAACACCAAAAATTTGGAACACAATTTCATCTGAGAAATGCCAGGAGCAGAATCTTATCCTGTGTTGCTTTCTGGATTGGTTGATGCCTTTTGGGTCTGACCTTCATCCGATTCTTGCTTAGAATACGATGTGTCCTCTTGTTTCTTAGATGTTTTATGTAACGAGGGCGACTCTAAATTTCCCTGCCTCGCAGCTTGAACTCGGTAACATTTCAGCTGATGATGATGATGACAATTCAGTCGCTGCTGGATTAGTCCGATGAAACGAAATGCCAAAAGTTTCATGCAAGAGTCAGCATCTTGTCTTTTTGTCTTTTTTGTGTAGTATTTGCTGTTATGGGATGCTGAGTCTGACATGGTGATTGTTTACAATTGCATAAACATAACCTTTTAAGACAGATATTTTGATTCGTCGGTCAAAGTGAAGCTGCCGGCCTCGGTGGCTCAGTTGGATGCGTCGTCCGACTGGAGACCAGGAGGTCGCGGGTTCAACCCCCGCCGAGGTCGGCAACATTCTTTCGTGGAGATTGATCATGAAATATTTTCTACGGTCATTCTCTCCCTTCCGCTGATACAAGAAGGGCAGTTGTCAGTTTCTGGCGAAAGAATGTGCACAATACTGGTTAACCGCATAGAGGACTAAGCCTGCCCAGTAAATGTGTGGTTAGGTAAACTGACCGCGCTCGACATGACCCATTGGGTTGACTGGGCCGTAAAACCTCAACACAAACAAACAAAGTGAAGCTAGGTTTACTAACAATATTTTCGTATTTTTATCTGGGTGCACATCGTTTTTGGTCCTAGCCTATTCGATGTAAACTCGATATGGCCAGTATAGTATACATACCGTATTCGACCTTATTACCGCACTGTGCGCTAAGGTTTTTCAAAATAACTGGGAACACTCAGTTGTGATAAAATATGTATCTACCTACTAAGGATACACTATAAAAAAAGATCAGAAAATGACTTATTCGATGATGATTATGCGATTTTTTTCTGATTTTCTTTATAAAGGCATATGTTGTGGGTACTCATTTGAATTGCATCGACAAGTCGAATTGCATCGACAAGTCGATGCAATTCATATGAGTACCCACAACATATGCCTTTATAAGGATGTAAAGAAAAAGTACACAGGCTGTAATCTGACAGGGTGGCCACACACTCTGGAAAACAGGGAAAACAGGGAAAATGGTGAAAAAAAATCCCTGCAGGGAAAAATCAGGGAATTTGAAATTTTGCTGAAAATCAGGGAAAAATCAGGGAATTTCAAAAAATCTTATCTTTGTAAGGTCAAAATATTCAAATTTTATAGCTGTTCAGATGTGGCTACCAGTGTTTCATTTACCTGCGCGTCCTGCGAGAATCTCGCATAAAATTCGCCGAGGACGCAAAGTTTTAAAAGACGTGAGACCCCCGGACGCATGTTTTTTCCAGTTAGCGAGTCCCGTTTCCAAAAAAATACTCCTGTTCCGTCTTTTATCACGGGATTTCACCGCACCTGAATTGTTTACTATAACACCGGCTTACTGGTACCCTGCTTCGGCTTCGAGACTATTCGCGAAAATATTGAATACTGAGTGCCAGTCGCACTGAGAGTCAAATGGATTTTGATTGGACGTTTTTCAACCAATCAGCGGCAGGGTTATGAAAAGAGCGTCGCACGTGTTGAAAACGAAAGTAGACGTTTCTCGTTTTGTAGCCGTAACTTGAGTCAGTTTAAAGCCGATTTTAAATTGTTTAAGGCTTAATCAGCGATGCTACCCAAGAAAAAACAAAAAACTATTAATACTGATAAGACTCAGCCAACTTTGTTTACACTCCTTTACAAGGATCGCGCAAGTGAACCCGTTTCAGAGACCCAGGATTCCCAGGCCCAAGATAATTCCCAGTCGGACTCGGAGGCTGCTGAAAAGTCATGCTCGACAGATTCTGGTCAGTCTGGGTAAAAAAAGTCAGTGCTGAACTGGAAGAAGTCCAAAGATAGAAGAATGTATGAACTGAAAAAAAACTGAAGTAAACTTTTAAGCCTATCCACCGAGTTTGAGGCTGACTTCATACATTTTTCTGTCTGTGCTGAGGCTATCAGTATTAACAGTTTTTTTTTAAACCTGTGCCAGACTTCTTCTACTGAGGCCTTTATTGTGGTATTCCTGAACTTTTCATTCTTACTTTGAGCACATTCAGTGAGTGCCAGTGGTGTCAGACTTTAAAGTTCTAGTCTGGAAAGAATAGTTCAAACTGAACTTATTTCCATTAAGTTTTTTTTTTGCGTGTTCTCTAGTCTAGAAGCCATGTGCTAGTCTTGTGTTCAGCTAGTCAAGGTCTAGGATTTGGTAATACAAAGATATAAAACACTAGAACTAGTTGTTTAATTTTATTACATTTTATCACCATTGAATTTGAGTAGACAGAACATATAGCGATTCTCACTAACCGCACAGCATGATTTCTGAGAGTCTCCAAGTGGGACTCATAAATTCTGATCAGGACTCATAAAAGTTGAGACTAGCGAGTCCTGGGACTCACATTTTCAAAATTGTAAAAATATCACTGGGCTACAAGGGGAGGTTGGAGGCCATATATTTTACCAGTTTTGATTTTGACTACCATGAAAGTAAATTAGCACATGTACATCATATTTTAGATAAATTTTCATTTAATTAAGAATATTGTGACAGCATTGTGTATAAACATGTCACTTGACAGCATTTGAATCAGTATATGACTTCTAAAAGTAGGGGCCATTGCGATAATATTAAAGTTTTTAATCAGGGAAAATCAAATCAAATCAGGGAAAAGTCAGGGAAAAATCAGGGAATTTGATTGCTAAAAATGTGTGGCCACCCTGTCTGAAGTCTACGGAATTTCTTGACTGTGCGCTTATAGGGGTATGTGCGGTAATTAGATCGAATACGGTAGCTGGTAACCAGTATAATCAATAGTTGTTTGCAACTACACGTGGTTACAGACACTGTGTGATCAATCAATACATTCAGGTCGATACTTCATTTTTTGTTTTTTTTGTGGCATTTTTTCTTCATTTTTTTGTGGGGTGGGGTGGGGGGAAATATGATGAAATTGGGAAAAAAAGAGGATATTTGGCATTGGGAATGGGGCCAAAGCTGAACAGGCAGAAAATGCCCTATAATCTATAAAGCCTATAAGAAACTGCAATGGAACGACTGCCTTGGGACATCAAATAAGGTGAAAACCACAATTTAAATCTAGGAGGTCCAAACTGTTTAATCATAAAAAGGAAATGTGTCACAAAATTATTCAGGTTTTCCATAGTTCCAGATAGGGCCCTTTTTTAACTCAAAAGTATTGATATTTTTCTAATTTCTCAAAAAAAAAACTTACGTTGTGGGTACTCATTAGAAGTGCCTAGCATAGGAGCTTCTAATGTGTATGCACATCATATGTTTTTGTGAAGAAATAAGAAAAATATTTATATTATACCACTCTTCTCTGGGGTTATGTTTTACATGCTTATTAAATCATTTTTCAGCCAGTACTGCCAACCATTCAGCGGAATTGGCAGTTCAAGGAAGGGATGAACTAACCATATTGCATTGAGAGCTTCATTCTCTGTTTGTGGGTCATTTTTGCAACTCCCTAAATCTAAGAGATCAGGCATTTTGGATCATTCCAAAAACAAGCTCAGCCATTAGAACTGATCTTATTTAAATGATCATGTTGAAAAAAAAAAAAAAAAAAAAAGAACTGAGAACTCTACCAAGTTGTACTAAAACTGCAGATTATGCAGTTCTTTTTTTCTAACAACAAAATTGGTATTTTATTTCTCCACAAAAACATATGTTGTGAACTTGTGCACCTCATCAGGGCACTTCTAATGAGTACCCACAACATATGCTTTTGGGGAGAATTAAGAAAAATATTTTGAGATACTTCCTCTTATCTAGAGCTATGTATACATTTTCATTTTGTCAAAAAAAAATCAACAAAAAACAAAAACAAAACACTTCCCTTATCTGGAGTTCTGGTTGGAATAAAACTTAAGCTCTCAGAATGATTTGCAAAGTATGAGAGTTACTTTGTATCTTGACAGTAATAAGGAAGCTATATAGAAAAATTTGCACTGAAAGATATGCTGAGTTTCTCATTGCCGTTACATCATGCAACATGTTTGACATAAAAAAAAATGAAAATTTATCCTAAATCATTGCAAAATTATTGCCTTATTTGGAGCCTAACACATTTATCTGTTCTATACCAGCTTGTCAGTAAATGTTTAATTTTGGCATTATTTAAAAAATTTGTATAATCTTAAGCCATTCTGACCTTATTTTAAGGACATAAATGGGTTCAGAAAAAAATCAGTTCTGATGTCTGTTGACATAATTCACAAATGTTATATATTAGAACATAGAACCAGTTATTTTGAAAAGTTTTGTCTGTACATTCTAGCCCAACCTACTCTAAAAGGAATGTGTTAATGTTTGGCTTTGCACCCCGGTGAAAAAAGGACTCCAGGTAAGAGGCGTATCCACGAATCAGACAGATTGTTTTTTTTTTTATTTTTCTACAAAAAATGCTTGAAGTTGTTACAATCACAATTCTAAACATGCAAGACCCTCACATGGTTTTTTGAGAAATTCTCTAAAGCATTTTTAATAATGCAACATTGTGTGGAGAAATAAGAAAAAGTACAATACTAATTGCCATGTGTCACGCCTACCAAACGAAAGAATGCATAACCATCGGTTAAGAACGTGAACCAATTAGAGCGACATCTGGTTTGAAATTCGATGACTCAAAAAAGGTAAACAAACTTTGCATTTTCTGTGTTTGTTTGTTTGTGTTGAGGTTTTATGGCCCAGTCAACCCAATGGGGTCATGTCAAACGCGGTCAGTTTACCTAACCACAGGTTTACTGGGCAGGCTTAGTCCTCTAAGCGGTTAACCGGTATTGTGCACATTCTTTCGCCAGAAACTGACAACTGCCCTTCTTGAATCAGCGGAAGGGAGAGAATGACTGTAGAAAATATTTCATGATCAATCTCCACGAAAGAATGTTGCCGATCTCGGCGATATAAAAACTGAATTACATTCCACAGCCCATCAGTATTGGCGTCTGTGGAGTAAATCTCAGACCACCTACTTCACGCATATTGGCTAAATTATTTTTCATGTGCTAAAGGTGTACCGAAAGCCATGGAAAACACATGGAAATTCATGTTTATTTTCCTTTATTTAATTTTGTGCTTTGCTTGAAGTTCAGCATATCATCACGCACACACGATGGACACATATGGTTATTTGTGTTATGGATATTTTGGGTGTCAGTGCAACATTGTCGAGAAATCGCCACGGGAAGGATCAGAAATGGGTGGTTACGCTTAGATCTATATAAATAATAACAAAACTTAAGCTATAAAGTGGATCTGATTTCACCTCCATGGCTCCAGGAACACACGAAGCTTGCACTGCTTATAGGTTGGCTAAAAATGGTTCCCTAGAACAAGCTTGCTGTGTTCCTGGAGCCATGGAGGTGAAATCAGACCCGCTTTATAGCTGTAAGTTTATATAGGTCTAATGTGTAACCACCCATTTTCAATCCTTCTCGTGGCGATTTCTTGACAATATTGCATTGAAAAAAAAAATATCCACATGTGTCTACCGTGTGTGTGAGATGGTATGCTGAACTTCTAGCAAAGTGCAAAATTAAATAAACGACAATAAACACCATGAATTTCCACGTTTTCTATGGCTTTTGGTACACCTTCAGCACGCGAAAAATAATTCAGCCAATATGTGTGAAGTAGGTGGTCTGAGATTTACTCTACAGATGCTGATATCAATGGGCTGTTGAATGTAATTCCCAGTTTTTTAAATAATATCCTCAAAACATTTATATCGCTCATGAAACACAGAAAATGCAAAGTTTGATTACCTCTTTTGAGTCATCGAAATCCAAACTGGATGTCGCTGTAATTGTTTCACATTCTTAACCGATAGTTACACATTCTTTCGATTGGTAAGCATGAAAACAAACACACACACACACACACACACACACACACACACACACACACACACACACACACACACACACACACACAAGCATATCTCTTGATAAGATGCTTTTTTTTTCAATCCAAAAGTATTGATATTTTTCTTTAATATTTCTCCATGAAAACATACGTTGTGGGTACTTATTAGAAGTGCCTCAGCATTGTGGGTACTCATTAGAAGCCCCTTGGCGAGGCACTTCTAATGAATACCCACAACATATGTTTTCTTGGAGAAATAAGAAAAAAAATTACCTGATACCCACTCTTATCTAGACCTATGGCAAACATTTTATCCAGAATGATGACAGTCTCAAAACATATAGTCATGTAGCAGTAGGAACAGTGGAACACTAATTACCTTATATGCTGCTAATATCAGGAACTCTTACTCCTATCAAAAATTATTTGAGCCATTCAGCCAAAATAGTAAAGAAGTTTAGGAAGTGCCAAGTCTAGTAAGATGACAGGTTAGCATATGGTTAACTCACAGACTGAATAAACGCCCCCACACTATATATATTGGAATAGGCGTGTTTTCGTAATGGTTTCCCAGTAATATGTAGCAAAATCAGGGTCACAGAGGGGTATATGAATTTTCAGAAGTTTGCATTGTTTAAACCTTAACATGGCTCCAAATAAGAGGTGTTATCAAGTAAGCATTGTTCTTGTTTCTTCTTGAAAACATATGCAGTGGGTACTCATTAGAAGGGCCTCATCCGTGTACCCACGGTATATGTTATCAAGGAGAAATAGAATATATCAATACATTTTGATTATCTAGAGCTTTAACAATATGCCTGCTTGAGTTAACCCATTTATGTTGAATGAACTACTATCACAACCCTATCGATGAATGTATTTCCAACAATAGGGTGTCTGTTTAGTTTTTTATTATTGCTATCTTTTATAGAAATTCCTGCATTTAAAGGAAAATGCAACATAAGTTATTAGTGTATCCTGGAGTTAAGTGCTGAGCAAAGCATTTACTTTGATACAAGTTTTATCAAAATCAGTCTAGAAATAAGGAAGTTACAATGGTTTGAATATATTCAAAATGGCTGTCATGGATGCCGCCATATTTTTGGCTTTGTGATGTCATACAGCCCAAATAAAATATATACAATGGTGAACCTAATGGGTCTCCAAAAATATTTTGCTACAGTGTTTAACATATGCTTTATTATTGTGACAAGCACTCATTTCCCCAAAAGTAATCCAAATTTGTAAGAAGAATAACTTTTAAAATAGATTTTTAAACATTTGTGAAATCTCATTAAATATTCAAAATGGGGGCACCCATACCACCAATGTTAAAATATTCAATTGTCCATATTAACTTCCTTAATTCTTGACCGATTTTGATCAAATTTGTATCAAAATTCATGGTCTGTGAAGCTCTTTACTTTGCAGCACAATATGTTTTAAGGTTGTGTTCCCCTTTAATGCAAACAGCATAGGCCCTGATCAGATGCTGCATTCTGTGTCATATGATCTGTGTCCACACTGTTTGCCAGTTATCCTTTTGGGGGTCTCCCAACTAAAATGGGTTAATGTTCTTTGCACAGGTGTAAAGCATCCCCTCTTTGCTTGAAATGCCTGTTTTAACTTTATTTCAGAAATGATGATGGAACTTCCAGATGGCAGTGATCAGGTAACATCTTCTCTTGATGTGTCAGAAGAAGATCTTGGTACAGTCTCTGATTTCAGCCTGGCTTCATCTGGACTTAAACCTAAATTGGACTCCATTTTCTCCGAGGTCGAAAAAAATCTGCCAGAGATAGACTTTGATCTTTCTGATGTATGTATTATTAATAACATATTTATTGTCATTCATTGCACCAGATAGGAGGGGATATCAGGTCAATACTTTTCTTAAATCTGTACGGAAACATGTTGTGGATACTCATTAGAAATGCCTTCCTAAGGCACTTCTAATGAGTACCCACAACATATGTTTTTGTGCAGAAATAAGAAAAATAATGTACTTTTCGGTTGAAAACAGCGTCTTGTCTGGTGCTGTGTAATTAATTCCTGTTCGTAATTTAATAAACACATTAGGATTGGCAATGTTATGAGAAAAAAGTGCATATGATCCATACACAAATTGACAGCCAGGGCCCAGTTGTTGAAAGCGTCGTTAGCTTAACGAGCTTGTTAAGGGTCATTTCGTTAACTGTTTTAGCGGATTCAATATACAATATTCTGATATTTTTTGCTGAAAAAATGTGAGTAGCTTTTGCACTGCAAAAGCTACTCACATTTTTTCAGCAAAAAATTTCAGCATATTTGTGTATCACTCGATGTAAATTTTAACGAATCGTTAACTAACGATGTCGTTAGCTTTGAACAACTGGGCCCTGATATACTCCTGAACTTCGTTATTTTTTTTTTGTGGATGCTCATTAGAATTTCTGCTGTGACATAAAACAAGTTGTGGTTACTTATTTAATAACCTCTCTGAGACCAGGTGCAGCTCTGACGAGCACATGTAACATGTTTTATAAGAAGAATCGGAGAAAATTATCCCAGAATTAACATTCTGCTAAAAGAGCCATCTGAATGAATTTCAGTTTGCTTTTCCTTTGACAAGGATTCCATATAGGTCTTACTAAGAAAAGTATCCAGATTATGAGATATACAGTCAAACCTGTGTTAGTGGTCACCTCTATTAAGCAGCCAACCTGTATTAAGCAGCCAGAGGAAAGTTGCCCAAAAATTCATAGACATATTTGAACTGTATTAAGCAGCCACCTGCCTTCAGCAGCCACATTTTAAGCTTCCCATAGGTGGCTGCTTAAGACAGGTTTGACTGTATATTCTTATTTCTCAAAGAAAACATAGATTGTGGGTACTCATTAGAATACCCTCACTGAAGTAAAATGTCAGTTTTTGGTTAAGTAAATCTTGGACAAGTGTATTTGACCATTTACTTGTCATTTACTAGTAATAAAATTTGATCATACCACAACCCTGTGGCTCCATTGTTTCTTTCAGGACATAGCACCTGGCCTCGAGGTTATAAAACTTTTTTCATGCTCAACTTATCTGAGCATGAAATTTGTCTTGCCAATAAGTCTCAAATTATTAACAATTGCAAATTCTTTCTTGCTAAATATAGCTGAGCATGAAATTTTCTCTGCTAGTAAATATGAAAATGCCAACAATAGTTGGCATTTTCATATTTATTTGCAGAGAAAATTTCATGCTTAGCTGAGTTGAGCATGAAAAAAGTTTTATAACCTCGGGGCCTGATTGCTATAGAAAAGAGAAGTATCTGGGTTTTTAAATTAGAAAACTATTTTGTGGATGCTCCTTAGAAATGCCTTAGCAAGGTGCTTCTGATGAGCACCTGTAACATATGTTTGTTTGAAGAAACTAGAAAAATATTTATCTGCATGGCCTTCCTATCTGGTGCTGTGTAACTGTAAAGCTCATTACCAAGTGACTAAAGTTTTTGTACAAGAACTCTGTATATATATAGAACCATTATGAATGATACCTGTTACTGAATTGGTCATTAATTGCATTCCCCTAATTGTACAAGCTGCTTATTGCAATTTGATACCCACATGACTTCTAAAAATTGAAGCATGATTGTTGTCAGTTGTGTTTGTGCCAGTTATTGCATCTGTGCTGTTGTCTTGCTTAAGCAATGGTGTCTGTTGCATTAAAAGTGTCAGTCCATACAGCTGCCCTAGTCTGCAGTGCAGTGGGGATATAGTTAGCCTGTTTTTATGGTTGTATTTTATTTATCTATTTATTTTTTCATTAAACATATTCAATAGTACACACAAGAATTGACTGGGCATGGCGATCACATGTTTTGATGCAAAAATAAAAAGTTATATTAAGTTATCTGGACCTATTGAGAAAACAATCTGGTTTTCAGTCCTATTTAATGCATATTTATTTCATATTTCAGGTTGGTTCAGACAATGAAGAACCTGTGATATTTCATCAGCATTTAAAATCTATGTCTTTGGATGAAGAAAAAGATCTTGATACAAGTCAGGAACATGAAAAACTGTCAGATATTTCTGCATACAATAATTCATATAACTCAAGTTTGAGCAAAGAAGACAATATCTTAACTGAAAATATAGTTTCAGATAACAGTTTGTCATATCCTGGACCTGCAAATGACACCACAGATAAGAATCTGGTTGAATCAAAAGGTGTAGGAACTAGTGATGTTCACATCTATGACAATGACTTAGCTTATGAATTGCAGCAGTGGGGAGTAAATTTGGACCCACAAAATACAGGATCTCCGGATGCGACATCTTGGGCTGATATACCGAAGGAAAGTATAGAAAACACAAATCAAACTGATAATGATTACAGTGTCACTTCTTGGAGTAGTATTCCTATTCCCCCAGATCAAACTGTGAAAGGAAACAAAGAAACTGAAGATGATAAAGTTAAGGAACAGCCCAAGGAAGAAATGGTTGAATTCGGAAACAGGCCTCTTAATGAGACAGAAAAAAATGATAAACAAATGAAGAAACAGTTAGAGAGAGAAAAGACAAGAATTCAGGAGAGGGAGATGGTAACCAATTTTGTGTCTCCAAGGGGACCAATGCTGTCTATGCAAGCTATTGATAACATAGATTTAGGTAAGTTAATCATGTTGTAGAACTGGGCTCAGTTGTTTGAGACTAACGATGTCATTAGTTAACATATTGTAAAAGTTTTATCTTTAAATATGGCATATACTCTAATATTTTTGTTGAAAAAATGTGAGTAGCTTTTGCCTTTGCCAAAATGTGAGTAGCTTTTGCATTTGCAAAAGCTACTCACATTTTTTCAGCAAATATAACTGTGAATTAGATATTGTACATACTAGAACAGTTAACATTTTGACCACTAACCACATTGTTAAGCTAACGACACTTTGAACAATTGGGCCAAATATGTTATGGGCTGTGTAAGTGAAAATGTCTCAAGTATAATGACTATACAGATGTGGCCAAGGCCCAGATTGGCTTGTACACAGTCTTAAGGTATCAGATGAGGGTAATGGTCATGATGGTGCTGTGTGATCTGATTCTGTGCATCTCACATGTGCTCAGATCAGATATATTTTTACCTGATGCTCATATATTTGTGTTCGTGGCTGTAGTCTGGTTTGCTGTCCATCTGTCAGTCAGCAGGGACACAAACAGAGATATATTATTTATGACCATGACCTGTTTTTCACTGTGAAACAATTTTGCCTTGGATGGAAAACAAGACTATCGCCCCTGCTTAACTTGCACAGTATAGGAATGGTTTTCTGTCCATTCATCAGTCAACATTTGTGTCAGCCATAGCATTCTAGTCCATTTCAGAATAACTATTACACCTGAAGTCATGTTATTTTGCATACACTTTCTCCCTGGAAGGGACTCAGATGGTGCAATATCATTTTTGACCATGATCTGTTTTTCAAAAGCAAATGATTTTGCCTTTTTTTTATGCCAACCCTAGCATTTAGCACCATTTCTGATTAACTGTAACACCTACAGTCATCAAACGTGGCTTGTATTTTGCAATATCATTTATGACCATGATCTGTTTTTCAAAAGCAAATGATTTTGCCTTTTTTTATGCCAACACTAGCATTTAGCACCATTTCTGATTAACTGTAACACCTACAATCATCAAACATGGCTTAAAAGTGCTTTCTCCCCAACATGCTAAGTTTGATTGACCTATATTTCATAGTCAAAATGTGATAATTCTGGGATATTTTTTCTTATTTTTCCATAAATACATATGCTGTGGGTACTCAATAGAAGCACCTTGCCCTGGCACTTTGAGTACCCACAACATATGTTTTTAAAGAGAATTGAAGAAAATTGTTACCAAATGCTCCATAACAAGTCCTCTGTCTACCTTAATTTTGTAAAAAGTATTAACTGACTGGCAAATATTGCAGACCTTGATCACACTGTTCCATAACTCTAGAGAAATGGGGTATCAAGTAAATATTTTTCTTATTTCTCCATAAAAACATATTGTGGGTACTCATTAGAAGACTTCAAGTGCCGTACACCTAATGACTACCCACAAAGTATGTTTTTTTTTATGGAGAAATAAGAACAAATAGCAATACTTTTTGGTTAAACCCCCGCACCCCCCCCCCCCCCCCCCCAAAAAAAAAAAAAAACAAAAAAAAAAAACGCCTTATCTAGAAAGCTATGCTGCTTTAAGCATGGATCTGCATTATTTGCTAAGGCATGTATGTTCTAATACTTCAACACTAAGTGTAAATCTTCTATTATTTCAGATAATTTGTTACAAAGTATTAATGAAGACAATCAGTTTAGCCCTCCTGTATCTAGACAGGCCTGGACAATCATGGATATGACACAGTCAAACTCTCTCAATGGCGGTGGTGAAGGGATCAGAAGAAGAAATACAGGTTAGTTGTTCGAGTGCTGTATAAAGATGCAACTCTTAGAATAGCATAGCTCTAAATTAACCCTTGTCATGCTGAACCCGGATATACTCTGCCTTTGCAAACAGTGTAGACCCAGATCAGTTAGCTTCTGAAGAAGCCAACTGATCTGAATCTACACTGTTTGCTATTAAGTATGTGAATTTATAGCAACAATTTGGATCAAGCAATCAGATTGGCTGAAAATTAGAAGAGGGTGTTGCATCAAAATTTATTCAGCATGACCAGGATTAATGGGAGTGTCCAGATACTTATCTAATTTCTTCGTAAAAACATATATATATTTTGTGGGTATTCAATATTCATGAGAAACACCTCAGTGAGGCACTTTGAATGAGTACTCACAATTTGTTTATTTTTTTTTTTTGTGTGTGTGTAGAAATGAGAAAAAAATCATCAGTATTTTCTGGTTGAAAAAAGCATCCTATCTGTCTAGAGCTATGTCAGACTGATCACTTTTGTGACATTTACTGACCATTTGTTTACTTTGAATGAAAGTAACAGATTTTTTATTTTTCTTTCCCTGGATTAAGACGCTGAGGTTCAACATGAGAAAGAGTCTCTTGTAACTTTTGAATTCACCAATAACTCGATCCAGTCTAGCCTTCAAAATGAAAGATTACTTTCTGGGTAAAAGTTAGAAATTGTAGCTAATTTTCATTTGTTATCTGAGATACTTCTAATGAGTACCCACAACATACGTTTTTATGGAGAAATTGAGAAAATTATCTCAGAAATATCTTCAAATACTCCTTTACAAGTCCCCTGGATTACAGTGAGACTTTGAATGTTTTATGGAGAAATACAGTCGACTCTCGTTATCTCGACCTTGCTTATCTCCAGTAATAACCGTTTATCTTGGTGAAAATCTGGTCCCTGTTTAAACATGAAAATCTTACAACAGGTAACAAAATATTGTGGAAAAGAGGAGAAATTCTCCTCTTTTCCACAATATTTTCAATACATATCTAATTTCAGGAGTAAAATTAAATAGCCATTCGTGAAATGTGGTTGTTTGATTTATTTTTTTCCTCAGTTCTGCAAATCTGATATGTCGAGGTATGAATATCTCAAAGTATTTCAGAAAGTCCCTTGGACTTCGAGATAACGAGAGTCGACTGTATGAAGAAATGTGTGGTAGTACAAATTTGTCATATATAGTACACAGCAGGTATTTAGCATTGAATTTTTCACCCAGTTACATTTTGTCTCACTTTTGGGATAATAAAAAGAAAAGTTGCCATTAAGGCCTATGGAAATAGGAATTAGTTTTTAAAACATGCCTCCTCACCTACCTGAATACCAGCAAATGCTTCTGTGGATAAATGTATATTGATAAGAGAGGTAGAGTCGAACCTCAGTAGCTTGAACACCAATGGCTCGTTTACCATGGCTAATTCGAACTCATTTTTGAGTCTCTACGAAATTCTTTCGATAGCTCAGAAAAGCAAATATTAAGGGAAATCTTCTAATTTCATCACAAAATTATATGTTACATACAATTATTGTGTAGAAAATCAAAAAGATTTCCCTTTATTATTGCTATTTACTTCCTGACTTGGCGCCATGATTAACCCTCAGTGGCTCGAACTAGCCATATCTCGAACACATTTCCATGGTCCCAAAGACGTTCGAGCCATTGGAGTTCGACTGTATATATGACTGGATGCTTGGTACACAGTGGCAAATTATCTTAAAGAAGAGAAAATTTGCCTGTAAACAAACATAAGTATCATTTGTATATGTTTACAATACTACTAGATGCACAAAATGTGTTTTTTTTTTTCTTCAAACCCCAAATTTCATATTTGTCATTCCTGCCTCCTAAAACATGTACACTGTTGCTGTGCTACATTTTTGGCACTTTATGATGACACGACTGTGTATGTGTAGGTAAGACTTTGTTCTTCCTGCTGTAGCCAATAAGGCTGGCACGAATAATCGTATAATCGATTAATTGATCGACAAATTCCACAAAAATGATTATCATTACTGATTTGCTAATAATCGATCATTTGATTTCTGTGTTTGTTACTTACCGTATTTACCCTAAGTATTCAGACACCTCAACTTCTTACCATACTTAATCTAAAATTTGAGCGAGTACAACTTACTACCTAATGTTGTGTTATAAAATAGCTGGATGAGTGGCAAACAATGTTGACTCTGATGAGACACTGCATTGGCGGCATCTCATCTGGGTCTACACTGTTTGCTCAGGCTTGTCAGATCAAATACATATATTAAAGTACAACATATGGTAAGTCATTCTCAGACACAGGTAAAATTATGACCCAATCTTCATTGATTATTAATCGATTATCGATAGCAATGGCAGGACTGATAATCAATTTACTTTTCAGTTCCGATTAGCCAGCCTTAGTAGCCAATATATTCTGCATCAGTTATCTATCCGAGTCACAAGAAGGCCCAAATTTTAGGTATAGTTCTGGCCATACCGTCCGAGGTTCTTTGCATAGTTTCTTGTGTACATGATACTCTTGAGCCAGTTGGCTGATTTTCATCCAACTTGCAGGGGATACATTGATAGCATGTGATTTAGAGTTGATTTGATTTTGGTGACCTTGAACTCATTTTTTAATGTCAGGGCAGATATTGTCAAATTTACATCAAAATTATGTTGTTGGGGGTTGTGGGTGAGGGATTTATACATGTTTTGTTTTCTAAAACTAAGGTCTAATTATATGCCTGTATTTCCTGGTACGTAACTGATATGTAAACTGCATACAGTAGTCATTGAATTTAGAAACTATAGTTCCATAGCTCCAGATAACATGTATCAGATATATATTTTTCTTATTTCTAACTAAAACATATGTTGTGGATAAGTATTGTTTTTATACCCCGCCACATGATAGTGACGAGGTATTATGGTTTCACGTTGAATTCCGTGCGTACAAACTGACATTTAGGGGGCAAAAGATTTGGACATTTTGCCACTTAAGTAGTCATTCGTGAGTGCATATGGGATTTATTCCATAGATTTGACATTAAGTGGCAAAGATTTGCTCTTAGGTGGCTTGTGGCTTAAGAGATTTTGCCACTTATGTAGTCATTATGTGAACATCTAGCCATCTAAATGTCCATTGTTACGACACCTACCACTCCTTCCTCGATTATCTGCCTTGGCAGATTATGCATAGCTTGTAGGTATATATATTCAATCTCTGACAACTGCGTGAGGGCCTCGACTCCTTGGCTTAGTGGTCATAGCATTGGATTTTTAACCGGGAGGACTGGGTTCGATTCCCACAATCGGCAGGAAATTTTACAACTATGCTTCATTCCTTTGTTATGACTATCATGTCATAAGATGGGGGCTCCTCCGGGATTGGACTTTACTTTGCCGAAAATGGCTTCACGTCATCATAAATGATGACTTTCTTGAAAAGGGGGAGTGTTACGACCTACCACTCCTTCCTCGATTATCTGCCTTGGCAGATTACCCTTAGCTTGTAGGTATATATTCAATCTCTGACAACTGCGTCAGGGAGTCGACTCCATGGCTCAGTGGTCAGAGCATTGGATTTTTAACTGGGAGGACCGGGTTGGATTCCCACGATCGGTGGGAAATTTTTTCAGCTTTGCTTCATTCCTTTGTTATGACCATTTGTGAGAATGTCCGTCTGTCCATCCATCAGTTGTCTGTCCATTTTTTACGTTTCCGGATGATAACTTGAGTAAAGGTCAATGGATTTTCAGGAAACCTGGTATGTGCATTGATATTGTGGCGATCTGGTTTGGAATTGCTAATGGGCAAATTTCGTCAAGTTTTAACGGATATTAGTTTTTTTTTTTGGTTGAAAAAAGTGCCTTATCTGGAGCTGTGGTATTTCCAACCCCACAAAAAAAGGAAAAATCATTTGCATGGTGTGTTAGCCTTTGCCACTCTCTTGGCTAATTCAGCAGATGACAAATTGATATTTTTCTGTTTTTCCCAGAAAACAGGATTTGACATTTCATGCAAATTGTTGTCAAAACCTATTTTCTCAGAAAAATAAGAAAAATATTTCAAAATGTTGTCTGCTGCAAATTTTACCCAAAAGCATTATTAGAGGACTAAGCCTGCCCAATAAAAGTATGGTTAGGTAAACTGACCATGCTCAACGTGACCACATTGGGTTGACTGGGCCGTAAAACCTCAGCACAAACAAATTTACCCAGAAGCATTCAAATGTGTAATTTGATTTTCAGAAAATGAGAACATGACCTTGATTCAGAAACTTGCCAAGATGACAATGGAACAAAGTGGAGAGGATCTTTCTGACATTGATCCAAGAACTGGTGCCAGGAAGAAGAGAACAGAACCAGACAATAGACTGCTGCCTGATGATGATGAAATTGATGAACAGTCTGAGATGATACAACCTCCTCTGAAATTGCTGGAAAATGAGAGCAAGGCTGCAAAGTCTGAGGCTGCTGCAGTAGCGGGTTACCTTGATGGTGAAATGACAACACCAAATGAAGAAGGTAAATTACTTGAAAAGAGAAATAACACTTTCATCCTGGAATTTTTGTTTTGTGGACTCTACCATCTTTGAATCTTGAGATGTACAAGGTTACAAAAAGAATCTGTAATGTTTGTCACTCTTGTTTTGATGTTTTACTGAAACAGAAAGCTTTTTGACAGATTAACATTGGAACATTTTATATGTTTTAAAGTTCTAAGAGGGTAAATACAGAAGAAAAAAAAATCTATTTAGGCTGGTCCTTAGCAAAACCTACAAAATATGAACTATATACAAACACTTAAGACCCAAACTGGCCAGTTTGTTTTACCCAGCTTAGTCGGGGCCTCCACAGTTTGCACTCCCAGTGTTTTACTTCTAGAATCAGTAAAGACATCATGAAAACACGCCTAAATAATTTTGACCCCCTTAAACCCCACTTTTATATAGTAAAACTGGGGTTTTAGGAGTATATATTATTTTTTTCTTATTTTGCTAAAAAAATAGATTGTTGGTACTTATTAGAATTGCCTTGCAGAGGTGGTTTTCACGAGTACCCACAATCATGTTTTTAGCAAAAATATGAAAAATATCAGCATTTTTTATCTGAAATTTTTCATTTTTGCTGTAGAATTTTCAATATATTTGAATAGCCGTGTTTTTGTAATGTAAGAGTAAAGATCCCAGACAGTCTTCACAGATGCACAGCTGGCATTGTACCCTTATACTTTTTAGACAGATTTGCCTTTGTTAACTCTTTGCAGGCTGGGTAATTTTGCACGCTTTTTTGTCGCCTGTGGATTTTATTTTTAAAATCAACTTTTTTCAAAAAATCTTTCAGGAATACTATCAGAGTGTCAAAATTTTGGATCCAAATCAGGCTCGACATTTTGTTGGGCCTGATCTGGGTCCAAACTGTTTGAAAAGGTTATCAGCAGATGACAAAAATCGCCACTAGCAGGGAAAGAATTTAGGCTAAATTTTAATGCTTAGCAATAGCTTACTGAGTAAAATTTCACTAAATGATATTTTGAAATATAGAGTTAGGCTTTGATATAGCAAATCCTCAGGAGAAAATTTGTATGAAGTTGTAGAGCCTATTTTCTGGTAAAAGTAAGAAAAATATCATGTTTGTCATTGGCTCAGTTTGCTCATAGAGAGGTAATGGTTAAATGTTTTACAAGGTTATGGGTCTCTTTTATATTGAAAAATTAGGTTTTGAGAGAAGTTGCCAGTGGTAGAATATCATGTTTTGCAATCTTTTTACTTGAGTTTCATTTGATTTCAGCAAAACCAAAGAAACAGACAGCTTCATGTGGGACAAACACAAATGACTTTGTACCAAGAATCTTAACACCAAGAGTTCCACCACGCCATCCACCACCAAAACCTTCTAGTCCAGGTAAGTGAGGAATTGGAAATTAATCATACACTGTCATATAAACAACAAGAAAAACGCCTATCCGCATTATGGACAGGATTTTTAAATAATGAAGAAAGTGAGAGTTGTCTCTCTTGCATGGGAAACACCTACTGGTCCTCCTCTTCATCCCTACCAAATTATGAAAGCAATCCACCGAAGAATAAAGGTAACATGTAACTTTGAAAAAAAGGTTAACCAAAAGGTTAACCTGGGACGACATCCGCCAGCCCAATGCCCACCCCCCTGGACATTGCTATTTTAAAGGACGGATTTTTTAAAAACTTGTCCAAAAAGCGATGGCTTTGATCACTCTGTATATATCCACAGTCTTATACAAAACTTTCTGTTTTCTTACAGATTCCTTAAATAATGATTGTTCTAGATAAGGCATTTTCAATCTTAAGCAGGGTTTTCCCTCAGGGTTTTAAAGTGAGGGTCCAAGGGACTACCTTATGTAGAGTTAAGGGTTCTTTTAACAAGATTTAGGGGTTTATTGTTTTAAAAGGGGGCCCTTTAAGCACTAATCTCAACTGCAGCAGTACTTTTTTTTTCAGAGAAAATAAGGCTTGACATTTCATATGAATTGTCTGCTAATTCACACAAATGGCAGGCCCTATTTTCTCTGAAAAGTAAAATCAGTTTTAGAATGCTGTCTGCTATAATGTGCTTTGTGCTTTATGGGTTAACTATTGTGCTTTGTACATTATGGGTTAGCTATTGCTCAAATATTGATTATTCCTGGCCTTTAGACCACTAATAGATTAAAATACAAAGCCATAGATAGATAAAATTGATTTTGGATCTGAGCATGTATGCATCACTCCGGACCCTTTCTCCTAGCTTTTAAGAGACCGGAACAAGGTTTTGGGGGTAAAAACTGTCAAAATGTGAGTCCGGGAAAACCATGCTTAAGTATTGTTATTTTCTTATTTCTCTTCAAAAACATATATTGTGGTACTTATTAGAAGCAACTTACTTAGGCACTTCTAATGAGTATCCACAACATGTTTTTTGTGGAGAAATAAGAAAAAATATTTATCTGGCTCCCCTCTTATCTAGTCTTGATCAAAACAGGGTGGATTGCAAGAGTATAAAAGCATTTACTGTTTCCATATATTTGTTGAGAAAGCTTGGGTTGTCACCAGATTTTCTTTTTTTAAGGCCCTACTCTAAAGGAATGGTATTTTTTGTCAAGGAAAATTATAACAAAGAGACAAAAATGCTAGTAACAATAAAACAGATATGACTGTGTTTTGATAAAACTCAGTTTTGTATGTAGTGTAAATATAATCCATAATATGTGTGATCATTTTTTTTCTTGAGATTTCAGCCTGAGCAAAAATCAACACAAAAACATGCCTATATAATTTTAACCCCCTTAAACCCCACTTTTATATAGTAAAACTGGGGTTACAGGGGTACCGGTATACATTATTTTTCTTATTTCTGCTAAAAAACATAGCTTGTTGGTACTCCTTAGAACTGCCTCGCCAAGGCAGTTCTAACAAATACCACAATATATGTTTTAAGCAGAAATATGAAAAATATTAGAGTTTTTTGATCTGAAAATTTTCAGTTTTTGGAGATGAAATTTTATATATGTTATGATAGGCATGTTTTCGTAATGTAATGCTTTTTAGACATAGCTCATAGATCTCTTCTCTGTTCTCACATAAAAAAAAAAAAAAAAAAAAAAATATTTGATCATTTTGGGTAACTCCTGAAAGGAGAGACAATGCAGCTAAAATATTTTAATATGCCATCAAATGAGGGACAAAAATATTTGAGCAGGAATGTAATAAAATGTTCCTTCAGCTGTGCATGCAGAGAAGACTCAGATCAGCCTGTGCATCTGTGCAGTCCTACATGGGTCTAGACAAGAGTGGGTATCAGGAAAATAGTTTTCTTATTTCTTGATGAAAACATGTTGTGGGTACTCATTAGAAGTGCCTTGGCAAGGCGCTTTTAATGAGTACCCACAACATATGTTTTCGTCAAGAAATAAGAAAAATATAGATTCTTTTTGGTTGAAAAAAGCGCCTTATCAAGAGCTATGGTTTAACCTGTTATTGCTATCCACTTGAAGAAATCTTGGACCCTTGCCTGTCCAAAGTGTCCCAGTGAAGATGCTGATCAGACTGCCCAGGCATCCCAACTGAGTCTGTTCAGCGCATATGTTCAAAGGTACATTTTCTCAAGTTCTGCTCATTTTGTTTCAGTGAAGAGCTTTAGTTCTCTCTGAAACCCTGTGCTGTGCATTTTATTACCATAATCATATCGTAATCACGTTCCACGGTGAAGAAATATAATATAGGGTTATTGTACTGATATTAGTGAATATTGTCCCAAGTTGGGATATTGAAGGACATGAGCTTGCAAGTGTCTGTAGATATCCCAGTGAGGGACAGTATTCATCAATATCAGTGCAATAACCCTTTTATTATATAGCTATAAATAGTTGTGCTGAATTAAATGCTTTATAGATAAAATTCTGTAAAAATTCTTTGTCTGACAGCAATTCTAACAACAGTGTGAAATTGATATTACAAAAGTGATATCATTTTTGCACTAGTGCGATATCATATGTAACATTCAAAGGCATCCAAGTAAGGGTGCAGTATCACGTAAGAGTGCCGATATCGTGTGATATCAGCAAGCTTGCTCGAATTTTATCGCATATTCTTAATCATTCAGTATTTGTAGCTATATAATAAAATAAAGATTATATACAACATAATGTTGCTATATAAAATGGAGCAGAATTTTGAATATTCAGGTACCTTATCACCTTACCATATGTCGCCTTAACCTTGAACCAGTCCATTTGACTACCTGTTGATGTGTCGAAAACTGCTGGATGTGTAGCAAATTGTGAATGCAGCATCTGACCTGGGTCTACACTTTTTGCTCAGGCCTGTCTGTCCGAATACATGGGTTAAGTACAGTAAATCTTTCCATTTTCTTGCCAGAAATGACAAAAAAGGATAAGGAGCCAACTGTGTTTATTGACTTGCGCAACTTTGATCAGCTTCGTCAAGAGCAACAACAGAGCATTGAGAAAGTACAGAAAGTCCTAGGAATTGACCCAAATGAAAGGTTTGTCATTACTGGGTTGTCTTTGGGCAGCTTTAAATATAAGAGGGCATCAAGATAAATGTTTTCATATCTCTGTTATATCCCTCTGAGAGGCTCTTCTAATGAGTATGCATAACACATGTTTTAATGGAGAATTAAACCTGGTCCTGCTGAACCCAGATATACCTTGTTTTGCAAAAAGTGTAGATCCAGATCAGGTGGCTTCTAAATGTTCTAAAGAAGCCAACTGATATGGATCTACACTGTAAAGCATTAAGTATGTGAATTTGTATCAACAACCTGGATCAAGTAATCTGATTGGCAGATGATTAGAAGTAGGTGTGGCATCTTTATTTAGCAGGACTAGGGTTAAGAAGAACATCAGAACCTTTTGGTTGACAAAAAACCTGCAAAAACAGCTTATTTAGAGCAATTTCTTCAGATTGTTATATCAGGATAGATGTTTACATGATTGCAGTGTTTTGGTGTCATTGATAAAAAAAAAAACACAAAAAAAAAAAAGAAAAAAAAAAAAAAAAAAGCAACACACAGATAACATGATAAAATTTATCTAGATGTGCCTTCTGGTGTGTAAATATTCTGCTGTCCATGTAAATGACATGATGTATGAAGTTCCATATAATACCAGTTTTTTATTAGTTAATGATGAACAATTGCTAGCAGTTTCTGTTAATCAGGTTTCGTTAATTGTTAAAATGGAGACTTCCTTCATCACAGAGGAGATTACAGGAAATTCCTTAGGCTCATTAGCCTGTTATAAATGCCAAAAACAAGCAGTTCTCTTTCTTTTCCACTTAGTATCTCAAGTATTTGGCTTTCTAATTGAAATGCTGATGCTGCCAAAATCCCTAATAGTTTCGCGACAATGGTAGGGAATATTCTCAAGGAAGTAGAGCACAAGTCAACCAAGCTGGCTTAAATTTGCAGCTGTTGCTATACAATGTTAGCACTATGTTAGTGAGTGCCTATTTGCAGTCCAGTAAGAGAAATGAGTAAGGTGATTGCCATAAACTGCTAGTAAATAAACTTGCTGAGCCTAAGTGCCTCCCATAGCCTAACTCGATAAAAGATATTCTGATTCTATAGAGGAGGTAACAATAATGACTTACTGATGTGCAAAACAGGTTTGGCAGAATGATGGCCCAATGTTCCTGTTAAATGGACATGTATTATCTGACTGATGGAGTCAATGGCCCCACTAAGTGAAAATTTGTAGAATAATTTTGATTGTCCTTAGATGTCATGTATTAAAAGTTTCATAGAAATGGATTGATACAAAGAATGTCCGATTTGTAATTCAGTATGACCCCTACGATAAACTTGTAAGAGAACACTTGTTTTGGAAATTTTGAAATGTTGTTTTTATTGACACATTTAAATACAAAAAATCAGCGTTTTATCATTCCGATAGTATGTCTCACTTGTGAGTCTCACTTGAGATGCATGAGATGACAGGTGAGATAGTAACAGCCAGATTTTCACATAAGTATGCGAGTTTAACTCTTTGCATGCTGGGTAATTTTGCATGCTTTTTAGTCATCTGTGGATTTTTTTTTTTAAATCAACTTTTTAAAAAAAAAACCCTTCAGAATATCATCAGAGTGTCAAACAGTTTGGATCCAGATCAGGCCCGACATTTTGTCAGGCCTGATCTGGGTCCAGGTTGTTTGCAAAGGTAGCAGATGACAAAGTCGCCACTAGCGGGCCTGTTTTGGGTCCAGATTGTTTGCAAAGGTTGTCAGCAGACAACAAAAGTCGCCACTAACGGGGTAAGAGTTAATAAAATGGGATTTAGAAGCTGTAAGAGAGCTGTCAGTGTGTACAAATAGATTACTGTTTCCTGTTTTGTGTACATTCTCGGAGTACATTTGAAAATGATATTGCAAAAGTGTGTTTTCTTTATTTCAGGAGGTACGCTGACAGTTCAAGTGATTCTGAAGATGACCTTGATAGCTGGCGACAACAGAGACAGAAGTTCAAACAATCTGTGGTGACAAGGGGTGTGTCAGCAAAACCACTTCCAAACAAACCAAGGCTTGCCAGGTGATTATTAGATTAGCGGATGTACACGAAAGACTTTGTCATCATGTTGCAAAGGAAGACATTTTTTTCAGACAGAAAGTTTCCTCCCTAGTATTTGAAACATTTCAAAAATGGAGCTACACATAACCTTGATCCTGCTGAACCCGGATATGCCCTGTCTTTGCAAACAGTATAGATCCAGATCAGTTGGCTTCTTCAGAAGCCAACTGATCTGGATCTACACTGTTTGTCATTAAGTATGTGAATTTTTATCATCAAGTTGGATCAAGTAATCTGATTGGCTGAAAATTAGAAGTGGGCGTGACATCTTAATTTATTCAGCATGGCAAGGGATAAAGTAAGAATTTGCTCCATTACCCTTGATGTGATTTCATGGCTCCAAATAAGCTTTTGGATAGAAAGGTTATTAAGCCTGTACCAAAACATACTAAAATCACCTTGCCTATATGATTTCTTTATACTATAGAACAAAAAATTACATTTTACATAGCTGCCGTTTGGGTGAGTGGGTTTAGAAATAACCTATTTACTAGTACTTACTAAGAAAATGATAGATAAATAATAATAATAAAAATAAAAGCAGCAAGAATGTTTTTTTTTTTTTTTAGCTTTTTTTTTATACCTACTACTACCTGAGTCCCATTATTTGGCTTAAGTATAATGGTTATAAACTGAGAAGTGGGCAAAAATAGCCAGTAACTTTTGTACAACTACCTTGGTAGTGAATGTCTCCATCTTAAATGGCAGCTACTTTCTGATGTGCTAAGAGTTGAATACAATAAAATTAATATTGTTGATGAAGTTTGGCCAGCTAGGTGCCAGGAATAAATCATCAAGGCATGCATAGTATAAACAGTTCTATCTATATATATGATAGTATATTGGCATTAGGAGATCCGTTATATATACTTGATCTTTTTATATATTTACAATCAAAGTACGCATTTAAAAAATTCATTATGTGTCTAATTTTATACATTCTTGATTATTTTTGTTTGAATTTCTTTATTCAGGGCCACAACTCAGAATAATTTTAGAACTGGTGGCAGCCATACAGTCTGATTAGAGTCTTTGTTGTTTGCCTTGATAAATTATGGCTCCTTGGCTATCCAAAGAGTGCAGATTGAAGACCAGGGCCCAGTTGTTCAAAGCTAACGACATCGTAGTTAAAGATTTGTTAAAATTTACATTGAGTGATACGCAAATATGCTGAAATTTTTTGCTGAAAAAATGTGAGTAGCTTTTGCAAAAGCTACTCACATTTTTTCAGCAAAAAATATCAGAATATTGTGTATTGAATCCGCAAAAATAGTTAACGAAATGACCCTTAACGAGCTTGTTAAGCTAACGACACTTTGAACAACTGGGCCCAGATCAGAATGTGCAGATGCACAGGCTGATCCTAGTCTTGATTGTCTTATGGCTTATATTCCTGTTTCTGTCTTGTGGCTAATATGCCTGTTTCTGTACAAAACCATTTGGTTTGTACTCATTAGAGTTGCCCCAGCAAGGGGATTTGACTCAGTAAACACCATGTTTTCAGGAGAAATAAGAAAAACATTTGTCTGTAAACCTTTGCTATCTATAACTTCTGATGTAGAGCTCTAAAATTATTCTGTTGCTTGGACAGTCACAAGAAACCTCAAAGAGTTATCAACATGGCTGACAGGCAGGTATCACAGAGGCGACCAGATACAGAAGAGCAACAAGAACGGAATGTGGTGATTGACAGAGAAGCCCAGCAGAGAGCACTGGCTGAGGAGAGGGAGAAACAAAGACGAGAAGAAATAGTCAGGTTAGTAGATATACAAAATTTAAACATCCACTTTTATCTTTCATTTGAACAAATGTTGAGCCTTAAAATAAAATATTTTTCAGTGTGAATTTTAAGAAAGCACTTACATTATACATACATTTTAGGAGATAATAGTGGGGTAAATTAGGTGCTTTAAATAGTCTTCTTGCGATTGGTCACTATAGGGGACTTTAAGGCGTAGACTAAAAAATGTATTGCTTTGCAATAATCAAACATCTTCTTCATTGTCTTCAAATGAACTATATATATGATTTATTTCACTTTTAATAAGGGAAACAATTTTTGTGTCTTCCTGTTCTCTTTCCTGCTTGCGAATCCCTTTCTGAAAAGGGCAGGAAAAAAACTTGACAGAGTTGCATTTCCTGAAAGTGTATTGATTCCCCTTTATAATCTTTTATATATAATAGAACAGTCACAATTAAACACTTTCTGACCGACTGCATTAAATTCTTTCATAAATGGCATTGATTTTTCTGGATGAATGTTATAATATTCTTTCGTTTTTTTTTAAAAACGTGTTACTTTTTTTAACAAAATATAACTTCTGTTTTTTCAATTCTTCCAGTTTTATAATTTCATTGATACCTTTCATGCCTGACATGTTATCGTTTCTATCTATTTCACTACTAAACAAAATAAATATACCATTTTAACCCAAATGACCCTGATGGGTTGTTAAACTTGAGCTCATCATCATTATTCCCCTTAAACACTCTATTTTTGTGACATAGCATGAGTAAAATTAAGGCAGAAAAAAGGTCATAGTTCTAGATGAGAAACTTTTACATATTGATATTTTTTATTTTGTCCACAAAAACATGTTAAGGATGTGATATCAGGGAGTACCTACAATACATAGTTTTGTAAGAAATAAAAAAGAAAATTCTGAACCAGCTCTATGTTTTGTTATGGTATGGAAAAAAGTAAGAAACTCTGTATATTTATAATGCAGGAAGCTTCGAGAGCAGAGAGAAAATGAGCATCAAACCAAACTGCGTCTTCAGAAAAGGTTGGAAGCACTACGTCCCAGTGCCTCCATTAGTGGAAGACAGGACCAAGCAGAAACAACACCTGTTGTCTTCGATTTAGTAAGGTTCTTAGATAATAAGATACAAGAAAGTTTAATATCAGCAATCAAATATAACACATAACCCATTGGCTGGCAGGACTAGTTTACTGACAAATTATATGTAACATACATAAAAGTAACATGCAGCACACAAAATAATCCTATCACAGATACACAGTACTACAGTCAAACCTCAGTAGCATGAACCTTGATGGCTCATTTACTGTGTCTAATTCAAACTCATTTTTGAGTCCATGCGAATTTCTTCTGATATTTCAAGAAAATGCATATTTAAGGAACTTTTCTTATTTTATGATGAAATTGTGTGTTTTGTGTTCTCATTAAAATTGCCTCATAGAGGTGTTTCTAATGAGTACACTCAAAATACCATTACTGTCAAAAAGGTCCTAAAAATTCCCCAAATTATTGTCATTTGTTTCCTGACCTGGCGTCTTGATTGACCCTCATTGACTCTAACTCCCCATATCTCAAACAGATGTCCATGGTCCCAAAGCTGTTCGAGCCATTGAGGTTCGATTGTATATCACTAAGGAACACAAAATCTTAAAAAAAGATTACTGTATCTACCTCAGTATTTGGATACCTTAACTCCTTACCGTACCTATCCTAATATATGAACAAATCCATTTTGCTACCTGTTTTAATGTCTAAAAAATTGCTGGATGAGTAGCAAACAGTGTAGACTCTGATCAGATGCCACACTCTTTGGCATACGATCTTGGCCTACATTGTTTGCTCGGGCCTGTCTGTCCAAATACTTATAGTAAATATTGTAAGTACCTCGTGATGCAGCCCAATTGTACATTTATGAGAGAGCAAAGATTTTTTTCTGACATCAGATGTCTGTTGTCATACATATAAGCATGATGTTACAGTGAAACTTGTGTAAGAAAGCCACCTTTAAGACTGACTTTAGTGGTTGATGTGAAAAGGTGGCTGTCTTATAAAGGTACATGTCATGTAATTTTGCTAGCAAAATTACATGACATGTCCCTTTATAAGACAGCCACATTTCCATATCAGCCACTAAAGTCAATCTGGAAGGTCGCTTTCTTACACAGGTTTCGTAGCAATATATGTTCAGACTATAGCTTCAGATAATATGCTTCCTTTTTCCTCCAAAAGAGTATTGATATTTTCCTTATTTCTCCAGTTAGCCTCTTCTAATGAGTACTCATAACATATGTTTTCAGAGAAAAATAAGAAAAATATTTATCTTAATACTCCTCTTATCTGGAGCTATGGTTTGGTGTTGCTATTCTTCACACTGGTACACGTATTTCCCAGGATCTGAGCTTTTCACTGTCAGATAATGTCCTTCAGGGGTTTCTCAGATATTCAAGATATTTTATGCTCAAAAAGTAAGAGTTGTCTTGTTAATAACCCTAGGCCTGCTGGTCCCTGATATATCCTAGCTTTGCAAACAGTGAAGATCCAGATCAGTTGTCTTCTTCAGTTGGCTTCTGAAGAAGCCAACTGATCTGGATCTGCACGTTTTAACTATTGAGTATGTGAATTTATATCAATAATCTGGATCAAGTAATCTGATTGGCTGAAAATTAGAAATGGGTGTGTCATCATAATTTATTCAGCATGACAAGGGTTAAGAAACAAATTATCTGTAGTTTTGCTTGATTATGACACATATAGAAAGTTTGCATATGCTATACATTTAAATTGGACTATGCTAATATTCTCTTCTCTGTTCCAGGAATCCTCATATGAACCAAGTCCCAGAAGTTTACCAGTAATTATGTCTCAGGAACAGGAGTGTTTACTCCTTAGTATACATCTTTCATCTAATGGTGAACTAGTCTTACACAGAGGGAGCAGTAACAAAAGTGTGGATACTGGTAAGTAATTTCTAAGAGTCTTAGTAGATTTTCACTCATTTTTAACAAGAAGGGCAGTTGTCATTTACTGGCAAAAATATGTGCACAGGTACTGGTTAACCACTTAGAGGACTAAGCTAGCCAAGAAAAAGTATGAGAAGGTTAAATGACCGGTTTGACATGACCTTAACAGTGTTAACTGGGCTGTAAAACTCCAGTTCCAACCATGGCATATAGAGACAAAAGTGTGGTTTCAGAACTGTGACTTGCATGTAAAATACCAAATTTATATTTCCAGATGAGTTGGTAATTCCGGTGGTAATTACAGATAATTTCTGTTGTTTCACATCAAAATGTATTTTGTGGTTATATCTGGTACATCTAGAATCTGCTTACGTTTAGTTAAATAGAAAAAAATTCATATTTCCCCTTTTACCAGGGCACTGACTCAACCTAGATGTTTGAAATACGCAGATCTATGAAGTACATTTACCAGCATTTTCTTTTTGTTTCTTTTTTTTTAAAGTAGAAAAATACTGAAGAATGCCACAAGCTTAGTAAATACAGAGTTTTTGACTTGCTTATTAGCCAGTTCATAGATTATAATCAATGGACTTCATAGCTCTAGATAATAGCTGAGGGGCTGATTTATGATCTTGTTTTTTGATGTTTTGCTTGCTTTCATGTGCACAGAGCCCCTTCTGAAAATTGGTCTACTCAGAAAGGAAAGAATTTACTCCCATGGGGAGCAGTCTTTCTTTTTAAATTTAGAGTTTAGCCATTTTCAGAAGGTAGGCAAAAAAAAAAAGTTGTAGATGTCTGTCATACCCTCGTTCCAACAGTAATTGTTCTGTAAAATTTGCATATTTACAGGAACTGGTCTGTCTGCCAGTTACACCACTCTACTGACCTGGTTGCTGTCATTAGTCCCAGAAAACTTCGCCTACCTGCAGGAGAACAGCAATTCTCCAGTTACCTCCCCTTGGATGCTGCCCTTTTATGTGGTCGGCTGTCAGCAGATGTTGATGGATGAGAAGCTATATTTAATGGTTGCTGTGACTCCAGTAGAGAGGTTTGATGCCAAGAGTGTGCCGGTCAAGTCCAAACCAAAAAAATCAAAGGTATTGTTTCATGTGGGCAGCATCAAGTAAAAAGATGTCCACTAAATCAAATGTTGTAGGGACTCATTAGAAGGGCCTTATCAAGGCCTTTCTAATGATTCCCTACTATATTTGTTTTAGTGGGGAAATAAGAAAAAAATAATGACCTGATGCCCCACTTCCCAGGAGTATGATCCAGCAGGCTAATTTGGGCCTTCACTGTCTACATATGTTCAATAATATAGAGATCAAACATGGTTTTTCATGCATTCACATTCGCCAGGTCCCGTGGGAGGTGTTGAAAACCGAGGCCGAAGGCCGTGGTTTTCAACACCTCCCAAGGGACCTGGCGAATGTTAATGCATTGAAAAACCATGTTCGATCGCTATTATTGCATAAAAACTGAAAACATTTGCTACATTTCGCATTATTTCTTGCACTATTTTGTTTCGCCTTTTCACAGATGTCTCGCGAATGTAATTTCCACCGACTATGCTCGTTCTAGGGCCGGGCAGTACACATCTCGTAATGGCAGCAAATCTGTGGCCCCCATACGAGCATATTGAAAGTTGCGTAGCCGTGCATTAACAGCGCATGAATTGCCTTGTTAATACACGGCTTTTCGCCGGTTAATGCACGGCTGTTAACAACGTGTGACACTGCTTTTTATGCATTAATGTCTTTTTTTGCTTGGGGATAGACCATATTTGACAGTTAGGTTAAACTTCTCGCTCGTGTTTATGTAGAATGACATGAATATTTTGATACAGACTTTACTGAAGTACTATATCAATGGTGGTGTAAATCAGGGTTGCCACTGGTCAGGGAAATGCCAGTGAAATTTTAATTTTTCTGCAAGTTCAGGGAAAAGTCAGCAAGTTCAGGCAAAATGGTCTGCAAGTTCAGGGAAAAGTAAGGTTATTTTGCAAAATGGTCAGGGAAATTTTAAATACAAAGAAACTAAGTACGGGAATTTTCTAATTTTAGCCCAAAAATGTTTGGCTGTGGCAGATATTTTATCTGTTATGTTTGATTGAAAACATTATAATTTTCTTCTAACTTGCTTTGCTCGCTTGCTCACTAGGCATAATTACAAATAAATGTTCATTTAAGAAAATATGTGCATAATGCTCTAGCATTTACTAACCCATTCTAGACAGTAAACTGGAAGAGTCAAATTTTAATTTCAGGTATTTCAGGCTGTGTGATTTTAGATATATCTAGAGAAAAATGTCTTATCTATTTAAAAAACAATGGAGACCCTGATCAGATGCTGCATTCTGCAGCATCTGATCTGGGTCTGCACAGTTTGTCAGTTACCCTTTTGGGGGTCTCCAGACTAATCTGAGTTAAAGTCATCATGAGAAAAATACATGTATATGTATCAGCCTGTTTTTTTTTGTTTGTTTTTTTGAGAAAGAAAGCATGCTGTTTACAGAAAATTATTTACCTCTCTCTCTTTTTTCAGTCTAAAGATGATCTTAAAGGGACATCTGCCTTTCATCAGCATCTAACCAAGTACCTATCCACAAATACTCTCCACAGTGTATGTCCCTGGCTGCAGGACATGGTGTCCACAGATGTCAGACCACCAAGCTCTAATAATAAGGACATCAGCTACGCTTATAGACCACCACTTCCAAATATTACAACAAAGCCTCTGTCAACATTCATAGAGGTCAGCCCAGACCATCATGCAGCTTCAAAGGTGTTTAATACTTCTGTTGGTTTCTTCTGGCAGACAGTAGATAGTGATGAAAGCCGCCTGGATCAAGATATTAATGATAAAGATGTGACTTACGACGTTCAGAATACTATGTCTCTGGTGTACAAGAAAATCTTTCAAGACCCAAGATCAATGATGGGACTATTTAATCGAGTTTTACAAGAAGGTTTAGACTTGGCGGGAGTGAGACTAGTATATCCCACTCCTGAGTTGATCGGTATTTCAAAAGCAAATAATTCTGAGGCTCAGTCGGAAATGGAACTTCTGAACAAAATTGGACCTGTTTTAGCAATATGTTTACGAGGAACATTGGCAAGGTCGATATGGCTAGATGCTGTAGGGCCATCTGATCCTGTCCTTGCTCGCAGGACTGATCCAAATTCCCTTTGTGCCCTTTATGGAGGGGATTCAAGGGATGAATGTTTATTGTTTTGTCCAAGAAATCACACACGTGTTCAGCAGGAGTTAGCAAGGTGGTTTGGTGGTAGGGTGCCACCAGGAAATGTGATAGATGTGGGTGCTCCTTATACAAGAAAAGAAACTCTAAGGACAGGCAGTCCTAAAGGTCGTAAGTCTAAGAAAGTGACATTTTCTGAGGATAAGGACAAACATTCAGTGCATTCTGAACCTGTTCACAGACCTCTTGCCACATTAACGGCAACCACTAAGAGTGAAATATTCCTGGTTTTATCTCCTTTGGTGCCACCCAAGTGTTTTGGTTTAGTTCTGGCAACATGTCAGAGAAGGGGATATTATGTGAGGGGTATTAAAAGATGCAGGTTATCAACAAAAAGAGCATCTTCTTTGGGTAAGTAATTGTTTTTATCTTGACATTTTAAACATTCAAACTTTCTTAATTTAAACATTGCTCTAGAGAAAGACACTTTATTTAACAAAAAAAAAAAAATATTTTGTTTTTCCTGCACACCATCATACATGTATGTTGTGGATATTTATTAGAATTCCCTCTCTGGGGCATATCTGATGAATTTGCATAACATATATTTTATGGGAAAGTAACAGAAATATATATATCTGGAAACTCCTCTGATCTAGAGTTATGTTTAAAGCTGTGCAAGGATGTGGAAAGATTTTATCACTTATCAGTGGTCAAGCAGATTTTTTGTAGACAATTGTCCTGTCAGAGGAAGTTCAGCTTGTCTGAAAATATTCTGTTGAGAGGAAATCGGACTTTACTGAAAAAAATTCTAATGACTTACAAGGGCATTGGACAGGAAGTAGTGCATAATTTTGCATGTAAGAATGATGACATTGAATGCTAAGATTGAAACGGGTTTAGTCATGTCATTGGCATTTTCCTGTTTTATATCAGATATTTCTGATAAATGGAAAAGGCATTGCAGGCAATTTGTAGCACAATTGACTCTACCTGTTGAAATTTTTTTTCAGCTTTGTTATTTTGCTGGTTCTGAGAGAAGTTAAGTCTGAAAATTTAATTTCATGAATCAATACCGGGCTGGGAGTTTATTTATTTTTTTTATACACTAGATATTTGTATATATTTAAGAGAAGAAAATAAAAACCACACACACACACGCGCATGCATGCACATACACATACATACATGCACATACACACACACACACACACACACACACACACACACACACACACACACACACACACACACACACACACACACACACACACACACACACACACACACACACACACACACACACACACACACAAAAAAAAAAAACAATCATTAGCTTAACAAGCTCATTAATGACAAACTCGTTAACTGTTGTAGCTTAGGTATTTTCAAACCCATTGATATTTTTTGCTGCAAAAATGTGAGTAGCTTTTGCAATACAAAAGCTACTCACATTTTTTCAGCAAAAAATATCAATGTATAAATTTGCCATATTTCTAGATAGAAATTTTAATGTCACGTTAGCTAACAACTTTGTTAAGTTTTGAGCAATTGGGCCCAGGTCTTATATTTAAATCCTTTAATGAGAAAAGAGTTCTTAAGAGCGTAACTAATCAAGGAAAACTCAAATCAGCCTGTACATATGTTGTTAATGGCCTGCACATTTGTACAGTTTGATCGGGATATTCACTGTTTGTCAGAATAGACTTCAGTGCATGGATCTAAAGTACACAACAAGAGCCTGGATATTCACTGATTTTGTATGCACAGGACCCATAGGACTTTTTTTTCTCCATAAAAACATATGTAAAAGGTACTCATAAGAAGTGCTTTGGCAAGGCGCTTCTTTTGGAGTACCAACAGTATATGTTTTTATGGTGAACTGGAGAAAATTATACCAGGAACAGCACCAAATACTCATTAATAAGTCTTCTGGGAGGTCTCTATTCTTCTAGCATGAACAGAGGCATCTTAGATCAGCCTACATATCTGTGCAGTCTGATCAGCTCATTTTCTTAAGTCCCTTTTAACAAACCCAAAAATATTGTTAATTTTTCTTATATTCCCATGAAAACATGTTGGGACTCATTAGAAGTGCCTTATGGAGGCACTTCCAATGAACACCTGCAATATGTGTTTTTGTGGAGAAGTAAAAAAAACAACATATTTGAGCCAGCACACGACAAAACCTACAATAAGACTTGTGTGACCAGCAAAGACTCAGATCAGCCTGTGCATCTGCACAGTCTGATCAGTCTTTGCTGATCGCATGTGTCTTCTACAACCTCCGGGCTATTAGAGGGATAAACAAGAACCCTTTCCATACAGGGTGGACATACAGGCTGATCTGAGTCTTTGCTGCTGGTCACACTTGTCATTGTAGGTTTTGTGTGCTGGCTCATTTATAAATCTTGGCCCAGTTGTTCAAAGCATCGTTAGCTTAACGAGCTTGTTAGTGGTCAAAATGTTAACTGTTCTATTAAGTACAATATCTAATTCACAAGTATTTTTGCTGAAAAAATGTGATTTGCTTAGCTACTCACATTTTTTTCAGCAAAAATGTTAGCGTATCCTATATTTAATGATAAAAGTTTTAATGATACATTACCTAATGACATTGTTAGTTTTGAACAGCCGGGCCCTGGATACCAGTCTTATCTAGAACTGTATGGAAACTTTACTGTATCTATTGACTGTAGATGAATATGCAATAGTCCCGATCAGACTGAGGAGATTCGCAGGGTGAACTGGTTCTTCACTGGCTGAATTTCTCACACAGATTTTATGTATTTTTTCATACAGGCGCATTTTTTTTTTTTTTTTTAACACAATCTGTGTTTATATTCAGGTATTTCAGGAAAAAGCTTGGATGCATTTTGTCCTGGTACAAGTTCTTCAGCCCCAGGGTCGGGATCATTTGATGATGTCCTGGTGGAGCATCTTGATCCCCATAAACATGGCAAACAGCTGGAAGCTGCTCATCCTTCTACCATTTTCCAGCTAGAGAAAGAGAATGGTAGTCACAGTGCTGCGAGTCTTGTTGAGGCCTGTATGGTGCAGATGACAATGCAGGGAATTATGGGTAGGTATATTTTTACATCAGGTATTAAGGTTTTTGTGCTTAGCTTGCTGTATAAAATTTTCAGCAGATGACTTATTGTAATACACAACACTATTGTTGGGGTCCATAGCATAAACCGTGTTAGTTAAACAATCGTGTTATATCCAAACAAAAATGTATAGATTATATTGAAAAATGACCATTTATGGTCATTTTTCAATATAATCTATACATTTTTGTGATCCATCTTTAAACTTTGTTGTATCCAAAACTGTGTTATAACAAATTGTGCTATACAGAGGTTGAAGTGTATTTTTCTTATTTTTCCTAGTAAACAAGTTTTGACATTTCATGCAAATTGTCTCCAGTGGCATTCTGTGGTGTCTGATCTGTGGTGTCTGCTGTTTGCCATTACCCTTTAGGAGGTCTCCACACTGAAATTGGTCAAAATTACAGTTGTGATAATTGTACTAATAGTAGCAATTATATGGTTCTTTCCTTGAAAAATATGCTGTTCAAAACTAGAGATTGTTATTTTACATTAATACATTTTTACTCGTATTTGGTTTTTTCTTTTTCTAAGCATTATATTGTTTCTTTTTGCTAAGCTGATGTCCAAAAGAGAGAGAGTTTCCCAGTAGAATCGAAACATATGTTCCATGCTGCCAGATACTCAGACGGACTACTGACAGCACTTGGTGGAGAGTTCAGCAAGGTTGGTTTATTTCTCTTTTATTCTCATGGTGTTTTAGTTTAACCCTAGTCATGCTGAATAAATTAAGATGCAATGCCTACTAATTTTCAGCCAATCAGATTATTTATATAGGTTGTTGAAACAAATTCACATTCTAAATGACAAACAGTGCAGATCCAGATCAGTTGGCTTTTTCAGAAGCCAACCGATCTAGATCTACACTGTTTGCTAAAGTGGGTATATATCCGGGTTCAGCAGGACTAGGGTTGAGTGTAGTACAATTTTTTCTAAACTCTGATCTAGTCATATTTTCTCCAAGCTTGTTTTGTTGCACCTTCCTGGTTGGAAGAAGAGGTGTATATTGCGTCTCATGAGAAAATGTTTGGATGTGAAATATACACGGTATTGCTGCAGTAATATGAGCTGATTATCTGTATCACTCAAATGGATGTTGCCAGATTGCTAGAATACTATTAGACCCTTGAGTCGAGAGATCTAGGGAGACCCACAAGACACAATACAGAACATATGATCCTATTACTAATTAATGCTGTGTTTAATATAGATCATTAAAATTATACCAGTATTAACAGCACATGACAAAACCTACAATAAGACTTGTGCAACCAGTGAAGACTATGATCAGCCTGTGCATTAGCACAGTCTGATCAGAGTCTTTACTGATCTCACGTGCCTTCTACAGCCTCCAGGCTATCCAAAGAGGGATAAACAAGAACACTTGCCATACTGGGTGGATGTACAGGCTGCTCTGAGTCTTTGCTGGTTTTGTTGTACGCTGTCTCTTATATTAAATGCAAAGAATAAAGCTCAGCCCATACAGCTTAGTCTACAGTATCTATATTTTAGGGTAATTATGGCAACATTTAAATTGTACATAAACCCGTGTCCTGCTGAACCCGGATATACCCTGCCTTTGCAAACAGTGTAGATCCAGATCAGTTGGCTTCTTCAGAGGCCAACTGATCTGGATCTGTACTGTTCGCCATTCGGTATGTGACTTTACATCAACAATCTGTATCAAGGAATCTGATTAGCTGACAATTAGAAGTGGGTGTGGCATCTTAATTTATTCAGCATGACAAGGGTTAATTTCTTGTATGTTTCAGTGCTTTGATCCTGAGATTCAGATTAACCCAAACTATGTTATACCAGAACTCTACACTAATCCTGAGTTAGAACAGATTACAGCCCTTCTATTGTTGGGGCATGAAATACTGAAAACCTGTGGACTTCTTATTGGTAAGCAACTTTTTTTGAACAATATGCTGAAGCACCAGTTAGCATAAACAGTTTTACATCACATCTTTTGTAAAGAAACTGCATCTATGGACTGACTGACGTCTGATATGCACCTTTATATATATGTAATCTTATCCTTGAAGAAACTTACTAATGTGAGTTATCTCTTCATATCATATAAGAAAATAAGCTTCAACGTGTGAAATTGTACCTTTGAATATGTGCCCAGTGAAGACGGATTAGCCTGTGCATCCACTCAGTCTGATCGGAGACTTTGCTATCCACCTGCAGTGGCCTTGAATTCTTTGTTAGCACAGAGTGCCACAGACTGCCCAGTAAAGACTAATTGGACCATGCGGGTATGCTGGCTGATCTGAGTCTTTGCTGTACACATGTCAGAAAGTACATTTTATATGGTAATCCAAACCGGTCTAGCATGTGTTATGTAATTGTCATTAAGAGAATAAAGCATGTTTTCTACAGGTTATTATTCAGATGTAAGAATTGTATCCTTTAACTCCTTAGCAGATTTTTGGAAAAAAATCCATTGTCTGTTTGACTACATGATGATGTGTCTAAATTGTTGACAGAATGGCAAATAGTACAGATCCTGATCATACTGATCCTTTAGAACTGGTTTGATCTGGATATAAACTGCTTAAGTACTTAGGGTAATTGCAGCATTTTTTTTGTTTCTTCACAGGTCGTATTTTGAGTGTTGTACCTCGTGGCAAGGTAACAACTCCAATACCTTTCACAGAAGGTCTAGAGTTGTTGGGCATGAAGTGGTTGCCATGCCTGACAGCCTCACAAGCTAAGGAGGTCACACCACATGAAGCTGGTGACAGACTCTGGAAAGATAGTCTACATAGTTTAACAAATGGTAGGTATTGTGAACAGCTTTTACATCGGTGACAGTTTTCAATGTTGAGTTGGAAGTTTTGTCTTCTAGTATAAATTGTAAATGAACTCTTGTTTTCAGTATTAGAAAAATTTCCAAATTTTCTCTCATACTTTTATATTTGGTCTGAAATTTCTTTCAAAGAACTAAAGTGTTGTTTTCACGACTAATTAAATTTTTACAGGCTGCCAGATGCCACATTTTATGATAGTATTAATACCATTTATCAATTTATTAAACCTTTTTTGGATAAAAAAGTATCTATTTTTGAGGAATATGGAGCCTTTTAGAATACTGCCTGTATTATCTTGCAGTTATTAATATATTTACATGTATATTTTCACTTTATACAGAACCATGCCTGGTATTAGCCCTGCGAGGAGTGAATGCCTTGGCCAAGCTGGAATCTGTTATTCCATCCCAACAGAATAAAAAGTCTGGGGTTAAAGGCCATCTGGACATGATACATTCGCGGTCGGCAGAACAAGCATATTCCTTCATGCGACTGTTCTTTATGGAGAAGGAGCTGTTCTCAGACCCACTGTCAAGACCAATGTTGCCATATATACCACATCATTTACATGAAGCTGGAGACCAGAGGTAATTGACCTTTAAAGTGACAAGCAAAATTGCAAAAAAAAAACAACAAAAAAAACAAACAAACAAAAAAACAGTCCATTTCTTTTGTTATTACAGTAAAATTTTGCATTTAAGAGCCTTTGGTACTGCATAAAAGTGATTTTATTAGTGAGACAGTCTTAACCCTTGTCCTGCTGAATGAATTTAGATGCCATGCCCATCTCTAATTTTCAGCCAGTCAGATTACTTGATCCAGATTGTTGATATAAATTCATACTTAATGGCAAACAGTGCAGATCAAGATCAGTTGGCTTCTGAAGAAGCCAACTGATCATGATCTACACTGTTTGCAAAGGCAGGACCTATCTGGGCTCAGCAGGACTAGGGTTAATATAGAATACATATAGAATAATAAAAAAGAAACCATTTGAGACTGGCAAAAAGCTTCCCTTGATAGGGGAGTGGTCTTAATAGCTGAATTTTATTGTATTTTTCAGAGAATATAAGGCATGGCATTTCATGCTGTTTGTTTGTGTTGAGGTTTTACGGCCCAGTCAACCCAATGGGGTCATGTCGAACACGGTCAGTTTACCTAACCACACGTTTACTGGGCAGGCTTTGTCCTCTAAGCGGTTAACCAGTATTGTGCACATTCTTTCGCCAGAAACTGACAACTGCCCTTCTTGAATCAGCGGAAGGGAGAGAATGACCGTAGAAAATATTTCATGATCAATCTCCACGAAAGAATGTTGCCGACCTCGGCGGGGGTCGAACCCGCGACCTCCTGGTCTCCAGTCGGACGCGCATCCAACTTTCATGCCAATCATCTGCTAAGCAGATGAAATGTCAAGCCCAATTTTCCCTGAAAAAGTTACAAAAAAATATGAGCCAGCGCTTGACAAAACATACAAAATGGCATATGTACCCAGCGAACACAGATCAGCCTGGGCATCTGCCCAGTGGGTAGCTAAGGACTCAAGCTTTTATCATATGGACAGAGAAGACAGACTAGGCAGATGCCCAGACTGATCTGAGTCTTTGCTGGGCTTACATGCCTTTTTATAGCTTTTGTCATGAGCTGGCTCATATTTCAAAATATCATCGGCTGCGGTTGTGGCTAGTGCTTTAAGGATTAAACTGTATTATTTGAAATAATATCATGAGTCGATACAAATCTGTCTTTTGGCATAGCTGAACTACACATGCACAGACCAGACAGAATATATTCTAAATAGCTTTGTCACTCTAAGGACTTACAAAGCTTTAGATAAGACAATTTTTTCAGCCAAAAAGTATTGATATTTTTCTTATTTCTTCACAAAAACATATGTTGTGGGTACGCGTTATAAGCGTCTGGCCGAGGCACTTCTAATGAGTACCCACAACCTATGTTTTGCAAAGAGTAAGGCACCTCTAATGACTACACACAACATATGTTTTCTTGGAGAAATAAGAAAAATATTTATCTGATGCCTACTCTTATCTAGACCTTTAGTTTAAAAAGTGTACTATGTTTGCTTTAACCAAGTACACACAGTATGATCTGCACATGTGCAGTTTGCATGCATCCAAAGGCAGATACACATGTATTGTCACAATTAGGCACCGTAGACATAAGTGTTTGGTTAATTCATTTGTCAGCATTTACGTAAGCCTTTTGACAAGCAGCCAGCATGCATGACACTGCATTTTATGTTCATTGTTTTTATGAAGTAAATTTGCTGAAATTTGATAACATGTAAATCAGCTGGCCTCGGTGGCTCAGTAGGATGCATGTCCCATGGGTGATCAGGAAGTTCCAGATTTGATCCCCTCCTAATCTGGCCACATTCTTTTGTGCAGATTGATTGTGCAATATTTTCTGCAGTCATTCATTCCACTGATTCAAGGGTAGTTGTCAGTTTCAGGCAACAGAATGTGCACAAGTACCAGTTAACTGCTTAAAGGACTAAGTCTGTAAAAGTGTTTTTAGTAAACTGACAGGCTCAACATGACCGTAAAAGCCTGAGTATTGACTGGGCCGTAAAACTCCCAACCAAAAAAAAGAAAAAAAAATTAAGATGGGATTGTGATGAATCAGACCTGCCAGTCTTTGGCTAATATAGACTATGTGAAGACTAAGCATGTTCTGGGCAAATCCAGCAGACGGCAAATTGAGGGTTTTTGTTTTTTTTCTTATTTTTCCCCAGAAAATAGGATTTGACATTTCATGCAAATTGTTTCCTAGAAGACAATTTGCATTACATGTCAAATCCTATTTTCTGGGAAAAATCCAAGTGTTTCAAAATGTTGTCTGCTGAAGTTTTTACCCAGCATTCTAAGCATTAATAATGGAAAACTCAAAAGGCACCAGTCTGATTGCACAGATACAGGCTGACTTTTGCACAGGCTTTGGTCTTTTGCACATGTTTTGTGCATATCTCTGTTTTAGGAGGTATCCTGAGGACACTCAAGGGAAATCCAAATATTTGTCTGCAAATTGTGGTCAAGGCATAGGGTTGTAGATTAAAATATCTGTTTTTTGAATACCTGGATGGATCTAGATGTTAGATAGTGATCCAAAGTTCTGGATGAAGGTCACAGTGTACTGAGTTTAAATTTTTTACTATGACACACAAGCTTAGGTGAGCTATACTGTCCTATGACAGATCTTGTTAGACTGATCAGCAGTCAGTCAAATGGATTATTCAAATTTTAAGACAGGTAATGATAAGGGGTTATGGTATGTGAATATTTGAGGTTATTAATAGACTGCAATCTCTTTATAACACTGTTGCTGGGTTCCAGAACAAAAATCCTGTTAATAGCTAAACATCCATCTTGTATCTCAAACCATACTGTAATGAACCATGTTCTAATGAAATTTATACTGTATACATAGTATTTTAGAATATTCTTGTATTTTCAGCCATGCCAAGAAATCTCGCCATTTACAAACCTATCCACATGAAGAGTCAATATTTGACATCATGATGTCAGGACCAATATCTATAACAACATTCCTACTGGTGAAACCGAGGGCAGTGCAGCGACATTTGCCTAAGATTCTGAAGAAGATAGTACATGAAGGCTTCCAGATTGTTGGCCTTCATTTGAGAATTTTGATTCCAGAAAAAATTGACAATCTCATATCAGCAGATTTAATGGTAGGAAAATTATGAATACTCTGGATTATTTTTTGCTGAATATTTAGCATGATGCTTAAAAAATTCTGTAACTGAAATAGTTACTTATTTTTCCCTGAAAAAAAAATAGTTATTTATATTTCTCTGAAAAAAGGGGGTATCCTGAGGAGACAGTTTGCATAATAAGTCTAACCCTATTTTATGGGGGATGGGGGGGAGGGGGGGGGGGGGGGGGGAGAGAAGAAGAAGTAGAGGAAGAAAGAAGAAAAAAAAAATGGTTAATTTGTCATATGTGGATTGTTACCCAGGAATTGCTTTACAGAATATCACAATGGCATTTTATTAAGTCAGACATAGCAGCCAGAAGCAGGCATAGAAGTAAAGGTAAACAAAACTATACATTGTATTGATTAAGATAATTTGTAGATTAGATAGTAATAATAAAAACATTCATAGGAAAAATGATAGGGTATACCCAAATTTCAATGGTTAACCTTTACCTAGACAACACACTAACAATATTTTTTCTTATTTACATTTCCTGGAAATTGTCTCCTATGGAGACAGTTTGCATAAAATTTCAAGTCTATTTTAAAGGGAAAATAAGAAAACTATTTCAATATGTCAACTGCTGAAAATTTCAACTAGCATGTTTATACTTAGAGGATAACTGCATTAGAATTTGTCATTTGGGGAGGTAAATCGGCTGTTTTATGGTCGGAAATTTCGTTTTACGGCGACGCATCAGCGGAGCCATAAAACATAATTTGCGACAGTAAAACCGCTGACTTACCTCCCCAAATGACAAATTTGATGTAGTTATCCCCATTCTAATGCATTTATTCATTTTTTTCTATTTAAATAATGTACTATTTGCACAAAACGACAAGTGCTGTGAGCTGCGTAAAACCAAATGCCAGCCAGTGAGAAGGGACGTTACGTGATGACGTTGGATTTGCGACAGTATATCGCAGAATATACCGTCGCAAATTTTTGACGTTATCCAATCAGACGTCACGTTACATACGCGAGTGCATTAGAATGTTTGTTAATACTACTGCTGTACAGCATGGGAAGTAAGATAATTGTTTTCTTCTTATTTCTCCAATTGTCTTGGACAGTTCTAATGAAATGGTACATTGTGCTTTTATCCCCATCACAGGCCCACAAAACTTGAAAAAAGAAAAGAGATTGTTGTCCATGTTTGAGAAATCATTTGTTTAACCCTTAAAGCGCCAATCACAACTATTGTTGTCTGCTTTATCATCTGCTTGTGATTTTAAAAGTCATTTTTGCAAACAGTGTGGACCCAGATCAGACTGCTCCTTTAGGAGCAGTCTGATCTGAGTCCACACTGTTTGCCTGTATGCAAAAATAGGTTTGAAAAGTTTGCAAGAATATTCAGCAGACAACATAAACAGACATTTTCAGATGCAGTTTTTCTTGGCGCTTTAAGGGTTAATACATCTTGGTAGGTTATATTATGGTACTTTATATTTTACTGTTTGAGTCTGTTTTCCATTTCTGAACCTGAATGAAGCTTGGACAAGTAAAGAAACTCAAACTGTTGAGCTAAAAATTAATCATTGCTGCATAAATATTGTCTCCAGGCAGTTCTTGCACTGACTTGAAATCATCTCTGGATCTGTGATGGTCAACGTCCTTTTTCTGTGTGATGATTCATAAATCAAGAGACCCCGTTGAATGAATGTTTTGACCTGCACACGAGAAAATGAATCTTCTGACATGCACCAATTGAAGACCAGCCACACAGTCTGATCATTCTCTTTGCTGGGCAGTCTGGATAGCAAAGGATTTAAGGCTCTTCAGAAAGTACATTTTCTAAAGGTGCAGCTCCTAAAACCTTTTATACTACTATTCAATGATCATAGGTCTAGATGAGATGTGGTATCAGGTAAATATTATTTTTACTCCTTCACAAAAACATGTTGTAGGTACTCGTTAAATGGGCCTTGTCGAGGCACTTCTAATGAGTACCCACAACATATGTTTTGGTTTTTCTAGATTGAAAAAAGCATCTTATCAAGAGCTAGGATTCATGTCAGAGCAATTATGTTCTCATGTTTGCGTGAGCCATTATTTTATTTATGGGTTTGCATTAATTGTAAATGTCCTGTATTAACTGAACAGGAGGCAGACAAAGAGAAGCATTTGAGCTATCTCAGATCGGGACCATCCCTGTGTCTAGCTCTGCAGAGAGAAAATGCAGTGAAGAAATTGTTAGACTTGGTAGGACCCGAGGACCCTCAGAGTGCTAGAAGGAACAGTCAGTTCTATTGGAGGGGAGTATTTGGTGTGGACCCTGTCTGTAACGGCTTGTATTGTAAGTTCTCTTCTATTATAATCTTTTACTGTATTTCTTGCACACCAGATAAGGAAATCCTGGATTTAACCCTGGGATAGATATTCTTATCATATCCAGTTTATCCAACCCAGGGTATGCCGGCCTCGGTGGCTCAGTTGGATGCGCCGTCCGACTGGAGACCAGGAGGTCGCGGGTTCAACCCCCGCCGAGGTCAGCAACATTCTTTCGTGGAGATTGATCATGAAATATTTTCTACAGTCATTCTCTCCCTTCCGCTGATTCAAGAAGGGCAGTTGTCAGTTTCTGGCACAATGTGCACAATACTGGTTAACCGCTTAGAGGACTAAGCCTGCCCAGTAAACGTGTGGTTAGGTAAACTGACCGCGCTCGACATGACCCCATTGGGTTGACTGGGCCGTAAAACCTCAACACAAACAAACAAACAACCCAGGGTAAGATAAAAATTGAGAATTCTCACTTATTTGATATGCACTGTTTGTAATGGACGTCTCATACGCCATTGTTAAGGTTTTTTATTGTAATTATGTCATTAAACGCCACAGTAATGTCATCACAATATGGCAGATGTCAGCAATTGAAGTGACTGTATTATTAAAAAATCTACATTCAGAAATGAAAAAGAATCTATCATGGGTGTGAGGGGTAGATAGAAAAATCCATCCCTTGCCTCACAGTCTGGCATCACGCGCAAGCTTCATGATGCCAGACAGTGATCCTCGGGATTGATTTGTCTATCTACCTCTCACATCAATGATAGATCTGTATATTATCCCTAAATATTCAGACACCCTGAACTTCTTATTATACTTCTGCATTTTGAACAAACCCAGGCCTCCTAGCAAAACCTATAAAACCTATAATAACCTATAATTTTGTGCCAAACCTATAAAACCTTTATTTTGTTCATAAAACCTATAAAAAGCCTGTATTTTCATGAAAAAACCTATATTTTTCACTTTTTGAACCTTCTTGCGACTCAACCCTAACTTTTCTTCAAAATGCACTACTATTTTTTACTTTTTAGTCCCATAAAAAGTGATGAAAACTGTCAAGAAATTGTAATTTTTTTCCTTGCTCGCTTCGCTCGCTCGGACTTTGTAAAATTCAGATCAACTTTATCTGAGTAATTGTGGCACAAAAATTCATCAAATATTTTTTCTTCAGTTTTAAATTTTTATGTAAGTTTGGAAGACTCTTTTTTTAACCTGTATTTTTATTGAAAAACCTGTAAATAACCTATATTTTGAGTAAGAAGAACCTATATAAAAACCTATATTTTCAAAGTGGGCCACTAGGAGGCCTGCAAACCTGTTGGGCTACCTTATGTAATGTTTGTATTTAATACTGAGAGGATGGCAAACTGTGTAGACCCAGATCAAAATACTCCTTTGGACCAGAAAGATCTGGGTCTACACTGTTTGCTTGGGCTTCTCTGTCCGGATTTTTAGGGTAAATACTGTACAAGTTGATATTCACCCAGTAAAGATTTAAAAGCAGTCTTGAGAACCAAGCATTCTTGAACATATCATGGTCTGGCTATATCTAAAAGAAATATGTACTGGTAGGCCAACTGGAATTGCTCTACTAAAGCCATCTTCAAATAGAAAGACACCTCTTGCCCACCTGAATTGCAATCTTGTTATCTCATACTCTCCAAGTCCACTCCATGAAGTTTCTTGAAAGTTACCAGGGATATTTCCCTCAAGGTTTAGTAGTGTCTGAAAAATGGTTCCAGTCCAGTGACCTACATGGCCACTTTTGGCCATATAATTTTCCTTGTTACTACATCACCCAGTCAGCTGGAGGAAGATAGAGACAACTGGGCCTTGTTTGCTATTAAAATTTTTGGTCTGGAAAAGAACTATAACAGAAGATGACTTAAATACTCTCACCTGCACTCAGTTCAATCCCACCTGACTGCCCCCTAAGTCCACCCTCAAAATGGTCATTAGGGGTTAGCCTCCAAGGGTTGTTATGTTTGATGTCAAACCAAAGCTGTTGATGAGAACTTGAACAGTAGACAAATGGGCCTAATCCACCTATAGCCCTATCTCCAACACCGGAAGGGATTAATCATCATTAGAAGTAGAATTATATAATATTTATACCCTTGGAATGATTATCTTTCTTCACACAATGTATACTTACATATGATACATATCTTATTGAAGGTTCAGGGACATATATTGATGCAGTAGAAGATCTGAAAATGTACTTCCCAGATGGTCTATGCTGTAAGGAGACAGAGGTCTTACAAAATGAAATGGTAAGAGCTTAGTGCTCCACTGATACCTTTTGTACTTATAAATTTAAAATGAACTCTTCATACTTTAACCCTTGTCATGCTGAATAAATTAAGATGCCACACCCACTTCTAAGTATCAGCCAATCAGATTCCTTGATCCAGATTGTTGATATAAATTCATATACAGAATGGCAAACAGTGCAGATACAGATCAGTTGGCTTCTTTAGAAGCCAACTGATCTGGATCTACACTGTTTGCAAAGGTAGGATGTATCTGGGTTCAGCAGGACAAGGGTTAAATTTGGACAAATCTATTATTTTACACATTACATACCATATTTGAAGCTGCTTATTTTGGGTTTCAGTCATAACCAAGTAAACCACAAAGCTTTATTTCACCCAAAATTTTGTAGGTTTACAGTAAATGTTAACTGCAATAACAAAGCATGTCGGTTTCGATGATTTTCTTTTTGCTTGATTGTTTTCTAGTCCCAGTTTATTGTTAGCTGGTATGAAACTTTTACTTACAACTTATGGAAAGTTGAAAACCCTTTCAAATCATTGTAAATTCAATCTTACAGTTATCATCAGTTGGGCCACGTCAAGTGAAAAAGTGCCTTTGAACATAAGCAAAATGCGCAGATTCAGATCATCCTGTGCATGTGCAAAGTATGATCCAGGCCTTTGCCAACCACTCAAACATTCTGTAGTATCCAATGATTCTGTTAGCAGATAATGAATACCCTGATCAGATTGCGTGGATGCACAGGCTGATCTGGGTCTTTGCTGTCTGCATATATGCCGGAAGACATGTTTTTGCATGGCCCAATTAAAAATGAGAATTTCACATGATCTGAAAAGCTTTTCAAATAAACTGAACACACTTTGTGAGCAATTTAATATCAATAAGAATGAAGCAGCAAGCCCATGAAAGTGTAATAAAAGTTTCCATAAGATCACATCTTTTGTATTCTATTATAGCTGGACTCTGAGTCACAAACCATATCTGACTGCATATGCACACAGTCTGGTTTGGACATATCTTGTTTATTTAAACTTTTCAACTCCTTAACTTTTTACAGTACTTACTCTCTAATTTAACCTGGTCAGTTTTATTACCTAGGTCTAAAGCCGGCCTTGGTGGCTCAGTTTGATGCATGTCAACTGGTGATCAGAAGGTCGCAGGTTCGATCCCTGCCAGGTCTGCCAACATTCTTTTGTGGTGATTTATCATGAAATATTTTCTATGATCATTCTCTCCCTTCTGTTGATTCAAGAAGGGAATTTGTCAGTTTCTGACATAAGTGCTGGTGAACCGCTTAGAGGACTAAGTTCAACATGACCCTAATGGGTTGACTGTGCTGTAAAACCTCAACACAAACAAACCTAGATCCAAAATTGTAGATCTTATTAGATTGCTCTTTTACAGTTTGAGTTTGGTCTATGCTGTTTGCTCTGGCCATCTATTTGAATATTTAATTTAATGACAATACCTTAAGGCAGGTTTTGTCATGTCCCTGTTTATATATAATAAAATGCCCTATGCCTTGTCATTTACCATAGCTCTGCATAAAAATGGTATCCAGGTAAATATTTGTTGATTTTTTCTCCACTTTAGAAGTGCTTGTCAAAGTGCTTCTGATGAGTAACCACAGTGTATGTTTTTGTGGAGAAATAAGAAAATTATTAATACTTTTGGTTGGAAAAAAAAAGACAACTAAATTTATTCTCCATGCTTAACGATTGTGTATATCTTACAGATCTCATGTCCAGGGAATGATAGTATTACAAATATAAAGTTCTCCAGTATTAGAGAAGTTGTGTGCCATGAACTGTCAGCTGTAAATACTGCTGATGCTACAGGTAAACACTTTGTTTTATCAGGGATTTCATTATCATGAAGAAGAGATATAGAGTTTTACAGGATTAATTTTGGTCAGGATCCCGATTTGACGTGTTTAAAGTTGTTGCTTTTATTAAAAAAATATTTTTGTTCCAGGAAAATCTATATTGCAGGTACTCATTAGAATTTACTTGTCAAGTGATTCTTATAGGTATCCACAAGTATAGTTTAGTACTGAATTTGGAAAGTATCATTTGATGACCATGTAATCTGGAATACTGACACAGTGAATTCTACATAATAGATTTTTATCTTACCCAGAACTTTGTGATTTTTGTTTTGATTATAATCCTGGTTTGGATGATTTATAGATGAAAATATGAACAGAATATTTGGATATCAGACACAGAGAATATCCTGTGATAGAATTATCTGCTTGATGTTCTGAAAGATAAAGATTTAACAAAAACTTATATTATATTATGTTGTTGTTTTTGTTTTTCAGAAAGCAGCCATTCATTATTACTACAGACAACATGTATAGTATTGACTCCTTTGTTGATGAAGAAACTGGGATCTCATCATGGCTTTGTAGAACTGATCGAAGGGCTGGTGTCTCAAGGGTGAGTGAACTTAACCTTTACCACACTGGGCTAATATTTTCTTATTTTCTCAGAAAAATAGGCATTCACATTTCATGCAAACTGTCTCCTTAGGAAAAGACAGTGCCTATTTTCTGGGAAAAATAAGAGCAATATATGTTATCAGCTGAAGTTTTTCCCGCCATGTAAAGCTTGATATATCCAGCTTTAAAAATGATCATGTCATTTTCAGTATTTACCTCAAATATACAGTGCAGACTCAACTCTAAAGGAACAGTAAGTTAGATCAGGGTCTACACAACTTGGTCTTCTTAAAAACATAAAATGGAAGTCAGTCTAGTTCAGATTTTAGATAAGCATGATAGGGAATTGTGTTCAAATATTTAGGGTAAGCACTATACATTTTTGTGTGTCAGTTCTTCCTCCTGTCTCAGCTTTGGTATTTCATAAGGCCTCCATAGCACAGTTGGAAGCACCTCTGACTGCAGATCCTGGAGTAACAAGATCAAATCCCAGCTCGGCCATAACTTTCATTGAGATTATGAAATCATTTCTGCAGTCATTCTCCCCCTTCCACTGGTTCAAGAGGAGCACTTGCCAATAATTCTTATGTGCACAGGAACAGGTTAACCTTTTAGAGAGGACTAAGTAAAAGTGTGAGTAGGTTTACTGACCGGCTTGACATGATCTCAGAAGTGTTGACTGCACCTAAAACCTCCAACTCAACCCAGTTCATTAGAGAACTCTCTGGATAGTTTTTCAGAAGGGTACAACTTTTGTGACTTCCTGATTGCTTTCTCTCACATCATTTCTTTGTTGAAGAAGGGTCTACTCTGAAAAGGGAACACTTTCTTTCCTTTTAGAATAGACCCCTTTTCAGAAAGGAGAGAAAAAAAAAGAAAAGCTTTGACCAAGTTCCTCCTTTGAATTTGTATATTGTTTTAATGTGTATCTCCATTGTCTGCTGTAGATAGAAAAAACCATTATTCTTTATCCTCTTAGAAACTTCGGGACCTTTTAAATCATGGAGTGTATATATGGGAGTAGGAATGAGGGTGGAGCTGAAGACAGATTGTGGGATGCAAGGAAATTGTGCATTCTCAAAGAAAAATTCAAAAAGAATTAAAAAAGATCTGATGACAAAGAGAAAACTATTGAAAGTATACCCTGTAAGTCCAAGTGTATTAAGAAATACACAGCTTGGTGTAGGTGAGGGTCTTTTAAATAGAGGTTAAATGTAGGTTATCTTTTTGTCACATCTGCATAGTTACAACTATTTGTTTCTGTTCTAGGTTTGAATTTGTTGGTGTCCGCATGGTTTGGTTCACTCAGGATCAGGCAGAACATTTCCTGGTTACAGTTGGTGCTGGCAGCTTTCAGCTGGTAAGGATTTTAAATTTAAATGACAAATGGCTGACTCAGCCTCATGAAATATTAAAAAAGAAATGTGGACAAGAGCGAATTTAATGCCTATCTTGCTGGCAAAACAAATTCAGCAGACAAAACCTTGAAAAAAGACAGTTTGCATGAAATATCAACAGCTGTATTCTGGGAAAAATAATAAAAAGAAAATTGTCATATGTGAATTTGCACAGCAGATGCTGAAAGTAAAAAAGCCACAGAAGGAAAGATTTTTACCAAAAAAAGAAATGGTTAAAAGCATTAAGAACTGTAGTTGTCTGCTTGGTTCCTATTAGAAAACAAGGCTGTAGATTATAGTTTGGAAGTAATAAAGTATTGATAGTTTATTTATTTCTTATGAAAAATACAAAACAACGTCTCTGCAATAGCTACCTTGAGAAGGAATAAAATCAGAAAGTGTATTTAGAAAAGTGGATGTTGTAAAGAGATGGTTGATTTTAAGAAGTGGCTTCTAGTGGAGGTTCCTCTGTGTACTGTAAACTTGCATCAGTTGTCCTCATTAACATATCAAAGTCAAATGTGTCTGGACTGACATAATATGAGTGTGCAACTTTCTTAACTCAACAATGTTTGAACTACTTTGTTTTCTCTTTATGGATATTAAATATGTCCATTTTAATTGTTGTAGCCATTTAGAAAATAGGTCAAATCATGGAACATAAATATGTTGTTCTTGAACAATAGCTAGTGATAAGATGAATATTTTTTCTTTTTTTTTTACCATGAAAACATATGCTGAAGTACTTTAATGAGTACCCATGTGTTTTTCTTAGCTCAATAAAAAAACATTTCTGGATACCATTTATCAAGAACTATGAATTACTAACGCAAACATGATGTCTTTACTTCATGTATGGAAGTAGACGTTTTGCTTAACTTGTACCACTGTCTGGGCTGATTGGCAGACAACATTGATAATATTTTTCTTATTTTTCTCAGAAAACAGGCTTTGACATTTCATGCAAATTGTCTCCTTTAAGGAGACAATTTGCATGAAATGTCAAAGGCTGTTTGCTGGGAAAAATAGCAAAAATATTTAAAAACTCCGTCTGCTGACATTTAATCCAACTTGCTAAGCATTGATTTAGTATTCAAATCTTGAAGTATGAATCATATATCCTGTGTATATTTTCAGGTTCCCTTGTTGATGTCTGGTCCTAACATTGTGTTAGCTCTACAAAGAGACAATGCTGTGCTGGCCTTTGATACTATTCTCAGGGAGTAAGTATTGTATTTGTACTAAGTATGCAGACAGACAGGCCTGAGCAAACAGTGTGGAGCCAGATCAGATGCTGCTCTGTTTGCCAGTCATCCAGCAGTTTTTGGACACAGTAGGTAGTCAGGTGGATTTGTTAAATTTGTGTATGGTAGTGAGTTATGGTGTCCAGATATTTAACCTTGTCCTGCTGAATAAATTAAGATGCCACTCCCACTTCTAATTTTCAGCCAGTCAGATTTGTTGCTATAAATTCACATACTTGGTGGCAAACAGTGCAGTTCCAGATCTCTTGGCTTCTTCAGGAGCCAACTGATCTGGATCTACACTGTTTGCAAAGGCAGGTTATATCCAGGTTCAGCAGGATGAGGGTTAAGCTATTATTTTATTTTTTGGGCTCACCACTGGAATATGAGCAGTATCAAATAAAAAGATGTCTTTTAGCCTGTTCAGAATACACAGTTCTGTCAGGGCTTTTGTTCCCCTTTGACACCTTCTTCACCAGTGAATGATTCTTTAAGTTGACAACAAAGATGGATCAAACTGAGCCAATATGCAGGCTGATCTTGGCAATCACCTTCCACCAAAGACATATATATTTCATAAGAAAAGCAATACTTAAACAAAATAACTGTACAAAGAAGATTATAGTATTTTTTTGTTAGAAAAGGAAAAAAAAAAACAACAACAAAAAACCCAGATTTTTTGCACATAAATGTTGATTATTCATTTGTAATAATTTCGCTACATGATGTTTTGATGTTTTAATATCAAGAATATTTCATTCATTTAGAGAGACTTATATAATTACATAGACATTGCTAGAATGATACACATGTACATTCACAGGAAGAATTTTTTTGGCTGCAGCCTGGAACCCATAGAAAGGAAGATGAGCTCATACTGTGCCACTGACATGCCAGTGTTTGAAATGCTTTGTGTGAAAATGTATTATGTGCACCCACAAAAACTCAGATGTGAGTCTTGCTGGACACATTTTACAAGGTGATTTACTTATTTTGCTTGTTTGATTACAGAACGTTCAGTACAGATCAAATCCAGGGTAAGTCAACGACTGATTCCCTGCTCAGCAAGTATGGACAGATGATACTGAGGCCAACTGAAATCAGCCAGGTAACAGCTGTTGTATTTTGTTTGTGCGTATATCTATTCAATTCCATGACCTTGTGTGAAAACCATTTTACTGTTTTACTCAAACATTGTGTAGAAAATGTATATATGTGGTATTGTATCCACGGAAAATAATCTTTTAAGCAGTTATGAAGTGAAAAAAAAGGATTTATCAGATTGTAATTTATTCCATTACAAAATCTTGTCTGCTTTATAAATTGAAAACTGTTCAAGGAGATATTCTCATGAATCTTCATACAAATATATGTGCTAGAACCATAACACTGTTGTTTTTTGGTGTAGTTACATAGTTACACCCTTTGTTGATTTTTTGTATGTGCTGTGTGTCCAGTTTGTAACTTCAAAATTGTTAAAACTAACTGTTATCATGAAACTTCATATACATATAAAGCACCATCATACAATGTGCAGAGAACAAGAACCTAAACTGTGTATTCATTTTTGATGGATTGATTGAGTTACTGTCTGCCCATCCTTCACACACACACACACACACTAATTGTTACATTAGCTATTTTGGGTAACCATATGAGCATATCAGATTCATGAAATAAGGCTTCTAGATATTCTGATAAATCTGTTTTTTTTGTTTTTTTTTGTTTTGTTTTTTTGTCTCCTTGGAAACAATTTTTCTTGTTTTTCTTGGAAACTTTTCCTGTGTTATCTTTTAAAATTGATTTTAGTGAGTCACTGCAACACATGTTTTCAATTTAGCTGTAATGTTTAGTCAAAGAAGCCAACCAAACAAGAATATTTCTGGAGTCCACTCATATATGTTTTGTTTCTTCTTAAAGAAGAATGTGCACAGTACTGGTTAACCACTTAGAGGATTAAGCCTGCCCATTAAAAGTGTGATTAGGTAAACTGATCACACTTGACATGATCCTATTGGATTGACTGGGCCGTAAAACCTCAACACAAACAAACGATGTGTATGTTTTTGGATCTCGTTAAAACAGTTCTGATATGACAATTCTAAAGACTTTATCCCAGAATTTCATTTTCATGGAGACAAGAGTTGATTCAAATGAGGAAAATATTTATCTGAGTAGTGCTTCATTCACTTCTACCCCGCAGAGTTATACATATTTGTTTTTTTTTTCAGGCCCATAATCTGCTAGGATTCTTCTTTGATCATCTCCTGCCTAACAGCCAGATAGAAATTATTTCCAAGGAAGACCAATCGGAAAGCTGAACCTGCTTTACCTCAGTGATGTAGATGTATTTCCAGATATGGAACTTTTATCACTCAAATAGTATTGATATTTTTCTTATTTCTCCACAAAAACATGTGGGTACTCATTAAAAGCACCTTAATGAGGTGCATTTAATGAATACCCACATGTTTTAATGGAGAAATAAGAAAAAATATTTACTATGTTGGATTAATAATCAGCCTATAATTGTGATATAGTTCACTGTGGAAGACATAATGGCATTATTTGAATGGGCATAAAAAACAAACAGAGGACTTTCTAAAGAGGAGTATTTGGTGATAATTCTGGGCATAAAAACATATGTTGTGGGTACCCATCAGAAGCACTTCACTGAGGCACTTCTAATGAGTAGCCACAACATACATGGGGAAATGAGAAAAATTAACCGGGAATTATCACCAAATATTCCTTCTTAAGAAGTCATTTGACAAATTTAAAACATAAGTCTGGATTCACTTGCAGATCTTATCTATTTCATGGGTTGAAAGCATAATGGCATTGTTTTGCAAGGATTTATTTATGAGTTCATAATTTTGCGTAAAAATGTAATGAAAAGCATTTTCATTCTGTTCTCATTGTTCCTATATTGTTGGAGTATACATGCAAGTATTATTATTTTAATGTATATTTGATGTTTATTCATCCTAAGAGAAGACGAAAGTGACAGCCTGGGGAATACAAACATTTTCGCGTGCAAGCCACAGTGTGAGAAAATGTACCTGAAGTCATGTTCAGTGAACACTAAGATTATTCTGGACATCTGTGCAGTCTGATGAAAGTGTTTGCTGACAGGCTGTGGAAAGGCTTGGATCCTTGGGTATCCACAGAATCCCATTACGAAAACACACCTATTCAAATATATAGTAAATTTTATCTCCAAAAACTGAAAATTTTCAGATAAAAAAATCTGATATTTTTCATATTTCTGCTCAAAACATAGATTGTGGGTACTCGTTAGAACCGCCTCGTCGAGGCGATTCTAACGAGTACCCACAATCTATGTTTTGAGCAGAAATAAGAAAAATAATGTATACCCCTGTAAACCCCAGTTTTACTATATAAAAGTGGGGTTTAAGGGGGTCAAAATTATATAGGTATGTTTTCGTGATGCCCAACAAAGGCTATAGTGCTGGCTGATGCAAGTCTTCAAAGGGGTCATGTCATGAGGTACATTTTCTCACATTGTTACTTATATGTATAATGTGATTGTCACATGTGTATATAATGTGATTGTCACTTATATGTATAATATGGTTGTCTAATGTATCTCCGGCTTTGCGTCTGTGCCATTGGGTCTTCCCTCCTTGTTGCTTCACGAAAACATACCTATATAATTTTGACCCCCATGAAACCCCACTTTTATATAGTAAAACTGGGGTTTACAGGGGTATACATTATTTTTCTTATTTCTGCTCAAAAACATAGATTGTGCATACTTGTTAGAACTGCCTCTGTGAGGCAGTTCTAATTAGTACCCACAGTCTATGTTTTCAGCAGAAATATGAAAAATATCTGAATTTTTATCTGAAAACTTTCAGTTTTTGGTGGTGAAATTTTCAATATAATTGATTAGGCGTGTTTTTGTAATGGTGTGCAGTTTAGAACATTGAATAGTTGTGGGCAGTCAGGGCACATCCTGGGGTGATTATATAATCTTGTATTCATGTATAAAATGTTATCTCCAACCTCTTACGAACAGTGATGCAGTTTTGATGGGTATCTTTAAGAGATATTTATATTTTTACTGTTATTATTTTTGTTAGAGTTTATTCCGATTGATATTTCTCTTATTCCTCCCTAAACCTATGCTCTAAGACCTCATTAGAAATAAAATCTGGTCAAGACATTTCTGATGAGATCCCATAACATCTTTCTAGTGGAGAAATAAGAAAAAAGACAGTACACTACAACCTCTTTATAACACGGTTCATTATAACACAGTTTTGGATATAACACGGTTCAAAATGGATTCCAAAAATGTATAGATTATATTGAAAAATGACCATAAATGGTCATTTTTCAATATAATCTTTACATTTTTGTTTGGATGTAACACGGTTGTTTAACTAACACGGTTTATGCTGTGGACCCCAACAATAATGTTATAAAGAGGTTGTGGTGTATTTGAAATTGTAAAAAAAATACACACCCAGATCTCTGCTTGTATGAGTTATATCAAGTAAAAGGGATTCACTATGCATTCTAATGGTGAAAAATGATAAACCTCATTTGTCTGCTGGAGTATGCAGCTTGATCAGGAACATTGTTGTTTAAATGTTCACTAAGAAGAATTGCTACATTTTCAAGGGAAATAACTCTGGAATTATTGACCTCCCTTCTTGTCAGGTGCTACTCTTAAAGGAAATAGTTTCCTCCCCCTGAAAAGAATTTCTTTAAGAGTAGGCCTCAATTTTAAAAAGATTTCATATACAAGGGAAGTAATTTCCTGTCTGCAAGTGTTTTCTCTTTTTGGGAAATGGCATCAAACCTCCCGATTTATCCATTCTTCTTAAGTCTCTCTTTCCATAGACATGACTCATATTTATTTATTTGGGAAGTAACGTGTATGTAAATTCCATTTTTGAGGTGCAACATGACAGAAGGGGTCTTCAGGCACAAATTAGCTAGTTTAATCATAGCCATTGCTGAATACTTAACAATCATTTGATACTATAGCAAATCAGTCAACAGATGGGGCGTGATCGCAATGCAGAGAAATTATGCATGCTGATCTGTACTTTAGAATTGTTTGTGTCCTGAAGACACTTGTCAGGTTAGGCTCATTTACATGTACAAAAATGAACCCTGAACTAGGTTCCAAAACAGTGTTTTGCATATAGTGTATATTGATTTATCTTGACACTCTCTGCGCAAATTCAGCAGACAAAAATTCATGATATTTTTTCTTATTTTTCCCAGAAAAAAAAAGCTTTGACATTTCATGCAAATTGTCTTCTAAGGAGACAATTTGCATGAAATGTCAAAGCCTTTTTTTTCTGGGAAAAATATTTCAAAATGCCTGTTGAAGTTTTTACCCCGCATGCAAAGCATTAAATGAGCAGTGACAAATAAAAAGGTTTCTTAGCGGCATATATCAGTAGGAAAGCCCAGATCAGCCTGCACGTACATCCCGTCTTATCAGTTCATTGGTGTTTGTCAGTAAAATAATTTGCAATTTCCAGTGATGCTGTAAGCAGACAATATTCTGTCCCACATTTGCCCCAGTAGCACACTTTCATTTGGCTCAGGTTATCTGATTGATGGATGCTTTGAAACAATGCAAACGATGCAGCTACTAGAATATTTCAGTTTTACACCACATTCCGTCCATTCAATATTTTGTGATGTTCAGTTTATCTCATATTTTTGACATTTACCTGGTATAAATTATTGTTCCAAAGGTATACTATATTGATATTTATTTATTTGTTAATAATATGCATAAGATGCATTGTGCATTTCACTTGTTTATCATTTGTAAAGTTCAGCACAGATCCATTATTTTTAAGATATGTACATTATGCAATCCATGCTGTTAAATAATAATAAAAAAAACAACAAACAAACAAAAAAACAAACAAAATGCAGAAATCTAGTTCTGCATTGAATGTTGTTTCAGTTGTAAATACAGAGTGTTCATATATTGTGTTTGAATATAATCTGCATCCAACTTACTGGGCATACATGTAACCAGGATGCTGTGTTATTATAACTTAACCCTTCTCTTGCTAAACACAAAATGCCCTGTCTCAGCAAACTGATGATCCAGATCAGTTGGCTTCTGAAGCCAACTGATCTGGATCTGCACTGTTTGTCATTATATATGTGAATTTCTATCAAAAACAAACCTGGATCAAGTAATCTGATTGGCTGGAAATTAGAAGCGGATATGGCATCTTAATTTATTCAGCAAGGCAAGGGTTAAAAAATGGGGTAAAACATTACGAAAACACGCCTATTCAAATATATTGAAAATGAAAATTTTTAGAAACAAAGATTCTGATATTTTTTTATATTTTTGCTCAAAACATAGATTGTGGGTACTCATTAGAACTGCCTTGGTGAGGTGGTTCTAAAGAGTACCCACAAATCTATTTTTTGGGGCAGAAATAAGAAAAATAATGTATACCCCTGTAAACCCCAGTTTTACTATAGGTATAAAACCATCCTAGAAGTTAATGTTTATGTGGCAGGTGTACTTTATGGATAGAACTTCTAATTTACCTTTCATAATAGGATGGGAGTTTGAATGGTTTTGGTTCTTTTTTAGGTTGATTTATAAGCAGGTATATGTGCATAGTATTTTGAATTAGGCACTTGCTATACAAGTTCCTGTGGGCACACCAGGTTTGGATATGTCATAGCTCTAGATGAGGATTAACTCATTTCTCCATGAGAACAGTGGCCAGTCTGACTCATCACGAAAACATGCCTTTATAATTTTGACCCCCTTAAACCCCTCTTTTATAAGTGAAACTGGGGTTTACAGGGGTATACATTATTTTTCTTATTTCTGCTCAAAAACATAGATTGTGGGTACTTGTTAGAGTCAGAGAGGCAGTTCTAATGAGTACCCACAATCCATGTTTTGAGCAGAAATATGAAAAATATCAGAGTTCTGTATCTGAAAATTTTCAGTTTTTGGAGGTGAAATTTTTCTATATATTTGAATTTGTGTGTAATGTGCAGATCTGGAGGTCATGAGTTTGAACCCCAGCTCGACCACATAACTTTTGTGGAGATTGACCATGAAATAAATTCTATGGCCATTCTCCCCCTTGTGCTGATTCGAGAAGGGCGGTTGTCAGTTGTTGACGGAAATATGTGCACAAGTACTGGTTAAGTGCATTGGGAACTCAACTTACCCAGGAACAATGTGAGTAGGTTAACTGACCATGCTTGATATGACCCTATTTGGGTTGACTGGGGCATAAAATCTCAAACAAACACAAAATCCATGAGAACAGGTTAATCCAAAGATTCATTTAGGCTTATCCAAATAAGAATTTTCACTTACTATGACAGTTTTGGTTCTCATTGAGAACCATCATCAGACTGACCTTGACCTCGTGATGTCATTGGACTTAGACTGTTTACCACTAGCCTGGTGACTAGTGGTAAATAAAGGCCTGTAGATGTTGCTCAGGTTGTGTGCCCACTGGTCCCAGTTCATGACCAGTGGTAAGCAGTTTGTTCCCTTATATCACAAGGTCAATATCACAGTCTTTTAATGTTTCTCAATGAGAACTGAAATTCACGGTAACTGAAAATTCTTACCCAAATAAGCCTAAAAGAATCTTTGGATTAATGTGATATTCACCTTGATATTTTCATTGCTTTGACTTTACCAAATCTTAGCTCTGTATAAGGTTCTTTCTTTCATTGAAAGTATTTATATGTTTTATATTCATGAAAATATGCTGTGGGTACTTAACGAAGTGTTCAGTTCTTATGAGTACCCACAATCTATTTTCTAAGCAGAAATATGAAAAATATCAGAATTTTTATCTGAAAACTTCCAGTTTTTGGTGGTGAAATTTTCAATATATTTGAATAGGCATGTTTTTGTAATGTAGAGAAAATTCTCTGATCAGTCAATGCATGACATAGAGATGAATATAATGTATACAGCATGTATCTGCAGTATGACATAATATACATTCAGGTCTGAGTGCCCAGCAAGGACTTAAACAGAGCCGTAAGCTGCATTAATTATAATAGTTCAGCATGAAATGATAATTATTCCAATGTTGGTAATTTTTTTTTATTCAACCAGGTAAAAAACTGTACAGTATTATATTCTCGCATAGTAAAACTTGTTTGTTCTTTGGTATATTTATGCTTCTTACTGTAATTTTGACAGTTTATAAAATTTACATTATGAAAACACGCCTATTCAAATATATTGAAAATTTCACACCAAAAACTGAAAGTTTTCAGATAAAACTTCTGATATTTTTTATATTTCTGCTCAAAACATAGATCTTGGGTACTCATTAGAACCACCTCACCAAGGCAATTCTAACAAGTACCCACAAATTATGTTTTTGAGCAGAAATAAGATAAATAATGTATACCCCTCTAAACCCCCGTTTTATTATATAAAAATAGGGTTTAAGCGGGGTCAGAACTATATAGGTATGTTTTCATGATGAACTTAAAACACTAAAAGGTCATACCAGATGATGACTTTGAAGGCTTAGACCTTCCAAGGGCTTTCCATGCCATCCTACAGAAATCAATGAATATTGTAGACTAATCTGGTAGACACAGATCAGACTGCAGATGTACAGGCTAATCTTGGCCTATGCTGTTGCATATGGCATCTAGAGTGGGTCTTATTTTTGCATTGCTGTCTCTTATCTAGAGCTATACTTCACCTCACACATAGGAAAATGTAATGTCCCTAAAACTGACCTCAAAAGGTCCAGTGGTCATGAAAAAAAGTACTCTCAAGGGAAATAACTCTAACATGGAAATATTCCCTCTATTGTCATTTGAGGCTATACATATTTAAAGTAAGAAGATGGTTTATTCTAGGAGTAAATCCTTTTCTTTAAGAGAAGCCCCCATTTTTTGAAAGGATTTACATATTTATTTAATTTATTTGTAAATATACCCTTGTCATGCTGGATAAACTAAGATGCCACGCCCATTTCTAATTTTCAGCCAATCAGATTACTTGATCCAGATTGTTGAGATAAATTCACATTCTTAATGGCAAACAGTGCAGATCCAGATCATTTGGCTTCTTCAGAAGCCAACTGATCTGAATCTACACTGTTTGCTGATCTGGATCTACACTGTTTGCTAAGGCAGGACATATCTGGGTTCAGCAGGACAAGGGTTAAGTGACAGCAATGTACCAGATCATCTTGTGCATCTGTGCATTCTGGTCAGTTCACTGTTCACCATTTTTAGTTTATAAAATGACTAGCTTGTAGGCCAACAGCAAAGACCCAGATAGGTAAGTTATCCTAATCCGGCTATTTGCATTTCATATGTTCTTTACAGGTTTTGCTTGCCTCAGGGTTATTTTACACAAGGAGAAATCTTGCTGTCCTTAGCTTTTAGTAAGAGGATTATGTATATAAGTCTTTCTTATTTCTCCGTGAAAACCTGTCGTAGGTACACATTTGAAGCACCTCATCAAGGTATTTCTAATGACCCCATCTAGCTGTTTCTAATGGGTATCCACAACATGTATTTTTGTGGAGAAGTAAGAAATTATTATCTGGCTGCCCCTGTTATCTGAAGCTATAGACATACATTCTACACTACAAGGATATACGGGAAAGTCCTCCTTAGTTTGTACAGATGCACAGGCTGATCTGAATCCTTGCTTTTTGCATATGCCTCTATTACACATTTTCATTATATGAGACCTCTTTGAGCTGCATCATAAAAAAGCAATATCTTATTTCACATTCCAACAGCAATGGTGCTGATCAGCTTTTGCATTGATATAGACTAGTCAGGGCCTCTTGAGCTCTCAATAGATACTATGATATTGAAAGATTCTAACATCAAAGGTCAGGATCAGACTGCACACATGCATTTGCTAATCTGACGGTTACCATTTGTGCATTTTACACCTTTGTTTTGAATGACATAGCTAATTACCTATTTATGAAATTGCTGAATGTTTATTTTTGTAAAAGTGGATATGAAAAATAAAGCAGGTTTAAAAAGCCTGTATTTTTTGTGCTTATTTACCAACTTCTGTAAGACTGTATTGCCCATATAATAGTTTAAACTTAGTTCTACTGAACCTGGATATGCCCTGCCTTTGCAAACAGTGTAGGTCCAGATCAGTTGGAAGCCAACTGATCTAGATCTGCACTATTTGTCATTATGTGAATTTTTATCTGCAACCTGGATCAAGTAATCTGATTGGTTAAAAATTAGAACTGCTGGTGGCATTTGAATTTATTTAGCATGGAAAAGGTTAGAAGAATATTCTGTGTTTGACATGATCTCATTATAGATATAATTATTGTGGATTTTATTACTTTATTAAGAAAAGATCTTTAAAGTCAGATCAGGACCTTCACAGTCTGCTTACAGAATCATTGGAACAGAGAACAAAAGCCCGGAGGAGACTGGATGAATGTGTAGGATATTCTGAATTTGCATATTTTGTTTGAAGACACCATTTTACTTGATGTTGCCCATAAATGTGTGAAAATTATATTCCAGGGCCTAGTTGTTCAAAGCATCGTTAGCTTAACAAGCTCATTAGTGGTCAAAATCTTAACTATTCTAGTAAGTACAATATCTAATTCACTGGTGATTTTGCTGTAAAAAATGTGGGTAGCTCATGCAAATGCAAAAGCTACTCACTTTTTTTTCAGCAAAAATATTAGCATATATGCTATAATGATCAAAGTTTTAACAATTCATTAAGTACAGCGTTAGTTATGAACAACTGGGCCAAGTTCTTTTTTGTCAGCTCTGTTTCAGTTTTTACCATTTCATCTTCACTACTCATATTTTTCTTTATCCAGTATGTATACACGGATTGTTGGATTGTGCTTGGATTTTATTGTTCAGCTTTGATATTTGTGTTGATGGTTTACAGTAAAAGTTCTTTTCATTGTGACAAAGCCATACACTCCTGATTTCAGAGTCAAGGTCACATGCTTCAGCTATGTAAAATATTGCAATTTACATTCCTTTAATGTCCATTTTTTTTTGTTAATTTCTCTCAGGAATTTCACATGTAGTTATTTTTATTAACCCTTTCACCCCTGAATTTCTGAAATTGACTCTTCCATCTTTGTGTTTGGACAGAACTTTTATTCCAGTCAAAAATCAGAAATAGAATGACAAACAGTGTTGATTCTGATGAGATGGTTAGTTATGAGCCATCATGGCAGTTGGCAGTTTCTGGCAAAAGAATGTGCACAATACTGGTTAACCGCTTAGAGGACTAAGCCTGCCCAGTAAACCTGTGGTTAGGTAAACTGACCATGCTTGACATGACCCCATTGGGTTGACTGGGCCGTAAAACCTCAACACAAACAAACAAACACTGTTTGCAAAAGTATTTATTGTGGTTTGTAGAGGTGAAAGGGCAGACCTCGACGGCTCAGTTGGATGGATGCCCATCCAACTGGTGATCATTGATGCCCATCCAACTTGTGTTCGACCCCGCAACCCACGTGGGTTGGCAACATTCTCCCTGGAGATTGATCATAAAATATTTTCTATGGTCATTCTCTCCCTTCCGCTGATTCAAGAAGGGCAGTTGTCAGTTTCTGGCGAACTAATGTGCACAATACTGGTTAACTGCTTAGAGGACTAAGCCTTCCTAGTAAAAGTGTGGTTAGGTAAACTGACCCACGCTCTACATGACCCACTGGGTTGATTGGGCCGTAAACTCTCGACAAACAGAAGGGGTGAAAGGGTTAAGGGGACTGAATACACTTGGTAGATTTTCCACCATTCTTTACAAGTGAGACAGTTTTTATGACTTCCAGTTTGATTTCCCAAAAACAAAGCCCCTGCTATAAAGGGATCTTCTCTAAAAGGAGAGAATTTGCTCCCAATGTAGAGTAGAGTACTTTTCAGGAGGGAGGCGAAACAATTTTCTCGAAAGTATTAATGGTTTGTAGAGTTGTAAAATTTGATTATGTACAGCATACACTTACAGGACTCATAACCTCAGGCTCAAGGCTACTCGCTTAATCTTTACCACTCTGGGCACATTCAGCAGACAACAATATAATGATATTTAAACAGGATTTGACATTTCATGCTAATTGTCTCCTTTGGAGACAATTTGCATGAAATGTCAGATCCTCTTTCCTGGTAAAAAAATAAGAAAAATATTTCAGAATGTTGTCTGCTGAAAATTTTACCCAGAGTGCCAAGTGTTAGAATGTTGCTGTTTAAGTTTGCCTTTATTAAATTTTGCAATTAGTATTTGTTTAAAGGTCGTTCTTCGCCTTAAATTCTGATTTATGTTGCTTGACTGGTTTTTATCTGCAGATTCGATATTCGGCTTGACAGTTTTGCAGCAGCAAGTCCTTTCATTTTGACCACTTACTCTGACATCAAGTTCAAGGTCACATGCTTTAAATGTGTATGTGTGTGTGTTTGTTGTTTTTAAAATTTAGCTTAAGTCTATTATTTTGCTTTTTCTCAAATGCTTTCATCTGAAGCTTGTATATTTGGCTTGATGGTTTGTTTGAAAATTTTGTTTCTATACAGCAGCCAGCAACATGTCACCTTGACCATTGACTACTTACTGCAAACTCTTGAAAAGGTACATGCCGGGGCATTTGTGTACTTTACCTTGTTCCTGCTGAACATATACATGCGCAGCCTTTGCAAATAGTGTAGATCCAGATCAGTTGGCTTCTGAAGAAGCCAACTGATCTGGATATACACTGTTTGTCATTAAGTATACGAGAATTTGTATCAACAACCTGAATTAAGTAATCTGATTGGCTGAAAATTAGAAGTGGGCGTGGCAATTTATTCAGCATAGTAAGAGTAAAGATATCTTTCTAGTTTTCAGCAGCAACACTGTTTATTGACTGGACCCATTTACTTTATTATCTTACTGATTGACCAAATGTATGCCTGGGATAACAAGAAACGTTATGTAAAAGAGGATTTACCATATCTACCCAAATATTGGAATGGGTTAACTCATTACAACTTGTCCTTAAATTTGAACAAATTCATTTTACTTCCTGTGGATATGTCTAGAAATGTTAATATTAGATATTTTCTTACAGAAGATTTATTTTTCTTTTCAATTGAATTATTTGAAAATAAAGTTTGTTAAATGTTTGTAATGTGCCTTTGTTTTTCATTAGTACCTGGATGCAAGGCTGGAAATAAGGGCTTGTTGTACTTGCAACAGATGTTATTTCTTTTCTGTTCTTGCACTTTCCTTCGCTTTTCCATTCATCCTCTATATTTGCTCTCTTATACTAGCTGTTCTGTCCACCCCCTTTCTCTGTGAGACCATATAACCTGATACAAAAGGGGGAGGGAGGAAATGAACAAAACATTTACATTAGTGCCACAACAGATTCTTTTTTACACCCCGCCACACGATGGTGGGGTATTATGGTATCGCGTTTGTCGTCCGTGTGCCTGTCCGTCCGTTTATCGTACCTCCGTATTTCGTTTCCGGATAACAACTTGAGTAAACGTCAGTGCATCATCACTAAACTTGGTATGTTCATTGATATTGTGGAAATCTGGTTTGGAATTGCTAATTGGCAAATTTTGTCAATTTTTGACAGAGTTATCTGCCCGAAACACGCCCGTGCTTTCGTTTCCAGATTATAACTTGTCAATTGATTTTCACCAAATTTCTCCCCCTTTCGCTGATTCAAGAAGGGCAATTGTCAGGTTTTGGCGAAAGAATGGCATAATACTGGTTAATCGCTTAAACCTTCCAAGTAAAAATGTGGTTAAATAAACTGACCGCGCTCGACATGACCCCATTGGGTTGACTGGGTTGACTGGGCCGTAAAACCTCAACACAAACAAACATGGTTCCACACTATTGAACAAGATGGCCGCCAAGATTACTTGCAATACTTAAAGATCTTCTGCAGAACTAAGAAAGTTTTTTTGGCTGAATGTTTGTACGAGGGATGTTCGAAATGAATTGCTTATTGTCCTCTAGCTCGATATCCACGTGGGGCACGATAAAAACCAATACATACCTGTATAGGACTATTCAGTATCTACACAATGGTGTATAAATGTACATGTTAGACTAAGTGTAAGACATAAATTTTGCCATTTGAATACACGCAGTCATTGACCACTGCAGTAAAAATGGTTGGTAGAAGCGTCGACAAAAAAGATGAAATACGGGCTTACATCAAAGCTCGCTCAAAACTTGGTTGTCCTTTGAAGAAGCTGATGACTGAAATTTCTACTGCTTTTGGACCTTCTTGTGTGTCTTATGACACAGTTCGGCGGTGGAAAAAGAAATTTGAGTCTGGTGTAGAGTCCATCAAAAATGCACCGAAATCAGGTAGGCTAAAATCTGCATCTCGTAAAGAAATCGTTTCCAAAATAAAGGAAATCATTGAAGGAGATGCCAGATTTACAGTTCGTGATATTGCACGAAAGGTAGGCATATCACTATCAACGGTTCACCTTATTTTGAAGAAGCATTTGAAAGTCAGAAAGATTTCTGCTAAATGGGTGCCACATCTGTTGACTGACGAGCAAAAGAGTCAACGGGTTAAAGAGGCCAAAAAGCTGCTTCAAATGTTTCCAAAATATGACAAAAAGCAGTTTGCCAATGTCGTCACAGGTGATGAAACCTGGGTCCATTATTTTGAGCCCGTCAGAAAGGTTAGCAATAAGATCTGTGCCACTAAACACAGCAAACGCCCAATAACTGCCAAAAGTTCTTTGAGTACAAAGAAGGTTTTGTATGCAATCTTCTTCTCTGGTGAAGGAGTCGCAATAAAAGTGCCAGTGAAAAAGGGCAAAAGCATCACCGGAAAGTACTACAAAGACGTAGTACTGAAGAAACTGAAAAAGTATTATCAGAAACGACGCCCTGCCACTGGTTTTAAACATGTCCGTTTTCTACATGACAATTCACCAGCTCATACCTCCGCAATAGTTACGGCGTTTTTGAAGAAAGAAAAAGTAACTGTTTTGCCTCACCCCCCTTATTCCCCAGACCTTGCCCCATATGATTTCTTTTTGTTTCCGAAATTGAAAGCATTCCTTGCTGGGCGGAAATACCAGTCCCGACAGGCACTTGGATCTGCCATTCATCAGTACCTTATTACTGTGCCCAAATCAGCGTACCGTGACGCCTTCAAGAAGTGGATACATCGGCTGAAACTTTGCATTTCTAGCCACGGGGAGTACTTCGAGGGCATGAAATGAGTACTTTTGGGCTAACTTGAAATTTGAAGTCTCCAGATAGAAATAAGCAATTCATTTCGAACATCCCTCGTATATAGCATTGGCGACTCAATGTCTACCAAATTTGTTCAGATGTTGATGCTGGGATGTTGATGCTGGGATGACGTTTGACCTTTTTATATGGCAAGATCAAATTTGCGACTCCATACAAAGTGTTGAAAAATCAACATTTTTTTCAAAAATGTTTTTTCTCAAAATGTTTGAAAGGCTAATGGTCAGCTGAAACCTACAATGTATGATTGAAGAAGTAAAAATTTTAGTTACAATCAAAATTTTATTCCTTTGGGATTATCTGCCCTTGTCCCTGGCCTGTATACTTGTATGAAATCGTGTAATCTTTAAATGTCTTCTCTGAAACTGCTTGACTAACTCACCAAACTTCACATAGGGCCGTTTGTCGAAGAAATCCATTCGTTCAAATGGTTCAGCACTATTGAGCAAGATGATCACCGTCGATTTAAAAAGAACACAAAAATCTCCAGAACCAAACAAGCTTTGAGGCTGAATCTTGGTATATAGCATCGGGGGCACAAGGTCTACCAGGTTTGTTCAAATGATGATCCTAGGATGATCTTTGACCTTATTACGGCACGGTCAGATTTCTGCCCTTGTTGCTGTGGCAATACTGGAAGAATGTTGCATGACATTTGCAGATATGCAATGGCTGTTGTACTCAGATGAGCGAATGGTGGCCCATGGGCATCTTGTTCTATCTTGTCAGCTATAGTATTTCAGTCGATTCCGACGACGGCAGAATAGCCGTGCCTAATCCTGAGGAGGATGTGATCCTACAACCTAGCAACTTGGACATAAACACTAAACATACAAAACTACCATGTGATCCATTATATACGAGTGTTACGGTATTTACCGTAAAACACCTAAGCATTGGCAGTGCCTTAGATAAGATTTTAACCTATTTAAACCTAATATCCCTTAAAAGGGACATTTGCAAACGGTGTAGACTCAGATCAGACGCCGCAGAACGCGGCGTCTGATCAGTGTCTACACTGTTTGCATTAAATACAGGATATTTTATAAACATGGAAATAATAAAAACTTACCAATCACCCCTTATATTGGAAATGGACTGGTCTGAAGAGTGAATGTAGAAGGATCCATTCGGCATAAATGAGTTAAGCAATTGGGTATTTTTGGCTTTTTTTACCCACCCATTTCTCATTGAACTGGGTATCAGGATTTTTCTTTTGGTACCCTGTTTTGTAAATGGGTGCAAGAAATAATGGTATTTGGGTCTTTATTTATCCCATAAATTTAATTTGAATTGTTTTTTCAGGAATTATAATTGGATAAATATCCCCAAAAAGCAGCTTATCTAAGGTACTGTTTTGGGACGGATAGGCCAGAGCAAACAGTGTAGACCCAGATCAGCTGCCACAGAACGCAACCAGCAATAATTTTAACACATCAACAGGTAGCTGAGAAGACTTATACAAATTATAGGTCAAGTATGGTAAGAAGTTAAGGTGTTCCAATATTAAGAGTAAATACGGCTTTAAATATTCGGACGCCTATAATCCTTGCCATAGTTGTCCTAATATTGGAACACGATCATTTTACTACCTGTTGATACATGGGTCCATTTGGACTAAATTACTTCTCAGACCTAATCATTAATAGTGAGAAAACTTGGCAAAAGCTCAATGTCAACAGAGATGGCTTCCCTGGCATCTCAACAAACAAACAAACAAACACTATTCCCTGTAAGCACTTCCAGAATAAGTATTCTTATATGATAAAATAGAAAATAAAGTATTAACCCAGAAAAGCCCATAGTCACAAGCCACAGATTTTCAAAGCACTGAAAAGGAGACGAGGAATTGTAGAGAAATTTTGCACATCTGGGCCCAGTTGTTGAAAACTTAACGAAGTTGTTAACTAACGTGACATTAAAATTACTATCTTGAAATATGGCAAATACATTGATTTTTTTTTGATTTTTTCATTATTATTATTATTATTATTATTATTTTTTTTTTTTTTGCTACAAAAATGTGAGTAGATTTTGCAATGCAAGCTACTTACATTTTTGTCATGAACGAACTCGTTAAGCTAACGATGCTTTGAACAGCTGGGGTCAGAGTTGCATTCAGATATGAAAAAAAGCTCACTTTTGTGCAGGGTTTAATGTAGTATGCTTGGATAACCCATACCTGGATTAAAGTGGAACGTTCCGACAGTCATTATAGGTGGAAAAGACCTATAGATCCAGATCAGAAGCCACAGAACACGATGTCTGATCAATATCTACATTGTCATGCTAACTGCTAGTTGTATTTTGGTTGATCACAATGTATTCAGAGTACCAGTTTAAAATCAAAGCACTGATAGCACTGGTAGGTCGATTGTCTCTGAGTATAGGATGAGAAAATGGCCCTGAACGGGGACTTACGATTGTGTCCTTTAACCCTTAACTTCCTGTACTTTCAGCAAAAAGTGCGGACTCTGATCAGACGCCGCATTCTGTGGCGTCTGATCTGGGTCTGCACTATTTTCCAATGTCCCAAATGACCAGGTTTTACAGATAACCCTCTAACGTCACGGCGACAAGAAAAGTGCGACTATAAATAATCATTGCCTGGATTCCGTCTAACGTTTCTAGAGTGGTTTATCGAAGTTGTTAGAATTTATGCATCTGTCTTATCATGACATGGTTTCTGGACCGCATTAGGTAAATATGTGCTCATTTTAAAAAAAGGGTAACCGTCACAGATTAAATGGAAGGGTATTTTGAAATATGTGGCACACATCTATATGTCAAAATGTTTGACCTTTAGACGTTTCTGTAGACACACCACGGACATTACCAATAACCGGTAACACAAAATAGCGATCTAAAAAAAGTCTACAGTAAACTATTTAGATCGCTATTTTGTGTTACCGGTGTCTCTACGTACATGTTTTCAGAACTTATGGAAAGTGAATGATTGGAATGGAAAGTTATAATTATTATGATCATTTTTCCACAATTTGTTAAATACAGTGGGCATTATAAACAGAGTTAACATTTTCTGCATGCGTATGACCTAATAAACCTGTCTATCGTCATGTGAGCCCAAATTGTGTAAACCCAGATCAATCACGTAAGAAACAGTATACTCACTTATGCATAGCAGAAATATCTAGGTATTCAAATTATGAATATTGGTTTTAATATGACGTGCTCTTTGACGTCATCCCGGATTTGCTTAATTGACCAATAGAATAGAGGAAAAGTAGGACAATATCTAAAGCATGACGCCTGACGCCGAAAAACTTGTTGTGCTAATCAGTTTTAGATGATTTTCTCCTATAACATTTGGGATGCAAAAATGCGGTTGCCTTGAAACAACAAGAGAATATAAACAAGTATGTGGTATCTAAGGTTTCTAAACAGATAATTTATAAATTCTTGTGATCATGGCTGCACAGGAATATTTCTTCAAACACCACGTAGCATTTCAAAGGTAACATGCCCTACAATCTACGAGAAGAGGGACATGTTGATTTTGGCGCAAATCCCGTTGGCGTCAGCATGAACTTTCTAGTCTGCATAATATCTTACGAACCTGTGGTTGGATTCTTACCAAATTTTCATGGATGTAATACTGAGACATAAAAATGAACTGGAACGATTTGGTGGCCTTGACCTCATTTCCAAGGTCACAGCAGTAGAAAAATTGAAAATTTACGGTTGGGGGACATCTGTTTTCTCTGGAAACACCGTTACTAGTTAATATTTGATCACAGTATTGCATTTATTTAATTTCCAAGCAACCTGTCGCATTAATCAAGCAAAAAATGCGTAACCCGACTATATAAAATTTAGTTTGTCTTAAATTAAACTGTTATTTAACATTTGCTGTCAAACGATTTCACAAATCACGTGTATTTGTGGATTTACGGATGATATGTTGCTTTTTGTTTTACTTTTGAATAAAGCGAAAATAGGGACACTGATACCCATAGCAAGTGATTGTTTTGACAACCAAATTGTGTTATTGTGCAGTTGGGACAGGACAGGTGTTGTTTAAGTGTTTAAAGTCACATCATTACAAAAAAACGCCTATTCAAATATATTGAGACTTTTACCACCAAAAATGAAAACTTTCAGAAAAAAAAATTCTGGTAGTTTTCATATTTCTTTCATAAAACATATATTGTGGGTACTGCGGTTCTAACAAGTACCCATAATTTATGTTTTGAGCAGAAATAAGAAAAATAATGTATCCCCTGTAAACCCCAGTTTTACTATATAAAAGTTGGGTTTAAGGGGGTCAAAATTATATAGGCGTGTTTTCGTGATGGACAACCAGATTGTGCTCTTATGCAGTTTGGACAGGACAGGTGTTGTTTAAGTGTTTAAAGTCATATTTTGTATCAAAATGCTTATGAAAAATACTATAAAAATGTCAAAGAATAGCTGCAATCACAGAACATAGCGTACCAATGATACCAAGAGGAAGAGCAAACAAACCTTGAAAGACAGTACACAAGATACAAACAAACGAAACATAAAGCAAGAAGTTTACTCTTTCCCTCGGCGTGGCGTAGGGGGATGGGTTGGGGGGGGGGGGGGTGCGGGAGAAGGTAACGGGAATAATTTTTGTATTGGTATGAGAGCCAGTATTTCGAAACTTACCCCATTCATATACCTGGCCTTTGAAAAAACGGAACCATTCATATATTGGATCATCTGAAATGTTGACCCATTCATATACTGCCCATTGATTTTTTTGTACCCATTATTGCTGGTAGTCAGACAAATATTGCTGGCAATTCATTGAATACCAAGAGAACAAGCAGCTTAAAAATCTCCGAGTGAAAAATATGCGCATATATCGGGAAGTCAGAAAAAGTGGGACATTTCATATACCAATTAAGAAAAATCGGGTCAGTCATATACTTTTTGTTGAAAAAAGGGGGCTACTCATATACATGGCAGCGCTGAAAAAGGGGGGCATTCGGCACACACATCCGTACTATGCCATATATAGGAAGTTACCCGTTTTCCCCGCCCCCTCCCCCCACCCATCCCTGACGAGCTCTTTCCCAAACAAGGGGATCACAATGCTAGACAGGATCCACTAAACAACAATAAGACAGGTTAAAAATATAAAAACGTGATGTTTCACATATTGCGTTGCTTGTAAGATAAATAATGTTCTTATAAAACAGTTTTGTCGCTATCGCCATTTAAATAAATGACATTTTACGACTATAAACGTTGTGTCTATCTAAAAGCAAAATAAACTCCAGACGAAAGTACATAGTGAAGTTTATATTTATTTGTACTTTGGGAATGTTAACTCTTTTCTGCCACAAGCGATAACAATAGGCTTTTGCAAACAACATAGATCCAGATGACATCTGGATCAACGCTGTTTGACATTCAGTCTTATAAACTTCTTTCTGCAATAAACTTCTTTCCAGGCGATACTTTGTTAAAAAAAGCAGACGACAAATGTCGCACCGAAAGAGTTAAACTAAATTTGGTAATTTTTAACGTTTAGCATCCTGGGTAAACTCTCAACATTTTGAATTATTTTCCAGGGAACAGGATTTGACATTTCATGCAAATTGTCTCCAATTGAGACATTGTGCATGTAATATCAACAATTTTTCGTCTGCTGAATATGTCCAGACGGCGGTAAAGGTTAAACAAAATTCTGCTGGAACATACCCTACAAGGAGCATGTGTTAACTTGCACATGAATCGATACACAGCATTTCCTACAAGGATGCATGTGCGCTCAGAGGAGTTATATTTTGCTGGTGGTGATAGTTAGGCCGATGCTGTGATGCTAGCGAGGTATGCTTTATGCCGATGTCAAAAATCGCTACTACACATTACGAAAACACGCCTATTCAAATATATTGAGAATTTTACCACCTCCAAAAAATGAAAACTTTTAGATGAAAAATTTTGATATTTTTCATATTTCTGCTCAAAACATAGATTGTGGGTACTCGTTAGAACCGCCTCTGCGAGGCGGTTCTAACGAGTACCCACAATCTATGTTTTTGAGCAGAATCAATGTCTGCCCCGGTAAACCCCAGTTTTACTGTATAAAAGTGGGGTTTAAGGGGGTCAAAACTATATAAGCGTGTTTTCTTGATGATGTATAATGCAGACGATGTCTGCTGTAAATTCGCATACAATTTAATATCTGTTAGGTACCTTTGAACTGTTTAAATTCTTTCAAAAACTGGAAAAAAGAGGGAATAGGCATTGAACTAAATTTGACTTTATCTGTTAAGTATTTCGAAAGAAAATACTTATCAACAACCGAGAAACTGGTCAGAATTGTTACGATTAAAGAATTCTTTTCTGCTTTGAATCAACAAATGGGTTACATTCCGTCCTACGAGCGAGTTATCAAATCTATGAAACCCTCCATTTATAAAGACGTTAAAAACTATTTATACCCTTCAAGTATTGCCTAGTGGGCACGCAACGTCCCGACAACGTCGAATCAACACCGATGCATCGACGTTGATGCGCGCGTTGTATAGACTTCATGTGCCGGCTGGGTGGAGATTGACTTCGAGCAGAAAGGTAAATGGATGACAAGAGATATGACAAGATTTATCAACGATAGACTCAGTAGAATTTGTAGTGTGCGGAATGAAATACGTCAACTCCACAGACAGTTTCTCGATTACATCAGGAACTTCAAGATGAATGAAATTGCGTATTTGTCAGAGAAGAGTTTACACGAGTTGCTTGACGACCTGGGACTGGAGACGATCCAGAACTGGAGTTTACACGAAGTACTTGACAATCTGGGACTGAAGACGATCCAGAACTGGAGTTTACACGAATTGATTGACGATCTGGGACTGAAGACGATCCAGAACTGGAGTTTACTCGAGTTGCTTGACGATCTGGGACTGAAGACAATCCAGAACTGGAGTTTACTCGAGTTGCTTGACGATCTGGGACTGAAGACAATCCAGAACTGGAGTTTACTCGAGTTGCTTGACGATCTGGGACTGAAGACGATCCAGAACTGGAGTTTCATTTCGACTATCATTTTTATGTTTTATCTAACTTGACATATTACTTGTGCAATTATTTTTAAGGACCTGTCAGGCTGCTAGGTCTATTTTTTCAGCAATTTTGGAGTTTTTCGCTGTCCTGCTCATAATAAGCCGTCTCATCATGCAGGATCTACGCTGTTTGCAAAATAATTAGTTTTAGTCTGTAGCTTGAAAGGGTTAAAGATTTAATATAATGATGATAGGACAGAATATCAAAAAGGTGTATCAGCGTTGTGTACTACTTAATACATAAAACATTAAACAAATAAATACAGAAAATAAATAAATAAATAAATAAATAAATAAACAAACAAATAAATAAGTAATTAAAAGTGAATAAAAATAAAGCAATAAAAGCAATAAAATGAATAAATAATCCAGTAAATAAATAAACAAATAAATAAATGCATAAAATTTTAATGAAGTGATTCACTTTGCATAAACTATGAACATAGTGAACGAACTACGTCATGTTTAATGTTTCAAAACAAGATCAATCAAAGGGTTAGATATCAATAACAAACTAAAACGTTCCTTGTTTGACGTAGTTTGAATGTATATAAAAAACATGGTAAACAGACTAAACAGTTCTCCGATCTTATAATGGGAGAACGATAAATCTTTCAGGCAAAACTCGAATTTTATTTCAAATATATCCATTAACTCTTAAACTGCCAAGAAAACCTGCATCTGAAAATGTCATCTGTTTATGTTGTCTGCTGAATATTCTTGCAAACTTTTCAAACCTATTTTTGCATACAGGCAAATAGTGCTGACCCAGATCAGACTGCTCCTCTAGGAGCAGTCTGATCTGGGTCCACACTGTTTGCAAAAATGACTTTTAAAATCACAAGCAGATGGCAAACAGACGACAATTGTTGTGATTGGCAGTTTAAGGCTTAAATTGGTAAAGCGAAAAGGTGCCTTCGAACATGCGAAAAATGCGCAGATTCAGATCATCATGTGCATGCGCAAAATATCATTTGGGCCTTTTCTCTATTCATACAGTCTATAGTATTCTATGTTTAATAGCGGACAGTGAAAATCCTGATCAGACTGCGCGGATGCGGAGTCTGATCTTAGCTTTCGTTGTCCGCCTATGCCCGAAGACATGCTATCGCTTGGCGCGGCTCAGCTGCCGAATACGACATTCTAATTAGAAATCAAATTATTTCAGCAGTTGCCTGGAATAATTCGGGCGAAACAAAAGGTATTTTAAAATTAAGCAGACTGTGGAATTCCTTGTCAGAATCCTAAACAGATTTTATATCAGAAAGTATTTCAAATGCATTCTATTCAAAATCGCATCCATAAATAACGCTTAGCACTCTGGATAAAAATTTCAGAAGAACAGTTTAATATATTTCTTATTCCCCACCCCCTACAACAACAAAAATAAATAAATAAAATAAAAAAAATAAAACACACACACACACACACACACACACACACACACACACACACACACACACACACACACACACACACACACACACACACACACACACACAAAAAGATCAATGTGTCGTCTGCTGAATAAGCCCAGAGAGTGTTAAAGGTAAAAAAATATACGTGGAAGAATATAATCTCTTTCATGGGGTTTGGTCAGAACTCTAACAAACAGAGAGGTTTGTGATATGCAGCTTACTAAATCAATTTTAGTTGCAAATGGCAAGCCTTGAAAAAACATAACGTTTTGCCGGTATTCGCAACTGGCCTTGGCTGCGATGCGATTAAACGTATTGAGAAACCAAATACAGTCGAACTTCGATGGCTCGAACCCCTTTGGGACCATGAAAATTTATTCGAGACACCGGTAGTTCGAGCCTTGGAAGGTTACTAATAGTGCCACATCAAGAGGCACAATGGAGATAATTGTGGGATATCTTTTCGGTGTTCTATATTTTAAATGTGTGTTGTGTGTACTCATTAGAATCGCCTCATAGAGGCGATTCTAATGAGTACACAGCATACATTTACAAGATAAAAGAAAAAAATCTCCCTAAATTATCCGTATATCGTATTTGGAGGAAATCCCTGCGGACTCAAGAACGTGTTCGACTCATCCATGGTAAACGAGCCATCGGGGTTCGAGCCATTGAAGTTCTACTGTACGATGGACTAAAGTAACAGCTAGCATCGTAGCATCAGGGCCATGATCAGACATCAAAGACACGAAATTGTCAGTTTTATAGAATCGATATTGACATCAGCATAATGCATACACCACTAGGATCATAGCATCAACCTCACTATCGACACCCCCAAAATCAAACCCGTCTTAAACGCAACCTGTATAAAAGGCTCTATATTCCTCCAAAATAGACATTTTTTTGTTGTTGTTCATCCAAGAAAGATTTAATAAATTGATATATAGTATTAATACGAAGATAAAACGTGACATCTGACAGCCTGTAAAATTTCAGTCTCTCGTTTTTGAACTGGATCAAAAATGAAATGATTTTTTTTTAATCGTATTTCTGAATTAAAGCTGGCAACATTAATTCAGAAATACGATAAAAATTCATTTCATTTCAAGAATGAGAGACTAATTGAGTTTTCTACAGGCTGTCAGGTGCCACATTTTATGATTGTATTAATACCATATATCAATTTATTAAACCTTTCTTGGCTAATAGAATGTCTATTTTTTTAGGAATATGGAGCCTTTAAGCAATTACCTGTATTTAGGGGCCATATTTTCAAATCCCTTAAGAGCCAATAAATGTAAATGTACCTGTAATAAACAAGCGCCTTTCTTAAGCAACCATTTTTGACTTACCCTTAGGTCATCACAAAAACATACCTGTATAATTCTGACCCCCTTAAACCCCACTTTTATGTAATAAAACTGGGATTTACAGAGGAATTATTATTTTTTATATTTCCCCTCAAAATCATAGATTGTCGGTATTCGTTAGAACCGCCTCGGCGAGGCGGTTCTAACAAGTACCCACAATATATGTTTTTAGCAGAAATGTGAAAAATATCAGATTTTTTATCTGGAAACTTTCAGTTTTTGGTGGTGAATTTTTCAATATATTTGAATAGGCTTGTTTTCGTAATGGCTTGCTTAATACATATTTGACTGTATAACGACAGTAAAACTTCAATGACTCGCAACGAGTGCGAATCAGCCATGGTAATCGAGCCATGATGGTTCAATTCATTACGACAGACAGACAAACACTTTTATTTCTCTCAAGCCAAAAACATGACATATGAGTAGTAACATATTAACAATACAGGCGGCAGATACTTTACACATATATAATACCAGATTTATTCTTTTGGTTTATATACTTTTGGTGCCATGTCGTGTACCTTAATATACACATAGAATGTAGGAAAATGTAAAACACTATAAAATGTTAAGAAAACATGGTGCATGTACGCTAAATTGCTAAACTCATCACGAAAACACGCCTATTCAAATATATTGAAAATTTCACCATCAAAAACTGGAAGTTTTCAGATAAAAATTCTGATATTTTTCTTATTTCTGCTCAACCCCAGTTTTACTATATAAAAGGGGCCCATATAGATTTTCAATATATTTGAATAGGCTTGTTTTCGTAATGGTGTTTACATGTATATCGCAAATATGATAAGAATGAATCATTAGGGCCTGTTAACAAGGTAAAGGTCTGATTAATATTTTAGAATGTCATTTGGTCAAAGGTTAAGACGTAATTCGTTCGATCATTACAATAGCAATGAGGTAGGAGTGTACCTTTCTCGATTGTGAAACTGACGTCTCTGGCTGTGTTATCCCTACAAGTAGACTTGTTTGACAAATGAAACTAATTTACGGCACAGTTTTGCGAAAAATCCATTTCTTATTATAGCATTTGTCACGCGTACAAGGAAAAGTGAATCCTGAAAAAATCTTAAAAGACGTAAAAAGTGTTTAATTTACGAACTGGTGGCACGAATTCCATTAACTATAAACATCAAACTAAAGGAAAAATAGAATAGAAGAGAATAATATTTATTGGAAAACCTATACAAAAGGCGCATGAAATATATAATATAAACATTTAACAGAATTAAATCAAAGGGTAAAAAAAAAAAATAAATAAAAAAATAAAAAACCGCACGGAGTGACCGATTCGGACCATTATCCATGCGTAAACACTGTAGATCCTGATCAGACGCTGCGTTCTGCGGTGTCTGACCAGGATCAACACTGTTTACCATTCAACCACTACTTTTAGAGACATCACCAGACAGCCAAACGGACGTGCTCAAAATTTAGTAGAAGTTAAGGGAGTCCGAATATACAGGGTAAATATGTTTGAGCGCTTCTCATTACGAAAACTCCCCTAAAGAATTTCGATCCCATTAAACCCCACTTTTATACAATAGAACTGGGGTTTACAAGGGTGTATATTATTTTTCTTATTTTGCTAAAAACATAGATTGTGGTTACTCGTTAGAACCGCCTCGCCGAGGCGGTTCTAACGAGTACCCACAATCTATGTTTTGGGCAGGAATTTGAAAAATATCAGATTTTTTTTTATCGGGAAATTTTCCCTTTTTGCATGTTGTTTGGTTGTAAAATTTTCAATATATTTGAATAGGCGTATTTTCGTAATGTATTTTAAAAGCCCCAGATAAGCGGAATATCTTGAGCAGTAATTCTTTTAGCCGCAATGTGAGAGGACGTACCGTAAATTCTGATATGTGCGCATAACGAAGACTCGATGCAGCCTGCGCATCCGTGCAGTCTGATCAGAGTCTTCGCTGTCCGCAGGAATAAATTTTGAATCCTTGGCTATTCAAAACTCTATTGAAGATAATCAGACTTCACGAATGCGCTGGCTTATCAGAATCTTCGCGGTTCGCACATGTCCGGAAGTACGCTTTCTGACGCTGTGAGTCATTTTATTTCTCTAGAAAAATATATGCTGTGGTACTCATTCGAATCGCCGCACGATAATCAGTTCAAACCGCACGATAATCAGTTCAAACAAGATATTCTTGTTGTGAAATAAGGCTATTGGTGAAAAACTTGTCATATTTTCCTTCTGTTATTCAGATGTAGCCAAAGTCCTTGCAAATATGAGGCGAAACACATTCGGACATCTTTACTCGTAGCCATATACTTCTACAAAAATTTTGAACACAATTCCGTTTGTCTGCCTGGTGATGTCTCGAAAAAATAGTGGTTGAATGGTAAACAGTGTAGATCCTGATCAGACGCCGCAGTCTCGGCGTCTGATCTGAGGATAAACACTATTTACGCAATGCAATGGATAATGGTCCGAATGGGTCAGTGTGATTTCTTTCACTCTTTGGCTTTATTCTGTTAAATGTTTATATATTTCATGTGAATGTTCGATGAAAAATCGATATAGATCAGTTTGCGCAACTGTGCAATCTAATCAAGACTATTACTATTTGCCAACATATTTTACGGCATCAAAATACTTGATAAGCGGATGGTGAAGGTCCTTTTCAGCTTGCTGCTCAAATGTTTCTGCAGACAAAAAAGAAAGAAAGAAAGAAAGAAAAAAAAAAAAAAAAAAAAAAAAAAAAAAAAGAAAAAAAAAAACTAAGTCTCGAAGTCATTGGCATGCCATCGCAAATCCCCACGCTTTGACCACTTAGCAGAAAGAAGAGAAAAATAATGTTGCTCTCGCACACCCTTACCACGTGGGGAAGTCATATAAAAAGTTTGATTGAATTCCGCACAAGGGTTTAGGAGGAGATATCGTGACGGACGGATAGACCGTCGGACGGACGGAGGCGTTCACAATATCCCCATCGTAGTTTTAAAATGCGCCGGGATGACAAATTTTCAGACAGAAATGTTTTTGCAAATATTGTAGATCCAAATGAGATGGCTCATATAATGAGCTAATATGCCAGCTCATCTGGATCTACACTGTTTGTCAATCCGTGTTTGGTATTTTATCAAGACCCCTAATTCAAACAGTGGTTCAGTCGTTCAGTCTTTGTTTTAGAAACTCAGGGGTGAAATCATTAAATTTACACGACGAGTGGTAATAGTTAATGGGATCATACCCAGCAGGCACACAACATCAAAATGACGTCGTATCAATTGATACGACGTCATTTTAACGTTGTGTGCCCACTGGGTAATACTTTTGTCGGCTCCGGGTCTATGTAAGTTCTCCTTTTATCTCTCTAAAACCTGAAATGCTTATTTTCATCTAAACATGAAGTAATGATCGGACTCTGACCTTGCCTACATCTCATTAATAGAAAAATGATTTATTGAGAAACATATTGGAAACCCTATCCTTTATTTTTCTGGTTATTCTAGGGCTGTTTAATATGAATTCTAAAATGTCAAATTTTATAGGAAACAGAATCTTACCAAAGCCACCCACTCTCTCAGCTTTTTGCAAATAAAATCTATCTTTAAAGTTTTGCTACGAAAAGAACTCAATGACATCTACTGTAAGGGGAATGGATACACTTCAATAGGGGTTGGCGGGGGGTGGGGTGGGGTGGGGTGGGGGGATCGGGTTTTTGGGAGAGGGGAAGCTAACGGACAAAAATATTATGTCTCCCTTCTGAAAAGGTGTCTCAAAGAACAGGACAGAATGTCTCTGTTACTAAATGGCAAAAAAAAAAAAAAAAAAAAAAAAAAAACAACAACAAAAAGAAACAAAAAAACAAACAAACAAAAAACAAACAAACAAACAAAAAAACAAAACAAAAAAAAAAACAAAAAAAAAAAAAACAAAAAAAAAAACACAAAAAAAAACACAACAACAACAAAGTGTATTCATGCCCCTTAACTCTTTCGGTGCCAAATTTCAGACTACTTTTATCGTCTACTTTTTTTAAACAAACTATCCATTGGAAAGACTTTATATGTCAAGTTGAAAGACTGAATGTCAAACAGCGTAGATCCAGATGAGACGGCTCATTATGAGCCGTCTCATCTGGATCTGTGCTGTTTGCAAAAACCTATTGTTACCGTCTGTGGCAGTGAAGGAGTTAAATACATGTGTATGAACTAAATTGAAAATAATTCATAATTAGACCAAATGCCTGACGTCAGTTGGTGACGAAGTTTTTCTAAGTTACGTGTTTTGAGAAACGCATCAGGAAAATATGCCGGAGGTACCATAACTTAAAACATGTTTCTGAACAAGGATGATAATTGTGAGACAGTTTCTGTCCAATCAGAAAAAAGAACAACTTGTGTATGCGGCTGTGTATACTCATAAATTTTTCAGCAGATAACATATTGAAGTAGTTTTCTTATTTTTCCCAGAAACAGGTTTTGATATTTCATACAATTTGTCTCCAATGGAGACAATGTGCACGAAATGTCAACTCCTGTTTGTAGACAATTTGCACGAAATGACAAAATCTGTTTTCTGGGAAAAAATAAGAAAAAACATCACTAATTTATCGTCTGCCGCATTAGTCTAAAGAGTGGTAAAGGTTCAAGTTTAATTTCTTTGGCATTTAGATCTAAAGACTTCACAAATGCGTCTGGTTGTAACCAGGAAATTGGCAGATGGATATCAGAATAAAAGAAGACTGTTGACCTTAAAGAAGACTGTCTCCAGCGAATACTGTTTTAACCTATTTCACCAACTGGACTCCTCTACCAAAACTTTTTGGACCGGTCTGTTGCCAATAGCAGGGTGTCTGGTTAGTTTTTATTAGTAACTATGTTTTATAGAAATTCCTGTATCTAATGCAAACAATGTAGACCCTGATCAGACGCCGCATTGTGTGGCGTCTGACACAAATCTACACTGTTTGTCTGTGTTCATGTTATGAGACGCTAGACATAAATGGGTTAATTTCTTTAGCCATCTTCTGAGAGAACAGAAAACAAACATCGGATACAGTAACAATTACTTAAATACATCGAGCGAAAGAATCTCTTTGAAGACAATTATATACAAAATGCGTAAATTCATGACACCTTGCGCATTCGGAGAGAATAACAGGCGTTTTTGTCTTCCACTCAAACATTTGACAGAAGCGGACATACATTTGTAGTGCACAGGTTAATCTGGGCTGTAGCTGTCTGCATATGCCTGGATACGCAGGCTGATCCGGGCTTTCGCTGTCCGCATATACCTGGGTATGCAGTTTGATTCGAGCTTTCGATGTCTGCATATTCTGGATCTAGGCTTTTGCTGTCCGCATATCCCTGGATACGCTGACTGATCTGGGCTTTCTCTGTCCGCATATCCCTGGAAACATAGGCTGATCTGGGCTTTCCCTGTCCTCATATGCCTGGATAAACAAGCTGACCTGGGCTTTCGCTGTTCTCAAATGCCTGAAAACACAGGCTGACCTGGGCTTTCGCTGTCCTCATTTACCTGGATACACAGGCTGATCTGGGCTTATCCTGTCCTCATATACCCAGATACGCAGGTTGATCTCGGCTTTCTCTGTCCGCATATGCCGAAATACACAGGCTTATCTGGGCTCTCGCTGTCCGCATATCCCTGGATACGTAGGCTGATTTGGGCTTTCTCAGTCTGCGTATGCCTGGATACGCAGGCTGATCTGGGCTTTCGTTGTCCGCATATCCCTGGATCCACAGGCTGATCTGGGCTTTCGCTGTTGTCCTCATTTGCCTGGATACACAGGCTGATCTGGGATTTCGCTGTCCGCGTATTCCTGGATATACAGACTGATCTGGGCTTTCGCTGTCTGCATATGCCTTTATATGCATGCTGATCTGGGCTTTCGCTGTCTGCATATGTCTAGATACGCAGGCTAATCTTGGCTTTCGCTGTCCGCATATGCCTGGATACGTAGTCTGTTCTGTGCTTTATTTTGCCCACATATACTTGGACACGCAGGCTGTTCTGGACCTTTTCTATCCAAATTTACCTTTGGAAGGCTGACCTGGGATATGCATGGATACGCAGGCTGATCTGGGCTTTTGCTGTCCACATATGCCTCAATACGTAGGCTGATCTCGACTGTCTCTGTCCACATATACCTGGTTGCGTAGGCTGATCTGGACCGTCTCTATCCACAATTGCCTGGATATGCGGCTGATCTGGACATTATCTATCCTCAACTACTTGGATGCGCAAGCTGATCTGGGCCTCCTCTATTCACATTTACCTGGATGCTTAGGCTGACATGGGTCTTATCTATGCTCTTATGCCTGGATACTCAAGCTGATCTGGGCCTCCGCTGTCTGCATATCTTTGCCAAACACGTGCTGATCTGGGACTTCTCCGTGCACGTAAGCCTGGGTTCTATGGCTGATCTGGGCCTCCGCTGTCTACATATCCTTGCTAAACGCGGGCTGATCTCGGACTTCTCCGTGCATAAATGCCTGATTACACAGGCTTATCGGACCTCCGTTGTTTGCATATACTTGTCAAAGGCGGGCTGATCTTGGACTTCTCTGTCCACATATGCCTGGTTGCTCAGGCTGACCTGGGCCTCCGCTGTCTGCATATCCTTGCTAAACGCGGGATGATCTGGGACTTCCTGTCCACTTATGCCGGCTGATTTGGGCCTCGGTTGTCTGCAGATATTTGCCAATGGCCGGCTGATCTGGAACTTCCCTGTCCACATATGGTTGCTCTGGATGATCTGGATAATCTGGGCCTCCGCTGTCTGCATATCCTTGCCAAACGCGGGCTTATCAGGGACTTCTTTTTGCAAATATGCCTGAATGTTCAGGCTCCTTTGGGCCTCCGCTGTCTGCATATTCTTGTCAAACGCGGACTGATCTGGGACTACCCAGTGCAGATATGCCTGGATACTCAGGCTGATTTTAGCCTCCACTTTCTGCATATCCTTGCCAAACGCGGGCTGATCTGGGACTTTGTGCACATATGACTAGTTTCTCAGGCTGATCTGTCTGCATATCCTTGCCAAACGCGGGCTGATCTGGGATTTCTCTGTGCACATATGCCTCATTGCTAAGGCTGATCTTGGCTGCTGTCTGCATATCCTTACCAAATGCAGGCTGATCTAGAACTTCTCTGTCCACATATGTCTGGATGCTCTGGCTGATCTGGGCCTCCTCTGTCTGCATATCCTAGCCATACGGGGACTGAACTTGGACTTCTCTGTCCACATATGCCTGGATGCTCTGGCTGATCTAGACCTCCTCTGTCTGCATATCCTAGCCATACGAGGACTGAACTTAGACTTCTCTGTCCACATATGTCTGGATGCTCTGGCTGATCTGGGCCTCCTCTGTCTGCATATCCTAACCATACGAGGACTGAACTTGGACTTCTCTGTCTACATATGCCTGGATGCTCTGGCTGATCTGGGCCTCCTCTGTCTGCATATCCTAGCCATACGAGGACTGAACTTGGACTTCTCTGTCCACATATGCCTGGATGCTCTGGCTGATCAGAGAATAGAAGTAACAAACAGCTCAGTGCAGCTTTAGCCGGAAGGAATAGAAGTATTAACTACTCTAAATACTTGGACACCATAACCACTTACCATACTTGTGCTAAAATAAATCCATTGTTGGTGTGTCTAAAAACAACCGACACTGACCGTGATCACACACTGCATTCTGTGTCTCTGATCTGGGTATACACTCTTTGCTCAGACCTGTACGTCCAAATATTTAGGGTTAATATTGTAATTCCATTCTCTACATAACTATCAATTGTCTGGCTTAAAGGTCATTTGTCTTGCGTTGACCTGAAGCAAGGGAGAATCAAGCCTCTTAGGACCAGGGACGTAATTACACCACGACCTCTTTATAACACTAACATTAGGGTCCATAACATAAACCGTGTTAGTTAAACTACCGTGTTATATCCAAACAAAAATGTATAGATTATATTGAAAAATGACCATTTATGGTCATTTTTCAATATAATCTATACATTTTTGGGATCTATCTTTGAGCCGTGTTGTATCCAAAACCGTGTTATAACGAACATTGTTATAAAGAGGTTGTAGGGTACTTTTCAACAGATATATGATATAACATTTCGTGCAATTCTGGCCCTCGCTATATTCGTTGACTTCCAAAAAATTGCTCTTTAAAAGAAAACATCACAACAAATGAAAGGTCTGTTTGGGGAATCATTTTTTATTGCTTTTGAAGACATTGCCAAGATTCTCTAAATAAGATTACATAGCTTTTCTAGAAGCAGCTATCAGCCTTCATGTTTAGGAGGAATTACAATATATCATGTTAGTGATAGTTTCTTGTGTCCAGTGCTTTCGTCACCAGACAAAAATATCTACGGTTGACATTTCACCCGAAAGGGCACAAGAACTTACCTAAAGGCTTAATGTCAAGCAAAAACAACACAACAAAAACAGACAAACAAACGTAAATAAATAAATAAATAAATAAATTACATTATATACTTGACACTTAAAAAACTGTTATCCTACCAACTGACTAATGGCCATAAAAGCTGTACATCACTGAGGTTACATAATTCATTTTTCCTTCCTAAACATGACAGCCCTAACTAGTTTATGATCTAAATTTGTCCGCTATGTTTGGTGTTAACACATTAATTTCATATTTACGTTGCATACCGCAAACGAGAACTGAGATATATGCAGTTAATCAATTATTAACTTGCTTGCCAAGCCTAGACTCGATGGAAGCGACAAAATTGATTTCAATAATTTGACAAGACTTTTCATTGGATTGAAATATGCATAATCTTTATCCCAAAATGACAGACGGCTGATACGACGTACGTAGAGATTTTGAAGACAAGATACCGATACTGGCCATGATCTCCCATGATTGCGGGTGGTTTTAAGGCGCTATAGTTAATGGTCTTTTGGGACTATTTTGCCTCTTCATTTCATCTGAAAAAAATAGCATATTCATCACGAAAACATGCCTATATAAATTTGACCCCCGTAAACCCCACTTTTATATAGTAAAACTGGGGTTTACAGGGATATACATGATTTTTCATATTTCTGCTCGAAACATAGATTGTGTGTGTTCGTTAGAACCGCCTCGCCGAGGCGGTTCTAACGAGTACCCACAATCTATGTTTTGAGCAGAAATATGAAAAAATATCGGAGTTTTTGTATCTGAAAAATTTCAGTTTTTGGAGGTGAAATTTTCTATATATTTGAATAGGAGTGTTTTCGTAATGTGCTTAAAGCGCCGCTAGGGGCGTGACAAATGTTGTACATGTAATTCTTTCTGATGAACAGACTGAAACAAATCGAGTGCAATTTTCTAGCTTTGGTCGAGTACCCTACTTCGAAGAATTAGATTTAGATTGAGCCACACAACGTGAGAAAACGAAAACAAATCAGCCTGCGTATCTGTGCAATCTGATCAGAGTCTCCGTTATCCGCAGGAAGAAATTTTGCATCCTTGGATATCCAAATGTGCCCAGCGAAGATTCAGATCAGACTGCGCGAATGCACAGGCTGATCTGAATCTTCGCTGGGTGCACATGTCCTTTTATTTATATCTGTTTGTGTGGTAGGTGATGTGTTATGTACGAGACTCCTGTTTTTGTCGAAATAACATGCATTACCGTTTAAATATTCAGACACAGGTAGAGCTTTTGACCTTCATGCTCAAGGTAGTGGATTCAAGCCCAGGTCAGACCATCGCTTGTAAACCCTTTTCTATACATCCAGCTGGGAATCGGCGCGCTGTATTATGGAACGATGCTCATGTCCATTAAGCTGGTTCAAAGGGAAACACATGTTAGTAGATAATTTATCTAAAATGAAAGGTCTTGACAAAATACACATTTAAATACAAATCAAATCAAAATTGGATAAAGAATAAGAATGTTACCAAGATTTGAAGATTTCTAAATTTGTTTAAAATGGGCAGCGCCGTTTGGATTGTGTATGGAGGCATTATGACATCAAAGAGCTTTTATTAAATACGCCAACCATAAACAAATAATATTTGCTGCACTATTTTACAATAGCGTGATATGCGTTGCAATATTGTATCTGATAATATATTTGTTTCATATTAAAAATAAGTTTTCTATATTAAGATATTTATTGCCAATAAAATATTTTTATTAACAATAAAATATTTATTTCGGATATAAAAAAAATATATTTCTTTGCTACATAAATATTTATTGCCAATAGAAATATACTTATTCACGATAAAATATCTATTGGCAATAAAAATATATTTATTCACAATAAAAATATTTATTTGTGGTATATATATATTTATTTGCCAAAAATATTTACTGAGAATATTTATAAAATAATCATTGTAATTTCAAAATATATAGTTGGTAAAATTAGCATTGATGGATATGATGTAGCCTTGTAACAGAAATTTTCACTGGCTCGACGAAATTTCCGGCGGTTCGATCGTTGGTCAACACGCTGCTTAGAATTTCGCACCTTATACTTTCGTCCTTTGATGCCCCCAAGTTGGCCGGTTTCCTAGAATTTTAGAAAATTTGTTGCAGTTTTGTTACAATTCTATGAGAACTTAGGCTCTACATCACGAAAACATGCCTATATAATTTTGACCCCCTTAAACCCCACTTTTATATAGTAAAACTGGGGTTTACAGAGGTATACATTATTTTTCTTATTTCTGCTCAAAAACATAGATTGTGGGTACTCGTTAGAACCGCCTCGTTGAGGCGGTTCTAATGAGTACCCACAATCTATGTTTTGAGCAGAAATAAGAAAAATATCAGAATTTTTTATCTGAAAATTTTCATTTTTTGGTAGTAAAAATTCAGTATATTTGAATAGGCATGTTTTCGTAATGAGTTTCCCAGTCTGCACGGAAACATTAGGACCACTAGACACGAATGGACTGGTGGTCCAAGATCGGCCCCCCAAGATCTGGACTATATATTCAAGTACATAATACTTTCAGGTTGAAATAATTGCATATGGACCTTTATTCCGCGTTGACTACAAGTCACATCTAAAACAAAGAAACTGCAATACACGAGAGAAATACCGAGTGTCGAGTTGACTTGTGTCGGCAGAGGCGCTTGTCTGGGGGTGCGAGGTGACCAAGAATCAAAAGGTGCGAATTGACTAAGGTCGAAACGACCAAGGATCGAGGTGACCAAAAACCGCGAACCAAAACAATATGACAGCGCTCTGTATAATCAATGGGCCAATGAAAAATTCGCTGTTACAAAACCGTGTCATATCCCACAATGCTAATTTTACCCAACATTTATTTTTTGTACATTGCAAATAAATATTTTTATTGTGACATAACAAAATATTGATTTAATAAATATATATTTATTTTATTAAACATATTTTGTTTTGTTTTGAATAGATATATTTTTATTGCCAATACATATCTTTTGTTGCCGATTAATTTCATGCTAATTACTGAACAAATATTTTTAATTTTGAAAAAGAAAATATAATCTTATTGCCAATAAATAAATTTAATTGCTAATATATTTTATTGCCCAAATATTTATTTTGCAAATAAATATATTTTATTGCCAATAAGAAATAATTGCCAATAAGAAATAATTGCCAATGAATATTTTTATTGCCAATAAATATTTATTTTGCAAATAAGTATATTTTTATTGGCCATAAATATCTAAATATAGAATACATATTTTAATATGGAACTAATGCATTACCAGAAACAATATTGCAACGTATATCACGCCATATTTTACCGCTTGTGAAATTACTGCACTATTTGTAATTGTTTGTTTTACTCAGCGTTGAAAAGGATTTTGGTATAGTACATACCCGGTCTGGTAATATCAAGTTCGATAACTCTAGACAATAATTTAGACTAGAATGTAATATGGGATAAAGGCGGGATTGGGTGGGGGTATTTCCCTTCGTTTTCCTCCTTATTCATAAAGAATGATCTTGAAGATGATTATTTACGTTCAAATGCAATCGAAGGTATAATAGGCTAAACATTTGACCTTGAAAATGAATTTATGAATTATCTACAATTATTTCTGCTTCTGTAGTCTCTGCTTCTAAAATTATTTCTCCTGCCGATGACACAGTTGTCCTTTGCGAAACAGATCTTGAAAAGGCCCTAAATGTTTTTCTGAAAATTACTGCAATGAATATAATAATAAGTAAACATATCAAAAACGAACGTTCTTATATTTTCAACAGGTAGACGTAATAGAAGGTGTTTCTTTTATAAACATACAGAACTTCTAAACGAATACAAATACTTTGGAATTTCCATTACACATACTGTTTTTTATTTATTTAAAGAAACATAAAGCAGAACAAGCTACTCGAACTATGTACTGTCTTATCTAAAAAATAAGAAAATTATCGTTGTCAGTTGATATAATTATTTATCTTACGACAAAATACACCAAACCAATATGTGAGATATGGGGCTTCGGTAATCTTAATATTATATAATTAGTCCCATTTTTTAAAATCTTATTTGGTCTGAAAACATTAACCTCAATGTACATGATTTATTAAGAATTCGGCTAATTTCCATTAAACAAAGAATAGTCAACGGTGTTCGATTTATATGACTACGCATGCGCGGGATAGCGATAGGAGTAGAAAAAAATCTCTCTCAAAAAATAATCAAAAATAATATTTTGAAGGATTCACTATACCTATCAATGACTGGTATCAATGATGCAGAATCAGTGTAGTATCCCTGTAGCGGAAAGTGGGGCAAATAGGACTTATAGTGGACAAAATGAACTCTATACGATACCAACACAAAACAGATTCGCGCCATTTGGCCCATTAAACGAGTGGGTGGAGTATTCGATGAATACACAAAATGGATCTGGGCCTACAGCAGAACAAATGGAACTGGATATGGCTCGAAAACGGAGGAGGTTTAACACAGGAGATGGTCAGTCAGATTTTCCTTATTCAAATTTAGAAAGTAAACTTTCATTTATCTGTAACAAACTTGATAATTTGGAACGGTCCAGTCAGGCGATTGCGAGTATAGCTCAGACTTTGAGTACTGTTCAGTCTAGAGTTGACTCAATTGAAAAACAAAATATAGGTCAAGACCAGCTCCTTAAGGTCCTAGCATATAAGTCCATTGATATAGAAGCGAGGTCAAGGAGGCGTAACCTGTTGTTTCACGGTCTGGCAGAAAGTAGATCCGAGAATTGTACTGAACTGTTACGGAACTTTTTATGGGACGAGATGGGTATTGACAGTGATGATTTATTTATAGAAAGGGTACACAGACTAGGGTCTTTACATAAAGCAAAATTAAAAAGTGAAATCCCAAGAAGGTCCATCATAGTTGCTTTCTACGAGTACCAGCACACAGAAAAAATTCTAGATGCTGCATATATGTTGAGGGGCACAATTTTTTCTGTGTCAAGAGACTATCCGAAAGAAATCGTGTCAGCCAGACAACGGTTAATGCTTCAGTTCAAAGCTGAACGTCAAAACAAAAATAATAAGGTGTCCCTGGAATACCCGGCTAAGCTGAGTTGTAGCGGACGAATTTCCCGACTGGTTCTCCGTATTAGGGCAAAACATATATAAATTAGCAAATGGAGAACCATATATTGATCAGAACAACAGTATTCGAGGTCAGTATCAGGTTAACAACTCACAACAACAGCAACAACAACAACAACAAGAGAGACAACAACAACAACAATTGTTCCAACAACAACAACATCAACTGCTCCAACAACAAAAACAACAACAAGAGAGACAACAACAACAGCAGCAACAACAAATATTTCTACAACAACAACAACATCATCATCATCAACAACAACAACAACAACAACAACAACAACAACAACAACAACAACAACAACAACAACAACAACAACAACAACAACAACAACAACGTTATATGACCTCTGAAAACAGCAGTGGATTTGATATAAATCAAAATCAGCCGAGTCGAACATATGCTCAGGTAGCAGCTGAATCACAACAAAATCGTCCTACAGCTTCAACAGGAGACTCAATACCTTTGAGAGCTAATATAGTAAATGGTAATATACCGCGATACACAAGTATGAATGCAGGTAACCATCGTCCAGTCATCACAACAGCAAATACCACATTTACTACGGCGTCTATTACGATTCATTCAAGTACAATTGTGAATGCGGGGACTAACGGAACTGTTACACGTGACCAACCTACTTACACAAATTTATAGGACATACGGGAGAGGGTGCATATACATTTTTCACTGTTAAATGTTCAAGGGTTAGCGACAAAATATACAAACAAAACATTGCCTGACGAATTTATCGAAATATTTCAGAATAATGACTTTGTTTTGTTAACCGAAACATGGTTAAATGAATTATGCGATGTGTCGGTTCAGGGTTATCACCTGTATCAGTTAAATAGGGAGGATAAAAAACACAACACGAAAAGAGACTCAGGTGGTATTGCATTATACATTAGAAACGAATTGTGTCATTATTGTGAACTTGTTAAAAAGGACTCTGATGACATAATTTGGTTAAAAATTAACAAATCTTTACTAAATTTGGCAGATGATTTGTACCTGTGTCTATGTTATATCATTCCCGCAGGATCTAGTAGGGAAGGGCTAACTGAAAACAATGTTTTGGACAGAATTTCTGATTTTATCGTCCAACTAGCAAATGAAACCAATAACTGTTACAACATTTTAATATGCGGGGACTTTAACAGCCGTACGGGATCCGAACATGATTTTGTAATTTTTGATAATAATGATAATATTGAAGTATTACCAGAAGACTACGTGCTAGACGAATATATATCTCGATCCTTTCAAGATAAAATTATTAACACAAATGGCAGAAAATTACTAGATTTCTGTAAATTGAATGGGCTTCGCATATGTAACGGGAGAATACGGGAGGATAAGGAAATTGAGAAATACACTTACGTAGGGAGTACAGGAAGCAGCGTGGTAGATTATGTATTAACTAATCCGACAATGCTTGAATTAATAAACAAATTTAGAGTCCGTGAGCCGAATATTTTATCCGATCACTGCGTGGTAGAATTCTCAATATCTTTTGAAAAAGATATTATAAGCGAAACTGAACACTACGGTGAAACGGGCCCTAGTGAACGTTTAAACAAAAAATACTATTGGGATGAATCAAAACGGGACCAATACATTTTAAATTTGCATGGAGCGGAAAGTTCTTTTGCCAATTTAATCACTAACTTAACAAAGGCTCAGTTGCCAGTTGATATAGAACAAAATATTGACATTTTTTCAAAATTAATGTGCGACGTGTGCGATCCATTATTTGCAAGACACCTCGGAAGCTCCACGGAAAATAATAGTAATGCAAAACAATTGAATACTTCTAAACAACAATGGTTTGACGAAGAATGTCAGGAATCACGCGACCGATTTTACAGAGAACTCAATAAATACAGGGAGGATAAATCTGTTCTTAATCAAAGGAGTATGATAAGTGCCAGAAAAAGTTTTAAAAAATTAGTTAGGAAAAAGAAATATACATTCAAAAAATTGAAAACAGATAAGCTTATTGCTTCGAAATTTGAAAACGCAAAAGAATACTGGCGATTATTAAAACAAACTGCAAATACAAATGTTAAACATTCAATTAGCTCAAAACAATTTGCTGACTACTTTAAAGCTATAAATAATCCGGAGGACAGATTTTATCAAGTCGATGATGATATACTGTATTTTAACGAACGATACGTTAGAGGAGAATTCCAAACTATGTTTAATGAACTAAATACGGAAATTTCGTTTACCGAATTGTTATCCGCAATAAAGCAGTTGCGTAATGGAGCGAGCGGAGGGCCTGATTTACTGTTAAATGAATTTTTCAAAAAAGGAACGGATGTTTTAGTTCATTATTTACATGAATTGTTTAATAAATTATTCCAAATGGGTTATTTTCCTGAGAAATGGTCGGAAGGGTTTATCGTGTCAATATTTAAGAAAGGGGACATAAATGATGTATCAAACTATAGAGGAATAACGTTACTGAGCACTGTAAGAAAATTATTTACCAGAATTTTGAACAACAGACTAAATAAATGGGCTGAAGAGTACAGTATCTATATAGAAGCGCAGGCCGGTTTTAGAAAACACATGAGCACAGTAGATAATATTTTTGTTTTGAACGGGCTTATTACACACTGTCTGAATAACAATGACTATCTATATTGTTGTTTCGTAGACTATACTAAGGCTTTTGATTACATAGACCGGGAAATACTTTGGTACAAACTGATTAAAATAGGCGTCAGGGGGGAGATGCTAAACATCATACAGTCAATTTATAGTACGGTTAAATCAAAAGTTAAAAATATTAATATCCTCAGCGAAGCGTTTGCATGCAACATCGGAGTCCGACAGGGAGAATGCCTATCACCATTTCTATTTTCAATGTACCTCAATGACTTAGAGCAAGAATTAGAAGTAAAAGGGGCAAGCGGAATAGATATTGGTATGATCAAACTATTTTTATTGCTATACGCTGATGATATTGTAATATTTGGCAAAACACCGGAAGAATTACAGAAATCTTTAGATATACTTGAAGAGTACTGCAGCAGATGGAAGCTTACAGTAAACACAAATAAAACGAAAATTGTAGTATTCAGAAGGGGATGTAGATTACCAACTAATTTAGAATTTAAGTATAATGGAAATTTAATTGAAATTGTCAATAAATTTTCTAATTTAGGCATTGTATTTACCTCAGGAGGGTCTTCTTTTGAAACGCAGAAAACACTCTCCGGCCAGGCGTTAAAAGCAATGTTCACGATGAATAAATATTTATATAATTTCACCGCGCTAAAAACGTCGCATAGATTAGATCTATTTGATAAATTGATAACGCCTATATTAAATTACGGAAGTGAGGTCTGGGGTTTTCATAAATCGGCAACAATTGAAAGGGTGCATTTACAATTCTGTAAAAAGACAATGGGGGTTAAACAATCGACGCAAAACGATTTTATTTATGGTGAGTTGGGGAGAATAGACTACCAGTCTCTGCGATATATAAATATAATAAAATTCTGGTTAAAAATCGTTTCAGCAGGTGAAAGGAAATATATAAAATGCATATATGATACGATGACAAATGATATAGAGGTACGACCACAGAAGCAGAATTGGGCGTCACAAGTAATTATTGCTAAGTCGATTAGGTTTTATGGATGTTTGGTATTCCCAAGGGGTTGGAGATATCAATAATTTCTTAAGGGTTTTTAAATTAAGAATAAAAGATATATATGTCCAAGACTGGCATGCAAGACTTGAAAATTCAAGCAGAGCTAGGTTCTATATTACGATTTCGAACTTTCAGTTTCAAAAATACTTGGATATCTTACCATCGGAAAAATATAGAAAAAGTTTATGTCGATTAAGAGTATCGCCCCACAGGCTTGAGGTAGAGATGGGTAGATGGGCAAAACCAAATAAAATACCATTAGAAAACAGGAAATGCAGGAGTTGTGATGTCTTAGAAGACGAGTTTCATTTCATATTACAATGCTCACGGTACCAAGACCTTAGGGAAATATATATTAAACGATACTTTTGGTGGAGGCCAAATATGCTGAAATTAATAGAGCTTTTTACTACTGAAAACAGTAATATTTTACGACATTTAAGTGAGTTTATTACAAAAGCTTTCGAAAGAAGAGGTCAAACGGGTTTTATATAGCATGGAAAATAATACATATAGACTCCCTGTACGGTTAAGACCTGAATCAAGGCACATGTCATAAGTTATTTAGTGTATTATATTTTTATTAAGTCGTACTTTGAACGTATCAAAATTTCTGACGTTTGCAATGAAAAAAAAAAAAAAAAAAAAAAAAAAAATGAGTTCATGGGCTGACACAACGGCTTGTAGGTGTGGATGAGACCGTATCACTTGCCTGTCAGTCTATGTTCTCAAGCCGAAAGCCACAACTTTTGAATGTATCAAAATTTTTACATTGTGTATTATATATATATATATACGTGTGTGTGTGTGTGTGTATGTGTATGTATGTGTGTATGTATGTATATGTGTATATATATATATATATATATATATATATATATATATATATATATATATATATATATATATGTGTGTATGTGTATGTGTATGTATATGTATGTGTAGGTATATATGTATAAGTATATGTATGCAGGTGAATGCATGCATGTACATAGGCATATAATTTTCAGCTATTAGCTAAAAGACAGAGAGAGAGAGAGAGAGAAAGAGTATCATGTTAATCATGTTATTGTCAATCTCACGCAAGCATTTCAAACTGCTAATTCTATGTGCACCTCTTATGCCAAATTCCGTATGGATGGAGTGAACTAAAGTTATTACCAAACAAACAGTATGTACACGGATCGGACGCCATAGAACGGCGTCAAATCAGGGTCTACATCTTTTGCATTTAATACAGGAATTGCTATAAAATATGGTAATACTTATATAACCTAACCAGACACCCCTTTTGTTGGAAGTGAACAGGTCCGAAGAATTAAGGTAGAGGAGTCCACTTGGCATAAATAGATTATACTATTCAAAGTTTAAAATTGCACCTCTCCCGAATACATTGGTATCGATTCTTATGGAAATTTTACTGTGTATAATGTATGTCCGCTATCCTGCATATCATGTATGTTGAAATTTGTATATGTGCTCATGGGCCATATGGCTTATTGCATGAATAAATTACTTACTTACTTACTTACGAAAAATCTGTCACGAACGAGTTCCAAAGGAACGAGTTTTTACCAGATTACCCACGCTCCTGAGTGACAGTTTATTCATATCAAGCAAAACCTGTACAATTACTGACTGTTAAGTCATTGGACATGATGTAATGTCGACAAGAGAATGACAATATTCAGCCAGTGAGGTGATTATATAATAAAACAATTGTTAACTATTGAGTCACTGGACATGATGTGATGTCGACCAGAGAATACCGATATTGACCGAGGCGGATTTGGAGTCAACACTGTTATTTTCTGTTCAACATCACTTCATGACGTAACGTCAACAAATTCGTGATATTATGGTAACGTCTTACAGTTAGTCGAGTTAATGTACCTTTTGGTAGCCGAGGACGTCAAGATGAAATGCAATGACACAAGAAGCAGTCCAAAAACTGTGAAATATCTCACTAGTTACTGCTATCATACATGTATCATCGCACTGTGAATAGTCGATCTGGGCAAATCAGTTTTAGATTTTGATTATTATATGAATTGGATTCTAGAGTTCTCTCTCTTAGACTTGTAACCAAATCCTATTGAATTAATTGTATAGAGTGTTTTCAATAGGATATACCTCTGAGTTGTCCGGTATAGGCAGACATGTAAAATGTATTCACAGAATTTTGCTGGCAACATCCGAAACGTCATGGCCCCGTTGTTATTCAGGCATTATGAAAAATGTTAATGAAAGGGTACTCAGAAATCTGTATATTAGTATTCATTACGAAAACACGCCTATTCAAAAAAAAAAAGAAAATTTCATCTCCAAAAGCTGAAAATTTTTAGATAAAAAAACTCGCAGAGGCGGTTCTAACTGGTACCCACAATCTATGTTTTGAGCAAAAATTAGAAAAATAATGTATACCCCTGTAAACCCCAGTTTTATTATATAAAAGTGGGGTTTAAGGGGGTCAAAATTATATAGGTATGTTTTCGTGATGTGTTGAAGAAACGAAGATTGAAGCTTGCGTTTGACTTTTTGATGACGAGCGACGGCGTCGCCAGTTAGTGCTCACTGTCGACAGTGCCGATGTTGGCAATCGGAAGGTTAGTCACAGGGTGGGGGTCGGGGGAGGAGGAGTGAGTGAAAGATTAGTCATGACGTCGGTAAATCAGCCGCGACGTCTGTGACGTCACTCACTGTACCTGTAGTTTGCAGTATAATAGTATAGAGTCGAAAAGTACTAAGCTTCATCTTGTTTCATTGTAGAATGTTTAGATATGTGTATTTGTTCATTTGTTATAGGAATTTTAGTACGCTTCTTCCCTGGTCGGAGATCGAATGTATCAGCCGCAGTGAAGAACCACCACATGGTCGACTGGCCACTACCCATAATCTGTCTAGATACAATGAGCCGTCACCATGGAGGAAATAACAGAAGAAAGATATATCAAAATTCGATTAGAAGAAAGAAGATTATTCTTCTAAAACTGTGGACATGAATTGCCAAACGCGAAAATAAAATGAAGTCTAAATGTTTAAATATATGAATAAGAGCTCAAAAGTGCTAGGCATACTTAAGCGATAATGCTAGCATGAAGAACCTTGAACTAAATAATTTAAGTTCTGGAGGAGCATTCCCTTCCCATCGGCATGCCAACGATCACAGTACTTGGTCGGGGATTGTACTGGTTGTTCACAAACTGATTTATCAGCCAGATTAATTAAATTATTAACCAGTGTAGTCTTTTGTCATATTTTGATTGTTGTCGAGGCCGAAGCGGGGATGGGGGAGGTGGGGCGGCGCATGAAGAAATGCTAACAGTAGAAGAGTTTGATACAGTTGGGCGTTATCCGGCCTGGAGCTTAATCAATAGGAAGACATCCTCATTCCGTCCATTATTCTGTTTGTATTGTTTAAATGCTGCATCAGGTGATAAGAGCCAGGTTTCGCGCGAGTAAAACTGCTCTCTTCGGCGTTTGTTTTGAGATGAGTTTAAACGCCATTGTCAATTGATTTTCATTTATGTTATATGGTACCTGGATGTGACGGTGGGAACTGTTGTCCCTTTACAGTGCCGCCACACAGCAGTAACTCGCCCCAGCCACAATGACGTGATACTAACACCAGCGATATAACTGTCATCGGTGTAACTAGCTCTTTGTACCCAATGCTGAGCGTCAAAAGCAGGCAGGACCAATTTCAGAATTTCTTAGATATGCGTGGCTGGGGATTCAACCCAGACAACACTGCTGTATACTTAAGAGACTTAATAGAACTGAGTCTCCGATTTTCATTCTTTTGTGTGTTCTGTATTTCCATGGGTAAGCTTTTAGATTTTTATTTTTATATCTATAATTGCTTGTTTTTTGCCATATAGCTGTGTTTTGTCGTATGATTTGATTTCATTATAATGCCATGTATAAGCGGTTGAGTGAATAAATGTATATTGATTGATATTGGGTTTATTCATTTATAAATACCACCATGTGCTTTTAACATCGTTCGGAAAGTCGTTTTCTGCTTGGCGCTTTACACAGAAGAAGTAAATTTGCGAACTTTTGTCATGATTTAATGCAGATTCATTTGTCGTAACTACCTATGCACAAATAGTTTTATTCAAGTCATTGGTTTTTAAAAAAATCAAATAGTTTCATTTTTCCCCATGTTAAACACGAATGCAAATTATGCACAAATCTTGGAGGCAATTTTTCAACAAGCTCCGCTGGTTCAATTTTTCAGAAATTTTCACAATAATATTGTGAAACACTAGTAATTCAAATTCAGCAACATATATATATATAATTCAAAATAAAACGCCAAGCAAAAAAAACCCCATCTTTTCGAGAGATGTCAAAAGGACATAACATGTGAGCCGCGTGCGAGAGAATGAGCCTTCAGACTTTCCGTCGAATCAGTCTTTCAGTGTGCATGTCCTGCCCTTTGAAAAGGTCACTTGTATAGTTCTGTGGCTAAAGTTTCCCCTAAGCCTACCACTTACGTGAGCAAAAAGCATAGGTTCTGGCGAGACTGTGCGTATGGGCAGGCTCTCCTGAACATTTGCTGTTCACATATACTATAACAGCTATTTTCTCCACGACGCGGCTCATGTCTGTGTAAATAATAAAGTATAACGTCCACACGCACAGTCAAATTTTGTTTCTTCTAATGAATCTCGATAATTAGGACTTTTTTGTCATTTTGTTATTATTAGCCATGTACTGCAGCAAGGAACTGGAGAAAGGAAGACAAACCATGGGGAATATAATTTCACTTTGCAGTTATTAAGAGTTTTTCTTATATAGGTTATAAATAGATTAGTTTTCATTGCCTTCAGCCCAGTTCATAGATTGGGGTATACACTGGCTTGCGCGCGCCTTTCAGTGTAATACAAGAATCCAGCATGGGTGTGAGGGGTAGATAGAAGAATCTGTTCCGAGTATCACTGTCTGGCATCACGAGACCATTCATTCCTGAACGTAGTTTTTTTTTCATAATGCAGTCTGTTCGATTGCTGATGTCCGCCATATTGTGATGACATTGCTGTTATGTTTAATAACGTAATTATGTTAAGTGACGTAAACCTTAACGATACCGTATGTGACGTCCATTACAACACGTGAGAATTCTCGATTTTTATCTTACTCTAGGACACCATGGATAGGATAAGAATTTCTATCCCAGGGTTAAATTCAGGATTTCCTTATCTGATGTGCAAGAAGGAAAAATCCGACCCGAGGATCACTGTCTAGTATCACGAGGCTTTCCGAGTGTTGCCAGACTGTGATCGCGAGGGACGGATTTTTATGTCCCCGGTAGCGATAGCGGGGACATATTGTTTTTGCCCTGTCTGTTTGTTGGTTTGTTGGTTTGTGGGTTTGTTTGTTGGTTGGACAACTTTAACATTGGTCATAACTTTTAAACCATTTGAGATAGAGCCTTTATATTTGGCATGTAGGTTTCTTGTGACAAGGGCTTCCCACTCATACAAAAAAATTTGACCTGTGATCTTGACCTGTGACCTATTTTAAAGAAAAAAAATAACATTGGTCATAATTTTTGAACCGTTTCAGATAGAGCCTTCATATTTGGCATGTAGGTTCCTTGTGACAAGGGCTTCCCACTTATACAAAAACTTTTGACTTCTGACCTTGACCTTGACTTGTAACATACTTTATAATTCTTATAGTCCCCCAGTCGTGGAAACTTTATAATTATAAGGATTATACACGGGGGAATATAAGAATCCATCATGAGTGTCATGCATGATAGGGATATCTCACCCGAAGGGTAGGAATTTCAACCTGCCTCGTCCCTGATTGAAATTCCTACTCCGAGGGTGAAATTTCCCTATCCTGCATGGACTGGCTCATGATGGATTATTTTTCTCCCACCTGTAATCGGATTGTTCCTAGGACCAGCGGATTAAATGGTGGACTGCAGTGGTCTTGTGATATAGAAGTTTCTCACATGGGCAAAAAGCCTATCTTATATCGGCAAAGGTGTGAGAAATAATTGTCTCCTTCAGACTGCCTTATTTTTTTTTTTTTTCAAATAGAATTGATTCGTGACCGACAAAAAAATGAAGAATATAGATATGTCGGATTATATTTCTTTGGCAAGTAATCACAAATATTGTCATCTAAATCCAGACTAACACTTCACCCACATTGTCTCTCAATTAAAAAATGTCAAACGTTCAGATAACCATGGCATAACACGGTTAAACAGAAGGGGTGTCAAATATATCTAAATATATCTGTTCAAATCTGCTTTCATTTACCATTGAGACGTATAATAATATTAGTGGTGAATAGATAAACTGTTCTTCGGGCTTATGCGAACTGCGCATACTCAGACGAGACTGCGCGCATGCGCAGTCTCATCTGAGCATGCACAATTCGCCCATATTATATTTAGTCTTTGTAGATTAAAAATGAACTGCGCCTGTGCAGGTAGCGCTGCGCGTGTCCACAGGCTGGTCAGGACATGCGCAGTTCGCATATTGTAAGACAGTCATGATGCAATATACTATTAGAGGGAAAATGGTCTTAACGCTTTGCATGCTGGGTGAAAAATTTAGTAGACGACGTTCTGAAATATTTTTAATTTTTCTCAGAAAATGGGTTTTGGCATTTCATGCAATTTTTTTCTTAAGGAGACAGTTTATATGAAATGTCAAAAGAGACAATATACTTGAAATGTCAAAGCCTATTTTCTGGGGAAGATAAAAAAATAATCATCAATTTGTTGTCTGCTGAATTTGTCCATAGAGTTGTAAAGGTTAATGGCTTCCGTGTAGCAAAGTTTTAATATCTGAAGAGGAAATTGTCAATGAACGGTTGCAGCTTTGACGTCATATTCCAAGCAAATTGAGTCTACAACACTTTACATCTCGGTAGAGCTACTTATAAGTTATATAATTTTACTTTATATGGAACCTTTTGGTTCATCTTTGCATTATTTAATTTGATCGTTTTTGAAATAAAAGTCTGTACAATTGCAGACGTATAAACTTAGCAGAGTTTGACGCAATTGTACAATTTTACCCATTAATGCATTGCGTCTTATAATACGGACAAATGCAAACAACATAGACCCAGATTAGACGCAATAGGGTTGTGATCTTGGTCTGCACTGTTTGGCATGATGATTAGAAATTTACAAAAATAAATAAATCAACACCAACAAAACAAGAAAAACAGAAAGAAAAAAGATGAAGAAAAAGAAGAAGAAGAAAATCGAAAAGAAATAAAAATAAAAATAAAAAAATAAACCAAAAAAGAAAAAAGAAAAAAAAAATAAGGAATCCGTCTCTTTAAGGGAGCTTTTACTCTCAAAATGGTTTTGCCTCTCGCGTGAAAAGGGGTCTGCTCTAAAAGATAGGAGCTTACTCTCCGGAAGAAAATGCTTTTTTTTTTTGTTTGTTTTTGTTTTTAAGTTTTGTTTTCAGGAGGGACTCGGTGTGCACGAAATAGGAAACCACAATTCATTTCTCCTTTATAACAACGGCGGATACGGATCTACGCGAAGGATGAAACCACTGACGTTATTTTGGTATTAATGAGTCTAAACGAAGTGGCGTATACCAAAATGTGTCTTCACACATCTGAGAACAGTGATTTCGGCCATCTTTACTATCTGTCTCGAAAAGGAAGACAATGACCAGCCAGCACGGCGGTTTGTGCCTATTCAAATATATACTGAAAATTTTACCACCAACAAATGAAAATTTTCAGAAAAAAAATTCTGATATATTTCTTATTTCTGCTCAAAACCAAGATTGTGGGTACTCGTTAGAACCGCCTCGACGAGGCGGTTCTAACGAGTACCCACAATCTAGGTTTAGAGCAGAAATAAGAAAAATAATGTATACCCCTGTAAACCCCAGTTTTACTATATAAAAGTGGGGTTTAAGGGGGTCAAAATTATATAGGCATGTTTTCGTGCTTTGAATATGCGTTACACGTCCAAGGGAAATAACTCTGGCATAAAAATAGTTGCCTTCCTTCTCTTTGTCGGCTATCCTTAAAAGAAAGTATATGTGCCCATGGGGAGACATTCTTGTCTTCAGTAGTAGCCCCGATTACTGAAATGTTTCAAATAATAACATTACGAAAACACGCCTATTCAAATATATAGAAAATTTCATCTCCAAAAACTGAAAATTTTCAGATAAAAAACTATGATATTTTTCATATTTCTGCTCAAACATAGAGGCGGTTCTAACTAGTACCACAATCTCTATGCTTTTGAGCAGAAATAAGAAAAAATAATGTATACCCCTGTAAACCCCAGTTTTACTACATAAAAATGGGGTCTAAGGTGTAAAATTATGTTGGCGTGTTTTTTTGTGATGAGGAGGCATAAGAGCGTCATAATATTTCAGGTGTATCCATTTACCTTAAAATCTTGATATTGTGTAGAATATGGACCTCTTGCATTACGAAAACATGCCTATTTAAATATATAGAAAATTTCACCTCCAAAACTGAAAATTTCCAGAAAAAAAAAACTCTGGTATTCTTCATATTTCTGTTAAAAACATAGATTGTGGGTACTCGTTAGAACCGCCTCGGCGAGGCGGTTCTAACGAGTACCCACAATCTATGTTTTTGAGCAGAAATAAGAAAAATAATGTATTCCCTGTAAACCCCAGTTTTACTATATAAAGTGGGGTTTAAGGAGCAGAAATAAGATAAAGAATGCATACCCCCTGTAAACCCCAGTTTTACTATAGAAAGTGGGGTTAAAGGGGTTCAAAATTTTAAAGGCATGTTTTCGTGATGCCTGTTAGTTAGACAATTTTAATTAATATCAACCCTTATGAGTTTTTAGGGAAACAAACAATTATTAAAATAACCTCTGGCAATAATTGAATTGAAGAAACGCTGACACTTAGCATGTTGGGTACAAATTTCAGCAGGCGATATTTTGAAGTATTTTTCATAATTTCCTCAAAACATCACAAAAACATACCTATATAATTCTGACCCCTTAAACCCCACATTTATTCAGTAAAACTGGGGTTTACAGGGGTATACATTATTTTTCTTATTTCTGCTCAAAACATAGATTGTGGGTACTCGTTAGAACCGCCTCGGCGAGGCGGTTCTAACGAGTATCACAATCTATGTTTTAAGCAGAAATATGAAAAATATCAGAATTTTTATCTGAAAACTTTCAGTTTTTGGTGGTGGAATTTTCAATATATTTGAATAGGCATGTTTTCGTAATGACAAAAACAAGGCTTTGATATTTCATGCAAAGTGTCTCCTTAATTGCATGAAATATGGAAGCCTATTTTCTAGACAAATAAGACAAATATCATTAATTTGTCGTTTTCTGAATTTGTTCTTTGGAGATAATTTGCATTAAATGTCAACGCCTATTTTCTAGGAAAAATAAGTCAATAATCATTAATTTGTCCTCTGCTGAATTTGCCCGAAGAGTGGTAGAGGACAAACAGCTCCGCACTTGCGAATTCTTTAAATCGACAAACGAAGATAATTTACTCCACTGGAAAGCAATATATTTCTATGGTCATTAAGTTTTCACTCTGGGATCGGCACGTACTCTGACCGCGATTGCCTTCCTACATAGGACAAAAACGGTTTAAATGATTCTTATTTGGTAACCTCCTGGTGAGACACGCGGCGCTCCCCGACTAAAGGACGTCAGAAAGTGTGGCACAGCTTCCGGCGAATGACGTTCTTAGCGGCTTGTATGAGGAAATGTCCGAGTTGTGAACATAAAATTTTATGGATCAAAAGGTTTCTAGCTCGATACTTACAGAGTGGGATAGACAAATAAGCATTAATTCCTTTAATGGCTTTATTTTTTCAGACTAATTTTATTTTTTCAGACAAAACGAAATCGTAGTCTTGTTGCAAGCGTCTGAACGAGCTATATCTTGATCTCTTTATATTTACCACTCACCTGGCAAATTCAGCAGCTTCACAGACGATGACGTTTTTGTTTTTTTTTCTTCTTTTTTTTCTTATTTTTCCCAGAAAATGGGCTTTGATCTTTCATCCAAACTGTCTCCAAAGGAAGGAGATAATTTGCTTGGAAGGTCAAGACCATTTTTTTTTCTGGAAAAATAAGAAACTAATAGCCCAGTCAGCATTCTACGTAAATCTATATCGGGCCGTCATCGGCCCGTCAGGGTACCTGACGGGCCGATGACGGCCCGATGTAGATTTACGTAGAATGCTAGCTGGGAGGAGACAATTTGTATGAAAGGTCATATCCTGGTTTCTGGGAAAATAACAAAAACTATCATCAGTTTTTTTTTTATCTGCTAAACCCTTGTCTTGCTGAATAAATTAAGATGCCACGCCCACTTCTAATTTTCAGCCTATCAGACTACTTAATCCAGATTGTTGATATAAATTCACATACTGCATGACAAACAGTGCAGATCCAGATCAGTTGACTCCTTCAGAAGCCAACTGATCTGAATCTACACTGTTTGCAAAGGCAGAGTATATCCGGATACAGCAGGGCAATGGTTAATTAGCCAAAGAGAGCGGTAAAAGTAAAGAGTAGTCTCCGCTGAAGTACTTTCATATCAGAGTTATTTCCAATGAAAGCGTGTCTGTTACCTTTAATGTTTAGCACTTCGACATGTGGACTACATCACGATAACATGCCTATATAATTTCGACCCCATTAAACCCCATTTTTATATAGTAAAACTGGGTTTTGCAAAAGTATGTTATTCTTATTTCTGCTCAAAACATGGATTGTGGGTACTCGTTAGAACCGCCTCGCCGAGGCGGTTCTAACGAGTACCCACAATCTATGTTTTGAGCAGAAATATGAAAAATATCACAGTTTTTTTTATCTGAAAATTTAAAAAAATTGGAGGAGAAATTTTCCATATATTTGAATAGGCGTGTTTTCGTAATGTATGAGAACAGTGCATATCCAGAGCAGATACGGATTCTGATAATCATTTTGAAATCATGCCTATTCAAATATACTGTAAATTTTACCACCCAAAAATGAAACTTTTCAGATAAAAAAATCTGTTATTTTTTATGTTTCTGCTCAAAACATAGATTGTGGGTACTCGTTACAAACGCCTAGACGAGGTGATTCTAACGAGTACCCACAATCTATGTTTTTGTGCAGAAATAAAAAAAATATGTATACCCCTGTAACTCCAGTTTTACTATATAAAAGTGGGGTTTAAGGGGGTCAACATTATATTGGCATGTTTTCGTGATGCTTGCTTTCAATAGGGAAGGTGTTCTTTCGTTTTAGAGTAGACCAATGTTTCAAAAAGGAACAGTGACATAGCCAGAACGGAGCTATTTTACGCACTTTCAGGAAAAAGTCTTGAAAACTATACCTAGAATCGCTTACAAAATAGACGCTGCTCTTAAAGGAAAGAATTTTAGAGCAGCTTCTATGGTACAGAAGCAAAGTATTTTATGTAAATGACACTTTGTTATAAATAGTTTTCTTACGCATGTTACGCGCATGCGTAATGTGCATAATGAGCACTACGTCTAAGATGAAGTAAACATATGATACATTTGCTTCCATTTTAAAACATATCTGTTCTCCACAAAGCGTTTTGTTTATAACACACAATAAACAGAAAATAAACCCTTCCGGCTTGTACGTTGGAAGAACCCAATGAATAAAGCTAGGGTATATTCAATGGAATATATCCAAAGCAAACTAAGCTCCGCTACGAGAAAAAGGATGTCTTGTCCATACGCTAACAGCAAAAAACCCTTTTGCCCCTGAGTTTCTAAAGTGGACTCTTCCGTCTATGAACTCGAATGTGTCTGTTATCTCAATAAGGGATGTTGCGTAGACATAAATCGAAAACAAAATGGCAAACAGTGTAGTGACAAAACAGAAAAAAGACGAACAGTGTAGATCCTGATGAGACAGCTAATACGAGCTGTCTCACCTGGATTTACACAGTTTGCAAAACCTTTTTTTTGGTCTGTGGATTAAAAGGGTAGAGATCAGCGATCGCATCTGCGCAGTCTGAGCAGTGCTTTGCTTGTCGATAGATTCTACAGTATCACTACGCATATTACTTAAGTGCGTAACGTGCGTAAGAAAGCTATTTATAATAACGTGTCATTTACATAAAATACTTTGCTTCTTTACCATAGGCGCTGCTCTTAAAGGAAAGAATTTGCTCCCTCTGGGAGCAAATTCTTTTCTTTAATAGAAGCACCTATTTTGGAAGCAATTCTCGATTTCCTGAGTGCGCGTAAAGGTAATTCCGTTCTGGCTACTCCACTGTTCCGTTTTAAAACAATGGTCTACTCTAAAATGGAATAACATTCGCTACTTTGAGAGCGAATTCTTGACACATAAACACTTATAAATCATTTGTGTCGTCGCCCAAAGGGAGAAAAGAGAAAGGATAACTGGTAGAGGAGAGGAAACAGAGAAACAAAGGAGAATTAGAAATAGTAAATGATAATGCAGAAACAGAAGAAATGCTAACATACCACTCACCCACCGGCTGTAATACATCAAGTACTAACTACCACCTTACCATCTGTGAAGCCTCTCTAGTGTCTTTTTCTGATTTTTTGACTTACCTGTTTTTTTGTACAAACATAGATATTTTTATTCAGTTTGCACAAATGTGAAGAAAAATCGAAGAATATTTTTCTTTCACAAAACTTGTCAAAATTTTTATACTGTGTGGATGACCTTGTATTTGACCTTGTATTCGTGAAGGTAAGTATGTCATGACAAAACTTACAAAATGACATGTGCGCTCAGCGAAGACTCAGATCAGCCTGGGCTGCTGTCCGCATGAAGAAAGCTTGGGTCCTACACTACCCATTGAACGCACAGGGAAGACTGATCAGACTGTGCGGATGCGAAGGCTGATCTGTCTTCGCTGGGTGCGCATGCCATTTTGTTGGTTTTAGTATACGCTGGTTTAATGTACATTACTGAACGTCCGATTATTTAGACATGTGCCGTAGCGTACATCATTTCGCATGGTGCGGTCAAGTTAACCCATTATAGTCTGGGGACCCCAAAAAGGTTATTAGCAAGCATTACACAGAAAGATACGTAACATGCCGCAGAACCAGGATCCCCGTTTGTAAATTGTTTATCCATTTTTCTGTAGGAATGTCTAAATCACATAGCCTGACATACCTAAAATTGAAATTCGAGTTTTCCAATATATAGTATGGGGGAGTTTATTCAGTCTATACAATGGTTAAGTTATTAGAATGTAAGACGAAAAGATAGAATTGTATAGAATACTATGTTTTTCTAATGTCTTTCATTGCCATCGGACGTCTTTTTGGAGCCTCCTTACATTGATCAGTAAAACCAAATCTCATCGAAGTGCTTATTCTTGTTCAATTTTTTTTGCTAAAATCGTGTAACATTTGTGACAAAGGGATTATGGTTATTTTAAACTGCTCGTATTGTCATCCGGACAGCAGCATGGCAGATTGGTTGCAACTATGACGTAAATTGCAGTAGAAGGGATCTTAGAAGCCAGCAAATTGCTAATCAGCAAAAAATATGTTGGATTGTGGGTACTCGTTTTTGAGCAGAAATAAGAAAAATAATGTACACCCTTGTAAACCCCAATTTTACTATGTAAAAGTGGGGTTTAAAGGGGTCAAAATTATATAGGCATGTTTTCGTGATGTACTTTTAGTGACTCGAGAAGGATGCTTTTCGAGATTGTGCTGTTGTGGTAATAATAAGTCAGAGCACGACAAAACCTACAATAAGACCTGTGTGACCAGCAAATATCGGCCTATACACCCACCCAATACGGCAAGGGTTTTCGTTTATTACTCTTTGGATAATCCGGAGGTTCTAGAAGGCATATGCGAAGACTGATCATACTATTATGCCTCCTCATCACAAAAACACGCCTACATAATTTTGAACCCCTTGAAGCCCACTTTTATGTAGTAAAACTGGGGTTCACAGGGGGTATACATTATTTTTCTTATTTATGCTCAAAATCATAGATTGTAGGTACTCGTTATAACCGCCTCGCCAAGCTTGTTGTGCTCTGACTTATTATTACCACAACAGCATCAGCGAAGACTGATCAGACTGCGCGTATTGTCGGTTTTATCGTACGCTGGTGTGGTCTCCCTACATCCTAATAAATGAATATAGTCATGGTACTGGCAAAGATAACCAGAACCCTTACCCAACAACGAAATGTGTAATTTGCCACCTCAAATTCCATCATCTCAGCTGTGTGTAAAGTCATTTCTTATATGTTATTTATTTGACTGACGAGAATAAAGTTTTGTCTGCCTATCTGCACATCGTCACATGTTTTGGTTCAAACTTATCCCTTAAACTGCCAATCACAACAATTGTCGTCTGCTTTGTCAACTGCTTGTGATTTTAAAAGTCATTTTTGCAAACAATGTGGACCCAGATGAGCCCACACTGTATGCACAAATAGGTTTGAAAAGTTTGCAATAATATTCAGCAGACGTCATTATCAGACGGCATTTTCAAATGCAGGTTGCTTTGGCATTTTAAGGGTTAAGGACAAGTATGGCAAGTAATTAGGATATCCAAATATTAAAGCCGATTGTGGTATGTAATCCTTTGTAGTCATATCATAATATCTTCTCTATGTATATATTATAATATGGGTCATGTTTTGTCCAGTATATGTGCAATATACAGGTTCTGATATTTCTATACAGTCCCGTTAGGGTATTTTTTTTTTCTTGCAGATACTTTCTGCCGTTTCTTATTCATTTGTTAGAGGACAGTGAAGGTCCGTCGCAGTCCGCATTTATTCTAAAGACATTTTACATGACTCGGTATATACTGTTGTCTTGAAAGACAAATGGAAGAAACTAATGATTCTCATTTTTTCTGCTTTTTTTTCCATTTTAGACATATTCATTTTAAATCTGGAACAGATAAGAACAAAATACAGTATACTATTGATGTTGTCCAATAAATATTTGATATGAGAACATTATTAAAATGGTTGGAATTGTGTCAAATACAAGTTTGGTTTTTTGCCCATAACATTACACACACACACACGCGCGCACGCGCACGCACGCACGCACACACACACTTACACACATACACACCCCCTCTTAGGAAGTCCAATTCTCATTCAACCATCATCTAATACACACTGTGCAAACATTTTCTGAGCTACTCGTACCAACTTGTCTACCAGTCTATAATAATCTGTGATAGTACGTGACATTTCCGATTTACTAATATTAAATAGGCCGCGAAATTATAATAAAAGTAAAAAAAGATTGCCTTTGAAACAAAGAACACATTACAGATAGACAATGTGAGCCTCGGTTTTATTGAGACTCTTCATAAGTAGTCATGAATTTGTAACATTGCCACGCCTTCTAGCAATGTCAAGGGGTCAGTGAAAGTTCAAAATATTTCCTACTTGCCAGTTCGGAGTAACCAGTGAAAGAACTCAACTTTTCCATCTAACCAATTTTGAGAGAGCAGTGACAGTACAAAATGTTTTCTACTTGCAAATGTTGCGTAAGCTGTGAAATTACAAAACTTTTCCCGCTAACTAATTACGAGTGAAGAGTGAAAGAACAAAATGTTTTCCACTTGCCAGTTTTGCGTAAGCAATGGTGGTGTAAAACTTTTCCAGCTAACCAATTTCCAGTGGGCAGTGAAGGAACATTACGTTTTCTTCTTGCCAATGTTGAGTAAGCTGTAAAAATACGAAACTATACCACTATATCAGCTAACCTATTTAGAGTGAGATGAGCATTGAAAGCACAAAATGTTTCCTACTTGACAATATTGAGTTAGCTGAGAAAAGTGCAAATCTTTTCCGGCTAACCAAATTTGATTAAGCAGTGACAGTACAAAATGATTCACACTTGCCAATATTATGTAAGCGTTGAAAGTAAAATTCTTTTCCAGCTCACCAATTTCGAGTGATAGGTAAAAGTACAAAATGTTTCCTACTTGCCAATTTTGAGTAACCAGTAAAAGTACAAAACGTTTCCTGCTCACTAATTTCGAGGGAGCAGTAGCAAGTACAAAATAATTCCAATATTGAGTAAGCTTTGAAAATACAAAACTTTTTAAGCTAACTAATTTTGAGTTAAGGTACAAAATATTTCCTGTTTGTCGATGTTGAGCAAACTGTGAAAGTACAAACTAGTCCAGCTAACCAAGTTCCAGCGAGCAGTGAAACTGTTTCCTACTTACCAGTGTTGAGTAAGTAATGAAAGTACGAAATATGTCACCTTACCAATTTCGAGTGAGCAGTGAAAGTACAAAATAGTTCCTATTTGCCAATGTTGAGTTAGCTGTGAAAGTACAAAATTTTCCCAGTTAACCCATTTCTAGTGGGCAGTGGAAATACAAAATTTTCCTGCTCGCCAATGTTGAGTAACGAGCTAAAGTAAAACAGTTTTCCAGCTAACCAATTTCGAGTGAGCAGCGCGAGTATCAAATGTTTTCCATTTGCCAATTTCGAGTAACCAATGAAGTACAAAACTTTTCAAGCTAATCAATTTTGAGTGAGCAGTGACAGTACAAAATGTTCCTACTTGCCAGTGTTGAGTAATCTGTAAAATCGCGAATCTTTATTACTTAACAAATATTTAGCGAGCAGTGAAACTACAAAATGTTTCCTGAGTAAGCAGTTAGATTACAAAAGAATTCAGCTAACCATCTTCGAGTGAGCAGTGAGAGTACAATATATTTCCAAGTTGCTAATTTTCAATTAGCCGTAAAAGTAAATATCCTTTGCAGCAAACCAATTTCGCGAGCAGTGAAAGAGCAAAATTATACCCGCTTACTGATTTAAGAGCAAGCAGTGAAAGTTAAAACGAATTCCAGCTAGCCAATTTCGATAGTAAGAATTAAAAGAAGAGAAATAAATGTTTTAAGGATCCATTTCGGGTAGCTAATAAAAGTACAAAGAATAGAAATACAAATTTTCAAGCTAACCAATGTCGAGTGAGCTGCGAAAGTACAGAATGTTTCCTACTTGCCAATGTTGAGGAAGCTGTGGAAGTACAATTTGTTTTCAGCTAACCTTTTTCAGGTGAGTTGCAAAAATAAAAACAAATTGTTTCTACTTGCAAAAGTTGAGTAAGCTGTAAAAGTACAAAACATTTTCAGCTGACCAATGTCGAGTGAGGAGTGAAAGTATAAAATTTCTCCACTTGCAAATTTTAAGTAAGCAGTGAAAGTATGAAAGTTTTCCAGCTAACCATTTTCGATTAAGCAGTGAATGTATAAAATATTTTTTTTCTTGCCGATGTTGAGAAAGCAGTAAAAATACGAGACTGTACCGCTTTATCAGCTAACATATTTCGAGTAATCAGTGAAAGTACAAAATGTACCTACTTGCTGTTGAGAAATGTTGAGAAAGCTGTGAAAGTACGAACCTTCTCCGGCTAACCAATATTGAATAGGCAGTGTAAATACAAAATGTTTCACACTTGCTAATGTTGTGTAAACATTGAAAGTACAAGAATATTCCAGCTAACCAGTTTCGTGTGATTAGTGAAGGTACAAAATTTTCCTACTTGCCATATTGAATAAGCTATGAAAGTACAAATTTTTTTGAGTGAGCAGTGAAAGTAAAAATGTTTCCTACTTGCCAATGCCGCGTAAGTAATGAAAGTACATACAAAATATTTCCAGCTAACCAATTTCGAGTGAGCAGTAAAGTACAAATTATTTCCTTCTTGCCAAAGTTGAGTAAGCAATGAAAGTACAAACCCCTTTTCCAGTTAACCAAATTCTAGTGAGCAGTGGAAGTACAAAATTTTTCCTATCGCCAATGTTGAGTAACGAGTTAAAGTACAACACTTTTCCAGCTAACAAATTTCGAGTAAGCAATGAAGTACAAAACTTTTCAAGCTACCCAATTTTGAATGAGTGTTGAAAGTACAAAATGTTCCTACTTGCCAATGTTGAATAATCTGTGAAATTACGAATCTTTACTATTTAACCAATATCGAGCGAGCAGTGAAAGTACAAAATGTTTCCCAAGCAAGCAGTTAGATTACAAAAGAATTCAGCTAACCATTGTCGAGCGAGCAGTTGGAGAAGAAAATGTTTCCAAGTTGCCAATTTTCAATTAGCCGTGAAAGTTAACATCCTTCGCAGCAAACCAATTTCGCGAGCAGGGAAAGAGCAAAATTATACCAGCTTACTGATTTAAGAGCAAGCAGTAAAAGTTAAAACAAATTCCAGCTGGCCAGTTTCGATAGTAAGAATTAAAAGAAGAGAAATAAATGTTTTAAGTATCCATTTCGGGTAACTAATAAAAGTACAAAGCTTGTCTTTGACTTACCAATTTCGAATAAAGAATAGAAGTACAAATTTTCAAGCTAACCAATATCGAGTGAGCTGCGAAAGTACAGAATGTTTCCTACTTGCCAATATTTAGGAAGCTGTGTAAGTAAGAATCTTTACCAGCTAACTACTTTTGAGTGAGCAGAAAAGTACAAAATGTTTCCTACTTGCAAATGTTGAGTAAGCTGTGAAAGTACGACATTTTAGCTAACCCAATTCGTGTGAGAGGTGAAAGTACAAAATGGTTTCCATATGCCAATGTAGAGGAAACTGAGACAGTACAAAAGTTTTCCAGTTAATCAATTTCTAGTGAATAGTGAAAGTCTAAAATATTTCCTACTTGCCAATTTTGAGTAGGCAATGACAAAACTTTTCCAGCTAACCGAGTGAGCAGTGAAAGTACAAAATGTTGTTCATTTGCCAATTTCGAGTCAGTTGTGAAAGTACAAACTTTTCAAGCTAACCAACTTTGAGTGAGCAGTGTTTTCTTCTTGCCAATTTTAAGCAAGCATTGAAAATACAAATTGAAAGTTTTTCCAGCTTACAATTTAAGAACGAGCGTTAAACCCCCCCCCCCCACCCCCCCCCCAAAAAAAAAAAAAAAAAAACCCAAAAAAACACACACACAAAAAAAAAAAAACCAAAAAAAAAAAAACCAAACAAACAAACAAACACAAACAAACAAAAAACATCATACTTGCCAATTTCGAGTAAGAAGTAAAAGCAAGAAAATAAATGTTCTATGTATCAATTTCGTGTACTCAATAAAAGTAGAAATAAATCCTTTGAGGCTCGTACCAATTTCGAATAAACGATTGAAGAACAAACTTTCGAAGTTACCTATCTTACTAAATAGTGAAAGTATAACATTGTTCCAATTTACAAGAAGCGAAAGTACCATTTTTTTTCCGAGCTACCCAATCTAGTAACCTGTGAAAGTACAACACTCATCATGAAAACATGCCTATATAAATTTGACCCCCTTAAACCACACTTTTATATAGTAAAACTGGGGTTTACAGGGGTATACATTATTTTTCTTATATTGCTAAAAACATGGATTGTGGGTACTCGTTAGAACCGCCTCGCCGAGGCGGTTCTAACGAGTTCCAACAATCTATGTTTTGAGCAGAAATATGAAAACTATCAGTGATTTTTAGCTGAAAATTTTCAGTTTTTAGAAGAGAAATTTTCTATATATTTGAATAGGCGTGTTTTCGTAATGTTATCCGAATTATCCATTTCTAGTGAGCGGTAAAAGAATAAGTTTGTCTTGTTACCAGTTTAGGGTGAAATGTGAAAGTATACAACTTTTCAAAAATCGGCAATTTCAAGTAAGCAATGAAAGTACAAAACCTTTCCATGCTGCCAACTTCGAGAGAGAAGTGAAAGTTCAAACCTTTTCCGAGTTATCAATTTCTAGTAAGTAAAGAAACGCAATAAAAAAAGAAAGAAAAAACAGCGAAAGTACAAATTCTCGTTACTACCTGTTCATGTGTCTAAAACTGCTGGTTGAGTGGCACACAGTGTAGAATCTGATCAGATCTGGGTCCACACAGGTTGCTATGGCCTGTCTGTCCCAATATCATTACGAAAACACGCCTACTCGAATATATTGAAAATTTCGCCTCCAAAAACTGGAAATTTTCAGATAGAAACCTCCGATATTTTTTATATTTCTGCTCCTCAGCGAGGCGGTTCTAACCAGTACCCACAATCTATGTTTTTGAGCTGTTATAAGAAAAATAATGTATACCCCTGTAGACCCCAGTTTTATTATATAAAAGTGGGGTTTAAGGGGGTCAAAATTATTAGGCATGTTTTCGTGATGCTTAGAGTAAACACGCTTTTATTGCCTGATTTGAGAAGTAGGCATTAACAATCGCACAAATTACAACTACAGACAGGATTCACTTCTGATGAAAAGCTTATCATTCTTTTTTAATTCTGCATGCGTGTTATTGTTATCTTCGTATGATTGTTTTGTCTGGAGCTAACCATCTGACACTTCCCAGTCAACATTCTACGTAAATCTATATCGGGCCGTCATCGGGCCGTCAGGGTAGCTGACGGCCCGATGACGGCCCGATGTAGATTTACGTAGAATGCTAGCTGGGTTATTTCGCCTGGCTTACTTTTATAGAACATAGATAATCCTTAAAGTCCAGTCACAACTGCAGCAGACGATATTTCATAAGTTTTAGTTTTCAAAGTCTCGAAATTTCATGTGAATCGTATGTCAAGCAGGCGATTCACGTGAAATGTCAACATTTATTTTCGTTGAGAAAAAAGTAGAATTTCACAAGCGTGTCTTTTTTTCTGTAAAAAAAAAATGTCGTCTGCTGAGGTAGCGATTGATACGCCAAACCAAGGCTTAACGGGTTAAAATTGTCTACAGGCGAAAGATTGACCCTCTTGTTTTTTTTAAATTGAGACCTTTGCAGAGGTCTATGCACTTTGCATCGCAAAACAACTCTCAAATGTGTACTATTCTATGAAACGAAAATTTAAATGACCCGTTTCAGATACTAAAATGTGTCTGGCAGTTTTAAGTTATTGATAGATACATCAGCAAGTGAAAGCCAAGAGAGATAAGCATAAACACTTTCTAGTAGACAATAATTGCGCCGCGCCGAGCGAAAAAGTCTTTGAGCACATATTCATATCATCCTGCACATGCGCAAAATCTCATCGGTGCATTTCCTCTCCACTGAAACATTCTATAGAATCCAATAGTTCTGTAAGCAGATAGTGAAGGCCCTGACAAGACTGCGCGAAAGCGCAGGCTGACCTTGTCTTTCGCTGCCAGCATATGTCCAAAGACACGTTTCGCATGACGCCGCCCATATGTTATGCAACATGGACTGATTACATGATATATAGTTCAGACAAAGTATTGAAAAGAACAGAACATTTACGACGCCGTTAAGATTTAGACTGTTCCTGCAACCTATATTGGTCTTCTCTTTGAATATGGAAATTACTATGAGACATTTGTACTGTTGCAACTTAAACTTTAGTTGAGTATACGATACGTTTGCTTTGTAGGCCACTAACTTTAAAGCATCTAAATGACTTTACGACGATATCATATTGGCAATGCCATGCCAAAATGCGTCTTTGGGCATATGCGAACAGCGAAGGCCCAGATCAACCTGCGCATCCCCGCCGTCTGATCAGGGTCTTTGCTGTCCGCTGAAAGAGTCTTTGGGCAGTGTAGAATGTATCAATGGAAAGCAAATGCCCGAATGAGACTTTGCGCATGCGCGGTATGAGTCTGGATCCGTATATTTTGCACATGTTCGAAGACGCTTTTTCGTTTGACGCGGCCCATGTGAGAGACATTACAGAAACATTTAGCTTTTCAAAATGGGGAAATGGCCTAGTTCCATTTTGAGCAATCTCTATCGCAGAGAATCTCTTTGATATTAACTTGATTTTTACTAAGAGACTGTACGACTGTACGACTTAAGAAAATGCCAAAGCTTGCGTCACTTAATTTAAGCACAAAACCGTATTCTGTAAGGTAAACGTATTTAAATCGTGTCGTTTTGGTTGACTGCCGAATATGATAACGGCTGACGGCAGGTCAAACTAGAACTCATTACTTTGTGTAATAAATAGCAATATCATAAAACATTTTGTGGGTTTTATCGCCGTTTCCATGAATTTATTTCCAAATATGAAATTGCTTTAAAACACTTCTGCACGAAGGTCTATCTGAACCAGATTTTTATGGTGACAAAGTCTATATATTAAGGAAGATTGTAAGTAATGCTAATTTTTCCGAACATTTAAAAAAGGATGGTCACTTGACAAAGCAATCATAGCATGAGTGGACGGCTCCGTCTTAATTCAGATTAGCTTTTTTCAATACAGTCGAACTTCAATGGCTCCAACATCGTTGGGACCATGGAAATTTGTTCGAGGCATGGGTAGTTCGAGCAACTGAGGGTTAATCATGGCGCAGGTCAGGAAGCAAATGGTGATAATTTAGAGAACTCTTTTCGCTATACCAAAATGGTATGTTGAGTGTACTCATTAGAATCGCCTCAATGAAGCGATTCTAATGAGTACACACAACGTACAATTTCATGATAAAATAACAAAAAATACTTAAATATTTGATTTGAGGAGCTATCGGACTCAAAAACAGGTTCGAATCAGCCATGGTAAACGAGCCATCCAGGTTCGAGCTATTGAGGTTTTACTGTATTCAAATCAACTTTCTAGTGAGCCAGTGTGCCAGACTGATCACTCAAACTCATTTAAGTAACAGCTTAGACGACTTAAGCTACACGTGATTATAATGATAGTTCACAAATTGTTATTTCCCTCGGTTGATTGCAAAAACTTAGACGAAAATTAATTTCCCCTGTTTAAGCACACCCCTGACTAAGATAGATGGCGTTTATGTGTGCAGAGATTTTTGTTTGAGGTCCTGGGAACTTGATGTGATGCCAAGTTCCATTCAGCCTCACGGTGCAGCCTACTGTAGACGCAATTACGTTAATTGCTTTCATTTTGTTTTTCACGGCTGAATTGTTCACGGGGAAATGACGTAGTTTTCGCGTATCTTTATCTACAAGGTGTTTGTTTTGCATGTGAAAATTATTTATTTTTTATTTTTATTTATACAATATTTAAAGAGGATACACAATTAGCTTCAAAAGTTAGTCTACCTTGTGGTCCTCTATAACATACAAATATAAAATACGTACAAATATATACATTAAAATGACACAGCATTGTAACACAGAAAGATACTAATATGCAAATCAATTTACAAACAATAAAACTATAAGTATATGATAAATGTTTTGAACAAAATTAAAATTTAATTTCATAAGAGATATCCATGAGACTTTGCATCATGCAGGGCACATAAAACCATAAAACTGGGTCATAGGCATGTTAGCTAGTAAAAGGTAATATGTTATTGTTTTATGTTTTATTTTTATTTTTTTTTAAACGTATCACATAGTAAGATGTAGCCATAAAGAAGAACACGCACCACACAAAATTAGGTGTAGCATGGTTAAATGACGGATTAATAAATATGAGTCGGTCAATCCCCGCGGCTTAAAACAAAAAAAAAAAAAATAATAAAATAAAGAACTTTAGTCGTTGTTTCATTTCTAAGTATTTCCGTTTTTCAACGGAAAGCGTCTTCAGAGTGTTTGGGTTTGTCCTCATCACGAAAACATGCCTATGTAATTTTGACCCCCTTAAATCCCACTTTTATATTGTAAAACTGGGGTTTACAGGGGTATACATTATTTTTTCTTATTTCTGCTCCAAAACATAGATTATGGGTACTCGTTAGAACCGCCTCGGCCGAGGCGGTTCTCACGAGTACCCACAATCTATGTTTAGAGCAGAAATATGAAAAATATTAGAGTTTTTTAGCTGAAAATTTTCATTTTTTGGTGGTAAAATTTTCAGTATATTTGAATAGGCATGTTTTCGTAATGTTTTGTACAAGGGTGTGCTGATTGGTTCTGTGGGAAGTTATCTTACTGTATTATATTGGAAGTAATATCGTCCCAGGAGTTTGATTCAACCGTATCAACAAGAAAATACAACGGACATCTTTCATTTATAGTTTTCTTAATTTCCATCGAGGAAAATAATAATGCAATTGAAGAAGATTTATTAGCCAATAAAATAGTTTATAAAAATGTCAAAGCCTTGACGTAATTAAGAGGAATTAATACACTTTCAGGGGGCGTGGGGTGGTGGGGGTGGGGAGGGTGGAAGCGGACAACTCTATCAAAACGGGTTTTGCCTCCTTCCCAAGATGGGAGCAAATTCTTTCCTTTTAGTGTAGACTCCTTTCTAGAAGGGACTCAGCGTACAGTAAAGCAAAACTGTACCCAGCCCCCTCACCCCCACCCCGATTCCTCCTACCTTCCATCCGCCCAATAAGACAAATTACAAAGCGGAGTCACCTATTAATCACTAAAATATGTAACGTTATCAAATAAGAAAATATATCTACATTTGCCATAAACACTATGGAAAACGTTCAAATGTTTAACTATAAAGAAATTACTGCTTGTATCTGACCATTTGCGACGTTTGTTTTGGCATTGCTTGCTCCTCAGGAGGGCTGTGCTTCGTAATTGTGGAATTTCCTGGATATCCTCATTTATGATTTTTAAAAAGCTTTTCATTGTTTGGCCGCTACATTTCTAAATAAAGATCTTCTGTTACTTCTTAATTGATCTTGCTGATTACTAAAACAATAGCATCAAGGGAGTTTTTGGACCTTTATGACAGTTGGACGTAATACAAGTATAAATATTATTCGGCATAGAGCAATATACATTGCTACTAGCCTACAAAATAAAGTTAGATAGTGTAAAAAACATGGAAATGGAGATCAAATTTACATTATAAACAGAGAGATTTTAACATATAGGGAAAACGTATATTTTCAATTTTCAGTTTCAATTTTTAATTTATTTGCGTAAAAATGTATTTAGAAAGATTAAGTGTTACAGTTTTGATTTGGGACTTCATGAGTGTATCAACTTTATTTAACTCTGGCCACCTGCAAATTTAATATAGTTTTAAATAAGTTCTGGGTACGAAGGGCACACACATCACGAAAACATGCCTATCTAATTTTTATCCCCTTAAACCCCACTTTTATATAATAAAACTGAGGTTTACAGGGGTATACATTATTTGTCTTATTTCTGCTCAAAAACATGGATTGTGGGTACTCGTTAGAACCGCCTCGTCGAGGCGGTTCTAACGAGTACCCACAATCTATGTTTTGAGCAGAACTATGAAAAATATCTGAATTTTTTATCTGAAAATTTTCATTTTTGGTAGTAAAATTTTCAATATATTTGAAAAGACGTGTTTTCGTCATGTAGTAAAAAATAGCAATCAGAAGAGATGGCAAATTCCCCGACCAACCTGCCATTTCTAAATTTGGGGTATATTTCAACAAATATGAAAATATCAAAACAGAGCAAAGTAAAAAGATGCAAAGATAGTATGAAATGTGACCAAAATAATAAGTGAAAACAATAATAGGTGTACTGCAAATGATCTTATTTTTGCATATTCTTTTATTTTTTCATTTTTACCAAAAATCATCTATTGATGACTTCTGATGTGATTTTTTGTACAGGATACACAATATTTGCAAATACTTTGAATTTGTGAGTGTACAAATTCAGAAATAGTAGCAAAAATAAATGCGTTGTAAAGGTAAAAGTACTTGCTGTATGTTTATTGGGGTAAAAATCAACAGAGAAAAAGTTGTCCTTCTCACATGCGAGACTCCTTGACCTGATATATGTCCCTACCAAAAATTATCAAGTTATCTCACAGTATGGGAATTATGGCCTGCACAATATTTTGGCATCGGGTGAGATAAGTACATAATGGAGAAAGTGACTCTTGAACGCTTTGATGCATTGACTGAGTTGGGGGCCTTTATGCGAACCGAATTTTTATGTGTTTCTGTATTAAGAGTAGCATCGGGACCCAGGGTGAAGTTAGCTAGCTGTAAAAGTGCTTTAAACCCCCCGGTGGTTTACTCTACTGACCGTTCTAAAGCGGTGGTCCCGGTGTTAGTCTTACTCTTTGTTGCTTTGTGGTTTATTCTACGAGGCGATTTGTTGTATGTCTTTCCATGTGTCTTTTTGTTCTTGTGTTTTTTAGTCCTTTTAGTATTGCGATTACCTCGCCTGGGGAAGAGAGAGCTAATCTTAGTGCTTTTCGTACGTTTGTTCGACTTGTGCTTGTTTGGATTTGTCAGTTTCCTCTTCCTCTTGGGGTCTGGGAAGGGCTGCGGTTTGTGATTGTGGCACTCCCTGGACTTTTCTCTTACCCTTTTTTATGCCTATACTGGTCCTTATCTATGCCTCTACCTAATATTATCAAAATATTTCAAACTGCATACACAAGATTTGGCTTAGAAATTCATTCAGGGGAGGTAACCAGAAAACAACCACAGCAGTGGTTGTCTTTCTTGCACGTGACACCCCTACTGGTCCTGACCTATGCCTCTACAAAATACTATCAAAATATTTTAAACCAATAAGAAATCACTAAGTGAACACGAATTTGGCTTAGAAACTTATTCATTGGAGTGTAGAAGAAAAAGAACAAAGCAAGAGTTTTCCTTCATGCATGTGACACTGCTACTTGACCTAATATATGTCCCACCAAAATATCAAATTATCTCAGACAGCATAATAGCTATAGCCTGCACAAGATTCCAGCTCCATGGGGGATAAGTACATAACAAAATGTGAGAGTTGTCTCTCTTGCACATGACACGCCTACTGGTCTTTATGTATGCCTCTACCAAATACATGTATTATCAAAATGTTTCAAACCAATAAGAAGCTATAGAGTGCAAAAGAATTTGGCTTAGATAATTATTCAGGGGAGATAAGTAGAATGTGATATGCCTACTAGTCCTTATCTATGCCTGTACCAAATATTATAACAACATTTCAAACCATTAAGAAGTTATGGAGTACACAAGAATTTGGCTTAGAAATTTGTTCAGGATAGATAACTAACAAAAAGAACAAAGCAAGAGTTGTCCCTTCTTGCATGCAACACTCCTAATTGACCTGATATATGTCCCTATCAATAGTATCAAATTATCTCAAACAGTATGGGAGTTAAACTCTGCACAAGGTTTCGGTTTCAGGGTACATAACTACATAAAAAAGTGAGATTACTTCTCTTGCACGCAACAGCCCTTCCGGTCCTTGTCTATGCCTCTACCAAACATTATAAAATATTTCAAACCATTAAGAAGTTATGGAGTGCACAAGAATTTGGCTTAGAAATTCATTCAGGGGAAATAACTACAAAAAGAATAGAGCAAGAGTTGTTCTTCTTGCATGCGGCACTCTTACTTGACCTGATATATGTCCATACCATATTTTATCAAATTATCTCTAATAATATGGGAGTTAGGCCTGCTCAAGATTTCTGCTCCAGGACAGATACCTGTATAAAGAAGAATGTAACTCTCTTGCACATGAATTGCCTATTGGTCTTCCTCTTTATCTCTTTCAAATATTATCAAATTATCTCAAACAGTATGGGAGTTATGGCCTGCACAAGATTTTAGCTTCAGGGGAGATAACTGTATAACGAAGACAGTGAGAGTTGTCTCACTTGCACACGACATGCCTCTTAATTCCTACTAAATATTATCAAAATATGTCTAAGGGTATCAAAGTGATGAAGCGCACAAGGATGTGACTACAATTTTTGTTTCAGAAAAGATAACTACATAACGAAGAAAGTGAGAGTTGTCTTTCTTGCACGCGACACGCCTATTAGTCCTCTTCTTCATCCCTACCAAATATTATAAAAAAATCTCAAACAGAATGGGAGTCTGCACAACATTTCGGCTTCAGGGGAGAAAACTACATAACGAAGATAGTGAGAGTTGTCTCTCTTGCACACGACACGTCTACTGGTCCTCCTCTTCATTCCTACCAAATATAATCAAAATATGTCTAAGGGTATCAAAGTTATGGAGTGCACAAGAATGCGTCTATGAATTCTGCTTCAGGGGAGATAATTACAAAATGAAGAAAGTGAGATTTGTCTCTCTTGCACGCGACAAGCCAATTGGTCCTCTTCTTCAACCCTACCTAATATTAAAAAATCATACAGTACGGGAGTTACGGCTTCACAAAATTTCAGCTTCAGGGGGATAACTATAAAACAAAGAAAGTGAGAGTTGTCTGTCTTGCATGCGACACGCCTGTTGGTCCTCCTCTTCATTCCTTCCAAATATAACCAAAATATATCTAAGGTTATCAAAGTTGTGGAGCGCACCAGGATGTGTCTACAATTTCTGCTTCAGGGGAAATAACTACATAACGAATAAAGTGAGAGTTGTTTCTCTTGCGCGCAACATGCCTACTGGTCCTACTCTTCATCCCTACCAAATATTATCAAATTATCTCAAACAGTATGGGAGTTATGGCCTGCACAAGATTTCAGCTTCAGGGGAGATAACAACATAACTAAGATAGTGAAAGTTGTCTCTCTTGCACAAGACATGTCTACTGGTCCTCCTTTTTATTCCTACCAAATATAATCAAAATACTACTAAGGATATCAAAGTTATGGGGCGCACAAGGTTGCATCTAGGTTCTCTGCTTTAGGAGAGATAATTACAAAATGAAGGAAATGAGAATTTTACTCTCTTGCATGCGACACGCCTTCTGGTCCTTATCTCTATCCCTACCAAATAATAACAAATTATCACAAACGGTATGGGAGATATGGCCTGCAAAAGACTTCGGCTTCAGGAAAGATTACTACATAACAAAGACAGTGAGAGTTGTCTTTCTTGCATGCGACACGCCTACTGGTCCTCCTCTTCATTCCTACCAAATATTAACAAAATATATCTAAGGGTATCAAAGTTATGGAGCGCACTAGGATGTGTCTACAATTCTGCTTCAGTGGATATAACTATATAAAGACTAAGGTGAGTTTTTGCACGCGACGCGCCTACTGGTCCTTCATCCCTACCAAATATTTTCAAATTATCTCAAACAGTATGGGAGTTATGGCCTGCACAAGATTTCGGCTTCAGGGGAGAAAACTAGATAACGAAGATAGTGAGAGTTGTCTCTCTTGCACGCTGATCGCTATATCCCCCGAACCTATCGGTCGGGGAATAAAAGTGAAATTCATTTTCCACGA